>CM035591.1:13270936-13993436 GCA_020423425.1 Chrysopa pallens | reverse complement strand
ATTAGTGGGGTGATTCATATTTTGATTTATTAAAAAAAAGTTAAAAATAATTATTATGAACTAAATTAGTAAACCTTGGTTAATTATGAACTAAATTAGTAAACAGAAACATGAATGATACATTGATCCATCCTTAGAAATTCACAAAAAGCTATTCACTACTTTCGTAGAGTATTGGAGACATTCGAGCAAACTGAAAAACAAGGAGGCTTTAAATTTAAGTTTGCATAGAATATGAAGTAGATTACAGCATTTAATAAAGTCATGAACTCAAGTATCTATACGAATATTGAATCCATAATTTTTTATGCACATTTACAAAATTCAAATCCAAAAAAAAAATCAAACAATAAATAAAACAAAATAATAAAGAAAAGAAAATTTTACACATAAATTAAATATCAGCACATATGACACGTCCTCACCTGTATATTGTTTCCGAAATTAATAATCCTTTATAAAACGTCCAATATTATAATCTTTCATTTTTAATAATAAAATTAATCCTTCAATAATTTGCATATACCAAACGCACAATAATATTTTATTAATAGATTATTTATTTAAGGATGCAAAAATTGTACCTAAACAGCTATACGTTTTCTATTGGTCCTCAGCTTATTTACAAAGTTAAATTACCTGTTCTTCATAACATAATATTCAATATGTTAATCAATAAAGCGGTGGTTTGTTTCCCAAATTAATAATCCTTTATAAAACGACCAATATTACATAACATAATCTTTAATTTTTAGTAATAAAATTAATCCTTCAATAATTTGCATATACCAAACGCACAATAATATTTTATTAAAGGATTAATAAAATATTAATCCTTTATTTATTTAAGGATGCAAAAATTGTACCTAAACAGCTACGTTTTCTATTGGTCGTCAGTTATCGAATGATTCGATTTTTTTTTTGTATAAATGTGATATCAAATCATAGTTTTAATCATTCCAAGATTTTCTTTTCAAGTGAATTGAAGCTGTGATATTTTATTTGTGTTTTAAGTGAATTTATATTTCATGTAAGTATTGTTTTATTTATTATTTTATTTTATTTTTTGTTATCTTAATTTAATTTTTGAATTTAGAAATGTTTCGGGATGATTAAAATTGAAATAATTGTATATTGAAAATATTTTTCAATTTTTATTTCTAATAGGATTTTTAATTATTGAAATGTTTTTAAAATTTTCTGATTTCTCAATCATATATACAATTTTTATTTATATTTTAAATCATTCCAATTTATAAAATTATTATTTTAAATTGATTAAAAATATAAACTGATAATTATTATATTGATTATATATAATTCTGATAATTATTATATTGATTATATATAATTCTGATAATTATTATATTGATTATATATAATTCTGATATACTGGAAATTTTTTGGATTTTACTTTTTATAGTTTTTTGACCAGAAATGTCCGGATTTTAACATATTTATTTGAAATAAAAATCAGACAAAAAACAATCGAATATTTGAAATTAGCAATGTTATTTCGTAAATGATTTTAATTTTAAATGATATATATGTATATTGAAAATATGTTCCATTTTTAATTTCAAATGCAATTTTTTATTATTGAAACGTTTTTAATTTTCGGAATTTTATGATTTCTTAATCATATTTGACACATTTTATTTATATTTTTAACCATCCAATTTATAAAATTAATATTTATATTTTTTCATTAAGTTTATAGATATATTGATTAAATATAATTCAGAAACACGGAAACTATTTTAGAAATTACTAATTATTATTATTTGTACAGATTATAGATTTACATGCTGGGATTTATATATATTCGAAATAAAATAAAGAATAAAATCTGGCATGCATATCTAACAATAATTGGTTGAATATGTTTATTTCTAATTATTTCCCATATATCAGAATTATATTCAATCAATAATTTGTGGTTATTTACAATATTATATTTAGAATCGAAATAAAAATATTAATAAATTAGAATGGCTTATATAAAAATCGAATATATGTCAAATATAATTGACTAATAGATAAATATTTCGATTACGTTTAGATTTAAAATATATCAAATGTCAATTCTAATATTTTTTTTCTTTTTGTTACAGAAAAATGCCCGCATTTAAACGTAGCCGTGAAATTGTAAAGCCAGAAGTGGTTACACCATTACCAGAACTCCAAATTTCAACTCCTGTTCAACAAGATGTGCCTCAGCATATCGCGAAATTGATTAAAATGAATGAAGATGTGACTCCTAAAATCGAAGGATCGTTATCAAAAGTGATTGTCAAGGAATCCACCGAGACGCCAAAGCTTAAAAAAGCTACTAATGTTACAAAGTTAAAGCTTCGGCGAAGAATATTATACGAAGAAGCTACTAATGTATCAAAAATTGTGGAAACTAGACAAATCGAATCACCAAAACGTTTTAAAATCTGTGATATAAAAACGCCCGACAACAGCGTAATGGTAAATTCACCTGTATCATTAAAAAGTCGCCGACAAATGTATATGCAATCACGTTTCAGCGAAAAAACGACAACAAAGAAAAGAATTTGAACTAAAACGGCGAGCAATGTCTCACGATCAAATGTTATTCCATTTTCGTGATATTATTATAGACAACTTATTAAGTAGTGAATTTTAATTTACGTAGTGAATTTAGTGAATTTAAAATTTGAGTGAATTTAAAATTTAAGTAGTGAATTTAGTGAATTTAAAATTTGAGTGACAAGTGTTTATGCTAATTATAAGTGTGTTATATTTGACGTCAAATATTTCTTTTGATATAATTTTTTATTTTAATTTATTTTATACAAAGGCAATTAAAGGGATTTTTTACAATTTAATTTTTGTTTATGTTAACATCAAAGTTCAATAATACTACTTTAAAATCATTTCATTTCATTGCCTTTGTATTGATAGGTATTGTTGTAAATATTTTTGTATATTTTATAAACATCTATAACGAAACGTACTATGAACTGTGATGCATATTTTTAATATTTAATTTTATTTGTTATAAATGTTTATTTGTTATTTTTATGTTTGTAAATATGATTGTCTAACATACTAATTATTATTAATTTTTACTTACAAATTTTAAATAAAAGGCTGTTGAATTTATATTTATATTTTTTGTTTCAATTATTCCCTGAAATGCTCATCAAGTGGTAAGTGAAATTCTACCATGTTATTACTATTGAATATAGTTTAGGATATCTTAAAGCCATTACATACACGTCTTGGTAGTTATGTCGAATTAGAAGGTAGGTAGTACATACACAGGGAAAGTTAGGTGTTATATTTTAAATGGAAATATGAAAAAAATACTCAAAACATACCTAAGATAACTAGAATTGCGAACTAGACTCCATACGAATTCATAACGATAATTACAATTTATAATATTACCATGTTTCTGATCTACTTGTGTCATAGACTTGTCCAGAATGTTCAAAAGTTATCTTTATTGTGTTGGGAAGTTAAAATATATTATGTATATTTTTTAAATCAAAAATTGCTTGGATATGCAAAAATATGGCTTAATATAGTTTAACCTCACATGGATTTCTAGATATATTTATTAAAGTTTGTTTTCAGGTTAGAGTAATGAAAAAAACAATCGATATGCGTTCTTAAATGCTTATTTATTATTTCAATAACTGCGCTAAAAAAAGTCATTCGAATAATATTTGATCTAAAAAACCTGATATATGCTGATATATATTCTAAGATAGACAAATTTTGACATTTTACGGTGTTTTTGAACTCAAGATAGTAAAGTTTTTTTCTGAGAATAAAAATTATTTTATTTCAAATATAACGACAAATATAAGTCAATATAACTCGTTTTACGAGACAACAGTATAGTTATTTGCACCTCCATTGCAGTTACAAATGTCTAGATTTTGGACCTCGAAATCAGGTAATTCGTGTGTATAATAAATTTGCAAATTGTATAATAAATTTGCAAATTGTATAACAATAAATTGTATAATAAAGAGGGGTAGAAAGAAAGATCTTTGTGGATGTAGTAAGAGATCATTTATTGAATATTTGTCCTTACGCATTAGAAGCAGTTTTGCTGTGAGCCTTGGACACGATTTTCCATTTCTAGAAAATTAATTCTGGGCAAGCAATAATTGTTTGCTGAGTTACGTACAATATGCTTCACACAATTGTATTAAGAATAGATTTATATATATTTATATTTATATATATATATAATATATATATATATGTATATATATATATTTATTTATTTATTTATTTATTTATTTATATTCATTCTGAAAGGATATTTCTTCCTCCTGCACAGTTGACTCGATAATAAATAATCGATTTAAATTTTAATTATAATTATGTTTATTTCATTTTGATTGATAAATGAATTTTCCTTTGGTTTTTATTCTTGTATCGATTCAACTGGCAAACTTAATTTTTTCGACTTCTATGATTTTACAGCTTTTATTTAAATCTTTAATTTGAATGTAATTCATCTAAGTATAATTTTCAAATAATTTCATATAAAATTTTAGGTGAGTTCTTATTTGATTAAACACATTTTTATTTTGCATAAAATCCACTTTTTTTATACAAATTTCTTAAAAAATTATTTAATATTCAATATTAAAAAAATAAAATATGGTAAAACTGATTTTTATATTTAAAAAAATTATAAATAAATCATCTTAAAGTTTATTTACAAACGTATATTACCTGATCTTCATATGATAATATTCAGTATGATAATCAATAAAGCAGTGGTTTGTTTCCCAAATTAATAATCGTTTATAAAACGTCCAATATTACAATCTTTAAGTTTTAGTAATAAAATTAATCCTTCAATCGACAATTTTAAATCATTGTAATGAAATTTTAATATTCTTTACAACAATATGTATAGAACAACTTCTTTGTCTCATTACTTGTTTATAAAATTTTTGATAAACCTAATACTTTTCTACCAATATTTTACTAGCGTATAAAGAAGACATCAAACAAATATTGCTAAGGTTTTTAAATAATTTTCCGATATATATAAACGACTAGCAGACCCGGCCACGCGTTGCTGTGGCTATTATTTTTGTTATATTACATTGTAGTAAACAATTATTATCTGGAAACGAATTCGCAAATGTTAAAGCTTGTATAAAAATCGACTGGATTGGGATTTGAACGGGAAGGACTCTGAACACGATAGATTTAAATTTTCTTACAGTGGATATTAAGCAAAAATCAATACAAAAGAATTAATTTTAAAATTGATTATTATTTTTATTCAATTTTGTAACAAAGTTGTTAGTAAAGAACAGTTGACACTTAAATATATGATTGAGGTAGGTAGGGCAGATAGTCTTAAATCTTTAACAATAATATTTATTATTTTGAATTATAAATACTTTTAATTTCAATTTAATTTAGCACTAATCGGTGTACAATATTTTTGGTTAACCTGCCTTTAGCTAACACAAACAGATTCGACGGTTTCCCTACACGTGAACATGCAACATATAGTTGCCCATGAGAAAAACATGGATTTTCTAAATCCAAACCACAAATGGACATTGTTTGGCCTTGAGACTTATTTATAGACATGACAAAAGCTAAACGAATTGGAAACTGTGGCCTTCTAAAGGGTATGGTAGAATCTGACGGTATCATTGGAATACGTGGCAGCAGGACCACCTCTCCTTTAAAGGTCGTCGGTTATATTCATGAATTGTAGCTTATTAATTAAAGCGTTAGTACTTTTAACTTAACACCAGTGTTGCCGATGGCTCAAGTTAAAATTACCCACTTCATAAAGTCCCATTACCCGTTTTTACCCGGCACACTAAAAGGTAGTGTTACCAACTGCTAAAAGCGCGGTAAATTTAAAACTAAATATTAAATCTTGAAGTATTTAAAATAAAAAGTACACAATAATTAATTATTAATAAAATTTATTAAATTATTTCCAAGTTGTGAAACACTCTTTATGTTCCGGTTATGCGCTAGTTCAAGTTATGAGAGCAAGTGGGAAAATGTGAATTTAAATTATACATGCAAAATATTTATTCAACGTTTTAACAAAATGTAATTTTAATAAAAAACCATTACCCGACTTTACCCGTCTGAGGCAATTGCTAGCTCATTTACCCATTCAACGTCGAATTACCCGAAAAATGGGTAATTACCCGGACATTGGCAACACTGCTTAACACATTTATTGGATACTCAATCAAATCAACTGACTATTTTATACAGAGCCATCTATTCGACACTTACTAAATCCAGATACCGCCATCTGTTAGAATCTTGCCGAACTATGTATCTTTGTTAGATTTAACTACCATCTGTGAAAATATTATCGAGCTATATCTCTTTGTCATAAAAAACAATTAATTCGCAATAAATTAAAATTGCAATCTCAAATTAAGAAATAAACTATCCTATCTCTTAAGTTGGAGCATAGCACTCATTTAAAAAAAAAAAACGTTCGAATTGGTTCAGTAGTTTCAGAATCCATCTCGATCAAACAATGTGACATGTAATTTATATATATATTAAGAAGATTATGTAATAGAATGATATATCAATGCAGGGTCGAAACTGCTTGATCAAATAGGGCTAAATTTTGTTTGAGTGTGTATTAGGATGCATATTTTGGAAATTCAGCTCCTAACAGGATGAAGAGAGGTTTCAAATTATGATGTATCGATCAATATTCTACCTAAGCCGTTTCGTCAAAAAGCTTAATATTAAGATCAGAGAATCGTGTAAGAAGAGGGTTTTATAATTTTAAAATTTTGACAGAGGTAAAGTTCAAACTACTAAGTCAGAAAGTTTGAAAATTAGAACAGAGTATCTCATTATAAAGAACTTGAATAGTTTGCAATTTTTTTGATAATCAATAAAGCAGTGGTTTGTTTCCCAAATTAATAATCGTTTATAAAACGTCCAATATTACAATCTTTAAGTTTTAGTAATAAAATTAATCCTTCAATCGACAATTTTAAATCATTGTAATGAAATTTTAATATTCTTTACAACAATATGTATAGAACAACTTCTTTGTCTCATTACTTGTTTATAAAATTTTTGATAAACCTAATACTTTTCTACCAATATTTTACTAGCGTATAAAGAAGACATCAAACAAATATTGCTAAGGTTTTTAAATAATTTTCCGATATATATAAACGACTAGCAGACCCGGCCACGCGTTGCTGTGGCTATTATTTTTGTTATATTACATTGTAGTAAACAATTATTATCTGGAAACGAATTCGCAAATGTTAAAGCTTGTATAAAAATCGACTGGATTGGGATTTGAACGGGAAGGACTCTGAACACGATAGATTTAAATTTTCTTACAGTGGATATTAAGCAAAAATCAATACAAAAGAATTAATTTTAAAATTGATTATTATTTTTATTCAATTTTGTAACAAAGTTGTTAGTAAAGAACAGTTGACACTTAAATATATGATTGAGGTAGGTAGGGCAGATAGTCTTAAATCTTTAACAATAATATTTATTATTTTGAATTATAAATACTTTTAATTTCAATTTAATTTAGCACTAATCGGTGTACAATATTTTTGGTTAACCTGCCTTTAGCTAACACAAACAGATTCGACGGTTTCCCTACACGTGAACATGCAACATATAGTTGCCCATGAGAAAAACATGGATTTTCTAAATCCAAACCACAAATGGACATTGTTTGGCCTTGAGACTTATTTATAGACATGACAAAAGCTAAACGAATTGGAAACTGTGGCCTTCTAAAGGGTATGGTAGAATCTGACGGTATCATTGGAATACGTGGCAGCAGGACCACCTCTCCTTTAAAGGTCGTCGGTTATATTCATGAATTGTAGCTTATTAATTAAAGCGTTAGTACTTTTAACTTAACACCAGTGTTGCCGATGGCTCAAGTTAAAATTACCCACTTCATAAAGTCCCATTACCCGTTTTTACCCGGCACACTAAAAGGTAGTGTTACCAACTGCTAAAAGCGCGGTAAATTTAAAACTAAATATTAAATCTTGAAGTATTTAAAATAAAAAGTACACAATAATTAATTATTAATAAAATTTATTAAATTATTTCCAAGTTGTGAAACACTCTTTATGTTCCGGTTATGCGCTAGTTCAAGTTATGAGAGCAAGTGGGAAAACGTGAATTTAAATTATACATGCAAAATATTTATTCAACGTTTTAACAAAATGTAATTTTAATAAAAAACCATTACCCGACTTTACCCGTCTGAGGCAATTGCTAGCTCATTTACCCATTCAACGTCGAATTACCCGAAAAATGGGTAATTACCCGGACATTGGCAACACTGCTTAACACATTTATTGGATACTCAATCAAATCAACTGACTATTTTATACAGAGCCATCTATTCGACACTTACTAAATCCAGATACCGCCATCTGTTAGAATCTTGCCGAACTATGTATCTTTGTTAGATTTAACTACCATCTGTGAAAATATTATCGAGCTATATCTCTTTGTCATAAAAAACAATTAATTCGCAATAAATTAAAATTGCAATCTCAAATTAAGAAATAAACTATCCTATCTCTTAAGTTGGAGCATAGCACTCATTTAAAAAAAAAAAACGTTCGAATTGGTTCAGTAGTTTCAGAATCCATCTCGATCAAACAATGTGACATGTAATTTATATATATATTAAGAAGATTATGTAATAGAATGATATATCAATGCAGGGTCGAAACTGCTTGATCAAATAGGGCTAAATTTTGTTTGAGTGTGTATTAGGATGCATATTTTGGAAATTCAGCTCCTAACAGGATGAAGAGAGGTTTCAAATTATGATGTATCGATCAATATTCTACCTAAGCCGTTTCGTCAAAAAGCTTAATATTAAGATCAGAGAATCGTGTAAGAAGAGGGTTTTATAATTTTAAAATTTTGACAGAGGTAAAGTTCAAACTACTAAGTCAGAAAGTTTGAAAATTAGAACAGAGTATCTCATTATAAAGAACTTGAATAGTTTGCAATTTTTTTGTTATTTGGCCCATAAACAGGTGACGAGTTCAAATTTTCATATTTCAATCAAGGTACAGTCAAAATCCCTGCGTCAGACAGCTTGATATTTGGAACAGGCGAACCAGTTGTAATGTAAATAATAACGTAAAAGAATTAGTGGGGTGATTCATATTTTGATTTATTAAAAAAAAGTTAAAATTAATTATTATGAACTAAATTAGTAAACCTTGGTTAATTATGAACTAAATTAGTAAACAGAAACATGAATGATACATTGATCCATCCTTAGAAATTCACAAAAAGCTATTCACTACTTTCGTAGAGTATTGGAGACATTCGAGCAAACTGAAAAACAAGGAGGCTTTAAATTTAAGTTTGCATAGAATATGAAGTAGATTACAGCATTTAATAAAGTCATGAACTCAAGTATCTATACGAATATTGAATCCATAATTTTTTATGCACATTTACAAAATTCAAATCCAAAAAAAAAATCAAACAATAAATAAAACAAAATAATAAAGAAAAGAAAATTTTACACATAAATTAAATATCAGCACATATGACACGTCCTCACCTGTATATTGTTTCCGAAATTAATAATCCTTTATAAAACGTCCAATATTATAATCTTTCATTTTTAATAATAAAATTAATCCTTCAATAATTTGCATATACCAAACGCACAATAATATTTTATTAATAGATTATTTATTTAAGGATGCAAAAATTGTACCTAAACAGCTATACGTTTTCTATTGGTCCTCAGCTTATTTACAAAGTTAAATTACCTGTTCTTCATAACATAATATTCAATATGTTAATCAATAAAGCGGTGGTTTGTTTCCCAAATTAATAATCCTTTATAAAACGACCAATATTACATAACATAATCTTTAATTTTTAGTAATAAAATTAATCCTTCAATAATTTGCATATACCAAACGCACAATAATATTTTATTAAAGGATTAATAAAATATTAATCCTTTATTTATTTAAGGATGCAAAAATTGTACCTAAACAGCTACGTTTTCTATTGGTCGTCAGTTATCGAATGATTCGATTTTTTTTTTTGTATAAATGTGATATCAAATCATAGTTTTAATCATTCCAAGATTTTCTTTTCAAGTGAATTGAAGCTGTGATATTTTATTTGTGTTTTAAGTGAATTTATATTTCATGTAAGTATTGTTTTATTTATTATTTTATTTTATTTTTTGTTATCTTAATTTAATTTTTGAATTTAGAAATGTTTCGGGATGATTAAAATTGAAATAATTGTATATTGAAAATATTTTTCAATTTTTATTTCTAATAGGATTTTTAATTATTGAAATGTTTTTAAAATTTTCTGATTTCTCAATCATATATACAATTTTTATTTATATTTTAAATCATTCCAATTTATAAAATTATTATTTTAAATTGATTAAAAATATAAACTGATAATTATTATATTGATTATATATAATTCTGATAATTATTATATTGATTATATATAATTCTGATAATTATTATATTGATTATATATAATTCTGATATACTGGAAATTTTTTGGATTTTACTTTTTATAGTTTTTTGACCAGAAATGTCCGGATTTTAACATATTTATTTGAAATAAAAATCAGACAAAAAACAATCGAATATTTGAAATTAGCAATGTTATTTCGTAAATGATTTTAATTTTAAATGATATATATGTATATTGAAAATATGTTCCATTTTTAATTTCAAATGCAATTTTTTATTATTGAAACGTTTTTAATTTTCGGAATTTTATGATTTCTTAATCATATTTGACACATTTTATTTATATTTTTAACCATCCAATTTATAAAATTAATATTTATATTTTTTCATTAAGTTTATAGATATATTGATTAAATATAATTCAGAAACACGGAAACTATTTTAGAAATTACTAATTATTATTATTTGTACAGATTATAGATTTACATGCTGGGATTTATATATATTCGAAATAAAATAAAGAATAAAATCTGGCATGCATATCTAACAATAATTGGTTGAATATGTTTATTTCTAATTATTTCCCATATATCAGAATTATATTCAATCAATAATTTGTGGTTATTTACAATATTATATTTAGAATCGAAATAAAAATATTAATAAATTAGAATGGCTTATATAAAAATCGAATATATGTCAAATATAATTGACTAATAGATAAATATTTCGATTACGTTTAGATTTAAAATATATCAAATGTCAATTCTAATATTTTTTTTTCTTTTTGTTACAGAAAAATGCCCGCATTTAAACGTAGCCGTGAAATTGTAAAGCCAGAAGTGGTTACACCATTACCAGAACTCCAAATTTCAACTCCTGTTCAACAAGATGTGCCTCAGCATATCGCGAAATTGATTAAAATGAATGAAGATGTGACTCCTAAAATCGAAGGATCGTTATCAAAAGTGATTGTCAAGGAATCCACCGAGACGCCAAAGCTTAAAAAAGCTACTAATGTTACAAAGTTAAAGCTTCGGCGAAGAATATTATACGAAGAAGCTACTAATGTATCAAAAATTGTGGAAACTAGACAAATCGAATCACCAAAACGTTTTAAAATCTGTGATATAAAAACGCCCGACAACAGCGTAATGGTAAATTCACCTGTATCATTAAAAAGTCGCCGACAAATGTATATGCAATCACGTTTCAGCGAAAAACGACAACAAAGAAAAGAATTTGAACTAAAACGGCGAGCAATGTCTCACGATCAAATGTTATTCCATTTTCGTGATATTATTATAGACAACTTATTAAGTAGTGAATTTTAATTTACGTAGTGAATTTAGTGAATTTAAAATTTGAGTGAATTTAAAATTTAAGTAGTGAATTTAGTGAATTTAAAATTTGAGTGACAAGTGTTTATGCTAATTATAAGTGTGTTATATTTGACGTCAAATATTTCTTTTGATATAATTTTTTATTTTAATTTATTTTATACAAAGGCAATTAAAGGGATTTTTTACAATTTAATTTTTGTTTATGTTAACATCAAAGTTCAATAATACTACTTTAAAATCATTTCATTTCATTGCCTTTGTATTGATAGGTATTGTTGTAAATATTTTTGTATATTTTATAAACATCTATAACGAAACGTACTATGAACTGTGATGCATATTTTTAATATTTAATTTTATTTGTTATAAATGTTTATTTGTTATTTTTATGTTTGTAAATATGATTGTCTAACATACTAATTATTATTAATTTTTACTTACAAATTTTAAATAAAAGGCTGTTGAATTTATATTTATATTTTTTGTTTCAATTATTCCCTGAAATGCTCATCAAGTGGTAAGTGAAATTCTACCATGTTATTACTATTGAATATAGTTTAGGATATCTTAAAGCCATTACATACACGTCTTGGTAGTTATGTCGAATTAGAAGGTAGGTAGTACATACACAGGGAAAGTTAGGTGTTATATTTTAAATGGAAATATGAAAAAAATACTCAAAACATACCTAAGATAACTAGAATTGCGAACTAGACTCCATACGAATTCATAACGATAATTACAATTTATAATATTACCATGTTTCTGATCTACTTGTGTCATAGACTTGTCCAGAATGTTCAAAAGTTATCTTTATTGTGTTGGGAAGTTAAAATATATTATGTATATTTTTTAAATCAAAAATTGCTTGGATATGCAAAAATATGGCTTAATATAGTTTAACCTCACATGGATTTCTAGATATATTTATTAAAGTTTGTTTTCAGGTTAGAGTAATGAAAAAAACAATCGATATGCGTTCTTAAATGCTTATTTATTATTTCAATAACTGCGCTAAAAAAAGTCATTCGAATAATATTTGATCTAAAAAACCTGATATATGCTGATATATATTCTAAGATAGACAAATTTTGACATTTTACGGTGTTTTTGAACTCAAGATAGTAAAGTTTTTTTCTGAGAATAAAAATTATTTTATTTCAAATATAACGTCAAATATAAGTCAATATAACTCGTTTTACGAGACAACAGTATAGTTATTTGCACCTCCATTGCAGTTACAAATGTCTAGATTTTGGACCTCGAAATCAGGTAATTCGTGTGTATAATAAATTTGCAAATTGTATAATAAATTTGCAAATTGTATAACAATAAATTGTATAATAAAGAGGGGTAGAAAGAAAGATCTTTGTGGATGTAGTAAGAGATCATTTATTGAATATTTGTCCTTACGCATTAGAAGCAGTTTTGCTGTGAGCCTTGGACACGATTTTCCATTTCTAGAAAATTAATTCTGGGCAAGCAATAATTGTTTGCTGAGTTACGTACAATATGCTTCACACAATTGTATTAAGAATAGATTTATATATATATATATATATATATATATATATATATATATATATATATATATATATATATATATATATATATATATATATATATATATATATTTATTTATTTATTTATTTATATTCATTCTGAAAGGATATTTCTTCCTCCTGCACAGTTGACTCGATAATAAATAATCGATTTAAATTTTAATTATAATTATGTTTATTTCATTTTGATTGATAAATGAATTTTCCTTTGGTTTTTATTCTTGTATCGATTCAACTGGCAAACTTAATTTTTTCGACTTCTATGATTTTACAGCTTTTATTTAAATCTTTAATTTGAATGTAATTCATCTAAGTATAATTTTCAAATAATTTCATATAAAATTTTAGGTGAGTTCTTATTTGATTAAACACATTTTTATTTTGCATAAAATCCACTTTTTTTATACAAATTTCTTAAAAAATTATTTAATATTCAATATTAAAAAAATAAAATATGGTAAAACTGATTTTTATATTTAAAAAAATTATAAATAAATCATCTTAAAGTTTATTTACAAACGTATATTACCTGATCTTCATATGATAATATTCAATATGATAATCAATAAAGCAGTGGTTTGTTTCCCAAATTAATAATCCTTTATAAAACGTCCAATATTACAATCTTTAAGTTTTAGTAATAAAATTAATCCTTCAATCGACAATTTTAAATCATTGTAATGAAATTTTAATATTCTTTACAACAATATGTATAGAACAACTTCTTTGTCTCATTACTTGTTTATAAAATTTTTGATAAACCTAATACTTTTCTACCAATATTTTACTAGCGTATAAAGAAGACATCAAACAAATATTGCTAAGGTTTTTAAATAATTTTCCGATATATATAAACGACTAGCAGACCCGGCCACGCGTTGCTGTGGCTATTATTTTTGTTATATTACATTGTAGTAAACAATTATTATCTGGAAACGAATTCGCAAATGTTAAAGCTTGTATAAAAATCGACTGGATTGGGATTTGAACGGGAAGGACTCTGAACACGATAGATTTAAATTTTCTTACAGTGGATATTAAGCAAAAATCAATACAAAAGAATTAATTTTAAAATTGATTATTATTTTTATTCAATTTTGTAACAAAGTTGTTAGTAAAGAACAGTTGACACTTAAATATATGATTGAGGTAGGTAGGGCAGATAGTCTTAAATCTTTAACAATAATATTTATTATTTTGAATTATAAATACTTTTAATTTCAATTTAATTTAGCACTAATCGGTGTACAATATTTTTGGTTAACCTGCCTTTAGCTAACACAAACAGATTCGACGGTTTCCCTACACGTGAACATGCAACATATAGTTGCCCATGAGAAAAACATGGATTTTCTAAATCCAAACCACAAATGGACATTGTTTGGCCTTGAGACTTATTTATAGACATGACAAAAGCTAAACGAATTGGAAACTGTGGCCTTCTAAAGGGTATGGTAGAATCTGACGGTATCATTGGAATACGTGGCAGCAGGACCACCTCTCCTTTAAAGGTCGTCGGTTATATTCATGAATTGTAGCTTATTAATTAAAGCGTTAGTACTTTTAACTTAACACCAGTGTTGCCGATGGCTCAAGTTAAAATTACCCACTTCATAAAGTCCCATTACCCGTTTTTACCCGGCACACTAAAAGGTAGTGTTACCAACTGCTAAAAGCGCGGTAAATTTAAAACTAAATATTAAATCTTGAAGTATTTAAAATAAAAAGTACACAATAATTAATTATTAATAAAATTTATTAAATTATTTCCAAGTTGTGAAACACTCTTTATGTTCCGGTTATGCGCTAGTTCAAGTTATGAGAGCAAGTGGGAAAATGTGAATTTAAATTATACATGCAAAATATTTATTCAACGTTTTAACAAAATGTAATTTTAATAAAAAACCATTACCCGACTTTACCCGTCTGAGGCAATTGCTAGCTCATTTACCCATTCAACGTCGAATTACCCGAAAAATGGGTAATTACCCGGACATTGGCAACACTGCTTAACACATTTATTGGATACTCAATCAAATCAACTGACTATTTTATACAGAGCCATCTATTCGACACTTACTAAATCCAGATACCGCCATCTGTTAGAATCTTGCCGAACTATGTATCTTTGTTAGATTTAACTACCATCTGTGAAAATATTATCGAGCTATATCTCTTTGTCATAAAAAACAATTAATTCGCAATAAATTAAAATTGCAATCTCAAATTAAGAAATAAACTATCCTATCTCTTAAGTTGGAGCATAGCACTCATTTAAAAAAAAAAAACGTTCGAATTGGTTCAGTAGTTTCAGAATCCATCTCGATCAAACAATGTGACATGTAATTTATATATATATTAAGAAGATTATGTAATAGAATGATATATCAATGCAGGGTCGAAACTGCTTGATCAAATAGGGCTAAATTTTGTTTGAGTGTGTATTAGGATGCATATTTTGGAAATTCAGCTCCTAACAGGATGAAGAGAGGTTTCAAATTATGATGTATCGATCAATATTCTACCTAAGCCGTTTCGTCAAAAAGCTTAATATTAAGATCAGAGAATCGTGTAAGAAGAGGGTTTTATAATTTTAAAATTTTGACAGAGGTAAAGTTCAAACTACTAAGTCAGAAAGTTTGAAAATTAGAACAGAGTATCTCATTATAAAGAACTTGAATAGTTTGCAATTTTTTTGTTATTTGGCCCATAAACAGGTGACGAGTTCAAATTTTCATATTTCAATCAAGGTACAGTCAAAATCCCTGCGTCAGACAGCTTGATATTTGGAACAGGCGAACCAGTTGTAACGTAAATAATAACGTAAAAGAATTAGTGGGGTGATTCATATTTTGATTTATTAAAAAAAAGTTAAAATTAATTATTATGAACTAAATTAGTAAACCTTGGTTAATTATGAACTAAATTAGTAAACAGAAACATGAATGATACATTGATCCATCCTTAGAAATTCACAAAAAGCTATTCACTACTTTCGTAGAGTATTGGAGACATTCGAGCAAACTGAAAAACAAGGAGGCTTTAAATTTAAGTTTGCATAGAATATGAAGTAGATTACAGCATTTAATAAAGTCATGAACTCAAGTATCTATACGAATATTGAATCCATAATTTTTTATGCACATTTACAAAATTCAAATCCAAAAAAAAAATCAAACAATAAATAAAACAAAATAATAAAGAAAAGAAAATTTTACACATAAATTAAATATCAGCACATATGACACGTCCTCACCTGTATATTGTTTCCGAAATTAATAATCCTTTATAAAACGTCCAATATTATAATCTTTCATTTTTAATAATAAAATTAATCCTTCAATAATTTGCATATACCAAACGCACAATAATATTTTATTAATAGATTATTTATTTAAGGATGCAAAAATTGTACCTAAACAGCTATACGTTTTCTATTGGTCCTCAGCTTATTTACAAAGTTAAATTACCTGTTCTTCATAACATAATATTCAATATGTTAATCAATAAAGCGGTGGTTTGTTTCCCAAATTAATAATCCTTTATAAAACGACCAATATTACATAACATAATCTTTAATTTTTAGTAATAAAATTAATCCTTCAATAATTTGCATATACCAAACGCACAATAATATTTTATTAAAGGATTAATAAAATATTAATCCTTTATTTATTTAAGGATGCAAAAATTGTACCTAAACAGCTACGTTTTCTATTGGTCGTCAGTTATCGAATGATTCGATTTTTTTTTTGTATAAATGTGATATCAAATCATAGTTTTAATCATTCCAAGATTTTCTTTTCAAGTGAATTGAAGCTGTGATATTTTATTTGTGTTTTAAGTGAATTTATATTTCATGTAAGTATTGTTTTATTTATTATTTTATTTTATTTTTTGTTATCTTAATTTAATTTTTGAATTTAGAAATGTTTCGGGATGATTAAAATTGAAATAATTGTATATTGAAAATATTTTTCAATTTTTATTTCTAATAGGATTTTTAATTATTGAAATGTTTTTAAAATTTTCTGATTTCTCAATCATATATACAATTTTTATTTATATTTTAAATCATTCCAATTTATAAAATTATTATTTTAAATTGATTAAAAATATAAACTGATAATTATTATATTGATTATATATAATTCTGATAATTATTATATTGATTATATATAATTCTGATAATTATTATATTGATTATATATAATTCTGATATACTGGAAATTTTTTGGATTTTACTTTTTATAGTTTTTTGACCAGAAATGTCCGGATTTTAACATATTTATTTGAAATAAAAATCAGACAAAAAACAATCGAATATTTGAAATTAGCAATGTTATTTCGTAAATGATTTTAATTTTAAATGATATATATGTATATTGAAAATATGTTCCATTTTTAATTTCAAATGCAATTTTTTATTATTGAAACGTTTTTAATTTTCGGAATTTTATGATTTCTTAATCATATTTGACACATTTTATTTATATTTTTAACCATCCAATTTATAAAATTAATATTTATATTTTTTCATTAAGTTTATAGATATATTGATTAAATATAATTCAGAAACACGGAAACTATTTTAGAAATTACTAATTATTATTATTTGTACAGATTATAGATTTACATGCTGGGATTTATATATATTCGAAATAAAATAAAGAATAAAATCTGGCATGCATATCTAACAATAATTGGTTGAATATGTTTATTTCTAATTATTTCCCATATATCAGAATTATATTCAATCAATAATTTGTGGTTATTTACAATATTATATTTAGAATCGAAATAAAAATATTAATAAATTAGAATGGCTTATATAAAAATCGAATATATGTCAAATATAATTGACTAATAGATAAATATTTCGATTACGTTTAGATTTAAAATATATCAAATGTCAATTCTAATATTTTTTTTCTTTTTGTTACAGAAAAATGCCCGCATTTAAACGTAGCCGTGAAATTGTAAAGCCAGAAGTGGTTACACCATTACCAGAACTCCAAATTTCAACTCCTGTTCAACAAGATGTGCCTCAGCATATCGCGAAATTGATTAAAATGAATGAAGATGTGACTCCTAAAATCGAAGGATCGTTATCAAAAGTGATTGTCAAGGAATCCACCGAGACGCCAAAGCTTAAAAAAGCTACTAATGTTACAAAGTTAAAGCTTCGGCGAAGAATATTATACGAAGAAGCTACTAATGTATCAAAAATTGTGGAAACTAGACAAATCGAATCACCAAAACGTTTTAAAATCTGTGATATAAAAACGCCCGACAACAGCGTAATGGTAAATTCACCTGTATCATTAAAAAGTCGCCGACAAATGTATATGCAATCACGTTTCAGCGAAAAACGACAACAAAGAAAAGAATTTGAACTAAAACGGCGAGCAATGTCTCACGATCAAATGTTATTCCATTTTCGTGATATTATTATAGACAACTTATTAAGTAGTGAATTTTAATTTACGTAGTGAATTTAGTGAATTTAAAATTTGAGTGAATTTAAAATTTAAGTAGTGAATTTAGTGAATTTAAAATTTGAGTGACAAGTGTTTATGCTAATTATAAGTGTGTTATATTTGACGTCAAATATTTCTTTTGATATAATTTTTTATTTTAATTTATTTTATACAAAGGCAATTAAAGGGATTTTTTACAATTTAATTTTTGTTTATGTTAACATCAAAGTTCAATAATACTACTTTAAAATCATTTCATTTCATTGCCTTTGTATTGATAGGTATTGTTGTAAATATTTTTGTATATTTTATAAACATCTATAACGAAACGTACTATGAACTGTGATGCATATTTTTAATATTTAATTTTATTTGTTATAAATGTTTATTTGTTATTTTTATGTTTGTAAATATGATTGTCTAACATACTAATTATTATTAATTTTTACTTACAAATTTTAAATAAAAGGCTGTTGAATTTATATTTATATTTTTTGTTTCAATTATTCCCTGAAATGCTCATCAAGTGGTAAGTGAAATTCTACCATGTTATTACTATTGAATATAGTTTAGGATATCTTAAAGCCATTACATACACGTCTTGGTAGTTATGTCGAATTAGAAGGTAGGTAGTACATACACAGGGAAAGTTAGGTGTTATATTTTAAATGGAAATATGAAAAAAATACTCAAAACATACCTAAGATAACTAGAATTGCGAACTAGACTCCATACGAATTCATAACGATAATTACAATTTATAATATTACCATGTTTCTGATCTACTTGTGTCATAGACTTGTCCAGAATGTTCAAAAGTTATCTTTATTGTGTTGGGAAGTTAAAATATATTATGTATATTTTTTAAATCAAAAATTGCTTGGATATGCAAAAATATGGCTTAATATAGTTTAACCTCACATGGATTTCTAGATATATTTATTAAAGTTTGTTTTCAGGTTAGAGTAATGAAAAAAACAATCGATATGCGTTCTTAAATGCTTATTTATTATTTCAATAACTGCGCTAAAAAAAGTCATTCGAATAATATTTGATCTAAAAAACCTGATATATGCTGATATATATTCTAAGATAGACAAATTTTGACATTTTACGGTGTTTTTGAACTCAAGATAGTAAAGTTTTTTTCTGAGAATAAAAATTATTTTATTTCAAATATAACGTCAAATATAAGTCAATATAACTCGTTTTACGAGACAACAGTATAGTTATTTGCACCTCCATTGCAGTTACAAATGTCTAGATTTTGGACCTCGAAATCAGGTAATTCGTGTGTATAATAAATTTGCAAATTGTATAATAAATTTGCAAATTGTATAACAATAAATTGTATAATAAAGAGGGGTAGAAAGAAAGATCTTTGTGGATGTAGTAAGAGATCATTTATTGAATATTTGTCCTTACGCATTAGAAGCAGTTTTGCTGTGAGCCTTGGACACGATTTTCCATTTCTAGAAAATTAATTCTGGGCAAGCAATAATTGTTTGCTGAGTTACGTACAATATGCTTCACACAATTGTATTAAGAATAGATTTATATATATATATATATATATATATATATATATATATATATATATATATATATATATATATATATATATATATATATATATATATATATTTATTTATTTATTTATTTATTTATTTATTTATTTATTTATATTCATTCTGAAAGGATATTTCTTCCTCCTGCACAGTTGACTCGATAATAAATAATCGATTTAAATTTTAATTATAATTATGTTTATTTCATTTTGATTGATAAATGAATTTTCCTTTGGTTTTTATTCTTGTATCGATTCAACTGGCAAACTTAATTTTTTCGACTTCTATGATTTTACAGCTTTTATTTAAATCTTTAATTTGAATGTAATTCATCTAAGTATAATTTTCAAATAATTTCATATAAAATTTTAGGTGAGTTCTTATTTGATTAAACACATTTTTATTTTGCATAAAATCCACTTTTTTTATACAAATTTCTTAAAAAATTATTTAATATTCAATATTAAAAAAATAAAATATGGTAAAACTGATTTTTATATTTAAAAAAATTATAAATAAATCATCTTAAAGTTTATTTACAAACGTATATTACCTGATCTTCATATGATAATATTCAGTATGATAATCAATAAAGCAGTGGTTTGTTTCCCAAATTAATAATCGTTTATAAAACGTCCAATATTACAATCTTTAAGTTTTAGTAATAAAATTAATCCTTCAATCGACAATTTTAAATCATTGTAATGAAATTTTAATATTCTTTACAACAATATGTATAGAACAACTTCTTTGTCTCATTACTTGTTTATAAAATTTTTGATAAACCTAATACTTTTCTACCAATATTTTACTAGCGTATAAAGAAGACATCAAACAAATATTGCTAAGGTTTTTAAATAATTTTCCGATATATATAAACGACTAGCAGACCCGGCCACGCGTTGCTGTGGCTATTATTTTTGTTATATTACATTGTAGTAAACAATTATTATCTGGAAACGAATTCGCAAATGTTAAAGCTTGTATAAAAATCGACTGGATTGGGATTTGAACGGGAAGGACTCTGAACACGATAGATTTAAATTGTCTTACAGTGGATATTAAGCAAAAATCAATACAAAAGAATTAATTTTAAAATTGATTATTATTTTTATTCAATTTTGTAACAAAGTTGTTAGTAAAGAACAGTTGACACTTAAATATATGATTGAGGTAGGTAGGGCAGATAGTCTTAAATCTTTAACAATAATATTTATTATTTTGAATTATAAATACTTTTAATTTCAATTTAATTTAGCACTAATCGGTGTACAATATTTTTGGTTAACCTGCCTTTAGCTAACACAAACAGATTCGACGGTTTCCCTACACGTGAACATGCAACATATAGTTGCCCATGAGAAAAACATGGATTTTCTAAATCCAAACCACAAATGGACATTGTTTGGCCTTGAGACTTATTTATAGACATGACAAAAGCTAAACGAATTGGAAACTGTGGCCTTCTAAAGGGTATGGTAGAATCTGACGGTATCATTGGAATACGTGGCAGCAGGACCACCTCTCCTTTAAAGGTCGTCGGTTATATTCATGAATTGTAGCTTATTAATTAAAGCGTTAGTACTTTTAACTTAACACCAGTGTTGCCGATGGCTGAAGTTAAAATTACCCACTTCATAAAGTCCCATTACCCGTTTTTACCCGGCACACTAAAAGGTAGTGTTACCAACTGCTAAAAGCGCGGTAAATTTAAAACTAAATATTAAATCTTGAAGTATTTAAAATAAAAAGTACACAATAATTAATTATTAATAAAATTTATTAAATTATTTCCAAGTTGTGAAACACTCTTTATGTTCCGGTTATGCGCTAGTTCAAGTTATGAGAGCAAGTGGGAAAATGTGAATTTAAATTATACATGCAAAATATTTATTCAACGTTTTAACAAAATGTAATTTTAATAAAAAACCATTACCCGACTTTACCCGTCTGAGGCAATTGCTAGCTCATTTACCCATTCAACGTCGAATTACCCGAAAAATGGGTAATTACCCGGACATTGGCAACACTGCTTAACACATTTATTGGATACTCAATCAAATCAACTGACTATTTTATACAGAGCCATCTATTCGACACTTACTAAATCCAGATACCGCCATCTGTTAGAATCTTGCCGAACTATGTATCTTTGTTAGATTTAACTACCATCTGTGAAAATATTATCGAGCTATATCTCTTTGTCATAAAAAACAATTAATTCGCAATAAATTAAAATTGCAATCTCAAATTAAGAAATAAACTATCCTATCTCTTAAGTTGGAGCATAGCACTCATTTAAAAAAAAAAAACGTTCGAATTGGTTCAGTAGTTTCAGAATCCATCTCGATCAAACAATGTGACATGTAATTTATATATATATTAAGAAGATTATGTAATAGAATGATATATCAATGCAGGGTCGAAACTGCTTGATCAAATAGGGCTAAATTTTGTTTGAGTGTGTATTAGGATGCATATTTTGGAAATTCAGCTCCTAACAGGATGAAGAGAGGTTTCAAATTATGATGTATCGATCAATATTCTACCTAAGCCGTTTCGTCAAAAAGCTTAATATTAAGATCAGAGAATCGTGTAAGAAGAGGGTTTTATAATTTTAAAATTTTGACAGAGGTAAAGTTCAAACTACTAAGTCAGAAAGTTTGAAAATTAGAACAGAGTATCTCATTATAAAGAACTTGAATAGTTTGCAATTTTTTTGTTATTTGGCCCATAAACAGGTGACGAGTTCAAATTTTCATATTTCAATCAAGGTACAGTCAAAATCCCTGCGTCAGACAGCTTGATATTTGGAACAGGCGAACCAGTTGTAACGTAAATAATAACGTAAAAGAATTAGTGGGGTGATTCATATTTTGATTTATTAAAAAAAAGTTAAATTAATTATTATGAACTAAATTAGTAAACCTTGGTTAATTATGAACTAAATTAGTAAACAGAAACATGAATGATACATTGATCCATCCTTAGAAATTCACAAAAAGCTATTCACTACTTTCGTAGAGTATTGGAGACATTCGAGCAAACTGAAAAACAAGGAGGCTTTAAATTTAAGTTTGCATAGAATATGAAGTAGATTACAGCATTTAATAAAGTCATGAACTCAAGTATCTATACGAATATTGAATCCATAATTTTTTATGCACATTTACAAAATTCAAATCCAAAAAAAAAATCAAACAATAAATAAAACAAAATAATAAAGAAAAGAAAATTTTACACATAAATTAAATATCAGCACATATGACACGTCCTCACCTGTATATTGTTTCCGAAATTAATAATCCTTTATAAAACGTCCAATATTATAATCTTTCATTTTTAATAATAAAATTAATCCTTCAATAATTTGCATATACCAAACGCACAATAATATTTTATTAATAGATTATTTATTTAAGGATGCAAAAATTGTACCTAAACAGCTATACGTTTTCTATTGGTCCTCAGCTTATTTACAAAGTTAAATTACCTGTTCTTCATAACATAATATTCAATATGTTAATCAATAAAGCGGTGGTTTGTTTCCCAAATTAATAATCCTTTATAAAACGACCAATATTACATAACATAATCTTTAATTTTTAGTAATAAAATTAATCCTTCAATAATTTGCATATACCAAACGCACAATAATATTTTATTAAAGGATTAATAAAATATTAATCCTTTATTTATTTAAGGATGCAAAAATTGTACCTAAACAGCTACGTTTTCTATTTGTCGTCAGTTATCGAATGATTCGATTTTTTTTTGTATAAATGTGATATCAAATCATAGTTTTAATCATTCCAAGATTTTCTTTTCAAGTGAATTGAAGCTGTGATATTTTATTTGTGTTTTAAGTGAATTTATATTTCATGTAAGTATTGTTTTATTTATTATTTTATTTTATTTTTTGTTATCTTAATTTAATTTTTGAATTTAGAAATGTTTCGGGATGATTAAAATTGAAATAATTGTATATTGAAAATATTTTTCAATTTTTATTTCTAATAGGATTTTTAATTATTGAAATGTTTTTAAAATTTTCTGATTTCTCAATCATATATACAATTTTTATTTATATTTTAAATCATTCCAATTTATAAAATTATTATTTTAAATTGATTAAAAATATAAACTGATAATTATTATATTGATTATATATAATTCTGATAATTATTATATTGATTATCCTTCGTGTCTCGCACTTCGAGATTACGAAGGTAGTATCACTACTTTTATGTCAATAACCACAAGTTCAGAGCTAAAAAATAAAAAACACAAGCGCCTCTAGGTTACCATGGCACCCTGTTATAGTTGTTTACTCATTCGTTTCTTTTGTGTCAAATATACCACACGTCAGTGCATTAAATAAACATTTTTAAATTTTATTTTTACAATTAATTATAAGTAATGGGTAGTCATAAGAAGAGATCCAGAAGCTGTGATCATTCAAGAGAAAGGACGTCTAAAAGACTCCGAAAATTAGAGGACAGGATGGAAGAAATCGTAACGGGTTTTTCTGCAATAAGAGAAGTCATTCTAACACGAGAGGCTCCAGTATCAGTGACGCCTAATACAAACACAACAATTATTGAAGGTAATTGAAGTAAATTATGGCTATGTTTAAACGTTAGCATAAAATGTTAACGTTTTTAAACAGACTTTCATGCCCGTGAGGCGAGTAATAATATTCAAACTAGAATATTTATAATATATATATATATATATATATATGTATATATATATATATATATATATATATATATATATATATATATATATATATATATATATATATATATATATATTCTATGAGTGATTTGTTTTATCCGTGAGGTAAAATAAGTCATACATGGTAATCAGACTTTTCCTGGAAGGTTAAGTAGAGATTAAATTACTCTGTCTTATCCGAGAGATACGTTGGAAGTAAAATAAACAAACTAACCATGTTTGTTTTTTAACAAATTAAACAAATGAACTACGATTGGCATCAAAATTAATTTGTTTTAATTTGTCTGCAGAGACCAATGAGCAGGAGCAAGATCCTGCGGCACAGCAACATATTGATTCGGAGAAAACCCAGATTATCGATCTGGATCCTTCCACCGAGATAACTGAAAATCAAAAAGACGGACCTACAGAAGTAGGTGATCTTACTGTGGAAAATGTTAAAGATTCTGTTACACCGGCTGCAGACGAAATTCCATGGGAACTAGATGCAGATGCTCTTCGTATCTTTGGGGAAGATCCTGCACAAAAAGAGCCTGAATTGATTTTACATTCAAGTGTCGCTGTGCGTTGGAAAAAATATTTGTCAGAAGGTCTTAAAAAAGAGGTGAAGGATTCACTTTTGGAAAAATACCCTAGAAAGGGTAAGCTTTCATTCGAACCACCGATTCTAAATGATGAAGTGGCGGTAAATCTGAAAGAATCGGCCTTGAAAAAAGACAAATATTTTGGAGCAACTCAGAAATTGGCAGGGTCTGCTTTGGCAGCGTTGGCTCCCGCGATCGAGTCATTGGCACCACTGAGAGATCCAGAAAGTGTGAAAAGATTAGAGCAGATCTGGGATGCTGCGAAGTTACTAATCGAAATTCACAGATCTCAAACAGTGGCACGTAAGGCTTGCATCCTACCTACTTTATCCAAACAATGGAGAGAAATTAGTGGATAAAGTAAAAGAAATTAAGGCTATTGGGAAGGTTGGCGAGGAAATGAAGTCAGCTCCAGCTAAGAAAACTTTTGTTTCACCCGGTCCTTTAAACTCGAAGGGCTCGTCGAGCCAGAAGAAGTCAGTGTCTCAGACGGGCGGGAGAACATCAGTCATGAAAAAACCACTGACTTCCAGATTTCCACCGAAACAATCAACTTACCCGAAATCGAGTCAATATCGGCAACAAAATCAGCGATCTCAGAATCGCTAGTCCAGCAGGACGTAAATATTTTTGCGGGTCGCCTTAAACATTTTATAAAGGTTTGGGAATCGATCACTGAGGATAAGTTTATCATCCAGACTGTGAAAGGATATAAAATACCTTTTGAATCAACCCCCCTCCAAATTAATCCTCCACCGTCCAGAAATTGGTCGGAACAGGAATCGGTATACATTCAATTAGAAATTGATAGACTACTTTCAATAGGAGCGATTGTGGAAGCTGAGGAAGTTCCAGATCAGTTTCTTTCTTCGTTTTTTCTGGTTCCTAAATCTGATGGTCAGCAGAGGTTTATTTTGAATCTGAAAAAGTTAAATACTTTTATTGTTGCAGAACATTTTAAACTCGAGGATCTTAGATCAGCTTGCGGTCTTCTAGAACAAGGTATTTTCATGGGGACGATTGATCTAAAAGACGCCTATTTCCTGATTCCTGTGTGGAGACCACATTGCAAGTTTTTAAGATTCTTGTATAATGAAAAAATTTATGAGTTTGTGTGCTTACCTTTTGGTTTATGTACGTGTCCATTAACATTTACAAAATTATTAAAACCTGTTATAAATTATTTACGTTTCAACGGTTGGCTCTCGGTTGTGTACCTGGATGATTTCTTATGTTTGGGTCAGTCAATTGGAGAATGCAGAAAAAATCTAACTCAAACGATTGCCTTGCTGAAGAGGTTAGGATTTATTGTAAATTATGAAAAGTCAAAATTAGTGCCCGGAAGGAAATGTAAATATTTGGGATTTATTTTGGATTCAGTTTCTATGAAGGTTGAGCTTCCGCAAGAGAAAAAGTTCGCAGTACAGAATCAAATTGAAATTCTTAAAAAGAAAGGACGTATGAAAATCCGTGATTTTGCCAAAGTTGTTGGGTCGTTGGTAGCTTGTTGTCCAGCAGTAGAATATAGCTTGTTACATTGCAGATTGTTTGAGAGAGCAAAAATCCAGGCATTAAACAAAAGTAAGGGTTGTTTTGATGCTATCATGTCAGTACCTAAATTTACCATAAGAGACTGGGATTGGTGGCTGCTAGCTCTACCAAATGCATCTCGGAAGATTAGAAACAATCGGTATGAGAGAACAATTTATTCGGATGCTTCTTTATCTGGGTGGGGTGCTTTTTGCAATGGTGAAAATGCCAATGGATTGTGGAACCAACAGGAAAGGAGTCTTCATATAAATCATTTGGAGCTTAAGGCGGCTTTGCTAGCCTTGAAATGTTTTGCAGCTGATCTGAGAAATCTAGACATTTTACTCAGGGTGGACAACACTACAACGTTGGCCTACATCAATAGAATGGGAGGCGTTCGCTTCTCTGGTTTTCATGAGTTAGCATGTGAACTGTGGAATTGGTGCGAGGTTCGTCGGTTATGGGTCTACGCTACTTATATTCCTTCAGAGGATAATGTCGAAGCTGATCGTTCTTCGCGAATCGATAATTCGGATGCTGAGTGGGAATTAGCGGATTACGCTTTTAAATTAATTACAGAGAATTTCGGGAAATTACAAATTGATTTATTTTCTTCGCGAATCAACAGTAAGTGTGCAGTCTATTGCTCATGGAAAAGAGACCCAGGGGCATTTGCCTTTGATGCATTCACAATCAGTTGGTCTGATTGGATGTTTTACGCCTTTCCTCCTTTCTCTTTAATAACTCGAGTAATTAAAAAAATTAAGGATGACAAGGCAGAAGGGGTACTGGTGGTACCTCATTGGCCTACTCAGGTCTGGTTCCCAACCTTCCAAAAATTATCGGTAGGAGAGTGGGTTCTGTTTGAAGCAGATCCTTACATCTTGGTTTCTCCTTGTAGATCACGTCAACACCCTCTAGCGAAGAAGCTTATCCTGGTTGCCGCCAAGTTATCGGCCAAGCATTATTAATAAAGGGTACACCTAAAGAAGCAATTGATATTTCAATCGCTTCATTAACAGAGTCAACATTAAAAAATTATAATGGAACTCTAAAACTTTGGTGGCAATGGAATGGACAGAATGATACGGATCCGTATGTTGTGTCAGTGGCAAAGATTTTGAAGTTTCTTTCGGAAAGATTTGGTGATGGTGTTGGGTATAGTACGCTAAACTCTGCGAGAGCGGCACTGTCATTAATATCAGCAGAGGATGTTACAAATAATCGACTGATAAGTCGATTCATCAAAGGATCTTCAAAAATAAGGCCCAGCTTACCCAAGTACGAGTCTACGTGGGATGTGGATCCGGTATTAGATAAATTGGCAACATGGTTTCCATTAGAGGAGTTATCTTTAGAAAAATTAACGAAAAAATTAATATTGTTATTAGCCTTGGGTACCGCCCATCGCTCTCAAACTTTGTCACTAATTAAAATTTCTAATATTATCACTTTAGAAAGAAAAATTGAAATACGTATTTCTGAAAGAATTAAAACTTCTCGGCCGGGGGCTCCACAACCAGTATTGAAGCTTCCTTTTTTCCGTGATAAACCTGAACTGTGTATTGCACAAACTTTAAACCAATACCTAGTGATGACAAAAAATTTGCGAGGAAACATTGACTCATTATTTGTTTCACTTAACAAGCCGCATAAGCCAGTTAAAAGTGAAACGATCAGTCGTTGGATCAGATCGACGTTGGTCACTTTAGGAGTGGATAAGAGATTCACTGCACATTCTACACGGCATGCCTCGACATCGAAAGCATGTGCAAGAAGTGTGAGCATTGCAGAAATTAAAAAAGTGGCTGGTTGGTCTCTAAACTCAAGAGTGTTCGCTGATTTTTATCATCAACCAATTAATATTGAATATAATTCATTCGCAGAGTCTGTTTTATCAACCAGTATACTAAATTAGTTATATTGAGTTGTATTTCTAATTGAGTTATTATTTTAAGTTAAATTGTTTTTATCAAACATTTGTTTTGATAATAATTATAATAAATTCATTGTTTCATTTTCCTTTGTATTACTTAAATACATAAATACTTATATACAGAGAACTCTTGCTCTAAACAGCTACCTTCGTAATCTCGAAGTGCGAGACACGAAGGATAATTGGAAGATCTTACGAGCCGGCCGAAGGCCGGCGAAGTTTGATCTAAATTATCCGAGTGTCTCGCACGAGAGATTCCCACCCATATATATTAATAAAAATTTACCCACCCCTTTTCAGGTAAAATAAAAAATGAATTAGCTTTTCACGAATGAGTAAACAACTATAACAGGGTGCCATGGTAACCTAGAGGCGCTTGTGTTTTTTATTTTTTAGCTCTGAACTTGTGGTTATTGACATAAAAGTAGTGATACTACCTTCGTAATCTCTCGTGCGAGACACTCGGATAATTTAGATCAAACTTCGCCGGCCTTCGGCCGGCTCGTAAGATCTTCCAATTATATATAATTCTGATAATTATTATATTGATTATATATAATTCTGATATACTGGAAATTTTTTGGATTTTACTTTTTATAGTTTTTTGACCAGAAATGTCCGGATTTTAACATATTTATTTGAAATAAAAATCAGACAAAAAACAATCGAATATTTGAAATTAGCAATGTTATTTCGTAAATGATTTTAATTTTAAATGATATATATGTATATTGAAAATATGTTTCATTTTTAATTTCAAATGCAATTTTTTATTATTGAAACGTTTTTAATTTTCGGAATTTTATGATTTCTTAATCATATTTGACACATTTTATTTATATTTTTAACCATCCAATTTATAAAATTAATATTTATATTTTTTCATTAAGTTTATAGATATATTGATTAAATATAATTCAGAAACACGGAAACTATTTTAGAAATTACTAATTATTATTATTTGTACAGATTATAGATTTACATGCTGGGATTTATATATATTCGAAATAAAATAAAGAATAAAATCTGGCATGCATATCTAACAATAATTGGTTGAATATGTTTATTTCTAATTATTTCCCATATATCAGAATTATATTCAATCAATAATTTGTGGTTATTTACAATATTATATTTAGAATCGAAATAAAAATATTAATAAATTAGAATGGCTTATATAAAAATCGAATATATGTCAAATATAATTGACTAATAGATAAATATTTCGATTACGTTTAGATTTAAAATATATCAAATGTCAATTCTAATATTTTTTTTCTTTTTGTTACAGAAAAATGCCCGCATTTAAACGTAGCCGTGAAATTGTAAAGCCAGAAGTGGTTACACCATTACCAGAACTCCAAATTTCAACTCCTGTTCAACAAGATGTGCCTCAGCATATCGCGAAATTGATTAAAATGAATGAAGATGTGACTCCTAAAATCGAAGGATCGTTATCAAAAGTGATTGTCAAGGAATCCACCGAGACGCCAAAGCTTAAAAAAGCTACTAATGTTGCAAAGTTAAAGCTTCGGCGAAGAATATTATACGAAGAAGCTACTAATGTATCAAAAATTGTGGAAACTAGACAAATCGAATCACCAAAACGTTTTAAAATCTGTGATATAAAAACGCCCGACAACAGCGTAATGGTAAATTCACCTGTATCATTAAAAAGTCGCCGACAAATGTATATGCAATCACGTTTCAGCGAAAAAACGACAACAAAGAAAAGAATTTGAACTAAAACGGCGAGCAATGTCTCACGATCAAATGTTATTCCATTTTCGTGATATTATTATAGACAACTTATTAAGTAGTGAATTTTAATTTACGTAGTGAATTTAGTGAATTTAAAATTTGAGTGAATTTAAAATTTAAGTAGTGAATTTAGTGAATTTAAAATTTGAGTGACAAGTGTTTATGCTAATTATAAGTGTGTTATATTTGACGTCAAATATTTCTTTTGATATAATTTTTTATTTTAATTTATTTTATACAAAGGCAATTAAAGGGATTTTTTACAATTTAATTTTTGTTTATGTTAACATCAAAGTTCAATAATACTACTTTAAAATCATTTCATTTCATTGCCTTTGTATTGATAGGTATTGTTGTAAATATTTTTGTATATTTTATAAACATCTATAACGAAACGTACTATGAACTGTGATGCATATTTTTAATATTTAATTTTATTTGTTATAAATGTTTATTTGTTATTTTTATGTTTGTAAATATGATTGTCTAACATACTAATTATTATTAATTTTTACTTACAAATTTTAAATAAAAGGCTGTTGAATTTATATTTATATTTTTTGTTTCAATTATTCCCTGAAATGCTCAAGTGGTAGTGAAGTGGTTGTAAATTTTTAATTTCTCACCTTACTGTCACTAGCCAGTCTTAATTTGATCAAAAGTATACCCGAAAATTCGATGAACCTGATTAAACCTGTAACACAATTTTATTTTTTTACTAGATCAGAGCATTTTTTTTCCAAGATTTATCACCGATCAAAATTATTGCATTCTATGATGAAGGAATAGAATAAAAATTACTTAAAAATCGATTACATTCCATCATTTTTTTACTATTTCATCATGTTCCAATCTCTTTGTCCGCCCGATACCGTGTTAATGAGCTCAAAGGCAACACATCGCTCAATATATCTGTAAATATATCTATTTTATTTAATTTGTTATATTTATCCAATCTTAATAACGTTTTATATAAAAAAATATTAACATTCGAGAAGAGTTGGCAATACAAATGATTATAAGCATTTCCTCGATGGAATTCAAATAAGGGTGATTTTAAACATTAAACAACAAAAATATCATCATAAATGTTAATAAAAATATTTTTATAATCAATAAAAAGCATATGGCGTCGTATAATATTATAATAATAACTATTTCGATATATTATTGCTACGGCATATCATATCGACATACAGCTATTATTGTCATTGAAATCTTTTTCTATCTTAACCTATTATAACACAAAATTTTTAAGTATTGCTAATATAAAATACTGTGAGTACTAATCGAATTTCTATCGAACCGAAAATGTAGACCGAAAAAATAATAATTTTTATATTGAACAAAGAAAGATAATCATAGTAACATAATGATTACAATGAGAATAAAGAAAGATAGTCTTTTCTCAAATGATTTTCATTATATTACTTCAAATATAAACTAATGATCGATTATTGTGACGATTAAAGAGAGAGTCGTAAATCGAGCCTTCATTTCCAGAATGTAATAAATTAATCGAATGCCAAACGTCTTTTGTAATAATGACACGTTTATTCACTTCATACGTAGCTGCGAAGACCTCACTCACAAATAGATCAAATTCTCATAAAAAGTTAAATCTAATAATTTTTGAAAATTTGTTATTACTAAGATCCTGGTGGCCCAATTGGACAAAAAACTATACAAAGAATTTCGTGACAATAATAAACTCTATTGTCATAATAAGTAAAATAAATGCGACAGCATTTTTTCGCAACTGGTTTACATGACCAATTACATGATTAATAGAATTAGTTGTAAAAATTTGTAAGTCCGGCGGTTCGATAAGCCATAATTGCATGAATGATACAAACGTGCCTCACCAATTTCATAAAAATTGAAGCACGGATTCAAAAGTTAAGCGGGGCAAACATAGAAATAAATTTTATAATTATTAATGAGAACTCTAGGATTTTTCGAATAAATTTCGATTTTTTTCCCAATTTCCTAGATCAAATTATTTTGTATTTTATAAATACGTATTTCGACTACAAAGTAGTCATCATCAGTATGGATTAGCTAGTTGTAATGATTCTCCGAGGACATGTTACTCGTTGCTAATTTGATGACGGTTTGCTAATTCATACTGATGATGACTACTTTGTAGTCGAAATACGTATTTATAAAATACAAAATAATTTGATCTAGGAAATTTGATCTAGAAAATTGAACTCCAGTGCAACATCAAGTTCATTGTTTTACAAATTTCGACTACTATGTGGTCATATTTTATTTTTATTTATTGAGATCGTGACCAAATTAGCGTCGAATAAAATATCTCTAATGGCAATATAATAGTAATTCTAGAAGAGCATCTAAAAACTATACAAATTTTATTTCAAAAAGAAAGAACTGGAAGCTCATGAAGAAATTAAGGTCATAAATAGGCTACGATAAAGGGAAGGAGTAGTTCTAAATAGGCTAAAATTGAGTCATGTGGCTTATGGACGCGCCTCAATCAAAATAATTTTAAAATCCATGAGTCGGATTTTATTTGTGATAAGAGCAAAATGACAAATAGTACAAGAGATATAATAGACTTACTAAGAGTATGAGTACCAGTAACGACCGAAGCATTCTGCCAACTATATTATATTGGAATTACCGTATATCTACGTTTAACATTAGTACAAATTTTTATTAGGTTTTTCGTGTTATTTTCTTATTTTTTTTTTCATCTTTTTTTTTTTTTTGGTATAGATGTTGATAGTTTTGTTGAAAAATACTTATATCGCTACTTCAGCATTTATTATATAAGTAGTTACTAACACTACTAGATAGGATAGAAGGTATTATATTATTATATAGTATAGTAGATAGTCAAGTAGTCTAGTATTATTATTATGATAGTAAAAAATAAGTACTATAACCATGAATGTATGTTTATATATGTATATATATTTTATAATACAATATAAATATATTGTTATATATTTATATGTTTATTTATAACACAAAATTCAACGTAATTTCCTGTTAAAATGTTCAAAATAGCAGATCGTTTGGCAACAGATAGTCAGTCGTTCATATTATTATAGCCAATACACAAAAATAGCTTTAATCGTTAAAACATATTTTTCGATCACAATATTCTGTTTTATATACACTTTAGAATACAAATATATATACATTGTATATATATACGAAAAAACGGATTTTTATATCTATTTTTACAAAAGATCGAACACGGTATCTTATAAGAAGTATTAACTACAATTTGATCGTGATTTAGACTAAATTTTTGAAGTTATACTTCTTTAGACGCGTTATGAAAAAATGATGAGAGTGGAATTTTAAGATGCGCGCGCATCACGGTATCACAAAATTCACAGTTTCAATTATGTTGTCATGATTCAATGTAAGAAAATATATATTTATTTATTTAATTTTCCAAATGTATATTGAGCTTTATTGACTGTGTTCGACTATCATTCTCCAGTCCTTTTATTATTTGATTGTAATTAACTATTTGCATGCAATTAAAAATTGTTTTTTAATGTAGCAACAAAATATAACTTCTGACGCGCGTACATTAGGTAGGTCCACGTACCCATTTTTTTAAATAATTTAATTTGTATATTCGACATATACGTCTATACTATTTTTAATCTAAAGTAATTTTGGTCTATTTCCACATATCTGTTCGCCTGTCTGTCTGCCTGCGCTTCATCAAGATAGCTCGTCGGTCATCAAGATAACTCATAAATGAAAAGAAATATCGAGTTGTTGGTGAGTTATTTAGCACATAAAGACTGAGTTAAAGTTTATGAATGTAAAGATCCAACTTTTGAACAAGTCCAGAAAGATTTGTTTTTTTTTTTTAACAACTTTTTTAAAAATATTTTTTCGTGAAATTCATAAGTTTGCCACAATTTTAGCTCAAATTTAGCTTATAAACACATATATAAATACAATAAAATATAAATACTAGATTTTTAGAGTGTTAATGATTAGATTTTTAAAATACTAATGATTAAATATAGTTCAAGCATTGATACTCAACCACATGTCGAATATCTAACCAATTAACTCTGTTAGGTGCTATATTCACTTGTTAACTTTTACTTTAATTTTTTACTTTAATTGAAGTGTCCTTACTTCACGAACATAAAACGTAAATTAAAAATAAGAAGATTCTAAATCATAGTTTCCACTTTTCTTAATTCAATTATATTTAATTTTAAAATTATAAATTCAAATTAACCAGTAATGCCAAAAAAAAATTATAAAAAGAATAAGAACAACCCAAGTAAGATTTTCTTTGATTTAGATAACAATTATGTCTATTGTTTATTCAATATAAAAAAAAAAAATAACAAAAACAATGAAGATAACTTTCTGTATCAAATCTTTGGACAGACAACACGATTAAAAAAAAAGTATCAAAATGTAATGGAATTTAAACATAAAAACGGCGGATGAATCGATAACTCCTTCGCGAATAAATAATTCGAAATATAAAATAAAAATTTTGATTTTTATTTAACAAATTTATTTTAGGAAAACGCGAAAAATAATTTACTTCCTTAGTATTACTTAATTTCTGCTAGATTTTGGGAATTGCGTAATAAAAATTACTGTTAATAATTAAAATAACATTTGGCATAAACTAATGATTTAAAGAGTATGCCCCATAGGTTTTGATTATTTAAGCAATAAGTATTAGCATCTGTTTGTATATTGTTTTTCAAAAAGCCGACAACTCAACTTTTAAGTATTAATAGGGAGTACCTGGATGACCGAGTATTTGCTCGGTATTTTTTTTTTTTTTTATAAATTGTGTTTTTTGGAAATTATATTACGTCGAGGCGGAAGACGAGTCCAGCACGCTAACACTTAGCCACTCCAATGACTTTAAATATTAAACAAATATATCATTACATTATAAAAAATTATACAATTATAATAACAAAATCTTATTTGAAAAATATTAAACACTTTATTGTGTTGTTTTGTTGGGTTTGGTTTAAAATTAATAAAATTTAAAAAAAATTAATTTTACTCGTCGGTCGAGCCGGGATTCGAACCCGGGATCTCTGTATTAGAGCCTCGCACTCTACCACTTAGCCGCCAGTCCAATGACTATATGACTATAAATATTAAACAAACATATCATTACATTATAAAAAATTATCGATAAAACACAAATAAAATGACATTTTCTAAAAATGATTCTAGCTAGATCGATTTATCGCCCCCGAAACCCCCTATATACTGAATTTCATGAAAATCGTTGGAGCCGATTCCGAGATTCCAATTATATATATATATATAAATATATATATTTATATATATACAAGAATTGCTCATTTAAATATATAAGATAATGATATTTTGAAAAGAGTACTCTAAAGATCCAAGTTAATTGAACTCAATTTTTTACTAAAACTTAGTCAAATTACTTTCCTAAGAAAAATTGCATACATCAAAGGCTTTTAATAAATATCTACAAAATATATTACACTTAAACGAATCTTGAACCATGGGTGTTACAGTTACTTTTTATTTCCTTTAAACTTTTAACGCAATTGTATCTCAAAGTTTAAATCATTTTGAAGGTATCGTTCGCGAATATCCTTAAATGTATAAAAAAAATTTATAATACTTTTATGAAAAAGTAAACAGGAAACGAGTATTTGCATTTCTTATGTTAAGTTGCATTATTTATTTAAGATCTTTAAATATAATAAGAAGCAGATGATAATAGGTTTAAGCAGAGTTTCCTAAATAATATTTATCGTTTGTCCTACATTAAAGTCAAATTAGATAATTATGAAACAACAATTCAAGCACTTAATAATTTTAATGAACTATTTCTAATAAATTATTGTTTCTATTTTTTGTGCCACTACTTTTTATACTTGGCATACACAATATGTTAAAAATTTTTTGATCTGACAAAAAAAAGCGTGAAAGTATGAAATTTCGTAGTAAATGACTTCTCGTATAAAAATAACAATATATAAATAAAATGTTTTAAATAGTTTTAGAAGCAGATGACGTATTAATCATTTTAAAAATATATTTAACTATATATGATAAATAATAATTTAAGCATATTTTATTCTATTCAGCATAAACATGCATTCGTTTAAAGATTGATTCCATTTTCAATGCAATTAATTATTGTTAGATGGCGTTGATGGTTTATTTAGTTAAATAGATTATTTTAGTTGAGCACTATGTAAACTGAATTTGAATTTATAAATATTTATAATCATAATTAGATTCTAAATATATTTACATAAAATAAGATCCTTTGTATTTCATGATTACATTTTAGTTTACTACTTATATTATTCATTGAAGGTAGTTCACTCAGAAATTGTCTTTTCTAATGAATTTGTCAAAAATTGTAAAGTTGCATCATGCATTGGCATGTCAATCATTTTATTTATTTAATTTATTAACAATCGCGGATTATGTTATAATGAGGGCCATAATACGGACCATAATAATTCATTTTGTATATGACTGTCAGATTCTACAACTGAACTACGTTTAAAAACTGTTGTTGTATAAACACATTATATCGGTCTATTGAATGATCAATTGAATTAAAAACCATATTTCTGCCGGGAATTATTCAAAACTCGAGACCTCAGGACTATCCAGAGGTGCAAATGCTATTTCAACCTCTATAGAAACATATATAATGTGTTAAAACAAAAAAAGTTGCTAAAAATCGAAATCTAAATTGTAGAAACTGGCAACGTACACAAAATGAATGGTTCGCTTGTAATGATTAATATGCAATCAAGAATAATGTTTGCGAATAAGTCACTCTATACATACAAACATTAGCTTCCAACCATGTGTGGTGTACCTAGTTGCACATCCGACTACGAATTGGATGGTCCGGGTTCGATACTGATCGGATGAGCAATGTTTTCAATTCTATCCATCATTCCATTAAATAGTCTTTCTATAAAGGTACAAATGTCATCCCTAAAATTTATGTAAAGTATTATAACTATAATTTTTTTTTAAATATCCAGTTTGTAGAATCTTAGAATTGTATCCAAAATGAAACAGTTTGTAACAATAGTAATGAGTTAATTTAAAAAAGTGTAAATAGGAAATAAGGGTAGAATAATATTTAAATTTCACCGTCACCTGATAAATTTAAAGCGACATTTAATCCAGAAAGATTGTACTAAAAAGTTGAAAATAAATTAATAGCAAAAATAATTTTTTTAAACAAGCATTAATTTAAATAACGTAAAAATAAAACAATTAACTTTAAATTAAATCAAACTCATCAATTTATAACATTACCAATTTATATGATATAAAAGCATGTGGCGAAATTTACCTGCATGGATAAACAAGTATGTAAGTATTCAATTGATGGGTTTGATATAATTTTAAGTTTATTTTCTTCTTTGTAGGACATTTTAATAAAAGCTTGATTTTAAAAATGTTTCTTTTCTATTAATTTATAACTTACAGTTTCTTATTTTTTTACTATGGCTTTACAAAATATTTTATAAATTGGCGTTCATTTATCCATTCATTGGTAGTTAATTATAACATTTAAGGTTATATTATAACATTTAAAGTTATTCATTACTTTGGAATTTTAATTATATAACTGAACACAGAATCATTTAAAAATTTGTATATGGTAAGTTATTTAAGAATTTGATAGCGTTTCATGGTTTCGCAAGAAATTATATATTTAATATTAATTTTTATATTTAAAATAATGTCAAATATTCATCAAGAAGTAATATACAAATTCGATGAAATGTTTCAAAATTAGGACACTTGAAGGAATATTTAAAAAAAATTTGACTTGAAATGAATTTTTCAAGTCATTATAAAAACTTCATGAAATTTTCGGTATACTTCATTGCTAATTTTTACTACTAAATCAATCATCAATAATATTTTTGTTTTTAAATATAATTATTTTAAGAACTTCAGAACACATATTAATATTATCGAATATTTTACTTCCACTTTCAATGCCAGATAAAAAATGCATTTTTCTTATAAAGACCTATTGAGTATTCGAATTAAATTTTATGATACCTTTGTGCTAACGATCCATTTCACAAGTGATGATTTATATAACCAAATGGATTTTTTTACTTCCTTGTTCAAGAGAGGAAATATATAATGGGAAAAGAATTCCGTGTTAAGGCAAACTTCCATATGTACGATTACGCAATGAAATTCGTTCTTGAAACTTAAATATATAAAAAAACAAAGTGCAAAAGAATTGTTTTGATATGTATTATCAAAGATTTCTAAAATTAATTTAACACAAAAATACTTGTCAATTGAAATGAATAGTTTTCAAACTAAAAAAATAAAATATTAGGTAAAATTAGAGAGCGTCAGATGGAGAGACCATTTTTATAAGGTTTGTGGCATCAATTGTGGCAACGACGCCCAATTTTAGGGATTCATATTTTATTTTTTATTAATCTTAATTTAAGAGACGGCAATAGGTAATAAAACAAAATTCCCAAAATCTTAGACTCAAAATATAAATGTAGTTATTGAATGAATTTGACGTTTCGGCTGTGTCATACATACCACATATGTTCAGAAACCATAAAAACTTCTTGCATTGAGGAAATAAGATTTTTTTCGAAATAGCAAATAGAGAGAACGTAACATCATATGTAATATTTATTGTGCTAGTAGAAAATCAATCTTCCGGTTGTGATGTTTCCTAGTAAGCACATTTAGAATAATATAATTAAAGGTATATATATTTTTTGTAGTCCTTAGTTCACTGTGTACTAGATGATGGTTCATTGTGTCCACAAAACAGTACACCATCGTCCTTAAAAAGTAAGAATATCTTAAAAAATTGGTTATTTAGGTCTAATTTAATACAATACAAGCCCACACCCTTAGCGGTATTTTGTTGATATGTTTAAGCATTCTGGTATAATAATCCGGTCTATTTAAGCCTAAAATCAGGAGGAAGGTTACATAAATTCCCATAAAGCTGAGTATTGGCATAGTTGTTCAAAACATCATTATAAAGAAAATCTCAAAAGTCCTCATCGTTCCGAGGTGTGCTAAAAATTTGGCACGGGGTCAAAGGTCAAAAAAATGGTTTTTTGCGATTTTTAGCGAAACGGTGAGTTTTTTCGCAAAATTACCCCAGTACAAAATTGTAGATCACGAAATTCTCTACAAAAAATATATTAATAATTTTTTTCCTAAAAGCCACCATTTTGGAGATATAACGTTCCGAAAAGTTGGATCAGTCGTAATCCCTCTATTTTGCACACGTACGCCACATATGAAAGTCACTAAAGGTGTAATAGAACTAAAATAAGTTCGCTATTATTTATTGTAACTTGCTTATGTAAAATATAAGTTAAACTACGAGAATCTCAGGTATAATGAAACCCCGTTCCTAAATTTGTACGTCAGTATAACCTTGGGATAACATCTGTCTTTTATTCTATTGTCCGCGTGGCTAGGGTCGTATACCTGCTTTATGTTGGCATGCCCAATATATGAAATACATACCGTTAGTCTTGAGCGCCACTGCGTAGGGAAAACATGTGCTTATCTTAACCTATCTTTTAACCTATTTTGTGCGTTTTAGATTTTTATAAGAAAAATGTCAGAATATTGTTTTATTTGTACTCATCTTTTAACTGAAAGTGAAACTGTAACTGTTGATCGTGGTATGAAGACACTGATTAATGCAAGTGCCCAAAGAGATGATGGATACTCGGAATTTCTTAAAAAACAAAAATCTGTGACAATACATAGCAACTGTCGTAAAATTTATACGCGGAAGTGTTCTATTGCTGCTGCCATCAAAAGAAAACGCGAAGAACAAGAAGCTAACACATCTACAGGATCTACAGTAAGTAGTCCTCCTCGTACTAGATCCCGTTCAAGTGATTCAGCTTTTTGTTTTAAAAAACTATGTTTATTTTGTGGCAATAAATTGAATGAAGAGTTGCAGAGAAAAAAATCCTTAGATCGTCGCAGTAAAATTTGTCAAGTAAGTACACTCCAATTCAAACATTCAATTTTGGAAGTAGCACGAACTCGTTCCGATGCTATATCGAAAGCTGTTGTTGCTCGAATCGACTTTGACTATGATTTAGTTGCTGCTGAAGCAAAGTATCACCAAGAATGTTATACTTCTTTTTTGAAACCGACTACTGGCGGTACAGTTGGTCGTCCTAAAGATGAAGCAACAGATCTGGCAATGCAGGAAATATTTACATACATTGAGAGTAGCAATGACTGTCAGTTTACTTTGGCTGAGTTAAAAGATGTTAGCAAAATTTTAACTTTAGATAACAGGACTATTAAGCTGCGACTTAAACTGAAATATGGCGATAAAATTATTATCACTGAAAAACCGGGAGCGTTAACATTTGTATGTTTGATAAACAGTCACCATGAAATTTTAAATCAATCTATTATTCGAGAAGATATTCAATCCTCGGTATTTGATAATTCCTACTACCCTCCACCAGGTCGAATGTTTGAAGATTTAAATAATGACATCCCACAGTCACTGACATTTTTTTTGGAGCAAATGATCTTAAAAAATAAACGATCAAATTTCGATCATTTAAAACTAGTATGCACCAATATTTGTCATAGTATCATGACTGCTATTCGACCAAGATCGTTCAAGTCCAAATTACAGTTAGGTCTTTCAGTTTTTTTTCATCGGAGGTACGAGTCTAAGCGTCTTATACAAATTTTGTCGTCTTTTGGTTTGTGTGCTTCTTATAATGATACATTGATGTACGAGTCAGCAGCAGTTTTTCATCCTCTTCCTCATGTCCTACCACCTGAAAGTGGCACACTTATTCAATACGTTGCAGATAATGCTGATATAAATGTTAATACGCTAGATGGTAACAATTCACTCCACATAATGGGTATAATTCAAATTGTAACTCCAAAGCACTCTGTTTTACTAGAAGAACCTATGCAACGAATAAAAGAAGTTGTTTTTGCCCACTATAATATATAATATTATTTTGCAATAGTTTTAAAACATATAAAATCTCAGCAGACCCGTGGAATAGGCCTACTGGGGAAACCACGTTAAAAAAAACGCGCTTTGTACACTACCTCATAGGTGGCGTGGAAACGTGTGCAAAATAGAGGGATTACGACTGATCCAACTTTTCGGAACGTTATATCTCCAAAATGGTAGCTTTTAGGAAAAAAATTATTGATATATTTTTTGTAGTGATCTACAATTTTGTACTGGGGTAATTTTGCGAAAAAACTCACCGTTTCGCTAAAAAGCGCAAAAAACTCATTTTTTTGACCTTTGACCCCGTGCCAAATTTTTAGCACACCTCGGAACGATGAGGACTTTTGAGATTTTCTTTATAATGATGTTTTGAACAACTATGCCAATATTCAGCTTTATGGGAATTTATGTAAACTTGAATGTGTAAATAGACCGGACTATAATTGAGCAAGTGTATACAAATGTATGTAAAAATTATGTCACTATAGAACTACGGTTTTGTACCCAAAATATACAAACTATATACTTTTTAATACATTTCCATACAAGTGTTTGCCCATGCTTTAACGGTGTAAACAAGAAAGACACCTGCAAAATATGCAAAATAGTATTGTGTATATACTTTTATACAAAAAAAACATGTATATTTAACAATGTAGCGTAGGTTCAACAAAAATAACTGTAAAACAACTCAAAAGGCAACAATGGATTTTTTTTTTAATTAGTTTCTCCGATATTTTCAAAAAGCGAAATTCACATTTCAATCTTCGAAATTAAATAGACAAACCTTGGTGGTATTTTGTTGACATTTTTCAAGATTTTGGTGTAATTTTTGTGACATTTTTAAACCATCACATGAAATCTCCATAATTGAATTCATTCACTTCAAAATGAACTAACCATCGAAATTTGTAACTAAATACACAGTTTTCAATTTTAACATAAAAATTTGCATAATAATAATATCTATTTTGGTATAATCTTTTTTCATTCGTTTATAAGCGTACAAGAAAGTCATATACTATCTAGAAATGAATTTTTATTTTTGTGCTACGTCTACAATGTGAATCACTTTGAAAACTATAAATAAAGCATATAGGCCGTGATGAAAATGATTAAATCTTGACTTTTCTTATAAGGTTAGACTAGGTACTTGGTCATAATTGGTTTATATGTTCAAAATATTTTATTTCAAACTTCAAAATAATGCAAGCACAATGACCAATACTTTTGAAAGTTTCTCTAATGATCCAATGACGACCCTAACATGGTAAATTTTCTGTAAATTACTACGGATTTAGCATACATAAATAGAAAAATACAGGCAAATTAAATTCAAAATCGTCCAGTTAAAATAGTTGGATTAATAAGTATTTACTCTCAGATGTCTATTATATAATTTTTCAATTATGTTTACATACTGATTGTAAACACAGCACAATGTAGTAAGAAATAAGTATCGATGCGTAAATGGCTTTGATCGAACCATTTAGAATTAAAACGAAAATAATTCAATGGTATAACTCTGATAATATATAAGTGTTACGTGAATATATTTTGTAATGACTATCGGTATGAATAAATAAAGACGACATGACGATGATTATTCCTCCCCACCATGTCCACGTTTTTACCGTTAGCTTCGAATCTAAAGGAGAATGATGAGGTAAGAAAAACATGTTACGTTATAGGCTATTGATTATGTCATTTAGAAAGGAACTAAGCTTCACGTATTTTTCACGAAAAACCACGGAGTGCTTTTAAATTAGAGAATGCAAATTAAATTAGAAAGAGGTGAAAACGCAGCCTTAGTCTTATTTTTAGTTATAGACAGCAAAGCCTACAAATCAAAAGTTTGTGTTTATTTTAATATTTGATTTATAATCATTATCACATTAAATATTGTTAATCTATTTGAATACGCTGTTGAGAAATTAAATTATCTACAAAAAAGTTTATGTGAAGAATGTCGAAATTTTACTATGTTAACTAGATATAGTGAAAACGTTAACAGGCTGCATTTCCACCCATCGTTCACAATTCCATCATCTAATTTAATTGCACTCCGCGGTTTTTTAAAAATAAATAACCCATTCACCGATTCCTGTTATAAAAACACGTGCGTCCCTTTGATCCTCATTCCTCCGTTTTTAGGGCATAATCACTAACCTATTACAAAGAATGGGAAAAATACTTATAATATATCCCAAGCTGCAACGTAGTAATCGAACAAACCAATGAAATAACCAACGAACCGTTTTCATTGTCGTCTGTATGTCTCTCATAAAATGAATGTGTTTCCATATATATATATTCCATGTTTATATATATATATATATATATATATATATATATATATATATATATATATATATATATATATATATATATATATATATATATATATATATATATATATATAATGATATTGTTTTCGAATACAAATCAGCTTATTAAGCTTTATGTAACTAATTTTTTCTTTTTCAAGTGTGTTATAAATATGAAAATTATAGTAATTTTATCTAATCATTTTTCCCATGGTTTTCCATTACCGAAATTAATTTTACTGTTTATTGACCAATTTATTTATCTCAAAGATGATTTTTCAAAAAATTTCCCACCTCTTTTATCGCTAAATAGACTTGACTTGATTTCGATCACGATGTTTCCTAATTACTCTATACGATAAAATACTTTATAGTATATTATTTTATTTAAATCCAACAATGAGAGTTTTAGCCTCACTAATTATATTGTATCCGCGTGTATAATTTATGAAAGGAACAACTTACTCGATTATAAAGAAACATGAGTACCTTGAAAGTGAATGTTTTTGATTGTTAACATAACATCTAGTTATTTAATATAAAAAAATAAATAAATAATTTAAATTTGTTAGTAAATGCTATCAAATTTTCAAACCAAAATAATATACCATCCTCAGTTAATAATCCAAAAAACAAAATTCTATGAGAAAGAAAAAACTTTGCGAGGAAAAGAAATACATTGTATGAAAATGTACCTTACATTAATTTTCTAAAAATGGAAAATTACAAAATATTCAATAGAAGCCGAGAAAATCATGTTTAAAAATGCCGGGTTTTTTTTATCTTAAAACGTTGCTAGAAAACGGAGAATTTTTTGAAAGACTGGCAATGATTCAAAATTGTATATTTTTGTGCATATTACAAATAAACAATCATTTATTCGACACCAAAATCTCAGAATTGCAATAGTCTTACTAACAAAATTTAAAAATCTTAAAGGTAGTAGTTTTTTAATTGATGTGAAATCATATAATAATTCTTATATAAGAACCTATTATATACGTCACACTGAAATTCTGCAAATGCTATTAAAATATACTAAAAATTGCGGAACCGCAATTTTTCGCTATTGAAATACTTCCTCTACTCAGCTTTAGAAAATTACGAAAGAAGTATCGTAAATTTTTATTTACGGGGAATTACAATCGTTTTGGTCTAAGACTGTAGGGTCACAAGATCTTATTATCTCACACAAATAAAATGTGAGAGCCAAGATAGTGCTAGCATGTACTTTCACTGTATACATACTTGCAAACTTGTACCGTCAGCCAATTAACAAGTACAGGGTACTGAATGTTGGTAAAAACCAAACTCACTTTTCTCATAGTATCATGACTATAATATTTTTATGAATGAGCCTCAGAATGTTTAAAAAATTCATAATCCATACTGGCAGACATTTCCTGTGAGCGGTAACATTGCCAGGCGTGTTAAATTTCCCAAAAAAAAAAAAATATCTAACTTATTTTCTTAATCTTGAGCAGCCAATCGTAATGACCGTATTATAACGATCTAATTTTCACTTTCACACTTTTTCTCATAACGTCACTTAACATGTGCCTGGGAGTATACATGAAAGTTATTGAAATAGTTCTCATATATAAAAGTCAGGAATGAGAACATTTTTTCTTTTTGATTTTTATCCGTTACTTTTGTAACGGGCCAAACGAAGTATCTGGCAGTATAGAATACGAATTTTTAAAATATCATTAGACTGATACATAAAAGTCAGTTAATACCAAGTTCCTTGTGTTTTTACTAACCTTTAGAACACCCAGTACTTGTAAATTGGCTGTCGGCACAAGATTGCAGGTATGCATACAGTGAAAGTATATACTAACACTAGCTTTATTTTTCAGGAAATAAGTAAGGTCTGGCGGCTTTGATATCTTGCTGAATTCGGGTAACTCATTTAGTTCTGACCAAAGATTGATAAATGGAGATATTACTTTCTGTAAGTAAATTTTACGTAGAAGTTTGTTGTTAAATTAAAAATTATGTTTTATCCTTTTGTTATCAATGAATTTCACTGTATATTCAATTTTTTTCATTGTGTTTGTGAACTTATATTTTTTTCAATAATAAATGAAGGTATCTTTTCTCATATTTAGGTCAAAGTAATAATAATTAGACTTATTTATTTACGAACAAAAATTTTAGCAAGTCATTGTATTTGAATTGTTTCAAATCTTTTACACGAAAGAAAAACATTGTATAAATTAACTAATAATAATAATAAATCGATTTCCAACTTATTTTTTTCTGTTATTGTTTTTTTTCAAAATAAATACGCTTTTTACTATTTGGTAATTTAGCAATGTTAGTCTATCAATCAAATTGTTTGTTTGTAATCTGATTATGTCTAGACTATTATATCTATAGGGTACACGAGAGCGGAGATAAACATATTATCGACGTAAGGGTTCATGGCGCTATACAAAAATTTTAAGTTGAATTTGCCATATTTTTCAGGTATCGAAGTTCATTAATATTGAAAATAACTACACTTCCATAAAATTTTCTTATTATAAAGAAAAAATAGTTATTATTAGTTAAAACTTAGCTATTTTTCCTTCATAAAATCGATAATTCTCATTCAATATTATACAATAATAAGATATGAGAGATACCTTTCCCCTAGTTGAGTACCCCATATAGGGTAGCCGACCAGATCCGACTCCATAAATCCAGGAAGTGGGGGTGGGGGGGGCTGTGTTGAACGTATATACGTGTTATTCATATTTTTGCCATTAACGGCTAAAAAGATTCATTTTTTCATATTACTTGTTAATGTATCAGCCATGTATATGAACATATTCTTACTTCCTAAAAAAGTTTCCACTAAAAAATATCATTATCAAAATCGGAGAAATTTTTGCCAGTTTCGAGATGATACACTTTTTATGTTTTATTATACAGAAACATACAATATTTTTTACTGTCCTTTAAAAAAATTTTGCAGCAGGTACAGAAAATATTAAAAAACAACTTTGTGATGATTTACGGTCATCACAAAGTTGTTTTTCGTGTGTTTGAAAATAAAATTATCTTGCAAGAACATTCCAGGTTAAATTCATTATTTTTATGATTTTTCGGCTTTCTACCATGGTTGATTATATAAATGCCGTTGAATATTTGCAAGTTTTTTTTTCTTTTTATCAGTATAAAATACAGTATTTTTTGAATCTGATTTTTAATAAAGTAATTTATATCAGTAATCATGTTTGATGACGTAAACAAAATATGATTAATAGTATTTCCATATTTATTAGTTTCGTAAGGTAACAAAGAAAAACTACCTACGTAAATAATTATGTATGAAAAACACAAAAATAAATATAACATAATCAAAATAATGTTACTCGAATATTACAAAATTGTATATTCGATAACTATAATCGACCCTAAATATTTTTGCATAATTTAATTTATAAGAAAACATACATTTTCATATATCAAAGTTTTGCATGTTTTGAACATTCCACACATAATCAAATAATTTTAAAGGTTTGTTAAAATAATACTTCGATTTTTAGTTTAGAACAAGATCTGGAGGAACATGAGTAAAAACTTGTCGAACCAAATTTTTTCACGAATTAAATTAAGGGTTTGCAGCAATTTTAAGAATTATTTTATGTATAATGAATAAAAATCAACGCTTTTGAAGTCTTGGAATTTTTTCTTAATACAATTCTTTTGATTATTTCGAAAAAATTTCGAAATGTAGTACAAAAATAAATTGGGTAAAAATAAACACTTTTGAACAATAGGCCATACTTTTAGAATGCATCGTTTCCGTGTAATAAGCGATTTAACTTCTAAAAACAATCATCAAAAAAATCAAAATTTTATGAGCAAGAAACTTCCTTTCTTGTATGTAACATAAAATTTTCTGAAACCAATAAAATTCGAACAAAGAATAAAAATTACATAGTAGAGGAATAATAAATAAAAAGGTGTAGATTATCGCGACCAAAACAAATAATAAAAATAAACAAGCAAAATTTACAAAATTTGATAATCTCCAGATTTGCTGTTTAAATCTGAAACTATACTCTGACATATTATATATGTCGACTATAAACCGTTTTAAGATAGAATTGCAAAAAAATGAAGTTAAAATAACCGGGGTTCTTTATGCTCGAAATAGTTGATCATTTTTAAGCGGTTGTAAAGATTCTCTTGAATCTAGCTAATTTCAAAAATTGAGGAGCTATACTTCTATGAACAAGCAGTTACAAAAATGCATATAACATCTTAGTTACAAACTTATGAAAGCTCTCTTTTGCGTTGGGGGTCGGGGATAAAAAGTTAATGTGGTATGGTATGTAATACAACATAAAACATGACAAAATGTGTAGAAAAAAAAACTAAAATTTATGAACACAAATTTAAAAATTAAATAAAAGCATATTTTGCACATGCGTTGAATCATTTCCTCGAAGAGTGTGCATCTTCAAAACGAAACTAAAATAAATAAACATAAAAATTTATTCATTCCAGAATTAATTAGTATTATACTAAAATTTTGTTCTCAGTTACTTGATATCGATATTTCACAACATATATCGTAAAATATTTCATAAAGTTAAGAGTAATATTTATTATAAGATTATGAAAGCATAAGGTTGATTAAAAAATTCGTCATAAATATAATGGAGGAAAAAAAAACTATTAAGTAGGATACGGAAATACAATCGAATACCAAACAACATATACAATACAATTTCAATTAAGTGGAAAGAAATAGTATCTCTAGGTGTACCTAAAAGTACAATAGACCAAGAATTAAAGATTTTAATATTCTGAAAAAGAACTAACGCATTTTGAGGAATAATAATATTTTTAAAAGCTGCAGCTGGGCGTCACAGAGCTTCTTTTACTATTATATACTATTATAACGAATTTTTTTTTCTACAAAAAAAAAAAATAAAAAGAGAAGTTAAACTAATACTTAAAGTAGGTTAGTGAATTTTCAGGCACGTTATTTGAATTTTCCCAGAGAATAGTTTCAAACGATAATTGTAGATATTCATTGTTGTGTCATGGTATGGACATGTTTCAAGTTACCTATGGAATGGATTCATTTCGTTATAGATCATGAAGGCGTCTTGTCGTATTATATGAACATGTATTCAGTTGAAGTTGGCTACGGAACGAGTTGATTTTTGTAGAAGATTAAATTTATAGTTTAGTTTATATACAGCTTTCACATGTAACGTTTAGAATAAATAAAAGGAATTTATTTTTATATAATTTTTGTGTTCAATCAAATTACATTCATATTAGCACTTCTACCGAGTTTACCGGAAATCGTTAGAGCCGTTATATAGCCGTGTTAGAGCAGGTGATATACTCTACGAAAAAATTCGAGTTCGATGAAAATATTATTTTCTCGTTCTTGGTTCATTCGAAAATTAAATATAAAATTTAATAATCATATTTCTTTTAGTTCAGAAGATATATATATTGACCACAGATACACGGATCGGCAGCCAGTCAAGCTGACCAATTTCTAAAAACTATGTTTAGAATTCAGTAGGCTAAAAGCGTGCTTAGTTAGCTATCTGTTAATTTTAATAAATTTGTTCATTTGAACCGAGATTAAATATAAGAGGAAAATAATCTGAATTTGTGTGAATTTTTGTAAAGCTTCAGAAAAATTTCTTTCAACTTCTACCACGAAAAAAAAAACGTTCGTAAACGGTAACAAAAAGAGGAAGACAATTGTTTTAAATTAAATAATTATGTAAGTACATATGTTAAAAAATTTACAAAAAACAAAATAATTTTTAAATAAAAATACTGAAGAAAGTGGGAGTGTAATTCATGTAACTTAATTAAATCGCAATGCAAAGCATTTTTTATCGTATTTTTGTAATAACAAGGAATGTATCTTGAAGGAAATTCAGAATATTTAAATACTGATGGAAGCAGTCCTCTTCCATATGCTTGAAGGTATAGACATTATGATGACTAGGTATATGATGTTCTTTAGTTGCTTACATATAACAGGACCATGCTTTTTGTCCTTAGGGATAACTTTTATTTGTATTCCTTAGCCTTACATATACATATACTCGTATACATGTTGTGAGAGGTTTTGTTTAGTTCTAGTGTATATATACTAAATAATACACAGCACCAAGCAAATACCACACAGACATATTATGTTATTGAAAAATAAAAACAACATTTTTTTTATTAAGGAAGTACGCTTTTTTTCGGTTAACCTTTTTTTGTATTTAGTGAAGTAATAAAAAGCAAAACTCAATTCAATTTAAATCACATAATGGCGATTAAAGAAGCTCTTTTTAATAGTAAGGTCAGCAAGTAAAATTCAATTTCATTGATTAGCAGTAAAAAAACTGATTAAGACTATATGGATATATAATATAATGTATAATAATATGGATAAGACTCTATTTCATATGGATTGAAATATAGTAAGAATTGAAAGCATTTTGCTTACCAAATTTTTTGATTGAAAATTAGATATTTTTTTTTTATAATTTTTTCATAAAATTTTTCATTGAGAATTAAATATTTTGCTATAAAAAGTTTATGCTAATTTTAAACACAAAAAAGACCATTTTCATGGATTTTTATGTTAATATGCAAATTTTTGATATAGTTATTTGCATTTTTCTCGATAATTTTGAGGTCATGATCACTAATGTCCAGTAAGAAAGTTTTAAATTTTTTCATTATAACTTTTACATTTAATTATTTTTTATTAAGATGCATAGTTTAGCTGCAAATGGCAAAAACGAATATTTTGAATATAAAAAAATTTCGTATATGCAAATCAACGGAATGCTTCACGAGAGATCGTGAAGCAACATTTAAATCAAAATATAGATTATCGAATATTTTTACTCAAATAGGTATATCAATGGAACGATATGATCGATTGCATTGAAATTTGAATACTACATTGGAGCATTTGCCACATTTTAGCATTATTTTCTATGACAATAAGCTAACTTCATTTTCTTTAGGATTTTCTATTTCAAATTTGGCTTTCCCATCAATAGACTGGAGGCTATATATCTAATAAATCGTATTATACTGACTCACACTGTTTACTGTTTACACATACTATCATTAACTATAGCATACATGAAAATAATCTTTTAAATGTTAACATATTTTACTTGTTTATCTATGTAACAATGTAACATCATGAATTCATCCGCCTAGGAATGCTGTGTGCTGTTGTTGTATAGAATATAACCACTGTAGTCACTGTATGACCTTAGTAGTTAAAAAGTAACTTAAAATATAAAAAAATTAAATAATTCCAAAAAAAAAGCATCATTTTTTTTAGTTATTCAAAGAAAATTTTTCTAACAAATACTAGTTTTCCATTAAGATGATAAAAGTTTGTTAGGAGAAAAAATTATTTAAAAACTGTGATTTTTGATCGTAATTATCTCATTTGTGTGATGAAACTCGTCTTCAAACTAAACAATGTATGTATTATGTATTTCATAGCTTATATTTCAAGTTCAGAGGATTTTTTAAAATATTGCTTTCATAACCGTACTAACTTATATACAAATCAAATAAAATTGGCTGAATACAGCAAAATATTGTTTGTTAATTTTTTCATTTAGAAAAATGCTTGTTCAAAATAATAATAAAATTTTGTACCATTGAAACTATTGAGGTAAGATTTTAGAAATTATTACTGATACAAAATTGGTGAATATCAAGTAAATCGTTAGGTAGTTGGAATTTGTTCAATATAAAGCCCGGTGATTACGCCCTAACGACGATCACTATAACCTAATTTTTCCTCTGATTACGTATTTAAATTTTGAAAATATTTCATGTGAATTTTCTTGTGCCTACTATTTACTACGGTTCAGAAAACGGTTGAAATAAATCAAATTATCAATTAAATTAAACTTACCTAAAATATTTAATTCGATTACAGGTAGATGTTACTTATCACGATTAAACAACACTGAAACAGATAAATTAAATTGTTAATAAAGTACGAAATAAAAAATGGATAAAAATATCAAAATATTAAAATTAAAATTTAAAGAATATAAGAATAAATAATAAATAGAATAATTTAATTAATAAAATAATAAGAATTTTATTTATAATAAATAATTTGTGGATAGAGAGAGCTATATTTTAAAAACAATTGAATATCGATTCTGCTTTTTCCCGCGATGATTCTATCAAAATCAATTTCATGAACAATATGGTTTTATTTATATAACTTGCGGTACCAGAGCTATTCAAGTTAAAACAAGTTAAGCTTTGAAGTATCGTATTTATTACTCTTATTTATTAAATAATTTATTTTTAGTAAAGTTTTCTTAAATTATTCTTCAAATAAAATCTATTGACACAGACTATTTTCGAAGTCTAAATGTATGTATAAATTAGTCCGTTCATTAAAATTTTTGAAAATTACAACGCATGTCATTAGTCACTTTTTGAATTATTATATCCAACATATATACAGTATGTCAGAGTACATTAATTTTAATCTAAAGTTAGTAACGCTAGAAAATATTGATCACATAAAAAACATTTTGGTACAGGTGTTTTAAAAAATTATCTAAACAATTAATTTCATGTCCATCCAACTTGTGTGTCCGCCACTAAAATAAAACAAACATGAAGAGATAGCGAGATGAAATTTTGAAGGCGTGCTTAAAGAAGGAGTTTAAGTTGGTGACTGAGAAAAATGGGTCCATTGGATCCAATGGACGCTTAACCCAGCGTTTGAACCATGAAAGAATCAAAGATATTTGTTTTTTTAACCAAAAAGATAAAAATATTTGTCTGTTTTCTGGGTGACTCGAAAAAGCACTGATTCCAAATGCAGTTTCACGAACACTTAAAAATGTCCTAAAACATAAACTAATACAGTATAGAAACGATTAAAAAAACATTTATATCGAATAAAAAGACTATGCTTTCCACCCCACCGAGTTAATGTCATTTTATATTTCCTTCTTGTTTTTTATTTATTAAATTTATTTTTTATGTTTTACTACCATCGTTAAGTTGTGTTTTGAAATTATCTCAACACAAACAATTTTGTGTTCGTTAAAAATGTAATATTCATTATTTTTATACGCTATAATTTTGGATTACATTAAATGTTCGCAATTCTATTATAAATTACTATATTTGACATACCGATTGTCCACCGTATCATTTTACATGCGACAATAAGGAAAAATGAATATTCAAATACACTAATATAAAATATACACATAAATACGAAAAAATGAACATTCTTAGAAAATTCTAAAATAATTTACTCGTACAATCTTATATTATTTGCTTATTTTTAAATGATTAAAGACTGGGGGTGGGGTTATACTAAAACATATATTATTTTTTGGTCGAAGATTTTTCGTAGGATTTTTTTCTAATGTATTCAGTATAATTTATACATCTAATAATAATATTGTGGCCCACTCCTCCTAAATCTACTAAAAATAAACAAATAATATAAGTTTGTGTTGAGTGAATTATTATGGTATTACCTAAGAACGCATATAAATCAATTGCTGTTTGTTTATATCGACTAAACTCGAGAATGGTTGGACGGATTTTGCTAATTTTGAATTTAAAAAATTTAGTTTAAAATGTTCCTAGCTTTGAAATAAAACAATATTTGATGTCTTTTGTCTTTTTTGTTTAATCTTTTGTCTTAAAAACAAAATTGTCACATGGTTGTCAAATATTTATAGGTGTGTTCATGGGTGTCTCAAACCAAATACCGGGTGCTCACATAAAATACAAATCAATCTCTCACATAAATCAACAATGCTGAGTGTCCCACACCAAATATCAGGAGTCCCAAAATTGTCACAACAACGCGAGACCGAGTCTGCAAATATTATATATATATATATATATATATATATATATATATATATATATATATATATATATATAGATATATATATATAAGCACTTCAAGCCTCAAGGGCTCATGGCTTCTGCCTTCCTAACAATTTGTTCCATTTTTTCCTGTTCAAGGCATCATTCTTCCAGTTCTGTACTCCTAACTGTCGGAGATCTTCTAAGGTAGAATCTAACCACCGCTTCTTCGACCGACCCGTTCTCCGCTTACCACCTTCTCCTTGAGTGAGCAATTTATTTGGTATCCTTTCCTTTGGCATTCTATGGACATGCCCCAACCAAGGGATCCTTCATGCTTTGGCAATTCTAACTATATTTGGGTCACTGTACATATCGTATAAGTTCTCATTTGTCCTTCGTTTCCATTGTCCACTTTCGTCTTTTTGGCCTTCAAAGATTTTTCGTAGTATTTTTCGTTATTATGAGATGTGAAAACTAAAGGTAAATGTGACGAAAAAGAAAATTGTGGGGAAAGGGCAAAAGAGAAGTGCAAATGAGGTTCAGAAGTATAATATTCATGTGATTGGGAAATTTTGAGTAATTGGATGTGATAATATCAAATAGTTGGAAGGGGCATGTGGAACGAATTTTTTTTTGCATTTCAATTATTTAAAACTGCGGAACCGACATTGATAGGTGAAATAATAGTCAAATATGATCGATCCCAATATACAAAAATTAATAATATATCTGCCCAATGGTTTTGGAGTTAAACGTGTTCGTCTTATAACAAATGAACACATACTTTTTTGTCATCTTCATATTTTAATGGCGCTCACATTTCATGTTTAAAAACTGTATAACATACCTGTAAACATATGGATCTTAAAAGAATTTTTCAAAAAATTACCATCAAGATAATGACCCATCTATACACTAGGTACATTATTGTTTGTTATTGTCATATTATGTTGTAACTTTTAAATAGAACCATAAAATTATGTGAAAAGCATTAAAGAAAAATAATTCTACACAACAAAAACATAATTTTAAAAAAATAAAACATCATAGCCGGGGCTACTGGAATTAGCTCAAAGCAATATATTATATTGTCTATTTTATGAAGATTGAAATTGTGTTTAACAATATAATCAATCTTCTTAAATAATAAAATGAAATAAGAAGGAAATTTGTAAGCAATCCATTGAAATCGATACAAAAAAATTTTATTTGAAATTTATTTTCTGTATACTCTTTGTAATATATAAATTAATATTTTCGTTCAACGTAAAACGAATAAACAAAGCAGATGTCGATTACATCGATTATAAAAAAATACACCTCATATGTCACAGATCCGTATACAGATCGTTTTTATGTATTTATTGACATACGGAAAACAACGCTTAAAATAAATTTATATAGAATATTACAATTTGTAAACATACATGTAAATAAATTACACTAATGCATATAAATATTTGCTATTATGTATGTGAAACGCCACATTTACGTGTTATGCATTATTATTTTGTAAACTTTTAATAGCATGTATTCCAGCTGTGTATGTACAATTGTAATATATTTACATGTATATTTGCAAATTATTTTCTTCTATACAGGTATATTTTTAGATTTTTTTATGTGCGGAGAGATACAAAAAGCAATCTGTATACAAAAGTATTTGTGACAAATGAAGTATATTGTTTTATAATCTGTCTTATTTTAAAACATGTTTTTTTATCATTTATATACAGAAAAATTTTGGAAACATGTACAATTTCCCAAAAGATTCTGGAATATTCTTTTATGTTTCTATATCTTCTCGACTATTATTACCAGTTTTTAAATTGGTAAAACTGCTTTTATATGTTACGAAAAATTTCGGGAAACTTCCCTTACGATGACAAGGCAATGTATAAATTTTATTTTTATTATTATTATTATTATTTCTTTTTTTTTTCACTTTCATTACTAAAATCCTTTAGTGAATGCAGTATACAAATACAATAACTTCACAATAGTATTCTCAGCTTTGGGGATCGGTTGAGAAAGGTATTTACATATTTACTTCATATTCATAAATTATTATTGTATACTTCCTCCTTTGACTTTCCATCTTCTCTGCCATTTTATATAAAAACAAATTATTGCTATTGAATTCTAAAACTATCGATTCCAATTCTCCACCAGAATTGTGAGTCCATCAAACTATTCTCGTTTTTGTAAGAAATTAAAATTATTAAAAGCTTTTTAGGTGATTACCTAATTTTAGAAAGATAACCAATTTTTAGGAGATTCAGAAACACAATAGGAATTAGCGTCCTCATACTTAATGAATCAGCGCCTTCGCTCAGAAAATACGAACATTAAATTTATGTTCACGCGGACTTTTTGGAAGAAATGGGGAAAGACTTTCTCTGGGGATTTAATATGGTAATAAATTTAATAATTAAATAATGGCAATCAAGTATACTCGGCATGGTAGAGATTAGTTTCTGGAATTGGATGTAAAATGAAAAATTGATTTATTTTCCAGATTCGTTTTTCTAATAAAATGATAAATATAACAACATTTTGCATTCCATGATGTATGTTTATTAAAATCGAAATTTGATAATTTTTTGCATATTAAACTCCTTCCCTGTAGTATCTAGAATTTTTTGCATATTAAACTCCTTCCCTGTCGCCTACTAGTATCTAGATATTTTTAGAATTAGTAAATACATTTATTCAACCAAAATACCACAAAGCTTACATCATTTAAAGTTTCCATTTAACCGGTTAAAATTACTGTATATACAAAAAACTTATATACACTGTAGATATAAAAGTCTGTGCATGATTATTATTTTCAAAATTACATAAATCGCTAATAAAAGCAATATTTACAACAGGAATGTTAGGTTAAATTAAAAAAAAAATTAATAACGAAAATATTTCAACTACAATTTAGTCCCGGTGCCCATAAGCATATCATATCATTGAACAATATACCTACATTCAAAATTTTTTTATTGGTTAATAATGATTAAAGTAACAATTATTTCCGATGCGAAAATTCGGAAAAGTGAGTAGTTTTTTTTGGTGGGATGATTTTCGACTCACAAGCTTAAAATTTTGACAAAAATAATTTTGTCCAACATATAACAAAACGGAATATCTCTTGTCCGACAACACTAAATTTAAAATTTTTGTACAATTTTTAGGTTTTTGGATTAACAGGCATATGATTTTATCACGTAGTGGTTTCTATATTTGTTACTGAATAATATTTCTACTACAATTACAAAAATACGGTTTTTCAATTTGAAGCTATTGGGGCCAATCGAAAATTTTTCAAAATGTTTTAAGGGTAAATATTGTTTACAATATATATTCAAATTTTAGAAGTATATTTATAAATGGATGGCATAAAATGCTAATGGGCACCCAGTCTATCAGTTATGATCAATTTAATTTTTTTTTCAATCTGCTTAGTGGCTTGAAAAATTACGAATTAAATATGCGGATAATATTTTCATATAAAAATATGTCGATTTTGATAAAAAATAAATCCATGAAAAAAAATGTATTTATAACAAAATAAAGTAATATAAAACGATCATGTTTATAAAATATTATAGGTATAGTTCGAAATATTTCATGAGCGAAAATAATTCAAATATTGCTGCCTTGAGTGGCGAAGACTAATTTATTGGAAAACTCAGCTTAGAAATAACAATACAAAATTGTAAGAAACTAAAAAAATTGAAGAACTTTTTCGTTTTTTAAATTTTTTTCTCGCATGTTTCATATACTTTTCACGAAGCGTTATATTATAAGCAAAGGCAATGCTTAAAGGATGACGATCATCAAAAGTACACAAGTAGGCATTGAACTTTTGAATTTGATTCATTTTGAATGAGGTAATGATTAATAATTGCCAATATTGAAATAGAAAAGTCCTACATAGCATAAAGTAGGTCAGTAAACATTCGAAGTTTGATTAAACATGGGTTTATACGTTTATGTAATTTTCATCAATTTACTTGTAAAAGTTAATCTTTGTGTGTAAACTATATGCAATGCAATTTTTTTTAAAACTTATTTTAAATAAATGCGTGTTATTCCTATTGAGATAAACAGTTTAAGAAATTCACTAATTCATTAAATTCAATTAATATTATAGTAATGATTTACATATTCATGACACTATAACTTAGTATGATAATACATACCACGGTTATGCTATTATTTAAACGAAAGACAATATAGCTTGATATTCTGTCAACTTAAAAAACTGATCTTCTAATTAATCCAATAAAATATATCGATTGGTCTCCTTAAACAGTAATACTTTCATAAAATTCCATAACAAATTTTTATTATTTTTATTCAATTATTACAAAGTCGTTGTTATTTTTAGAACCATCTATAATTATTTATTTGGATAAATATTTTATTGGCTGTTTCAGTACGTTTCAGAATGCAATAATTGTATTTTGCAATTCTTCTAGAATAACTAAATAAATAAATATTTTGTTACCGAGCATTCATAATACAAACAAAATATTCCTCAATTGAAACTATGTCGATTATTAATACTTATTATATCAGACAGAATATTTCTATGAATTAAATAAATTGTAACCACGCACGGAAGTTTATGGGTTAATACAATTTTAGACAAATGCATGGACATTTATGATTTCCTTTAAAATTATTATAATTATGTACTTTTAAGTTTGTTTTAAAAACCTGATATGTTAAACAAACTTTTAAATCTTAGTTTTTGTATTCACAACTAAAAAGAGCGTGTATCAGACCATGAAAGGGAGCTTAGGAAATTAAAAATAATTGATTTTTGTTATAATATTGCCATTTTCTGTTATATTTCATCAATTTTAAACTAAAAATTTCAAATCACCATCACATATAAAGCTAGCTATAAATGATTACAAAAGTCCATTCGATCAGATATAAAAGCAAGCTAGTAAATAAAAAAAAAAGTAAAAAAAAATAAGCGCTTTAAAATTCGTCAAAAAATTAACTCTACCAACTTTAAATACAAAAACTTATGCGATCATATTCATAGCTTAAAAGTGCTCGTAATAAGAATATTAAACATTTTCGTAATAAAAATAACACCTAAATGTTATACGATGTATCTCATGCGCAAATTTCGAATCATTTAGAAAATATTCTGCGTATATTGTAGGTATTAATTCATTTCGATCATGAAAGTTCATCTTAAAATACATTGTCAAAAATAATATATACTACAAACATAAAAAGTAAAATCGTAGTAAAAATGATGCGGTGTTCCCTTGGATTTAGGGTGGGTGCAGGTGTGCAAAATTCTCTGTGAAAAAGATAATGGTTTTAGACGTGTTTATATATTTGATATAAATGGTATATTATCATTGTTTATAAAAAAGATAGAAAAAAATATATAACAAAAACAAAGTTTTATTTATATATCACATGATATAATGTGATATGTTATCTGTTTTGCTTGCTTTTTTTGCTAAAACATAATAAAAATTTAGTGACATTAAATAATATAAAAATAATATACGTTGTGCATTATGTACATATATATATATCTGTACATATATATATATATATATATATATATATATATATATATTTATATATATATATATATATGTACATATATATATATATGTACATATATATATATATATATTTTTAATGGTGTGTAAAATAGAATTTATAGAATATATATAAAGAGAGTTCCATAGCGAAAAATAAAAATACAAACTAAGGATATGCCTTCACAATTATCTATTTACATTAAAGAATAACTGATTGTTGACTGGCTGACATATCAATTCACAACCTAAACTGTAGTGTCTAGGAACGTGAAAATATGTACGCGCATTTTCACTATAAGTGAACACTAAAAAAGGATTTATCGAAATTCAAATACTAAAAGATTGAATAATGGATTAAAATTTTATAATTGTTTTATCGAAAATAAATTATTAAATTTTGACAAATGAAATTTGGGCAATTAACTGTATAGAAACCATCTTAGTAGGTTTTAGGAAACCCTACCATTAAACGAGTTAAAATAAGGTGGCATACTTTGTATGAAGAAGTTATATAATAATTTCTTTTTAAATCGCGTAATTTCATTTATTAAGGCAAAAAAAATGAAGTTTAGCTAAGAGGGTACTTTTAAACGTAAACTATATTTAAACCAGGTCTTTAGAAAGTCTATCACTGAGAGATTCAAAAATCTTGCAAATATTTCGCGAGCTTTTAAGAATCATCCTCAAATGCCGTGCTCCATTACATAATATGTTTATAAACACAAAAAATTGGAATGGAAAAGATGGAATAGTTCAATTTAATAAATACTCATTTCGTTTGAAAACAAAAAAGGTGTGGATGATTTGGGGTATTTGAAAAATCAACCCTTCAACAGAGGTGAAGCGAGAGTTAAAAGCGTTGTGTCAAATAATAAGGATAGAGAAGAACTGCATTAATTCAGATTTTTAAAGAGGGGTAAATTAGTAGTTCAAAGCTTTTATGGATAGATAATATCAATTTCCGATTCGATTAATAAGAATTGACTTTTATTTTAATTTAATCGCAAAAAAATTAAATTATCTTTAAATATTCGTTTCATTATACAATTTATTTTTAGTTTTCTCTCGCTAAAAATAGAAATTTTCGCAAAATTCTTTCTAAGTAAATTTCAATGTAGATTTACTCTCAATGCCCAAATACCCAAATGAAGTTTCTATTGGCTGATTGAATTTTAGATACGCAACTGTAATGAAAACTTCAACGGGCATCTGCGTAATAGACATCACTCAACCCCCCCCCCCCATGTTAGGGGAACCCAAATAAGGATTTTAAACTTGCGACACCGCAATTAATATTCTTTTAATGGCAGTTTCGTTTAGGTTCACATCCCTTATCAAATATATGTTAGACTATTTTCACTCAAATATAAGTAATTGACATTAAACTCAGAATGTGCAAAATATTTAAACAATTGATTATATTTTTTTTATAGTTTGCTTTTTTAGCTTACCAAATAAATAACGTATTCTTGTAAGTTAAACCTTAAATATTATTCTTATACACAACGGATAAAATTCCATGTTTGTTAGTTGCAGTAAATCACAATTTTTGTATGTAACCCAAAACTGAGATATAATAAATATGTGTAAAAAATATGCTTAATAGGGGTAAAACTCCCATCTTATGAATAATATAATTTATCATTTCATTTGCCTCGCCTCGTATACATATATATAAATGTATATATAATGTAATTTTGCTTCGTTTTGAGTCAATATCTTATAAATTATAATACTATTTCGTATTTCAAAGGCGTATAATACTTTTTTAGTACCGAGTCTTTCAGCAATGCTGACTGGATTTATATGCTCAGTTTTTGCTAAATTAAAATTAATAATATATTAAGGTCAACCTGTAAAACATTAAAATTAGTTTGGTTTAATAAACGGATTGATAATAAATCCAAGTTTGGTGATAAATACAAAATACAAATTTTATCTTATCACAAAAGTTTCTCTCGTAATACAAGGCCTATATCACATCCGATAAAAAAAGGATTATTCCAATTTTATTTTTAGTTTCTAAAAAAACGAGGCCAAATACAACAAAATACACATCCGAATATATTCGGCAAACCTAATTAGCTGACCACCGCATTTACTGTCTTTTTTCAGGAAAATATCAATCTTGGGATTCGAAATAATTTATTAAAAGTTATGAGCCAAACTATATTCAAAACAGCATATTATACTTTAGCTAAGTAAGGTATACAATTATACTGAAAATAGTCCATATTTTGAAAATTACTCCAACCGATATAATAAAAAAAAAACATTGAAATAGCATTCTTAGTTTCTGAGAAATACGGAGACAAACATATTTGTATACAAATATATACATATTTAAAAATTATGACAAGATAATTGTTTACAAGACTATATAGAAAATTATACAGTTTCAATTATATTACATATTTATAAGTCGAATACCATCTTTAATAGAAGCCCGTCAAAAATAAACGATTATGGCTGGACTGCACCTTTCGTAATAACCAAGAGTTATCGATAACCGCAATTTATTCAATACAATTTTCAATTGAAATAACTAAAGTCAAGTGCTAACTCTAGGTAAGTTGAATGGTCTGGGTTTCACAACCTCTAGTTTCAATAAAAAATTGATTTAAATTGAATAAATTATAAAGCCGGTTAAATACTCCAAAAGATGTTTCAAGATGGGGGTTACGAATATTGTGGACTCAATAACGCAACATTTGCAAAGACAGTCACAATATACACTTGAGATCGTGTACACGGGGTTAACGTTATTCATTTGTTAAGTGATATTTAAACAAACGAAAAAAAGTACAAAACAATTTAAATTTTTTGGTAAACAGATGGAAATCTACGCAATATATAGCAACATCGAAATCCCTATAACCATTGGTCTCGTAGCACGTAAATGTAACATAAAACAATACACATTTACGTTACGGCGTTACGTTACGAACGAATGTTGGACGTATGTACATAACTTAAAATACGCTATAAGTTTGTATTTTGTAAATTCATTTAATCACAATAGATTCAAGTGGTCCAAGTATTTTGTTGCTGAGTTCATTTATATTCTTATTTTTCTACAAAATTATTATGATTTTTATTTATTTAAAGTTCATTTAAGGTGATATGTACTGCCATGATTTATAACGAGTGTGTTTTTAATGTTTTTTTCTATCAACTACTGAGTTGATATAAAAAACGTTTCCAGATAGATTATGTTTGTTTTTTTTAATTTTAGTATTTTCTGCATTTAATTAGTATATGTTATATTGTGGTTTGGCATGTTATACATTGTGATTGTTTTATTAGTAAATTTGACGGGTTGAGTTTGGTATGCCCAATGCGATATCTAGCGAGACGTAATTCGAAGATTTTTATATGTTAATAGTTGGTACCTCAGGTTGGCAATCGGTTTTAATCGATATTATACTTAGTTATTTTGTCAATTGTCGTCATGAAGTATCAAGAATTGTGACGTTCCGTCTTGGGTTTAAAATTAATCTGTTATTTTGAAAAATAATTTAATCGTACATTCGTATATATTTATTGGAAGACTCTGTGACTATTGTATTTTATTTTAGTATAATATTTGTATGACATTTTTTCTTATAGTTTATATAAATGATATATTAGGTAATATCCCATATCAAATTTAATATATTTAGCATACACAAAATGCACGAATTTCTTGTGTCGTTATCGAAATTTATTTGTTTTATATTCTTAATTATTTCAAAAACTGTGTGATAATCTTAGATTTTATCAGTATATACTCGATGCTTGTATAGAAATGAACGTTTCTCTAAAAATAAATAATTTTATTTTTGCTATTTCAGAAAAAAATAAATAATTGAATTTTATATGAAAATTTTTCTTTTTTTATTTGACATTTATTTATCTCATTTTTGTTTGGGATATTTTTTTATACAAGCATAGAATCTATTTCTATTTGCACTAAATTTGACACTGTTCTGTTATCAATTTTGCTGAGTAGTAAGTATATTATTTGTAAACAGGTGCGTTTTGCGTTGTAGCAATGATCATATTGCATGGTCGTGCGCATTTCCAGTACTTGTTTTATATTCTTGAGATTAAATCGCCCATTCACGTATATCTCAGAATTAATATCACGTATAAATCAGACAAGAATATCTCAGAAACGAGAAGAGTGTTAATATAAATTTTTAAATATTTAAAATTAGGTTTCTCGTAGTCAAAAAAGTCAAAATCTTTTGTAGTTTACGAATAGTAAAGTTACAAAAATCTGGTTTACGGGATTTGGACCATATTGACGCATTTTTCAAACGTAACCCACTTTTGGCATGATTCAATAAAGTTAGAAGAATGCGGTTTGTTTAAAAACATAGAAGCCTACAATCTAACCCCCGAAAGAATATGAATTTTTGATATTTGAAAACCCAATTTTCCGTTTATTTTTCAATGCTGAAGCGGAATCCAATGGCATTGTATAAAAAATAATATTATTCTTTCAACATAATATTAAAAAGAAATAACAGTACCATCCTTAAATCATTATTATTTAAAAAAAAAAAAAAAAAAAGCGGTAAATTCACTGCTCAAATTATTTAATAAGTGTGAACATAACTTCCCCTTATGTATTCAAAACTGAAAACGAACAAGATTCATCATGTTTAGCAAATTATAACTTGCATACATTGTTATATCTTATTTGAGTATTTGAAATATTTTTTGTTATTATGCATTTTCATTTAACTGTCATATTTACATACATATATACACTCGCAACATTCGAACATCGTTGGAAAAACAACATGGTCATAACATTCATATGATGATGAGACATTACCAAACATGTTTGTTATATCCAGGAAGGCTTTTTTATAACTACTGCGTATTATAAAATACTGAATTTTTTTGTCAGGTAAACTTATATACGTCCTAAATATTCCCAATTCTTCTCAGCGACTTTATTTTTATAGCAATTTGATACGTTGGAGAACAACTGGTCTACTTGATACTTGTTCGTGGTATCAGTTTTAATTCAGTTTAATACATTCTTAAATTTTTCCCGTATGAATTCTTCCTTTTTTCTATTAAATGCTAATTCGCATTCAATAATTAAATTATCTATCATGTTATTGAAATTTATTACAGGGATAAACTTTACTCCCATGTCTACAATCAACATTTGTTGACTGATCCATAGTGTTCGATAAGTTTACTTTTTTTTTTAATTTATTTCTATTGTAGAACATGGTATTTTAATTTTTAGTTCTTGATTCTTAATATTTAGTTTATTACATTATTTCTTTTGACTTGATCATATTCAATACTACGTAGTTTGTAAGTTCACTGTCAAGTACTATTAAATATATAAAAGCAATATTTATTTTTATTGTACCAGGACCTTACTTCTTCTTTTAATAACATTAATTTTGCTTTTGTTAAATCTTTTGATGTGAATCCATTATTTATTTTACTTTTTAGGCTTATATTTTGGAAAAACATTTTTCCTTTAATACTGTTTAATAAACTAAATGTTCTGTGAATATCGTTTTGTCATTATTCGTAGCTTATTTGCTCATATAACCTTGCGTGCTTTATTACATTGATTGTCTTGAGCATCACTATAGACGTCAATGATATCGATCGATAATAGATAAAAAAAACAAACTTAATGGTGTGATACTTTTTATTAATTCAGTTGCACACATTCCACAATTTAAGTCGTTATTTAAGACATTATCAAACAATAACACATTTATTTGATGCTAATGCTATTTAACATTCATTGGTTGCAAATATAACAACGCAAAAATTATTTATTAAACCGAAAAAAGGATACATTTTATGTTTTTGGAAATCATATAAGTGCATATATACATACTTGCATACTGAGAACGAAGTTGAAACCACAAACTTTTAAAGCCTTAAAAGAATGGTATATACATACATATATATATATATATATATATATATATATATATATATATATATATATATATATATATATATATACATACATATATATATATATATATATATATATTTACATATTACCTAAATTCTTTTTTTTATCTATTTAAAAGCATTTTAAATAGATAAAATTAATAATAAAATTAATAAAATTAATTATTATGCTATAATAATTGATAAAAATTCACTTAAGAATTTAATTGATATAATTTAGCACGGATTATAATTAAATAATTAAATTAATGCAATAAATAAAATATTATTTGACAAGTACTCAAATGTCACTAAATAATACCAACTTTAAATGATTTTCAAAACATCACCCTGAACTTTATTTTCTATATCGTGAATTCTTAATTTTTTAAAATTTTAATATAACTAAATAAATTATGTCGTTATTAAATTTAATATTATAAAAAATAATTGTTTATTTATTTATGTTGTTATAAATTATTTATAAGTGTATTAAAAACGCTAGTTGCTATTTGAAATTGGCGCGCTTTTTTTCCCAGGTAAATATGGAGGAGAGAGATAGAAGTCACATATCAATAGTAAAAAAATAGTTACATGGAATAGTACGCGGTAAATTATTCTGAAATTTTTTCAGTGTAAATTTGGGAATATACACTGAAAAAATTCTAAAAAATGGGAAAGTTCTATTAATTTAAAAGTTTTTTTGCGGGGTCAACTTTACCAATTTTCTACAAACCTGCCATTTCAGGTATTATTGAACAAGGTCACTCTTAAGAGCTCGTGTATTTTTGCTAAACTTTAATTAATATATCTCTTAAAGGGTGTGCATTTAATTATAGGTGCATTTAATTATAATCTATCGATTGGGCTAACTTTAAGTCATTTGAGTACCAAGCTGCCTTTGTGTCTTGGGTCTGAAATATTGGCTATATATATATAAACCCATGGTTGATTTTAACTGTTTACAATACTTTGGAATATTTACGGAATGTTAAACGTGTGTTACGTAACATATGTGTGTTTTTTGTACTTCATAAATTCTTAATTTTTAAAAGTCTGGACATATTTGGTTTTGTTTTTGCTGATATTTTTATTCTAATATTTAACTAAGAATATATGCAGCAACCATAATAAAGTGGTAGATAATTCTATAAATTAACAATATCCCCGAAGCCATAATTAATTAAGACGACATAATATAAAAAAGTTACAGTTAATTTATTGCTCTACAAAATAATTTAAAAATAAGCTCAGGTCAGAAACGAATTTCAGTTTACACGTGAGCACACTGTATATATTGAATTGAATTTGACATTAAAGCCTTTATATAAACATGTATATGCTGATGATATATTGGTTCAGAATAATAATGTCATCAATTTTTGGGTGAAATCTCGTCGGTATGGTGTACATATGTAAATAAGAATGGGTACTGGGTTAGTTGGTGTGTTACTCGGGTGTGCAGGACCCAAAAAAGTAACAGTTATATAATACATGAGAATGTTTTACATGTTAGAGAAAAATAAAAGCCAAGATATAATATAATAAAATATATTTATTATGCATTTACAATTTTTATATCACACTTTCATAACACAGTGTTCAATGTGTCTGAAACTTAAACCTCTGTGATATCTTTCATATCTCAACAGAAAAACATGCTAGATGGAAATGTTATATACAACATTCATATTTATAAAAGAAAAATTTGTTTGTCAAACTTCCATTGTCATTTCTCATTACAAGATCTAACATATATTATCAAGAGTTACACAGCGAAAAAAATGTTTTTAATCAGGAACTTTCTTCCTTTCCAAACAGTTTTTTCTACTTCTGCCTTTTTGTGTGATTCAAATTTACTTATCGCAATGAAAGAGGTAATAATTCCGCATCACTAGTATGTAAAATGGCTTTCAATCAATTTTCTGAACATCTGGTTCTTGAAGAGTATGACAATAGAGTCACAAAACTGAAAAGTCCTCAATTTTAAAATTATATCACTGAAAAATACAAATTTTATGCAATATATGAATAATATATAGGTAATTTTTAAGTAATTCTTCAATTGAGCTTTCTATTTAAATATTTGATACAATCCAAAGACCCAAAATATATAATTAATATAACAAATATTTTGGCTTTCGTTATAGAGATTTCAATCAATTTTTTCATCTATAAAAAATACAATCTTTGATACTATAAAGGCTTTTCAATTTATTTGTTTAACGCAATGGTAATATCATTATCAAGATTTCGTATTTAATTTGTTTAAAATTAAACAATAATTGTAAAAATTCGAAAAAACAAACTTTTAAACCAAAAAACACTCATTGTAATGAAACTCGGGTAAGTTTAGAACCATTTAAGATGATTTCGCGATTATTTATACATTTAAGATGAATTATTTTGTACGTTTGTACTTGGCATATGTAGAATATATGCAGGTAAATTCAATTTAGTATAAATTTTGAATGTAAAGTTGAGGCAGGTAGGCATTATAGAATCACCTAATTAGTCAATTTTCGTTTGTTTATGCGACATTATGATAGCTTAAAAATGAAAAGAGATAGCTGCAATTTTAATGGCGTGTTTTAAAGACAAAAGTGAGTTGAAGCCCATAAATACTCACACAAAAAAAAAGTTCACAAAAATATGTTTCTTGGAAACATACTTAAAATTCACAATTGCTTCATAAACTGTTTACATTCGACACAATTCAAGAACAAATTCAGTCAAATAATACATTATAAAATAACTTTTCATATCTGTAAGGACAATGGGATTAGCGTATTTTATAGATGTTAATGATTACAAAAATAGCTCAACAATTGATACTCTATGTCACATGTATCAACAACACTGTTAATTGTTATCGTCTTTGTTATAATATGGTTTTAGTATTGTTAAATTCCATCGAAATGTATTGAATTTTTGAAACACGTATTCTAACAGTTTTCCTGTTAGAATGGAAGTCATGCATGTTATGATTTCCTCCACAAAACTCATTTCGTGTTTGAATATATGTAGGTAAATGTTATAGGCTTACATACTAGATTTTTTTCACTATGCCTTTTTTATATTTAATGGAATTCAATATTTTATTATGTTCATCGGTGATGCTCAAACATTTTCATTGCCGTAGATAAACCATTTTATAATATATAAGAATAGATCATTTCTTTAAACGATAGGTTTCAGGAAACTTCATTTGTATCAGATTAATAAAACGGAGGTGTTGTTCATAATTTTAAACCCTTTTCTCGCCTTTTGATTTTATGGAATTGTATTGATTATATGACCATGGAGTAAGGGTAAATTATGCATTCACATTTCACTATTCAGCAGTCTTCTTTTAAAACCATTTAATTTAACTCGATAAGATATTTTTAGTTTCAAGACACTGTAAAATTTTAGTATAGATGTCAAAAATCATCAACTGATCAATCTTCGCCTATCTACCTATCACGATGACTTCAGTTTCAATCATTACAAATTCGTACAGTGTGTTATATACATCTAAAATTCATGTTTTAAGCCGAACATAGAAATATTTTCTTACAACATTTTTTACTAAATTTTGAGTAAAATTTAGTATTCACAGAGTATTTTTATTATCTCATCCAATTTGAGTGTTTAATAGCTCAAGTTTTGAGTAAGTGAGTATTCTTAGATCAAAAGAAACTTTCTATGTTTATAGAACAGGAGATATCTAACTTTGGGTGGAGAAAATAGTTGAAAGTCAAGTTGAATGCCCCCCATGCTCTCCTTCATTTGATCCAATTTGAGTGTTTCATAGCTCAAATGATATGTTTTGAGTAACTGAATATTCTTAGTTCAAAACAAACTCTCTATCCTAGAATTGGAGATACAAACTATCACAATATCGTGTTAGAGTTTAACATGAGAAAGGCAAAAGACAGATGTAAATCAATGCTTGATGCTTCATCTGGACATAAATACCTGTAATTAAAGAAAAAATGTATGGAAATCGGCTGAACAGAACGGCCGGAAGCGAACTCGGATATAATAATTGAGTTATTAGTTGAATTATTTTTTTGGAGTTATTCTTGTGACGAATTATTATTTGGGGAGTGGTTATGGGCAGAATACTTTTAGACAGAAAGTTGTTTTTGCACAAAGTTTCTGCAAAAAAACCATAAAATAATTGTTTTAAAGTCACTATATTCAAACATCCTCACGCAATACCCAATAATAACTTGCATATAAATATTCTATATAATGTCTAACATATTCACATACGCATATGCACACGTACCAATGAAACGACGGAAAAATAACCCAAATATTTAAAAGAGATTTTTTCTCATATTCACATGCTACAAGTTTTAGGTTATACATTTACGTATGTTAACCGTAACATACATATATATTCTAGATGGTAAATTTTATTTTAATAAATAATTTTCAATATCAATAAAAACACTATTTTTATTGTATGAATAATTTTTGGCTAGGTAGCTTTGTGTTTGTTATACCGTAGAAAAACAGGATACTTACATATATGACAAACTAAGGACTATACCAATAATAATCGGTACTAGATTTTATTTTCTATTTCAAATACTGCAGAGTTTTTATTCTGCAGCATAGAGTTTCTAGAGATTATTTGTCTATAGACATTAATGTCTAGAGCATGAGTTTCAATTTTTTTTCAATAACCAATTAGAAACTTTACAATAAAGCAAGTGAAGGTAACAAGTCACAGTTTAAATTGTATAGATACTCGACCGATAATAAGCTTGAACAATTTTTTATTACTAGCAAATCTTAAAATACAATCAATTCTTAGTCCAAACTTTTGGGCCTTTGTGATAAAAATTAACCATTTTTTTCATCAATTTTAAAACTTTACATAAAATACACAATATTATTGATAGTGTGGAAAAAACTTATTAATTATTAACACTTTAAAAGTGTTAAAATTTTAAAAACTAATACACAATCTTAAAATAAAATGTTAAAATAATTTTAATGCGTTTCTACGAGTTTCTTATAATTAATATTATCTGTGTTACGAAAATATAACATCATGGATGGGAATCCATATGATGTCATATGCTAATATACACAATATTGCTGACATCATATTTGGTTGCCATAGAATTTTATTTGAAACGCAGATATTATCAACATGTGATGTAAAAATGTTGTACATTAACCCGGGATATGTCGGGTACTTCATACTGAATCCAAAAATATGTTTTTTGATTTCAAGTTTTTAATATAACGAATTAAATAAAACTTAAAATATAATCGTTCTAATTATAATTTTAAAAAAATTTTTTTAAGCCTAATTATGAATACATATGATATTTACATGTATTAAAACTAGATATGTGTTTATTCCGTAATTTGACCTAAACTGTTGCGAATCTAAACAGTAAACAAAGAAATGTCTCAAGAAAAATTTTTTATATTTTTATGGTTTGGAAGTTACCAAGAGTAATCAATTAGTTCTTCGTCAAATATTACGTAATATTGTATTAATAAATCACGATAAATAAATCAGTACAGGCGAATCACACAATAGTCTATTATAATGACTAATTGATGAATCTAAACTCAATATCGAAATTAGAAAATTAAATCAAATTCGAAAACGAAGATATAATAAGCTTTTAAAAATTATTTTCCATTTTGTTTTTATTGTTTTTTTTTCTGTCGTTTTTTATACACTTTCCTTATTATTTCATATATAGTGTGCAAATATCATACCCTCGAATACTAGAGAAAAACGAGGAAAATTCATAATAATTTTAATATGTTGTTCTCAAAGATTGAATGTTTTTTCTCAAATTTGTAAATTTCTCTAAAAATCTTATTCGAATATAAATTTGACATAAATTCAAGCTTTATGTTCAGATCATTTTGCTTTTCTTTACATTAATCATGAGATAATTTCGATTATAGAAAGTTGATATATTATACGCAAAAAAACGATGAAATTTAAAGCATTCTGGCAGTTTACAACCGTTTATACTAACAGAGTGAAGAATTATATTTAGCGTCTTTTGATAGTTACAGGCATATCTTCTGAAACGCTCTGATTAAAAAACAATGCTGTTGAATTGAATTCCATACGTTTATTATTACCTATGTATAAGAAATAATAAACTTAAAAATCTAACGGTATCATTGAAAATTTTAAAACAATAATTGTTAAGAATTTTAAAACAATCGTCTTTTACATTTGACAATACAAGAATACTAAACACTTTGATTATTGTAAAGACGTATAAATATTAAACTAGGTGTCAGTCAGTATATAATAAAAACATCTCTACCCATTCTTGTATTATTTGATCTCACAAGTTTTTTCCCTTGCCGAAAATTAAGTGTTATCTTTTACGAGACCTATTATTTCAACAAATAAACTGATAAATTTTTTAACGTTATGGGCACTCGAAATCGTTAAAACCCAACCAATTGGGTGTGCGGTTAAAGGCGTGTAACGCGTCTTCACATTTGACTATTTGGACTGCTGGGTTATATGATCGAATTGCGTCACCGGTAGTTTGTCAATTATAATTAACGAACGGTTTATTTATTATTATCTCGATGCCTGAATGAAAAAGAAGTAACCGGTTTTTCTTGTAGATGTTTTCTGTAGTTTACCTCTTACTAGTACAGACCTATATCGGCATACTGCCTTTCAAAAAGACGTCTGTAGGCGCACTACTTACCAAAATCTAGTCTTCACTTAATAAATTTCCCTGCACCGACATCATTAATTTAATTGTATGAAGATAGATAAATAAATATTAAAAATAATGGCATAGGCGGCCTCTGTTATAGGCGTATATTCTGAGGAATTAATAATAATGTTACAAAAATTACACTATTATGAATTGTCTACAGAAATTTTTTGTCAGACACACCAATTATCTAATTAATCAAAGTAATTAAATAATGCTTTTCTTTGCATATTCATAAGAGGATTCAAGAACCAAAAAACGGATCTTGGAGTAGCAGAGGTGGACAGCTCCGGGTAGCAACCAGTAGAACTCATTAGTGATATAATAAATATTTTGTGATTTGTAGGCGTGGAAAGGGCACTGGACGTTATTTTTGCCTCAAGCAATAGAAAGTGCAGTTCCGTCCATGTCAAAAACATAAAGATTCTTAATAAATTTCAATATAGTTATAAACGTCCTACTTGAGTACACTCATTTTGTTAAAAATTAAAATTTTTGTAGTTAATTCATGAATAACTTTCCTATTATTTATATTTCCTATTATTCAGAAATTAGTGGGTATCGTATGGTTATATTTTTCCGCATAATGTCGATTTTTAGTAACCAAAAACTCTCATTATTAAACGCTAATGTTACAAACTGCATTTGTTATATTAATTAATTTCTCTAAACACGAGTTAGCATACATATTTTAAAGCATACTAGAATAAAAATGTACAAACTGTTTCTATCATAAGTACCAGCACTAAGCCGCACGATACAATTATGATGCGCTCCTATATAAAATTAAACACTAATATGATTCTAGCATTATAATGTAATACTATGCCGTAAGCACCCGAACTATGAATTAAATATGAAGTATTTATATTACTTAAACATAGCTTTTAGAATTGTTTGAACTTCCGTAACATGTACTTAAAAAGATGTGATTTCTTTCCTGTATGTGCGATGACAACAACCATTGCAATAGCTATCATCTATATACTTACCTTACTTGTCTCTATGTGTAAATTCAAACGTACCTATTTTAAGAATGGTATTTTTGTATGACATTTTATTATCTCTAGTTTTGCTCGTCTTACTTGCATACAAAATACTGAGGGAGACATGGAAGTATACATCATGAAATAAAAATGTGTGATTACTAAAACTTTCAAGAAATAAAAGTAAAAAAATAATATCTTAAAGTAAAACTATTTTACCTCACTCAACCAAAAAAGATTCTTATTGTTTGCGAACTTTGTTTATAAAATTAACATTTTTGATTTTATGTTACTCAGACTTTCCCTCTTAATTAAAAGTTAAGTTCTATCATCTTTTCAAACTTCAAACCTCTATTTTCGCGAGTAGTGCTTTTATTATACCCTTTCCTCCCTGTAATTTAAAACTTCTCTTTGTGGGGTTGAGGAATTTATAGATTTCCGATGCCCTCCGTACTCAATGGGGTAATGACATTTAATTATTCCATATTTCAACCTACACTAAGAGTTGTTTTATTACACCCTCTTCTATTTATAAATAAAACCTCTCGGAGGGTGTAGTGGGTAATCTTTTCACATATTTTCGATACCCCTTTAACTTTAAAATATTTAACTACAATATTTCCAAATTCCAAAGTTCTGTCTACACGGTAAGTGTTTTTATTAAACCCGCTCTTATTTATTATTACGCTGCTCGGAGAGAAAACTATTAAAACTTTCAAAAGATCCCCATTACTTATACATAAATATATATGATCTTAAAAATTTCCAACTTCTATCTACATAGGAAGTTCTTTATAGTTTTGATACATCAGCCAGTAAGTAAGTCAATCGTATCAAATATTTTTGAACTGCTGAGTTCAAAATTGTAACAGTTTTACGTAGAAGTATGAAATTTTCATACAATACTAATACTTCGAGTTACAGCGAACCAAATTTCTGATTTATGAAATATTTCATGTATAATACACTGCATACAATTTCATGTATTCATAAGACCGTAACTTGACCCATCGCACTGCCTAGACATACGAAAAAAAATAATGAACAAAGATATTGTTTTAATTTTAATATAAATATGTATATTTTTCTCTAGAGAAAAACTATAAAAACAATATCTTTTATCATAGAATGAATAGTTTTTCATGTTGACAGTTTTTGAATAAATGTTTAGCTATTAAAATCTGTATAATGCCACGATTTTGGGAGAGAAAAATACAGGATTCAATCTATGTCCTCCGTTCTTGATCTGTTGACCCATACTAAAGACTGACGTAGACTTAAATATCAATTTCAAAACGGAAATACTTTCGTCAAAGAGAATGTGTACTTCATAGACAATAAAACTAATTGTTTATAGAAATTATTTATGAGTACTAAGGGAATTTATAATAACTATCACTTGAACCAAAGAAAACAAAAAAAAAACATTTAATGGAATTTTTTTTAAGTTTTCCCACTTATTATAATGCAAAAAATATAATATTTAAAATAAAAGAAAAATCTATTTTTTATTATCACCCATATAAAGTTATTATAAAAGCGACAATCAAAACTAATACCATATCTGATGTTTAAAAAAATATAATGCATCTATTACTTTCGTTTGAGAGCAGCACAACAACCAGCACACGAAGAAGTAGAAGAAGAAGAATACGAAGAAAAATAAAAAATAAATGATTTAATTATTTATTTACTTTCTTTTATTTTAATTACCACAAGTTATAGTAACAACCACACCATAACCTGTTCATTCACTCACATCGTATAGTTTTTTATCCGATGTCACGTTAGATAGTTTTTTGTTTTGTTTAATTTATTGAATTTAAATCATCAAATATTTCCGTTTTAAGGGTCCCGTACACGTTTATCACGCTGCATGAAGCTACCAAGAACTATATAAGAAAAATTAATAGAAAATAAATTGTATTATAACTACATTACATTACATTAGTTACAATACACATATGTATTTTAATTAATGTCTTATTTAACTGTATTTGAGCTAAAATATAGCGAATCTAACCTTGAAAAAATATTTTTCAAATAAAAACTTTTCAAACATACCTATGGCAGAATATTTATAATAAAGCAATACCTCTTATTAATATGGAACCACTTATTAACGTGTTCCTTGTGTCTTAAATATTATTACAACCCTATTCAGATGAAGCACGATTAATTCCAACCCACTCAAAATGGGTTACAGATACCCCAATGCTAACTTTACTTATACATATGATAGAGTGATACGATTTTTTTTTTTTTCATTTTGGTTTAAAATTCCGTTTTGGTTTAAAATTGATTTAAAAACAAAAAAAAAATATTTACTTTTATCCCAAATATGAGTCAACCCTCTAAAAATATCCCGTATATTTATTTACTCACTTTTTTTGAGGATAGAATGATGAGGATACAGATTAATACCGCTTACGGTATTTTATTTTTACATATGGAAATATTGAGTATTTTATTTTTCACACAAAAATGGGCCAATTCAATGGGCAATTAAGACTTCCAGGATTAGACAACTAACTATGGACTTTTCTATTTTGGGTAGAAAATTAAAAAAAGTGCGTTTACGAACAGAGGTTTACTTACTTTGAGGGTTATTTCGTTTGATATATTAAATTTTTTGATTTTAAACCCATGAGAAAAATAAATCATCGTCAGCTGTAAAAATCCGCATCAGTCCATCATCAATTGAATTTGATTTTAATATAAAGGTTATTTTTGGAGGGTTGAGCCACTTTTTGGGATTAATTTACTTTCAAAAATTAAATTTTTTAATTATCGTCTTAATCTATATATATAAAAATCAATGCCACATTTCGTTGTAATTTTATAACTCAAGAACGGGTTCACCTATCCAAACCAAATGTTTATGGTTTGTTCTGACTTTGTAAGTAGATGGTTTATGTAAAGTTTGCACAAAATCGGTCAAGCGGTTCTTCATTTTTCACATTTTTTGTAACAAATGAATTCAATAAATGGCAGGTCATTTTGTTAACGGGAATTTTGCTGTCAAATTGAAACTGTTTTCGGATGGGTAAAGAAACATAATATAGCAAAAGACATTTTAATTCGTATGTGTCATCATGCAAGAAATTCTGATTTGTTGATTACTTTGGAAATGTACAACGAAGCTTGGATAATAATTGAAGATATGTGTCTAACGATTGCAAATAAAGCATTAGTACAATTGGGTATGACCACACGAAATGGTAAGATGCATGTTTTGTTTGATCATGATTGCAACGTGAGCAGGAATTCAATTCTAATGATTTGCGTTTATTTGTACAATCGAGTATAACCAAATTGAATATTCAGCAAAAACATGTATATGATACAATCATGCAAGCCGTTTCCAATAATGCAGGTGGATTATATTTCTTGGAAGCACATGGTGGTACAGGCAAAACGTTCGTTATATCATTGATTTAAGCGACTATTCGATCGGAACAGAAAATTGCATTGGCACTTGCATCTTCGGGAATTACTGCTACATTATTAGAAGGTGGTCGGAGCGCACACTATGCATTAAAATTTCCTTTGAATGTACAGGTGATTGAAACTCCAACTTGCAATATTTCGAGAAATTCTGCTGTGACAAAAGTTCTGCGATTAACGTCAATTATTTTAAGGGATGAGTGTACAATGGCGAATAAAAAATTACTAGAAGCATTTAATCGAACAATGCAATATTTACGTGGTAATCAACATCTTTTAGGTGGTGCTTTGATATAACTGTCAGGGGATTTTCGTCAAACATTGCCTGTCATTTCTCGATCAACTCCTGCTGATGAAATAAATGCCTGTTGTTTGGTTCTTTGATTATATTATTGCGAAATATTAATCCACCAAAACTGTGTTATGGCACCAGATTGGAAGTGAAAAAGTTATTGCCAAATTTTATTGAAGCTACGATCTTTACTGTTAAATCAAAAGGAGAAGTTTGTTTGATACCGCATATCTCTATGATTCCAAGTGATATGCCATTTGAGTTCAATATCCTGTGCGTTTATCATTTGTGATGTCCATCAACAAGGCCCAAGGGCAAACCTTCAAGTTTGTGGTGTGAATTTGGAGGAATCATGTTTTTCATATGGCCAACTTTATGTTGCCTGTTCCAGAGTCGGTACCCCCAGCCGTTTGTTTATTCATGGTCAAAATGGAAAAGCAAAAAATATTGTTTATCCAAATGTTTTGGATTAAGTTTTAAAATAGCAATTAATAAAATATTTTTTTGTTTGAATAAATGAATTTGATGTTCGCATTTAATTTTTTTATTATTTCAATTTATACTTAGCGAAGCTCGTACCGGGCCGCTTGTATGAACATAAAATACAGTGAAATGTAAGAACCGCTAGATTTAAGTATAGAGGATATTTTTTGAGCGCTTTTTCTGTTTTGGGGGTTTTCCGTTAATGCTAAACTGAAACATCATCAAATGTAAAATATTTGCATGATTCGGTCATAATTAGAAGTGGATTTAAGTATAGAGGGAATTTTTGGATCTTTGAGGCCACTTTAGGGAGTGATTTAACCGTTTGGAAAAATGAATTTTCTGATTTTATATAAAACTTAAATACCGCCAAATGTAAGAAAAACTCATCGATCTATTGTAATTAAAAGTGGGATTAAGTATACGAGACATTTTTAAAGGAGTCCATCCGGATTTTGCGGATGATTTGTTCCTTTTTTGCGGATGATTCCTTTTGGGTAATTAAATGTTTTTTATTTTTCCTTAATATAAAATTAAAAAACGTCAAATGTAAAAATCTTATCAGACTATCAACAGTAAAAATTACTTTAATTATAGAGGGTGTTTTAAGAGGGTTTACTCATTTTTGAGATCGTTTCGTTTGTAAATTTCGTTAAAATTTAATTTTCTGTTTTTTTATTTTTAATCAATTTTTAACCAAAACGGAAACAAATGAAAAAACCGTATCACTCTCTCATATGTAGAAGTAAATACTTGAGGTATGGTCATGTTATTTTGAGGGTGTTGAAATAAATCGCGCAACAACTGAATAGGGTAGTAATGGTATTTAAGACACAAGGAACATGTTAAAATAGGTTTCATAATAATATGACCTGTTTCTTCAACTTTAATTTATTTTCTGTTTTTCGTAACATCTTTTACCCGACTATAGCCTTTTATGCCACATAAATAAATTCTGATGTGTATATGGATCAATAATACAATAGGGTTATTCGGAAAAAACATTTCTTTTTTTAATTTTTGTCCATTTAACTACAGCATTACCACATAATTACGCATATTTTTCACTTAACAAAACGAATAATATATTTTATTTAGTAATTGACAAATTCAATTAAAAATGTTAACATAATTTTGAAATGAACTCAACCATAGAGAGTTAAATAAATCAAATTGATTGTTTTTAAAAAGGCGTAAAATTTGTCATACTTTTTATTTTTTGTTAAATATATAATTTCTAATCGTATTCCATTTATCAAACAGCGTTAACATTTTTCTATAATCAAACCATTATCATCACAGAGCTTTCATTTTTAACATAACAAAAACCATTTTAAAGATAGAAAAATAAAATTTTCTTTTGTTGTTTTGAATCTTTCACTTGATTTTAAAAAAAATTTTTAGAAAATCAAAAAGCATATCTTTGTGATAATAAACAGAAATACTTCAATGCCTGTTATAATTTCAATCAGATATTTGCGTTTATTCAAAAACAACTTAGTACTTTTGAATGGCATACGCGATGGGAATTTTTATCAGCATTAAAAAGCTACACTACCTTGATATCACCATTTAAAAATATGATTTTACTTAAAAATTATCTTTTAAACTTATATACATAGGTATATAAAAAATAATCTGAAATAACAAGAAATACAAAAATATTAGTTAATAAGATAAAAGAATGAGCCATTAAGTCAGATTAATTTTTTATAGCGGTGTATATACTTTTGTCTAAAAATATACAAAAAACTGAAAATAGAAGCAATTAAAAAAATTACATAGAAAGTCAGCCTTCCTTCTCAAATCCTCTGATCTTCCAGCTTCTACCATATCTGGTGCATTCACTCTAGCTTAATGGTCATTTAACATCATGGTAATTTTAAGTAAAGATAAAGCTCCATTTTACTTGTTAAACTACAAATTCTCTCAATGCGATACAATAATACATATCCCAAGCAGTAACAAATCATCCACTGCGAACACGCTAGCAGAATCCGAATGTGTTTCTTACAATATAATTTCAAAATTATAACAGGAACTCATAGAAATGGACGTAAGAATTATGATTTTAGATGGTAAGATTAATGTTAATTTATACTAATCAGTGGTGATTTTGTGTAATCAAGAATCGGAAACAGATGATATTGGATTCATGCTAGACTTCACAGAGAAAGCAGTTCAAATTGACAGCTCTGTTCATACTAGTAAAATTTATTAGTAGATAATTGTAGTCAAAACTAGTAACAGATACAAGTGTCGCATCAAACGACTACAAAAAAGTTTTTGGTTGATATAGAATTATTTTATGCGATCGAAACAAGTTTGAATTAGGCATCATTATTAGTAAATAAAGTAGACTTGGAAAATCGGTCATCCGCGACTAAATGGTCCCTTACGATATGTTTGCTCGGGCGATATGTTGGCCCGTGAACTCTCATCCATGCTTAAGCAATCCGTACTTTGTTTTTATCACGTACTATGTTGATTCCAGGTTTATTCCATAGTTAGACCTGATGGAAGCTTTGATAGCGTGACAAGGGACTTACATCACCTGACAAGTGAATTCACTAAATCAGATTTTGTGATTTTCTTATTAAGTTCCTTCATTTTAATGTATTATCAAATACGAATTTATAACTTTCGACAGAAATTAGATTTCTGTTTGGATATAATAAGTAAACAAATGATTTAATTATGGCAGGCGACTTCAATATTGATTTATTATTTGATAGTGATGACTATAAATCGTTCTTTGTCTGATCCTACGGAGGTAAATTAGTGATGAAAGAACCAAATAAAATTTCCGTTTATACCGCTACCTTAATCGAAAATGTAATTACAAACTTAGTAAATTTTAACGTTAATATCAGTTCCCATAATTTTCAGATCATGAACTGATTGAATTAAGTATAAATGATGATAAAGTAAAAAAAAATTAAAAAATATGATTTTTTAAAGCCAGATAAAAGTGTTGGAAATGTATTAACACTAAGGGCAATGTAAAGGGTTGAAAATAAGAAGTCGGTGTTGGGGGCTCATACTGCGAAAGATAAATTTAATAGCGTTTTAGCAACCTTTCTTGGCTATCTTAATTGCAGTTGGATAATGTCTTATTGGATAACACTAGGAATTACAAAATCGATTAAAACATTGAGAGATTTAAACATTTTATAATATAACGTAGAAGTTAAAAGATATTTGAAATAATTTTCTACACTTTACAATTAGATAATGGAGGTATCCAATAGACAATGTGTGGGCGCAAGAGTTTTTTCTCAAAAGGGTGACTCTAAAGTTCTTTGGAATATTATTATAAATGAAATTGGCTCAAGTAAATCCCACAACTTGAATGAAGTAATTAATGAAGGTGGGAATGTTTTGAAAGAAACCGAAGTTATTGTAAATTCTCTTAACAATTATTTTCTTAACATAATGAGTTACTTGAGACCAAGTCCGAACTCTTCAATGAGTTCGAATTTTAATATAAATTCACCCGAGGTATTTTCTATATTTCAAATGAGACAGTAAATTTTTGTGCAGATTTCATTTTAGAACCATTAACAAACATTATTTCATGTATAGTATCAACTGGCGTGGTTCCAAACAAAGGTAAGTTCGCACGTCTCATACCTTTAAGGAACCATAATAATAATAATTAATGGGTAAATTAATTTTTCTTTGTTTTTTTATTCTTGTATCGATTCAGATGGGGAAATGCATTTTTGACTTCTCTAATTTTACAGCTTTTATTTAAAATTTTGTGTACTCCATCCAAGTGTATTTCACATCCTGAACAGAGCACTGCCTCTGTTATATTCAGAAGGCATTTGATCTTTATTATCGGACTATCCTTACTAATGGTTTTCTATGGTTTTCTATGGATTTTCATTTAATTTAAATCTAATATACAAAAATAATAATAATATGCGCAAAATATTTTTAATACAATCTCACTTATGGTATATCTAAAAAAACAATATTTTTTACTATTCAAATTTAAAATGATAACCACTATTCGTCTAGTGAAAAAAAATTTTCTCATGCGTGAAATTGTGTAGAATAAATTCATTCTAATAATTCCACTTCCTAAATTTATTATTATATATTATAAGGCATATTTTAATTATAAAGTGGACATGATATTTACAAGATGCAGCAAAGCAATACAAGAAATTTTTCGTTAACCTTTAATGAATGATAGATATCGCCTATGTTATCTGTAAATATATTATGTGTATATATTTTAGTTTACCTTTGAACGAAATGAGAAAAATTAATTAATGACTTTTAGCAAAATCTTTCAAATATTTTACATGAAAATAAAAAAACAGGATTTCAAATAAAACATTTTTCTTTTTTAATTTCAGTATATACGCAGTATTTTAACAATGAAGTATGGTTTTAAGTCTTAACTAGTCGTTTATGAACTTTTTCTATATATAGGTACTTAAGGTACTAGATAAGATTCTGTTTAAGGTCCCGCCATGAAACTTGTATATAGTTGATTTTTATAGTTGAAATATATACAATATACCAGACTATCTATTTTAATTTTAGTTTAAGTTTATAAAGATAGAAAATATTCAAGCCATAAACAAAATTTTGATATGGGTGTTCATAGAATCGTCCATTTCCACATATCCGCCTTGCGTGTCCTTCATCAAGATAACTGAAAATCGATAAAAGATAGTAAGTTGGTAATATTAAACATAAAAATTAAAGTTAACTTCGTGAATTAGCAAAATCATCCATTAGATCCAATATTGGATATGTGATCCAACTTTTAAACCACAGTAGAGATGTTTCAAAAAAATTCATGAAAACACAAAATGTTTAGTTTTTAAACACAATTTTGCTTGAAATATTTTTTCGTAAATTGTTTAGATTAGCAACAATTTAGCTCAAAATTAGTAACTAGGTTCATTTATTTGTAATATACAGTTTTATGAATTTATAACCATATGGACTGTTTATTACTGTACTTTATGAATGCTAATTATTAAATATAGTTCAAATATTGACACTGAACCATATGCCGGATATCTAAACAATTAACTCTTGTTTTCAAATATTTCACTTGTTTTCAAATAATTTTAACAAAGACTACATATATTTAAGTTTTGAGAGATATGTCTAAATAGTTATCTCGATATTTAAGAATTCGTAAACAAAAGTCTGAAAACACAAAAAGTCTGTTTGGATGAACAAATGGCCATTGTCTAACAATCTAAAAATACTATTTGTTACGGGTTTGAAACCTCGGGTTTGAACAATGGACATTTGGTATTCTCATGTACCGGTTTTTGAAACTTTTATAGAATGAAGTTCTTTGTTCTGTTATCCGTACCATGTATAGTGCGTGAAAGGACTTCTTAATCGATTGATGCGCCAAGAGCAACTAAAATTTATAATAAAATATTCACATTCTAGAAAATATAATTGTTTGTTGAGTTGTTTGCATGTAAAATGTATAGCAAATGTCAATAAAAAATTATTAAATAATTACACAAAATGACTTTTTAATTGAAGTAATTGGGTTGAAAACTGCAAGAAAGATCGAATAAATTGTATAAGAAACTATCAGTAAATGCAAAATTTAAATAATTATTCATTAAATTTGTTAATAAATTTTGAGAAATTTCCTATGTTAAATCATAAACCATTCACAGACTTATACAGAATTTCGTGACTATGACAACATTTTGATGCACGATGCCCATAATAACAAAAAGGGTATTTGTCACTTTCAGTGGGCAATCGAAAATTTTACAATCCCCGGAGAGAGAACATCCCCCATTTATTTGAATTTACAGAGACGATTAATATGTTATGCAAACCATAATGAAATTACACAAAAATTTTTTGACGGCTGCTATGAAATGTTTAAGAGATAATGGATCACCTAGAAATGTATTTGCTGATATTTTAAACTGTCAAACAGCCCGTCATACAAATTTTTGTGAAAATAATTTCAGATATTCCATTGATATGCAAGTAGTATACCAAAACAATTTATAAAGTAGATTGATAAACCCTTTATTCATATCTGAAAATTTTTTAATCTGTGAGAAATGTGTGACAAAATTTGATGCATAAATGATAACCAGATACTGTTTTTTTGGGTTATTAAAATTTGTATATATCAAATTTCGGAAATTAAATTAACTTGATTCGACAATAAAGAAGTTAAAAGGTCTTCAAGATAATTTTCTCTCTTATTTACAAAAAGATGTTTTATATGTAAACTATATGGTGACATATGAGTGTATGACGTACGAATATATTCGTGATTTATACGAAAATATGACGTATTCATGTTCCTCTGCAATTAATTAAGAGTTCAGCATGTCTATATTTTGTTCATTCAGCGGTAACGGTTCATTTGAAGTAATATAAAAATTTTGCTGACGTCTTCTTTGATCTTTGATCGTTATATCTATATTTAATTAATACAACTGTACACTTTATATATTATAACAGACGAAACAAATATAAGTTCTGGCACGCGTATATAAGTTGGTAACACAGTACACACTTTCTTAATACACTCTGTAAATATTCATATTCTGAATTAGAGAGAGAGACCTGATTTACGGTTCAATTAAATTAACTGTTTAATATGGTAATTCTTAAAATAACTTAAATTATTAAGCATTATATGAGATTACAATTATAATAAGTAATTAATTTAAGTCATAAAAAATAATAAAATTTATTATAATATTTAATTTTTTTTTTATGTGTTTGTTTATAAAGCCATTGTCTTATGAAATGAATATACTATTCCATACAATGACCCTAAAAACATTGTATTCATTCTTTCAAAAAATAAAAATGATGTGAAATGCTTGTTTATATTTTCGTAAGTTGATCTGTTGCATGACTTAATTAGATTTGGAAACAATCAGTTGTGAAAAATATAAAAAATAATAAATGATTTCACTCTTTCTATTTGATAAAAATATTTTTAGTTTTTTTTTTTGTACATTTCAGTTTTGTAAATTAATGTATTTCAAAATTGATTTGGAAATTTTGCATTACTGTTCCAATTTTAAAATACCTCTTCGTTATATAAAACTTCCTTTTCAATTAGTGATTAACTGAAAAACGTATAAATTTTATTACAACATAACCAATGCGAATATAAGTATGTTTAATGATAGGCTGAAATTCTCAACTCGAAATCCGTTTTAAAATGTTTACTTTAGGCATTCTCCATCAATCTTGTTATTTTTTAAGGAAGTCTATAAGTACCACCACATTCAACTTCATATCACCGTGTTCGCAGTGAATGGAATTATCTTTGTTTCGATATTTATTTTATTTTATCAAATTCCTTCATTTAAAATGATAGAACTGCATCACAGTCTTACCGTATTGTTAAGTGGCGTTCCCAAGAATCTATAAAATAAAAATATAATTTTCAAATCTGATAGTACTCCAAAGATTCACACATTTTTTACGATTTCCATTGGCGATAATTTCCTTTGTTATAATTTTCATCTCGTCTTCACGACTATTATATGTGATTTTAAATATGAAATATATAAGGGTATATCAAATTTAGTGTACAGTGTGTTACTCTAAGAGGAATCATTAATTACTTGACTTTATTTTCGTGTCAAATCAAGCAAAAAAATTTAATAAATCTTATGAACGTGATATTATGATGAAACTATATACATTGAGGTATTTTAAGGCACGAACAAATTACAAAATCATATAAAAGAAGAAGAATAAATTAATTAATAATTAAATTTGTTTTATGGTAAATGTATAAATTGTTACTAGCAAATTCTTTTCATTTTGTGTTCGCTGTAAGATTGTCAGTTCCTACAGTTTAAATATTTTTAAAAATTGGTTATTTTAACAGCCTATATCAATTTTTTAGAAGTTAAAAGGAAGGTTGAACCTCAATCGATAAACGTACATTATCGTGTATCTGGCAGCATATCGGACTAGCAATTAGTTGGCCCCGTGTTCGATCACCAGTAGATGTATAATGTTTTCAATTCTTACCATGTTGAAATAAAATAAGATGATACACTTTGATTTATGGAGGTGCAAAAGTCATTTCTACTTCTGTTAAAATTGATAGAATGTGTTAATACAAGAAAAGTTGTTAAATAATTCGCTAATATGCATACTAGTAACAATAATCGATAATATACTCAAGTACAATATTTGATATAAATATAAAAAATAGTGAAATTGGACACATTTCACATATCACAAAATATTTCTACCAAAAATTTGTGAGGTTAACAGCACATCCAACTGGCAAGTGTATGGTCTCAGGTTCGATACATGGCCAGGTGCCTAGTGTTTTTAATAATTACTACGTTTTATTTCTGTATTACTATAAATACTACAATTTTGAAATTAATATAATTTTGTACCATCATTCAAAGCCAAATAACGAAGTGAAAAAGAAAGAATATTATCGCATTACAACACTAGTTCCAACCATTCAACATTTTTATATCATATTTTTCAATTAACTTATAGCCCTTTCAGAGCTGAATGAAATTATACCAACATGCCTTATTTTTATTTATATGGACTTTGTAAATGGTTGACTGAAAATGTAATATCATCCATTGTATTTCACGACGTAGGTTCCATTAAGTGTAACCATTCTTGTACATTCGAGTAGAAACAATGTAACAATATATCCAAAATGTATCACTGAAGAAGGCTATCAAATAGTATGAAAATTTAATTTAGGCAATTATTTCATGATCTCAAATTTCCCGCATGATCCAATTAATTCCGAAAGATAATAACATGTTCCATTTGCTCGTGCCTTAAATACATAGCAGTTACGTCAAAATGTAACGTACAGAGTATTCCTAACTTTTATTTTAGATTTAAGCAGGTCACGAAGATAAAGGTAGACCATTAATTATTACAAACTTAGACGTTACATTTGAGAAGCTATCATCACTGCTAGACTCAGACTAGATTCAACTTAAACCGCACCCGTATAAAAAATAAATTTTCGTAAACCATGACACTAAAAACGATTTTATTAGAACGAGAACAATTTCTTCATTCTGATAATCTATTTTTAATTCAACAAACAAAACATACTCTTGCACAGTTTAGAGAAGGTTATATTAATTTAATTTTATCTATAAACTATACATCTATTTATTAGTATTTGCTGAAACACGTTGATACTTAAACAATTAATTTACACAAATGTTTTATGGAAATATAAACTATATTACATTGATTTCTTTCAATTTTCGTGCATAAATAACTAACAAAAATACTTATCCAAATGTTGTGAAATTTGGTATGCACAATATTGATATGAAAACGTTCCTTGTTACACTTTGTTATGTGTTGTACCAATTGGCAGTTCAGTGCATATTAAAAATTTGTTTGACAAAAAATTATTTACGAATTTCATAAGAAGGGCATGGTATTCATTCTCTGTAGCATATATGTTGGGGTATATGTTTATAAGTGATAAACAAACATTGATTATAAACAATGAATTAATATGCCTTGTCATTAAAAATTGTTAGTTTGACTCCTCTCATATCATTCCGTTGGGATTTGGGACAAAAAGTTTGGATCTTTATTCAAAATATTCATGTTATTGCTAGAAAACTTAGCAAAATATCGAAATTTATGCCTGTAAAAATACAAAATTTGAGTTGTAAAGATGGACTACGATTAGTAATAACACTTGATTTATCACTGTTGTATAAAATCTAAGCGTAACGCTTTCCCGCTTGTATCGTAAGCAGTTAAAAACAGTGTTAAAAGTGAAAAATTTTGATTTCGTTTTTTAAAGCAGTCTTTGGTTACGAATACGTCGGTTCTGCAATTTTTACTGAATAATTAGTATAAGCAAATATATCTCGGAGATTTTTTCGTTTCTGTGATACCAAATTTAGAAAATTGTCGAAATTTTGGAATACGATCGAGACACGAATAGTTATCAACGCGAAATTTTCGGTGCATTATGTAGGCGGTACTATCGTAATATGTGTTCATAAAATCTTTCACTGTAGTACAAACTTATTAATTTTCAGATATTTTAGGCCAAACTACGTAACAGCATAGTGAACATTCAAGTAAAATAAATACATAATAATTATGTTAACAATTAATAATTAATTAATAAATTTGTTTTTCAAAGTACCTATCCGACCCACACGATACAGTCATCATTTATTAAATACATACATACGTTCATATAATAATAATAACAATAATAATAACAATAATAAAAACTAACTTGACTACTTACATAAAGTTAATTAATTGTCTAATTAAAATTATTAAATTCTAAAACGGCTTTCACTCTAAACTGAAATACAACACAATATTAGATGTAGGTTTTTACAACATTATTTGAAGCATAGGTATTATACATTTTATGTTGTTTTTATAAGGAAACAATAAACGGAAGACACCATATTATGATACTGATGAAAATACAAATAAAGGTCAACTAAATACATAATTTATTTATTGATTGATTGATTAATATCGATCAAGATAAGAAATTATAAGTATAATTGTACAAAATAATGAATGTACTGATTACGCCTCTCGGGCATGGATAATTGCTGGAGTGTGCTTTACCATTCTAGTAAGTTTTAATAATCTAGGGAAATGCAGGATTTTGTTGTTAATTTTAATTTCCTTATCGGAAGCTTCTTTACTTCTAGAAAATGAAACTGCAGTTGTTTTTTTTTTATTATTTAAATTGTTTTCAAATAAGCAAAATAGAGAAATTCTTGACTAAGCAAACAGGTAGATATGAATAAAAGACTTCATTCATAGCGATAAGATACAAAATACATATAAAATATGCTATTTGGTAAACAAAAACGTAATATAATAATCAATGAAAACTTTATTTATTTTCGAATAAATTTTAATTTAGTTTTCGAGAATTGTTATGGTATTGAGTCTAGATTTAGATTAAGATGAGCAAAATAAGAAATTTAGTATCAGACAAATATCCTGTAGCGAAAATTCACGCATCAATAAGATAAAAAATAGTATCGAAATGCTATGCTAAAAGGGCAAGAAGACATTTAAGATTTTTAAGAAAGAAAAATGCGAAATATTGATTATTCTCTCGGAGTTTTTTCCCACAAAATTTAAGGGAATGTGCTTCGTTTTTATATTCAGATCATGTTTGTCAAATTTCATTACATTTGGATAATTGAGTTGCTGAATGAAAATTTTAACCTATATGCAACATAAATAAGCTAAATCCAAACAGTTCAGTCCCTTTTGCGTGTCTGATTCAAATGCGATTTTTTTATATATTGACAGAAAGATTTGTGTGATTAATAAAAAAGATTTTGAAAAATTTTTTTCTTAAAATTTCAGAATTATAAATTTTTTAAATAATATTATTGCTCCCGCCGTTTTCCAAAAATGGCGGTAGTAATCGGTAGTAGTTGAAATATATTAATCACAAATGTCGAACATTTTGTCTTGACATTTGTAAATATAACCCTTATTTCATATAACTTAATTTTTGCATCACATTAAAATTTTTATTATATATTAAATATGTCCGAATTTAAACCGAATTCTCTTCATTTGCGAAAAGTATTGCTTTTTTGTTTCAATATGAAAAAATCTACGGCTGAGACTCACCGGGATAATCTTAGATACTTATGGTAAAACGGCTATTAGTGACAGAACGAGTATGAATGGTTCCAACGTTTTAAGAGTGGTGATTTTACGGTTCCCCGATTTTACTGCTGAAGACTGTCATACTGTTGGGGAATGTTTGGTGGGACCAGCTTGGTGTAATTTATTATGAGCTTCTGAAACCGTCTGAAACCATCACAGGTGAGCGTTATAGAACGCAATTGATGCGCCTGAGCCGTGCTTTAAAAGAAAAACGGCCACAGTACAACGAGAGACACGATAAAGTGATTTTACAACATGATAATGCTAGACCTTACGTTGCCAAAGTGGTGAAAAATATCTCGAAACGTTTAAATGGAAAGTTTTACCTCACCCGACGTACTCTCCAGACGTTTTCACCTATTTCGCTCAATGGCACACGACCTGGCTGACCAGCACTTCAGCTCGTATGAAGAAGTGAAAAATTGGATCGACTCATGGACCTTATCGAAAGATGAAGAATTTTTTTGCCGCGGGATTCGCGTGCTGCCCGAGAGACAGGCCAAAGTGGTAGCTAACGATGGACAATACTAACTTAATGTATGTAATCGTTTTGTTGTAATAAAAGGGGTAGACATATGTATAAAAATAATTTAATCATCTAACCTATTTTGAAGTTATTAATTATTTTATTTCAATTATTATTTTTTATTGAAATTCTTTATCATAAATAATATTTAATTGTTAAGTAAAGACAAATTCTTTTACAGCAATTAAACAAACATAAATAAAACTCACTGATTAAAAACTTTTTACAGGACACAGTGTCTGATTTTTCTGACATAGTAACTGTTAAATATATAAATATAAACTCTATTTAAATATAAGTTTTACCAAATAACACGACGGCGATCATAACCAAATGAACCACGTACTTAGGCCAAGAAATCTGGATATTTATATTCATTGACTTAGGCTATTTTTAATATCAGGCAGCGTCAGGCTGCTCTAGGTTTACGGCCCTCCTGACAAAAAACGAAGTTGTGGATTCGCTAGCGCCAGAGAACCTGTTATTTCTATAACAAGATACTGTGCGATATCCCGTATTAATGAATAGTTTCGGCGAACGCGTCTTGATTAGTAGTAGTTCACGGATAGCATACGGCAGGCTAAGTTGTGTATAGCCACTGATAAACTATTTAACTGTTCCCGGTGGAAACTGACCAGGGTACAGTTGAGAAGAAGAGTGGGTCTTCTGGCAGTGCATTGTCTATTGAACATCTTCATAATTTAGGAATCTCAGGCGATTATACTTAAAGGTTGTATCTGGATGGTCGTATCTGGTCGTATCCTCTATCATGTACGTCATTTCAACCAGTAGAAATCTTCAAGATGTTATATATAGAAAGAATGTTCAAGTGGAGAATCGGTGGATTGTTTTTGTGGCCACTGGCATGAATAAGATGCCGGAGCTTCATCTGCTCTGGATGGTTATTTTACTGCACCCAGTACCTGTAGGTGTCTTAGCCTATATATAACGTAGCTGCAATTATTATTATAAGATCATTTCTTACAACATTAGCATAGATCATTTAGCCTTTAAAGTTTTCTTTTTTAGTTGAAAACTAATCGATTTCATGATTGTTTTGCGACATTCTATTGCAGTTATAAATATTTGTTGTTTCTCAGCGATCTCCAGAAGGTTATTAAATAAAAGTCCAAAAATAAATAATGGAAATTTATTTGACAATCTTTGAATACAGTTTTTCTTTAGTATTGTAAATCTTCCTTTCACACTTTCTGACTTGCTAGATTTTGTGAATCAAAATCTCTTACAATAATATCTCGATTTACAACAGAAAATTTATAACAATTTGATAACTATTGAGCACACATTCGATTCATACAATTTTTACACTTCCTATCCTTTCTGTCAATTTGTACTACTAACGTAATTTGTTAATCAATTGTTGCCTAGTAACATTTTTAATTTTCGCCTACTTATTTCTAGAGTAAACAAAAGTAACTGAAAATAATAATACGATAGTGAATCTGAATTAATTCATCTCAACAATATTCTATATAATTGATATATAGTAAACTTAATTCGATAGAATTCTTTTGAAAATCTTTTTTCAAAAATTAAAATTAGAGCCTATTCTGATTATCATTATTACCGATCGATTATTACATCTATAATTCATAATTTGTATAATAAATATAAAATAGTTTAAAAAAACTAAAAAAAACACGCTCTATCCTTATTACTCTCATACAAAGGATCCGTTCAGATGCGTTCTGCAGCCAACTTCAGAGAGTTACCTACAGACAAACAAACATACGAGTGAAGCTAATAAAAGCGTGTTAAAAAACCGTAACAACTACACAAAATTCATACTTGATAATGTTTGATTACCAGTCACTGAATAAAAACAATCCGGGCGTTGCCTATGTGCTGAAATATTTGAATAATATACTTTTATAATTATCAAGGAATGTGAAAGTTTATTATAAAAATTGTCATAACGATTTTCGTTGAACCAAACGTCTTTTAAATAAAATTATGATTTTTCTTTTGTCTCTTTAAAATAGAACTTCAGCATAGAATCATTAGTAAAATTACAATGGCGTGTTTTACTATAGAAGAAAATTTCTAACAGTTTTATATGATATTCGTATAATATATTTTTATTATTACCTACAGAATTTTTTGCATGATGCTCTATTGATTTTATTATTTTTGTAATATTCTCTTGAAGATCAAAATACCATTAATTATCTATACATTATCATTTTAGATTGCATTTTCTTTTCTTTTTTAAACCTTTTTCGCCATTTTGTTAAAAACTCAAACTCTCGAAAAATAACTGAATATATGGAATTTTATCACTCAGGTCGCATTCGAGATCGCAAATGAGGATTGTGATATGAAAATTCAAAATAGCTAATCCAGCAATGGTAATTTTTCATTGAAATTTACTATTTTTACAAAAAAATACTATATGAGATTTATCACTCGAATGTTTTCAAGGTGACTGATGAATGTTTTCAAGGCGCGCGAGTGACAAATTGGATACATTTTCAGGAAATGTTTTGAAATTTATTAATTTAGTGTTAATAGAAAATAAAAAACGCATATTGTATCATACTTTAGATAATTATTTGTATTATGACCATAAAAAACGAAAAAATCGAAACAGCATCTTGCGAAAAACTCCACAGAAAAACGGTAAATTGACACGCTTATGAATAATTTTAATAAATTGAATTACTTCTTAAAACAAGTTTTAAGGAGTAATTAAAATTTTTTCCAAAAATATATTACTGACAAGAATACTAATGTCATATTTTTACAAATGTATCAAAATATTTAAAAAAAAAAAGTGGTACTACGTTGAATAACACTTGGAAAAATGAACCATTCAAACTATTGGAGACACCAATGCTATTAAAATCTCAGTTGTATTAAATAACAGCTTTTAAAACTTTCCACACAAATAAAACAATGATGACTGTATATCCACATGTATTACAGGATGCTCATACAAAATGAAATGTATTCTTTTTAAATGCAACTTTTGTTGACCCCACCCTACAGCACTTCTTATTATTTTTATACCCCGTATATAAAAAACAAAAAGAAATAAATAAGTTTACAAGACGCTTATTTATTTTATTTAGTAATTGACTTAATTGAGTGAAGTGGCTCAGTAGTCAAACGAGTAATGGCGTTTGTTCCTCAAAGGTATGGTAGACTGAATTATTACAATTATAATTAATGTATTGTGTAATTAATTATCTAATCGATAATTGACGGAAGAAATGTTATGTAAAATGGGACCGTCCCCAACAGCTCCACTATTGGTTGTGTAACAAAAATTTTAAACATCCATCCGATACATTTTATCCTTCGGCTGCCACTGATTTTGCTCGCTCTGTAATTTGCATACATGTAAAGCTTGAATTTAAATACAAGGTGGGCATCAATCAAAATTGGAATAATTCTCATTTGATTATGGTGTAAAATTAATTGCACTATGTTGTATGTAAAATAACACCCGTCTGAGTTAATGCTCATTTTTGGTCATTTATCGAAATTTAAAATTATTCCATAGAGAATATTTGACTATTGATGAATGGTGATGACTTTTTCAATACTAGCTTCAAATGTTTGCTGGTGTTGTACTTTGCTGTAGTAAGCAATCAGTCTCAAGGGAAGTTTGACACAATGAGATTTGATGATGTAGCTGACTAGTTCAAATCACCAGCACGTATAATAAAAACCCCTCGTTAGTGATTTGAAATACCAATTACACCTAGATCACTATTTTTGATGAAATCAAAATCTTTCGTTTTGGACAATTTGGGTCCAAATATTTTGCGAGCATACAATTCAAAACGATAAACAATATGTGAAAACAAAACCCAATTTTTGAAAAAATAAGTCATATGAAATCGAAGCAAAAATGTATTTTTAAATGAAAACAATTTTCCGATATTGGTAGATAGAAAGAACTCAGCAGTGATATGTTGAATGTGCACCATCTTCTTTGACAATAATTTTGTTATCCCTTTTAAAAGTTTCTTATAATTTTTAAGAGTATAGACTCACCATAAGTTTTACCATTATTAGTGAGTCGTAACATGATTTGGTTTCATATTTCTACATATTACCCCAATTTAGATCGTTATATTTTAGAAGACATTCAATATATTTCATACATATAACTCGCTATCACATAAAGTACATTCACTAGATAAATTTCTATATATATATACGTATATATTGTGCAATATTGGAAACGAAAGGAAGAACTTTTAACATCAAATATTATACACGATTGAAGAGTTTTCACACATCGCACTCAACTCTCTAGTTAAGTGCATATAAATAATATATATATATATATATATATATATATATATATATATATATATATATATATATATATATATATATATATATATATATATAAATAATATATATATATATATATATATATATATATCCTTGGTGTATATACCAATTACAATTGTCCAATCATGTACTTTGAATGGAGTTATCTCTCAACTAAAAACCATCTAGTATGAAGGGAGCATCAACAAGCAATAAACTACAGTTTAAAAATACGATTAAAACTTCTTAGACTCAATAATTCTGTATCGTGTTTAAAACATATTTAACACATCTCACACTAGTAGTTACAACAACGGTTTAAATGCAAGAATAAAATAAATATAATTAAATTGGATGTCTATTTTATATTTAATAAATATTCAATTTTTAGTCAAACAAAGATTCATTACACTATACACTATCGAAGAATCACGTCGAAATTTTGAAGTTGTAATACAAATTTTATTGGCTATAATTTTTTTTATTTCTAAAATAGAATCTATATTAAGATAATTTAATCATTTACGAACTCAATTTTCTCGGATTTCTATTTAACATCCCGAATCCTCAATGTAGAGTAATAATATACTAGAAAGATTTTCACCATGTTTTATATTATTAACAATAAACTTCCTTGTTGATAAATTAACCGTTAAATAGTTTAAACATATATTTTGCTCATCTTAGCAACCGTCTTTAGTGCAAAATTTTATTTATTCAGCCTGAGCGATGTATGTTGGTCAGAAATTTTATTGATTAGATTAAGTTAACCGGTGAGAAAGAAATGTAATACCTAACCAAGAACTTCTTTACACTCATTTACTTGATAACTTCATGTTATCAAGAATGATTCATATCCGTATTAATCTTTACTTTCACAATCAAGCAAGAAGGTATGCTGAGCAAAAAATTAAAATTATTTGAATCGAAATAAACTTAATTGTATTCAAAGGCACTTATCTTCATTTATTTGAGCTCTATTTACAGCATTAAACATTTAAGTAATTTGTAAAATAAAATGACTTTGATGAAAATTTATCATAGATAAACACTCGATATATATTATTTATCCACCAAAAGTACCAACATAAACATATACATTTGTAGGTATGCCAGTTATATTTATATATGGTTGAATTGGTACCACTGATATTATCATCATAGGATTCTGTCTACCCATGTACGTCATTCATTTACGATTGTGTTAGATTAAACATTATGCATACGCTTAATACAGTATGGCCTACAAAAAAATGATACGCATCATTCACATTCATTTATATATTTGTCTTTAATTTTGACAATAGTCAGTTGTTTTTTTCAATGTTCAAGAAGTTATCTAAACATACTATTCAATTATTTATTTTTATTCTCATTTGAATAACTTATCAGAACTATTATTAAGTAGACCAGTTTCCTTAAGTATGTATATATATTATGAAAATATTATTACAGATTTATTTATTCCACCCATCTGTAGTTTGAAACTGTTTGAAATTGTTTTACAAATACAGAACAAAAGAATATCTGAGAGATTTTGTTTTCCTATAGTGAATTGTTTCTATGGAATGTTGAAATTATTCAGTTTTAAATCAAACTGTCAGTCAGTAGCTAGCGTACTTTCTACACTGTAGGCTATGGAAACTGTAGATTATTGGAAACTTTGACCTCTAATTTTCCATGTATGTCAGTGAACAAAGTGAAATAAAAAGTGAAAACTGCAATTCTATAAAAATTTCAAAAAGTAATTTAATGTTCAATGTTTTTGAACTAAGTGCGCAAGGTCAACGATGTCAGCGTTAGGTTATGTTGTCACCATACTACAGCAAACATTGATTATTTATTTATTATAAACTTGAATGATAAAAAAGTATTCGAAAAAAATTATTTTCGTTTGTAACTAGAGGCGCTAGTCGAATTCGGGCACATAGTCTATAAAGAAAATCCATCATATAGACTTCATTAAGTACCACTCTTTTAGGCAATATCAAAACTGAAATTCTGTGAGGAAGCAAAAATTTTGCGAAAAAACTTTCAAAAAAAAATTAAATACAAAATTTGCATAATACAAGTAAACCATATTTAAAAAGGGCGTGTTTAGCTTTTTACGATTATAAATCACTTATACCTCGAAAACGAAGCATTTTTTGAAAAAATGTCTAATAAGTGTTTATTTTAGCCCAATTTTCATAAAACAATCATTAATATAGCTCCAAACCTTACAGTCTAGGTAAAAAAGAGAGGGAGGTCTCAAAAAACTAGGACTAAAAAGTAGTCCGGCAACATCCGGATTCTTAATATTTAAGCTATTCTTAACACAAATCCATTGATAGAATGCGGTGCTCAATTTTTACACACTCAAATTCATCATTGTGCTGGTCTAACATATGCCATGAAAGAATAGAGTATCAAAAAAATTTACCCAATAGTTGCGGTTTTTCTTTGTTTTTTTCTTTTTTTCATTCTCCGCATATAATAACTGGAAGCAGTAATCCATCCATTTTATTCTTTAAGACACAACAAGCCTGGATGCCTAAGATATTAAATTAAAATTTTTTTTTTTTATATATATTAAAATCTATTGATTTCACTTAAGGTAGTACTAAGAAGAACGCAATAGAAATTGAAGAAGATTTATTACGCCAAAATGAGGTAATCTTAAATAAATTAATATTCGTTAGAAGAAAAAAATGAATGCCAATTACAAGATTCTTATAAGATATGGGTCATGGAATATAATAATAGTTTATGTAAATAGTATAGTGTGTGTATTTGTATGGAGAATATAGTATGTGGTACGGATTCAATAGGTTACAAAGACATGCATTCAACAAGCATGCAGTTTCGGTACTGCATATATGTTATACACAAGTATAACATAGATACTAAAGCTTATACTTTTATGATTGGACTGTCGTGAAAATACTATCTTAATAAGTTTATGTACTGCTTGTTTATTGATTTCCTTAGAAAATCTCTCATTATTACTCTTGCTTAGTAACCCTCGTGTGGTGGATGTATTTTTTCTCCCTAGATGTATTTATTTATGTATTGATAAAATTTTCATAGACCACTGTGTACTTTTCCTCATGTATTGTTTAAATTTGTAATATCCGACAAGTTGTGGTTTTGTTTGCTTGTATGTGTGTGTATGTATATATGTATGTTTGTTTGTTTGTTTGTTTATTTATTTATGTGTTATCTGTCTGTCGATATCAATGACTTATAAAACGTTCAAATGTGAATACCAATACTTAGAAATGGAATGGAAATGTATACGTAACTGCTATTGATTGAATATAATTTATTAACAAACTATTCGTTAATATTATAAATTGTTTACAAAAAATATTGTCACAGTGCACATACCAGAGACCAAACAATAAACACACTCTGTTGAATTCATTTATTTTAAATACTTTTTTGTTTGAAATAATACTTTTTGGTTAATGGTTAATGAGTAAAAGACCTTTTCCTATATTAAATGTACAAACTGACTTCGCTATTTCATAATTAGATAGTATCAAATATTCAGAAAAATAAAAATATTTTACTATAATTATTATTTATGTAAGATTTAAAATATTTTAAAATGTAAAACTAAAATACAATTTTAAAATATAAAAAATGGAATTTAACAAAGCTATTGGAATTTTATTAGGTATAATTTTTAAATTTGACCATTCTAAAATAAAAAACTGATATTGCTATATTTGACATCAAAATATGAAAGTCGAAAATTAATATTTATTCAAAAACAAAGAAATGATAAGCTACATGTAATTTATATGGAGATACTAACAAATGGCGTCCTACGCAAGTATTTCTCTGTTTGTTTACTTACGATTTTCGAATATCCATATTTTGCTAATTTTAAAAAATAATTTTAGATCCATGTTCGTGAAATAAAGATGCTCCAATTGAAATAATAGAAACCCTGTTATGAATCTAAAATTTGTGTAAAAATAAAAACGAATGGAACGATTAATGTATAAATTTTTTTGGGAAAAGCTCTACTTCACACCCTTTTTTTCCTGTCGAGATTGAGCTTGCCAAATTTCATAATAATTGGATTTTTATTACTTTCAATTTAGCCCGTTATAAAAACACGATAACTGCATTAAAAATTATTTTTATTTTATTATTATTTTCCGCTTGTTAGGGTTATATAAATGAAATTTTTTAGTACATCATTATTTTTCATTTTGCTGTTTCATTTTCGCCTTTTTCGTTTTCTTCATCTTTTACTCCTCTTTTTAGTTTTTTTACTTGTTTAAATAGTTTTCATGCATTATCATCCACTTCCGGACTATGGACCAAATTCGCTCATCGGGAAGTTACTTTAAAATCAATTACAAAACTTCACCTGAACAGTTATATAAAAAAGCGAGTTAATTAAAACATGTTAAAAAATACGACGGTCTCATTCTACGTTTTAAGGATTCTTAAGCTCTGCTTGACCCGTAATTAATTAATTTATATTTATTAATTTATTAATTTATATATATATATATATATATATATATATATATATATATATATATATATATATATATATATATATATATATATATATATATATATATATATATATATATATATATATATATATATATTTCCATAATTAAGATTAAACTAACAAATGCATATAAGTATATGGAAAACAAAAAACTATCAGTCCAACGGAGTAAAATAAACTAAATAATAAAATTTATTTTTAATCTGACTCTGAAAAAATAGTATTATTATCAGCACACAAAACATTATATGCATGGTCAAGGTATGACCTGACTAAATAACCCCGGTTATATAATATATTATACGTATCATGTTCCATATCCTACTACACAATATTACAACATCAATGTAAAATTTTTTTTTGTAAAATCAGCAAAATGAAATGCTTTTGAATCTAACAATATATTACTGGATTAAATGTCTGGTCAAACAATGGTTTCTTTTTAATATTTTTATTTTTAAAATTTTTATATTTTATAAGGATTCCGTTGTTAAAAAAAACCTATATAAGTCTATATATATAATATATATATATATATATATATAGTTTTATAGACTTATATAGTTTTAAGACGGAAAATAGTAGACTCTCATATATTATATGTATATATTTTTATCAAAATAAGAAAAAATCATTTTCTCAAAATAATTCTCATTTATTACAGTTTTCATACATAAATATATACATAGAATATATGAGAGTCTACTATTTTCAGTCTTAAAACTGCAATACAAGAAACTATTGTAGGTACTACCAAATTTTGTGCATGTGTTTTGTGCATAGAATCACTTAAGTCCGTCCGTCTGATTGTCTGTTAAATATATAAATTAAATATAAGTTTATAACTTTAAAACAAAGTGAGTCTAGTAAAACCAACAGAATCCCTTTATAACATAAACATTATAAATTGAGTTTATCTTTAAGTGAAAGATTTGATATCGAAAAACATACTTTTTATTTATAAATCAAATCAAATAGGTTTAAATATTAGAATCTGCGTTTTCCACATGCATTTCTTACTTATCTAAATAGTTAAATTTGTCAAATTGCTTTTCAATTTTTATTAACAAATTCGCCATATTTCTACTCAGCATAGAATTATTTAATAAGTTCATTTCCGTTTATACGTTTGTTCATCTGTAGTCAAGATAACTAAACAACAAAAAGACATAGCGAACTAAAATTTTTGTGGTGTATTTAAGAGTCTAGACCAGACCTTAAAAGGTAGGTCAAGCTCGTAAATAAGTAAAATCAATCCTTTAAATTCAATCAATACATGACAAAAAATGTTTATTTTTTTATAATAAACAGCGTTTATTAGAAATTTTTTGTTCGTAAAATATTTGGATTCGCCAAAATTTTTGCGCATACACACATAATTATATATTAAATTAAGTTACAATACCTACTTATTATTATATTATTATTTATGTATTCTTAAATATGTATACTGAATATTTAGAGTATTTTATGAACGCTAATGATCGATTATGTAAACAATTAACTCTGCTAGTTGTTATCTTCACTTGTTAGAATTAAATTTAAAAAATATTACAAAATCACCATATTTATATTACAAAAATTAAAATCGCGACAAAAATACTTGAAAATGTATCAAATTTGTCTTTTTAAGGCCTTGTTCATATTGATCAAGTAATTAAGTTAAGTAGCAAGTAATTTAATACTAAACTCTTAAGACTTGTTTAAACATAAAACTTTTTATGATTTTGACCATCAATCAGACCCGTTAGTGCTGCTTTATGAGAAATATTAGACCACAACTTTTTTCAAAACTAAAATATAAAAATAAAAATACACACATGTTAAATTTATATCCTAAGCTACTTTTGCAATAGCAAACTTTTTTGTAGTTTTGTAGTTAGTGTATTTTTGTAGAGTACCTTTCGAGTGGTACAACTTTCGTTAACGATTTTTGATTATGTGAATTTTGAATACCGTAAATGGAGATTTTATTTGCCTATTAATATCTAGATCAAATATGAACTTAAAAACGTTGATGTTTATCGGTCCACGACCAGCTTGTAAAATTTTAATAATTCTAAAATGTGTATCTACTGGTCATTAAATACCGTAATTTTAACAACTCGTGTTTGTTTTAAATTTATTATTTACAGTTATTCATTAAAATGTGTTTTGCATAAATTATGTATTTCTTGTTAAAATATTTTAGTTAATGAAATTATTTTTTTTTTTTTTTATTAATATTTTTGTAAAATCGGCAATGACCATGCTTATGGTCAAAATTGTTAAATCATGTTAAGTTGCGGATTCATGAATTTAATATTGCAGCATTTAATATAACGTCAGGGGCGTAGGAACGAAATTTTTGCTGGGTGGGCAGCGAAATTTTTGCTGGGTGGGCAGGTTCGAAATTTTTACCCCCCCCTCCTAAATTTTCGATGATAATAATTTTGTATGAAAGATGTTTGTGATTGTTAATTAATATTATACCAGACAGTTTTTGTTAGTTGTAAATAATTGTACATAATGGCCCACCCTGCCCATACGGCTCCTACGCCCCTGTATAACGTACATCACAGCAACTGATAATACTATTTCTGATCAGTATGTATAATCATTGTGAAGCATGCCTCAAAAATTAAACCTCACAAATACCGCTATGGAGTCTTGTCATATTTAGCTAATAGTTGCAAAATATGCATTGCACTTTAAATAAAAGATTAAAAGTCTAATATCGATTTAATTAATTATCAAAAAGTTGCATATTTGAAATTAAGATTACCACAAAATTTTTATTTAATATAAATCACATTATAAGTAATTAAATAAAAAAAAAACGGATTAAAATGTTTTATATTTTTCATCCATATAACCTAAAAAAAGTAATTTGTCACAAAAATAGGCTATAAAATAAACACGTAGGAACTTTTTATAATAAATATGGATAAGTATTCTCAAACGAGGATAATACTCGAGCAAGTACATTTAGTAGAAAATCAAGAATACAATCACAAGGTAAACAAGGCTTTAATATCGAAGAAGTCGTTATTTTTTTGTTTAAATTAACACGAATAATATATTTGATAAGTGTCAATTACAGGCTAGGATATACCTAGTCGTTTTTTGAAAAAAAAGACAAAATAATCTAAAATCAGAAGTTTTGATAATCTATATTCTGTTTCTTTTTAAAGATGTTTAATAAACAGCGTCAATACCTGGTTCGTGAAATAAAAACGCGTCAATTGAAATAATAAAACTATTTGTTTTCGTCTTTATACGACCATTATAATACTCGAGTGATCAACAAAATAAAATCGAACTAAACAAAAGAAAATCATCAACAGCCTTAACAGAATAGAAAGCTATGAAGAAGGTCTTCTGGGTATATCGTCAAACGTCTATAGATATTGGATATGATTATATAGACATTAACATACATGTATTATTCGGTCGTTTCACTATATTTGCTAAAAATATAATCAATGATGAATTTTAATATTAAAATATAACAATACTAGTAGATGACAGAAGATGAACTACATAAAAAATAATCAGGTATTATTTATTGGAATGTTTTTAATTTTGATAAAAACGTAAAATTTTTATAAAATGAATGAATACATACAATACGACAAAAAAATGAATGTATAAGGTACTTATTTTCAATCAAGATTTTTTACTCTTCCTTCAAGATTTTCTTGGAAGTAAATTTTATTATACAAAAAGTAAATTGTATTAATAAATACACGTTTCAAAGTTAAAATTGTATAAAAGTTCACTAGTGCAATATTATGAAGAAACGTTTAAAAGCTACAAATTTATTTTTAAACTTTATTATTAACAAAAGTTAAATTTACTCATAAAATGTTTGATCTGATTCCTTTTATAGAATGCCAATTTTCATAGGATACTTTGATTTTTTTTCATGTTTATGCTGTTGTAAAGGCTATGGCATTATTGACATATTTCCTTCAAGTGCCGTAATGAATAAACAAAACAGAACTTTCGTTTTGTAAATGGTCTCTTCAATAATGAGAAAAGAGTATTTTGCCTTTATTACTCACTTGAGGATTTCAAATTGAAGTGCGCTAAAGCAAAGTATATAAGCTAATAATTTTATTTCTAAGAAAGAAATTTTATATTCAACAATAGAAGTTAAAATGCATTATAAATTTAGATAATTTAAACTTTCAAAGATGATTTTTAAACTGTTTATATAATAATCGTGAATTTTTTATGTTAGTCTTGGATAAGCCTTAAAATACTTATATATCATAAGTCTGATTTATCAAGAACACCTCAAAAATGCGTCTACCATTTTCCAATGCGCTCAACATCTTAATTAGGACACTCTAATTGTACTTCTTTTAATAATTTTCAAAAAAAGTGTACAGACAAGTCGCAGTATCCTGTTTTGTTACACATCTTTTATCTTTGTGTAACTTAATTGTTAGAAATCGAATAAAAATATTAAATTAGCTACATATTTTTTAAATAACCAATAAATGTGAATGTTTTATTATATAAGCTATCGTATGTATATAGTTTTATAAATTATTTCCAAGCCAGGAGGTGTGAAAACTTTAAAATTTCGCGATTATAATCATCAACTTGTCGTGTTAGTAATTGATTTCAAACTTGTCGTGATGGTAATTGATAACAAATATATGTACACTGCCGTACGACATAGCAGTGCGTACCGACTTATAAATACAATTCAGTTTCATAATGAGAAAAGAACATTGACATCCAAAGAGTAATTTAACATGTGTCGTAAAATATACGACCAAAAACATAAGACGAAGTTTTTCCAATCACTTTCTTCAAAACAAATTGTCACTGCATGGCCATTCAATATAGTTATACAGATAGACATGACATATTTGGTCAATACACATATATGTTACATATCCTTAAGAACTCCAATGTTATATCTATTCTTACACCTTCTTTTACTTCAATATTGGCATAAGAGACGTATACAGAATAGTCGAACACAATTGAAATGAATAACATTATGACAAAAGACACCAAAAACTTTTTTTTTAGTATATTCTCTATATTGTAGTATATTCTGTAAAAGATATGTTACAGCTTTTCATTTCGTTCAGAGTACTTGTAGAAATGGACTAAATTCTAATTAAGAATGTTACTTTGACGCACAATTTTTTTGTGCACTCGGCCATGCAATTTTCAATCACTGAAATTGTTTCTTGAAACCTCTTATTAAGGTAGGAAGTCATTGCTAATTATACAAATTCGCCTAATTAATATTTCTGCTACTTATTTAGCATGTAACATAATAAATGTGTCAGACAGGAAGACGGATTATCTGCCCGCTGTTCATCATTACTCTACACTCTATGATCAAACATTTTATGTAACGTATTCTAAAAAAAAACTAAAACAAATATGTGCCTGTGCTGATGATATCGAATTGACAGCATGAGCCAAAGCTTGGCTTACGTAGCTATTCACAATCTTGAAACCAAAAACTAAGTGAGTCGGTTTTATGATTAATGTAAATAAACAAACACAATAACAATCGCATCATCAGAACAAACATAAAATTCAGTAAATCTTGTAATTGATCACTTTCAAGGGAGTAACTAACATCTTTCATGTATCTTGGAAATTTGATCGATAATATCGTGTATATTTAACGTCCAACAATAAAAGAATACAAGGTAGATTTAGGACCTACTAAGCAAATTAATAAACCCCATTACAAAGATGCAAATTAAGATAGTAATTCACACAACAAATAGGCATCGATGATTCCATGAATATTGCTTTTTATATTATGGAATACCTTTCTGTACTGAATATAGATGGTACAGGTCAACTCAATATAACAAGCAAGAAAGACCTTCTAACACTTCAATTTATTATCAATGTGTTATTTATGCTGTTGTTCAGTGTGAAAAACATAACATGATTTTCATTTCTTGAAACATATCAAAATGATGATAGCAGCATATATTTCTTTTTAACCACTTCCTTCTTTAAACAAAATATTCTATTGGGTTTATGTATAGAACAAGTCTTGGCAAAAACAATAAAATATTTTTTTTTTAAGAGACAATTTACTAACAAAATTGTTTCAAGAAATTATAATGTTTATAAAGTTATTTCATGCAGAAAGTAACATAATTGCATGCACATTATTGATTAGAATTCAGAATTAAGTTCAATCAAAACTACATTATCAAAGTCTTCATTATTTATTATTTTACAGAAAATATTTAGGAAACAAATTTTTCCAAAACTTATATCTTACCCAGGCTAATTTATAACAAATTTAGATTTATGATGCGTATACGTCTACAACAATGTAACAAAAAATAAACTTAAATACTTAAAACATTCACATTTTAATTACGAGAAAGCTCAATTTAGATAAGTAAGAAGTTTTAACGAAAAAAGTCTTCGATAACTAATATATGTTTAAAACAACATTCGCTTAGTTTATGCAGCACAAAAAGATTTTTCTTATACGGATCTCGATTTATTCTAGTGTTGTTTGTTGTTATTTATTATTGTGTATATCAGTTTGTTGTTTGGGTATCGAAAGTTCTTATTTCCTTTTTTATCGGAGTTATTTATTTTCATTGTAATAAAAACTTGATTACCGACTTAAATATTTATTTCTTTTTTATGTATTATATATATCGTACATTTCCCAATAGACTAGGCAGGATACAGTCTGATATGTTAGTTACGTTATTATACTTGAGATAGGAGGCCAAATAACAGATGAAACCATTTATAATATAATATAGATCATTAATTCAAAATGCAAAAAATGCAATAGATCTAATGAAATGCATAGTTGTGGGGAAATTACGTTGTACAAGGAGCATTTCGTCATAATAATTTAATTTAAACTGAAAATTTCCATTTAATGCTAACGATATCATAAACAGAATTAAATTTCTGAATGTGATTTTCGATGATATTATTAATTCAAATTGACGCATTCGTAAAAAGATTGATCAAAGTTTAATAATAAATACAGAAAATGAAAAGAAAATTGATTTTAGTTCACCCTTACCTATTCAATATTTCAATTTCTACTCTACTACGAAATATGAGATAGTTTCGTATAGCTCGACTTTAATTATTCCAAAACAATTTTTACTATCAAAAAAATAATTTACGAAATATTTTTCAAAAAAAAAACAACTATTTACAAACGAAAAAGAATTTTAACACTGCACTGCTTTGAATTGGTAAAATTCATCACTAAAAATAAACAGTTTTTTGTATAAATAAGAATTTTTAAATTGATAGAAAGACAAGTGAATAAGTAGAATATGCAGTTCTATTTTTAAATACAAATTGTAGTGATAATGCAGGTATCCACCATGCAAAGGAATAAAAATTTACAAAAACGTAATAAAATGGACCCCGGACTGACGTAACGTAATGACAGGCTTTGATCGATTATAAATTGATCGATTATAAAGTTAAGCAACAGCAGTCACAATCTGTAATTGGATGGGTGACCACCTAGCAGTACTGTGTACTGTTGTTGTATAAAATAATAATCCCCTTTGGTTAATGGCTATATAGCTAAAAAAGTAGCTGAAGCCAGGAAAATTTATAAAAGAAAAAAAAAAAAAAAACGTAATAAAAAGACATTGTATCGAAATTTCTCCAAATTGTATAGAAAATATTATATATTATTGATTATTATATATTCTGTGTGGATCATTTATCTACCAAAAATCTGATTTTTTTTCTATAGGTGCATTTAATTATAATCTTTTGAATAAACACAAAAAATATTGGGTTAACTTTAAGTCATTTGGGTACCAAACTACCTTAATTTGATAGTTTTCATGTTGATCTAATGACAACCAAAATGTTTATCTATTTTAATAGATACATTACAGTGGTTATTAAAAAACATTACTATATAACGCTTCGTTCCCGGCGAACCTTTTGTTAGTTCTTAATAAGAACAATAGATTAGATTACATCATTTTGTTACATAAATAAAATCATTGAATTATATTATTTTGAATTTTAATTTATCTATCTTCTTTGAATTGTTTAGGTTATACATTGTAGACAGAACAAGAAAAATAAATACTTTTAAAAATAATAATAATTTCGGATTGCGTTTTAATTTTCATGAATGTCATACTTCGGTATCGTTCCACACAAAATTTAATTAAAAAATTGGTTCAGCTACCTTAAGATAATTATTCAAAACTATATTATACTAGCAGACCCGGTCACGCGTTGCTGTGACAATTTGGAGCACCCGGTATTTGTTGTGGGGCAACCGGTATTTATTGCGAGTCACCAGGTATTTCGTCTGGGAAACCCGCGCCACGAATTTTGATATTTACACCTCGTATTTGGTATGCGTACCTCTGAGTTTGCCTACGACCTTGGTTCAGCGTCAGCAAAAAGTACGAAAACCCTTGACACGAAATTTTGACCCGGTATTTGGTGTAGACACCCGGTACCTCGGCCCTTTGACCCACGGGGCGGTGTTTGGCCTTAGCCCCGCATAATTTTGATAAATCTCGTAGGAATCAGCCTGCGTTTGCAATGAAAGCGGAAAAAATGTAATTATTTACGACATCTCATTAGAAATCTCAAAAATAACAGTATTTGTCCACTATTTAATGGATGTTATTATACATATAAACCTTCCTCTTCAATCACTCTATCTATTAAAGCCAACCGCATCAAAATCCGTTGCGTAGTTTTAAAGATTTAATCATACATAGGGATATAGGGACAGAGAAAGTGACTTTGTTTTATACTATGTAGTGATAGTGAAGATATGTCAAAACAACGTTTGCCGGACTACCTTCTACTTAGACTACCATCTGTTAAAATATTATCGAACTATGGACTACTTTATACTTAGACTACCATCTGTTAAAATATTATCGAACTATAGACTACCTTATACTTAGACTTTATTTATATATATTTATCTGTTAAAATTTTATCGAACTGTATCTCTTTGTCATATAAAAAACAATTAATTCGCAATAAAATAAAATTGAAAACTCAAATTATGAAATAAACTATCATATCTCTTAAGTTGGAGCACAGCACTCATTTAAAAAAAAAAACGTTCGAATCGGTTCAGTAGTTTCGGAGTTCATCGCGAACATACAATGTGACATGTAATTTAGATATATTAAGATAGTTCAAATTTATTGTAATTGAAGAGATTAAACTACATATTCTATTCATATTTACTAACTTATATTCAAGTAATATTTGTACTGCATCTTACCTGTTAGATTAGATATATGAAGTGTTCTTTTAAAATTGCTATTGGGATAATCTTTGGTAAAATGGAACTATAGATATATTATCTGATGTTGATGGTAATTGAAAACAATAGCAAATGTTTAATAATATTATTCAAAAATTATTCAACCCAATTTAAGAAGATTAAAATTCTATAACGGTAATGTACTCTAACATTCAGAATATATTTTGTCGTTAGATTATTAATATATATCTTGCTAATAAACAATTGTTTTTAAATTTGTGTAAACATTTGACTTTCAATTATACGTATGTTGTTATCATGTACTCCAACGAATTGTTTTTCATTCTTTGTGTGCGATTTTCAGATACGATCAACTTTGATATTTTAACCACTTTTATCTTCACTCATTATAATAAATAATGAACCAAATTATTATAGAATCATTTGCAGATGATTTTAACCAAATATATATATATATATATATATATATATATATATATATATATATATATATATATATATATATATATATATATATATATATATATATATATATATATATATATATATATATAGTATATATATAGTAGAGGTATATATATATATATATACAGTCAAACCTGAGTAAGAGAGAACTGGGTAAGCGAGAAAACTCTATAAGTGAAAATAATTCTCAGGTCCCGAGCTTTGACCCCTCAAAAACCTCTATATGTGAGAAACAAAAACCTCTTTAAGTGACAGTCGTTTTTCCCATTCTGACCTCTATAACTGAGAGCCTCTTTTGTATTTACCTCTATAAGCGACAACTTTCCTATGAATGACTCATTCTTTTTTTTCAGGAATTAGAAACTATGTTGTTTTCTTGTAATTCAAAGAAATAATATTTAACTGTAAAAAGTTGACTGATTTTTTTAAATAAAATTTACCTGTTACTTGCTTCTTTGTATTTATGTATTTCAATAATCACTTCATAATCACTCTAATAAATTATTCTTTATCATGTTTACAACTAAATATTTTGAATAAACCTCTGTAAGTGAGAACCTATTCTATACCTCTATAAGCTAGAAACTTGCATTAGTAAGAAACCTTGACAAGCGAAAATAAAATCATGGTCCCTTAAACTCTCTCTTAACCAGGTTTGACTGTATATATATATATATATATATATATATATATATATATATATATATATATATATATATATATATATATATATATATATATATATATATATATATATATATATATATATATATATATATATATCACTATGACTCTTTTATCGAGTAAGATAGCTCAATGATACAAATACTGAACTAATGTGTCAATATTCGATACTATAAATATATCCATAGACACACTGTATATTTATTTTGATTTATATAATAATGAATTAATTGCTCTACTTTGAAATGGACCATACATTTACAAAACTTAAAATGTGGTTATGACAGTTAATAAATTATATTATTTTACGGCATTAAACTAATTTATTAGCTTTTAAATCCCTTACCTAGAGAGAGAGACGTATTTAGATGAATATAATATGTGCAAATTCTATTTAGTTTTAACATTTATTTATTTTTTATGGAATGACAGCATGATGTAGCGATCGATAGTACTTTTGACCAAATGTTTATTATTACTTTAATTGAATAGTCTTTTCAATACGGAAAGAATCTATTACAAAACTGAACCGCCTAATCGACATACTTATCCTATATGACGATCTCAAAATCTTAACTAAAAAGAAAATCAACGTGATATGGACACAACAATGGCAACAAATCAGAAGCTATTAAAAATGAAAGTATTACCCACCAAATGGAAAACTTCAATACAAGCAAACACAATAGCAGAAACAGCTTTAGCTAGGATAAGAATTGGAAATTCTAGTATGACATATCAATATATATTCTCGAATATATACCGTCACCTACTCCCCCAATACCGTACATACGCAACACCTTACAATTAAACACATTGTTGCAGATTATATAAAACACGACCCACAACAACGACAGCATGGTACCCTTTAATTATCCATAACCCTTTAATTATCCAAAAATTACTTCATTTTTTTTTAATATCTAAATTTTAAGTAAATGATTAAAAAATTAAGTGTAGCGAAGTTTTTTGAAAATCAATAACTTTCCAAAAAGCTAACTTGGAATTACAAACTTAAATTATCTTACCAATCTAACGAATTATTTTTGTTGAGCTTAAGGAAAGAAAGAATAAAGGTGCACATGACTTTATATTGTTGCGCACCCATGTACTAATAATTATAATGATATAATAATAAAACAAGAGACAATATAATTTATAAAATATGATATTAATGAAATATAAATATGATTTGAATGACGGCATTCATCAACAGTTATCCATAGTTGTTACATATGAATCTTCTGTATGCAAGAAAGAGACGAATATAATTTTTAAAAACTCTTTTTTTAAATTTTGGTGAGTAAAACAGAAAAATCAGTATCAGTCTACCACCTAGTTATTATAACAGAATTGCTAAAATTCCGCACTATCGAAATACCAATTACAAAAATCGTCTTATAGTAGGCAACATGAGCCACTATTATTCACTTCACAATTGACCATGTCTGTTACCGAATTAACCGAATAGTCTGTTAGAAAAAAGAAAACAAAAACCAAAACTAGTTACGTCTCAAATAAGAATATTTACAAGAAAATAAAAGAAAATTAAACTTATATTAACAATAACGGAAGTATTTCGCAATTGTATGTTCTAGACAGTAACCAGTTTTAAAATTCAATTCAGATTAAACTATATTAGACAGATTAGACTACAGATCGCAAAGCAATTAACAAATATTATATCAAGGCGTCTTATTTAAGTTAGAGCTTTTTGAGACATGCCGCATATATATAGTGTACACTGGTTAAATAATAATTTAGCGATCTAAGTATAATAATAAGCTATTAATCAACAATACTATGCAGAGTATTAACACGTTTTCTAAAGAAAGCATCAAAGTGATTTTTGAACATAATAACTTTAAGTGTATAAAAATTGCATTAGTGAATAAGAATGCAACTATAATCACATACGATATCGAATTATTTTATCGTGATCGACCATTATAAATATCTGGGCATATATAATACCTTGAACATAATCTAAGATTAACGTTTTAAATGTATAATATGTGCAGCTTAATGTCGTACGTGAATATAATTCAATTTTACAATATCGTTTAACACGGTGTGACTATCGTATAGTTGTGATCAAAAGAGTAAGAAATAGGAGTCAAAAATTAAGTAGTTCATAATGAAACAATTTACACACTGCAATGCATAAATCTAAAACTAGGTCTTTTGGGACAACTTCTAGGCTGATATCCAACCGCTAGATCGAGTAAGTAATATGGTCCTCAATAATTCTTAAGAATGTGCAGCCTAGAACAGTTATTACCCATGATGAAACTAATAAATGGATTTTGATAATTAATATAATTGTTACCTAATAATTAATGTAATTGATTAGATGGATATCTCCGAAAACTTTATGGCAACACGAAGATGTCATAAATTAATGTTTATTGAATTATGATTGTATAAGAGCGCTGAAGTATATATTAGCGACATGCCGAATTTTAACTATATCCATCTTATTTCATCACTCCCCTTTAAACAGTTTTCTATTTTATTTCTTTCTTATTGTTTACAAAAATATAATTATTTTGTTTTGAAATTAATGCTTAAAAGAAATAGTATGCAAACACAATAACAATATGCTACATTTCTTCATACCAAGGTAATGAATATAAGCTGCTGGTAAATCTGACAAAAATAAACTGGAAATCACAAATGGATATAAAACAAAGAAACAGTTTAAATAGGAGTGGTCACCTGTCAATAAGTCTATGCTAATTAACTATCAGTCGACTCTATAATCGTATAAAATGTGTTATTGTTTGCGAGGACAAGAGTTTTTATTTTCAGAAAATATGAATTGATATCTAACATTTACAACATTATACATATTAACGGTATTCAAACGCGGTTTTTAAAGTATCATTTATATACCAAATAGCTGTTACCCCGACTTCGTCAGCGTGCAATTCAGTTTATAAAACCATATTATCCAGACGGTGTACAGGTCTGTTCTTACTGTCTGTTCACATCTTACAAACTGAGTCTTTAACACACTAGGAAAGAATTTGCCATGGGAAAACAGTCAACTTCTGCAAAATTTGTAATTAATCTTGTGATTTATAAATTTTCATAGCTAAGTATTCTATAAAGGGAAAATTAAGTCTCTTGAATTGAAAATGGAACTCATTCCATATCTAAGAGATACGCAGATGCAATTATAATAATTACTCCTACGAAATTACGATTTTAGACTAGGATGATAATTTAAAAAGTTTATTTTGTAGTGAATATGATCGCTGACAAATGTTTGAACTGCAGTTTTGGATATATGTTGATTTATATACATATATATTTTTCCCTTTATAGACTTTATATTCATTTATGTATAACCTGGAAAGTCGAGTTTCTTGGATTATTTTTCAAAGTTAGGTTTGTTAATTGCCACCATAAAAAAAATAATGCAAAATTTTTAGCCTAAAATCACGAATAGGTACCCAATGGGCGCCATCATCTTTTTAAAGATGCGTTTTTAAAAAGCTCTTTCGAAATCAGAATTCCCCGGTAATAATTATCGAAACAAGGCGTTTGATCTCATTTATTTCGTTGAAATGTTTACTGTTTTGCTGAACTAAAATTTTTGTTCACAATTTAAAAACATATCAGCTTGGTCCAAATTCATTAAAAAATGTAGTCGAATAATGAGTGCGTTTAAAGAACCTCGACTTTCGATAATGGTATTATAAACTTCACTAAAAATTTAGTAAATATAATATTATTGAGTTTTCGTTAATATATAATATTATATAAATTTAACAAGTTTACTACCTGGAGAAAAACGCAAAAAAACAGTTAAAAATTATTAAAACAACGCTTTTTTTTATTTAATTTTTTATTAAAGCAACAAACTTGAAACTTTATAACAATAATATTGGATTTTTTAATTATTTAGTTGATTTGTGGTTTATTTGTGACAAAAATAAAATATCAATAACGATGTCATCGATGGAGCATTGTTTTATTAAGGCAAATAGCTCTAATTTACTAAGAATTGATTTGATGATTTTGTTGCATCAAATAAAGATTTTTGCTCATCTGAATTTCGAAATGTGAAAACTTCATTTTAAGTACATTATTATTTGTCTTAATTATAATTTAACGTACACAAGCCTTTTTAATACTTGTTTCATAGATTATTTTTGAAGTTAATTAACTCGCAGCTAAAAAGTCATACTATTTTTACTAATAAAAGTACTTTAAAAAAATATTTCATGTAACTCCACAAGCACTATTGTGTAAATTTACATACCTATCTAAGATAGGTATTATGTATATTTATTTATTTAATCAATTTTTTTTTATTTTAGATCTTCACGACTATCATATGGAGATGATGCTATCAGTTACGTTCAACTAAAACGGGAAGGAAAAATTTGCATTGTAAAGTGTAAAATTTGTCCGGAACACAAAGTCCATGCGAAGTTGTATTCGGTTACGATGAAAAAGTAATATCGGGGACTTACTGTTTAATGTCACGATTGTGTTGCTGCTCAAAGGGGTTGTAAGCATGCTATAGCGTTCTTGATGTGGGTTCATCGTAAGAGCGAAGAAACGATGAAACGTGGTAGAAATTTAGAGAATGAAGTCCGTGAAACAGTTAGTTTGAAACTGGGTAAAATAATTAAAAATTGTGTATTAATAATATCAAAAAATTATCCTTTTATAGCTGGTTCACCGGATGGAATTTGTGAGGATAGCATTGTTGAAATTAAGTGCCCCATGAGTGGTAAAACTTATGTTAATTATATTGAAAATGGAAAACCCACAAAAAAATGCTACGCCCAAATTCAAATACAAATGTATTTAAGTGGACTAAAAAAGTATTATTTTTGCGTTGCCGACCCTAACTATTCCGAAAATAAAAATGTTGAAATTTTATGTGTAGAAATTGACGAAGAATATGTGTCAGATTTTCTTCAAAAAATTATCACTTTCTGGAAATTATATGTATATCCATTATTATATAAAAGTACAGAATAATAAATAAAAATGCAAAAATTTCTTGTTTCTATTTATTTATTGTTGCTTGCTAAAAAATTATTTTTATCATTTAACTTCCCACCCACCGAAAAATAATCAAGTATACACTTGTTTTTTTTCCAACATATAATAATCCTATTTATTGAATTAGAGAATTTTGTAAATTAATTAAACCACACGCTATTGTTATAACGTCATCCACATCTTTGAGGAAATTTAAGTTAAGACAAGCGTGCGGTTTCAATATATTGAATTCTCGTAAACGTCTTATCATCCGTTCAATATGAATTCTTAAACTGGTTATTTGTTTAGTTTCTGTAGCTTCAGCTTTTGAAAGTTTAACACCAAATAAAACACTTGGGGGCCGTACTAAACGCACATTGCGTAAATAAATTTCCACATGTTTGAAACCTCTGTCCGCCATCACACACATACCCGGTTGCAAATACTTTATAAAATCACATGATTCTACCAAACAAGTGTCTGTTATACGTCCTCCATAACCAGGTGAAATATAATTTACCAAACCATTTGGTGTACAAGGTATTTAATTGTGTTACATTTCTTGTATTCCGACCACGTAAGAGCTTGATTCAATGCCTTAGAAGGCTTCTGTATTTCAATTTCCATGCAATCTATAATACAACTCACATTATTATATTTATGCCTAAAGGCCATCGGCAAATTTTTTTAGTCAGTTCATTGTCTAGTTTTACAATAAAAGGCCGTAATACACTCGCTAATATTGGTACATTTTTTAAAAATATTCTACTTGCAGACGATGAATCCATAACAAAATAATCTGCCAGTTCACGGAATGAAGTATTTAATCGAATTTATTTTAGACACAATAAAATATGGTTATAGGGGATATTTTTCTGTTCTTGAATCAAATTAATTAAATAATAACACTTTATAGAAACCCCAATGCAAGAACGTGGATTTCTTGCGATTTTATTTAATGTGATTTCTAATATAATTAAATTCTGTCGTTTTATTAAATTTTAACACATAAAATATTTTGTTGACTTGACATATAGATTGTAAACAAAATAAAAACACCATACTACGTCATGTTGAATACCATACTACGTCACTAGTAACGTCCGTCTTGACTACAACCTTTTTTTGTGGTTAATTCATATTACATGGAAAAAATTCAATAATTTACCATGAAATTTAATTTTTTTTATTGAATTAGTGTTTTTTTCGTAAATAGTAGACGTTTACTTATATTTTAGAAGGGTAGTTCAAAATCTGTCATCATGCCTATCATGTACACGTATTTAAAATTTGATTTTTAGATAAAAACAATGACACCGCAGAAAACAATAAAATTTTTCAGGTAGAATTTTTACAGTGTAATTTTTTTAAATTTTCGATACTAAACTACAGTATAATAATAGTAATTTTTTTACGATTGTACGACCGTTTACAGCATAGAATTTATTTCCCGAAATTTTATAATTCACAATCATTCATTTTTATTTCATTGCGCTTTGGGTTTTATTAATCAAAAATTGTAAGAAAGTACAACAAATTATATTGTACTTGTCAGTTTAACGATTGCATGAGATTGCTAGGTTACGTTAATTTTTGTTCATCTTCATAGTATTTCACCTGTCCAATTTCAACAAAGATCGATGCAACGTATAGATTTATATTTTTCTAATGTTTGTTTTCTATTATATGTTTTTAACGTTTATAAATAATTATATATTTATGTATCATAATGTCATATATGATCATGTGAGAATAAACAGTATAATGGAAAAATGTATTGCGACATCTACGAAACATTAATTGATGGAAAAAGGAGCGAGCAACGAAATAAATTTCTTCGCTGTAAACAGTCATACATTCGTTAAAAAGTATTAACTACCATATAAATGGTCGAAAAAAATTAAGTAAGAAAATGACAACGAAAAAATCTTAACTGAAAAATTTGTACTTTTTGCGATAGCATTGTTTTTACATAAAAATCAAAAAATCAAATTTTAAATAAATGTGTATTATGATGATTCAGATGACCAAAAGCAATATTATTACGAAGTAAACAATATCAAGGTTTCTTTAATAAAAACTTAAACAGTTTTTATCGATTTTCTCCAAGTAGGAGCCACTAATTGATATTGCACAACACATTAATCGAAAGATAATATCAATGCCTACAATTTTCTAATTAAACCTTTTCGATTCGAGCTATTTGATTTATTAGCAAAAAGCTTTTATTTATTTTTTTACTATTTTAGGTTAGGTTTACCAGTGAAATTCCGGGAAAAAAAGGCACTATCTTTCTTGGAATTAATTAATCTAATTTTTGGTTTTTTTCTTCAATTTTCTGAAGCAATTCTATTAATTGGTCTACAAATTAAATTTGTAGATGAAGTGATGGTGGGCTAAGGAATGAAACCCAAAATTCTCTGGATACCATTTTAAAACTTTCCAATCGATATCTTAATCGACGTGTTTTCACTCAAAACAATTATCAAATCAGTTCATGGGTCGTTAAAAATACAAAGTATAAAAACACAACTTCTATACGGTGAGAGATAAAGAAAAAGTACACGACAAATGTTTATTGTTTTAATACAAACAGCTTTTATTTGATTTTAGCATTTGTATAATTAATACTTAGGATACAATTGTGTGTCTATAATTTCTAATAAACAAGGTATTAGATTCCGTATGTAAATGGACTCAAAACTCGAATGGTAGTCGATGTAGACTTGAAATTTAACAGATCGTTAGATTTCTATCCATAAGTATTTAAAGCAATTTTTACTTACGCATCTATGAAGCGTAGATGTCTATAGAATAATTGTAAACACAAAACATGTAAATATTTTAATGCAAACAACTTTTATATGAAACATTTATTCGTATATAGTTGATAGTTTATATGCAGTTTGAATATAAATATTCTAAGTCATAATAAATATGAAAAAAATGTTAAGATATACGCAGTTAGGATATTCAATTGAAAATTTCCTCAGTGTCTCTATATTACGAAGCGAGTCCCGGTTTAGCTAATAATTTTTAAATATAGTACGTAAAAATATTTCAATTAATTTCAAAACACTTTCATTAGTCAATAAATATATCAAAGAAATTTTGTCGATATAATTTCGGCTAAAAAAATAGTAATAAGCGAAAAGATTAATTACATAATTATAGCTAATCTCACACAAAAATAACGTCATACGTAAAGGTGAGTGGAGGGGTAATGGAAGTGTGGCATTGTGCGACAATTTGTGGAGGGCGTTTAAGTTTCGTTGCATTACATGTCAAAATCAAATCATAAATATAATTAGTCGATCATTCGAGAATTTTTGAAGAAATAAAAATAATTTTGAAATTGATTTTTTAGCCATTTCTAGTTGTAACATTATAAAATATGTCACACATCACATAAGATGGGAGGAATGATAACATAGTTTATGGATGATCCCTCATTATATTGAAACTAAACATCCGAATTTTTAATATAAAAATTGATCTAGGTGTTGGAGAGGATTTAATTTCAATTCCTGATGAATCTATACTATTTATAAAAATTACAATTGTAAGAATTGTTATTAAAATTTTACTCAAATTAATCCTAAGAAACCATCTTTGATAATAATATAGAACAACAAATCACATAACAATTAATATTTTTAATTATTTCTTACATGGAATTCGTTTAGATTACGCAGTATTTTATATCTGGACAACTTAAGAGACAGATACCAGTGATATGAAAAAAAATGACATTTATATAAAAGAACACATGTTTAAAAACAAGGTAGATTTATATTGTTTGAATCTACTCAAGTGAAACATTTGTGATATTGTTTCTCCAACTAAATCAATGAATCTGTAAAAATACACCTGCGTTAAAACAAACAAATGAAGAGATGGCACGCTAAAAATGTTAATTGTTTTAATACCTGAAATAGCCTTGAACCATAATGTTTAAACCGTATTTGTTATAGAAATTATAATATTAAAATCAAACACCGTACTTCCAAATGTATTACTTAGATGAGTGTAGAATCAAATAGGGATGTTTAGGTACTAAACTTTATTGATTAGCACTTAATTCAAGCATCTTTACTTTACTAACATGGAACTGAAATGTTTTTTAATTCAAGATTATAAGTAAAATTTGAATGTTTAAAATTCTTGATTTTATTAAAAAGAGATATGATTTAATAACAAATCACAAATATCTCCAACACGATTACAAGTATTTTTTTATTTATTATTATTATTAATGAGAACTCTAAGATTTTTCGAATAAATTTCAATTTTTTTGCCCCAATTTCCTGGATCTAATTATTTATAAATATAAAAAAAAAGCGAAATTGAGTATGTGTTTACAAGAATGAAATGGAAAATAATCTTCTTAGCATATAACTTCTTTGTTTTTGAATCAATTTATATACAATTTAATTTTATCCATGATACAAAACCATACGTATTTAGTTCTAATCGAACTTTGGTGCGAAAGATCATTTCTATCCACAATAGCATAAGAACAAATTAATAAATTTAAAAAATTTACTACAACACGACTTTTTAAGAAAAGGTTTTTCATGGCCTTAGTCATGTAAAAATCACTTTTTAACAAGAACAAATAAGATATAATTTTGTACGACTTTAATTAAGCGGATGAAATAAAGTCTACCTGTGAATTCGATCGCAATTTGAAAGTATAATATGTATTCGCTCACGTCTTGTGTAACACAGTGTTAAAAATTCCCCAATACTAGGTAAATTTAGAAAATTTGAAAAACACAACAAAACATTTGTAATGCAGTCTTGTAGAATTAGAGCGTGGTGAACGGAATGTTTAAGGCATTTGGAGTTTTTTGGTTGAATCTGAGCTCATTTTTCAATTTTTAAAAATTAATATATTTATCCAATTTATATGCACGGGAGGTTCCTAAGAGTTTTCCAATGCTTTAAGAGTCGTTGGATCAATTTGCTTCCGCGATGCTCGCGACGTTCGATATACCATCAACAATATATCTGAAAAAATTGAAGACCAAAACAACTCTGTTATTTATAGGTTACATTTTCTAAATATTAACCTAAAAATAAACTTATAATACTATAGATAGAGGATATGTGCTTTGCGAAACAAAGCATCTTAAAAACACATTATTTCCTATTAGAAACTTTCCAACAACATTATACGTAATTTAAATGCCATTCAATCACAAAATAAGTATCATTGTATCATTAATGCTTCCGTTATGAGCGGTATTCTATAAAATGCCATCAAAAATCATAAGACCGCCTTAAAAGTAAAACCTTTTTAATATTCAAAGGTCAATATAACTATTTTTAAAATTACACGTTACTATATATTAATTAGTACCAGGCTACAACATAAAATTCCAACGAATAATAAACACTCCCGGCAAACAAAATTCATAAAATTATTAAAGGAAAAAGATAAAAAATTTCACATTTCTATTTATATATTTACTTTAATGAGTCACTGAACAATCATTTAACTACAAGTAAGTGAATACGTAATAAATAATTCTCACTCATTGCACATTGTACCAAACAAGTATATGGAACTGAAATATTAATAATTATAAACACCTTTATTTTATTTTATTTAAATATAAAATTTTTTATTGTTTAAAAATCTTACACAAAAAGTTTAGACAAATTAACGCAATACAAAATTTTTCGCGATAGTTTTAAGCATCACATCATAAATACACTGTAAATGGTCTATGACAACAATAAAAATATTTATTATAAAGACAAAACCTTAAACATAAGCAAATAACATCATTTTCAAAATTATAATGTTTGAAGATTCTAACAAAACATAAAACGATTGAATCCATAAGAGTAAATCGTTTTCTGTTTGCCAGAGAGCTAACCACCACCATATTTTAAAAGCATTTACAGTAAATCCAGCCAGCAGAAAGTTTGTCTGGAAAATGAATCAAAAGTTTTACAAATTAGATTTAAAAATATTGTTTCCAAATTATCCTGTTCCATATTGACAAAATACATAGTTCAAACTATATGGTTGTGTAAAATAAAATTTTAATAGAAATGACCCGCATACTTTTTCCTAAAGTCGAGTGTAATCGCGATCAAATTTAATATATTGTACACAAAAATCAAATTTCCTATCTAACTTAAATTAAACTTTGAGTAAATTTTTTGAATTCTTTAAAAAGTTAATAAATTTCAAATACGTTTCTTGTTAATAAACATAGATACAATATAATAGCTAATTTACCTCTACTTTATTATTTTTGGGGCTTTCAAAATTAGGAGGGAAAGTACTTTTTTTGAAAAACCGGTTTTAAAGTATCATGTTTTCCTAAACCAAATGATAAAAAGAAAATGCGGAAATAACCAAAATTTTAATTAATCTTGGAAGAAAATGAACTAATTTAACGCAATATTTTTAATTCTTCTATAATCATTGAAGATTACAAGATTTACAAACAAAAGATTGCAAATTATAACACTAAACAAAACTAATCATTGATAAAAATCCTTGAGAAAAAATAAAAGACATTCTTTTGAAAAAGGCAAAACGTTTTCGTGAAGTTTAAGTGTTACCAATATTCTTTAAATAGTCACCAGATAAATGTTAACTTACCAAAAAATAAAAACAAAACAATTTCTACTCTTTAAACAAATAAATTCACTGAAACCAATCAACACTAATCACACTAAATAATTTTAACACTAAAAAACACCTTTAGGTTGTTAACACTTAAAATGCACAAAGCAATATTGCAATAAAACACACTGTTATCACTAAAACACAGAAATCAATGCATTAAAAATTAAACTTAAATTTAATAAGAAATAAGCTTAAATTATAAAATAATTTTAAACATTTTGACTATTTGACAGTAATTTTTACACACGTAAGCAAAAGTAACTTTACAATATTTACAATAGAAATATTATACCATTCTCTCAGTATGATCGAGACCACTGAAAGGCCACATTACGGTTTCTTTTTAATACCACTTCTTTTTAACATCCCATGTGTCTGTGTTGTATTATTATTACAAGAAGTAAGGACAGATTCTTAACATATGTTTACCAGTATTTTATAATAGATAATGATGTACTAAAGAGAAAGATGAAATATACGAATAAATTTATTTTATGAATAATAAAAAAATTATTTAACTCAGGAATAAAATTTGTAATCTTTATTTTCTATTTATTTTACTTTTTTCTTGATTATTTCAAGAAAAGTTTTGTTAAAACTATTCTTGTAAATTTTTATTAGATGTTAATTTTTATTATTAGATCGTAATAAAAATTGTGAAAATATTATTTTGTACTTTATTGTATACATAATTATAAGTAAATATGCGTGTGATTTGTACAGCGGAGCGAATTGAATACTATATTATAGTATAGTATATGTTTAGGTTTCGTAATTGAATTGTTTTAAAAATGTCTGGTATTTTTTAAGCTCTTTTTGTCGGCGATTTTTACTCAAGGCCTGAAATAATAGGGACCCACATAAAATAACAATGATAATAAATATAACCAATATAATGTTAAACAGAAAAATATAAAACATTTCTCAAGTTCTTCACTAAAGATATTTTATTACTTTCTTTTTCTATACAATAGCAAAAACAAAGTTGTGATTTAAAATTTAACATTGGGTTTCCTATGCCAAGAGATACGAAAAAGGATCTAATATGTTAAGTATAAAAATCTCAAAATTAAAAACCATAAGTTAGAAGTCCCTTTCTTGTTTATTTTATCATAAAATTGCATCTCCTTTTTGTCATATGCTATTTTTCAATACTTTTGGAACTAATTTTTTCTATAATCGAAGAAATAAAAAATAATTCAGAATCCGACATGAGTAATCAATTAAGAATACAATCTCCTATTAATAATAACAATAATAGCATAACAATAAAACACATTTAAAAATATCTATTAATACTGTGTTAGTATATAATAAATGTATTATTGAGTTACGTTACTTGTATAGTTTCAGATTATTTGATTAGTTAAAAATTCATACATTAAAAATCAAGAGTAATTATTTATTCAAATTATTATAATCAAATTATTTTACCTTTATTAATTTGTTTTTCGAAAACTTTATCGCAATTGGGAACAGGTTTTGTCTACCTGCAATCTCTATTGGCATTGGAGATCTACACATACACTTTGCGCATCTAACCACATCACATTTAACGCTCTACTACTTCATAGATTTTAACGCAATAACGGACGGTGAAATCGACGTGGGTCTCAGCTTTTCATTGAGTGAAATGAAGCATGCCACACAGTTTATTTTCAATGTCCGTTGAAGCGAACAGAAGATGTCAGTTTCAACGCACGTCGAATGGACGTTGCAGCGTTCAATGAAATTAAATATAGCTTGACACACTAGGATTTGATTGTATTTTAACATACACTAAGGCACATCGCACATGAGGTGATTTGAGTGAAATCGGCGAAATCGCTCATCGCCGATATCAGCGATATCACAGCATTTTATTCGCACACGGAGCAACAGAATTTGCTCCAACTTTTTAACGTTCTTTGAAGAAAGGGTAATACATTATATTAATTAATTATATCTGGTATTAGTAATACATTGTATTACTAATAACAAAATATGTATATACAGTGTCATAAAGGATGAAATACATCAAGTAATAAGTAATATAGATTATACTTTAAGCCAATTGTGTATTGTTTTTATTTTTTTTGGTTAATAATAAACAGTTTAAGATGACTTAAATTATAATCTATATTACTTATTACTTGATGTATTTCATCCTTTAAGACACTGTATATACATATTTGGTTATTAGTAATACAATGTATTACTAATACCAGATATAATTAATTAATATAATGTATTACCCTTTCTTCAAAAAACGTTAAAAAGTTGGAGCAACTTCTGTTGCTCCGTGTGCGAATAAAATGCTGTGATATCGCTGATATCGGCGATGAGCGATTTCGCCGATTTCACTCAAATCACCTCATGTGCGTTAAGTCATCTTAAACTGTTTATTATTAACCATAAAAAATAAAAACAATACACAATTATGTCGTTTATATTATTGAAGTATTATACCAATATTTAATATTACAAATAAAAAATATGTTTCACAAAGATACAGCGAAATATTAAACCACCCGTCATAGTGCATCTTATGCAAATAATGATGTGAATGAATAATTTATCACAAATTTCTTTATATTAAGGTAGTTTGGTACTCAAATGACTTAAAGTTATATATATAACCAATATTTTTTTGAGTTTATTCGAAAGATTATAATTAAATGCACTTATAGAAAACAAATCAGATTTTACCACACCGTCTAAGAGATATAATTAATTAAAGTTTAGCAAAAATTCACGAGCTCTTATGAGTGGCCTTGTTCAATAATACCGGAAATGGAAGGTTTTTAGAAAATTGGCAAAGTTGACTCCGCAAAAAAAAATTTTTAATTGATAGAACTATATCCCAAATATACACTGAAAAAAATTCAGAATAATTTACCACGTACTTTCCATGTAATTAATTTTTCAATATTCACATGTGGCTTCTATCTCTCTCCTCCATATTTACTAGGGAATAAATAGTTGTTCCTTTAAGTGCGCCAATTTCAAATAGTAACTAGCGTTTTTAATACACTTATAAATAATATATAACAACAAAAGGATATTGAACATTAATAAATATAAAAATTATTTTTTATAATATTAAATTTATTTTCTAACGAAATAATTTATTTATTTATATTAAAATTAAAAAAATTAAAAATAAAGAATTCACAATATAAAAAATAAAGTTGACAGTTCAAGGTTATGTTTTGAAAATCATCAAGTTGGTATTATCTAGTGACAGTTGACTAGTCAAATAATATTTTATTTATTACATTTTTTATTTATTTAATTATAAACCGTATTAAATTATATCAATTAAATTCTTATGTGAATTTCTATTAATTATTATAGCATGCTTCGTGCATTTGATAGTAAAAAAAATTAAAAAAAAGTTTTTATCTGACTTCGAATTGCGGCTACCAAACTACCTTAAGTCAGTAACAACTAAAAAAAATTGTATCTAGAAGAATATTGCACCAACCTAACATCAATAAATCAAAGTAACTATATTATTGGTTTTAGAGCTAAATTTGAAATTATTTTCAAGAATTCCACCATTAGTTAAAAAATTTTAACTACCTAATTTTATACCCGTTAAGTTTCTGAATATTATCAACGCCCTTTCCTTGTAGCTTTGGAAACTTTCAAAATTTTTATAAATAACATATTTTTATTGCGTTTTTCTAAAATTATAATTCCTAGAATAATTTGTTTAGTAATTAGTTCTGGGTGATACCAAGATTTTTGTATATCCCGTTACGATTCAAATTATTCGAGTAATTATTTCGGGAGTTAATGTCTAACGAAAATTGTGTACAAACATACAGACGGTAAATATATCATTTTTTTTATTATAAGAGTTCTACAAAGTAAAGCTAGAAACAATAAATACACACAATTATCTTATTTTCGAATTTCTGAATTTCTGAATAGATTTATATCTTAAAAATAGTAAATACGAAATAATGCGAATTGAATCGAATCAATTTTACAAATTATTAATTATATGTACGTAATTATTAATAACAACGATATTATTGTTAAAAGAAAAAGAAAATAAAAAAATGAAAATAATTCTCATTCATTTATTTTATTTAAAAATTATCATTTATTGTTTGATAGAAATATGATTACATTATAATTTGTGGGTATAAATTATTATTACAGATCTAAAACTATTTACAGTGAATGAGATTCAATTGTTTAGTTTTGTTCATGTAAGAAGTAATCTGTAACACACATGAAATAATTACAAACAACTTATTTATAATGTGTATGAGAATTTTACATAATAATTAAATAGATCGTGAGTCCATAATCATAAACATGATATCGCCAAATATAGATATTTACAAGATGCGACGCATCACAGGACTTTCTTTTAGTATTATATTTAATATACTTTTTAGAACATTTATTCATCAATAATTATTATTTATTCATATTTTTAGTAAACAAATACAACGAAAACCAAACTAATAATAAAAAATGTTTCAAATAAAAGTTGTAGAATTTAAAACGTTCTAGGAAAAAACATGCTGACATACATACACATTGTTCCAAATTGTTTGCTCACTAGGACTATTATATTGACCATAATCTTCCTGTAAAATTTTATACACAATTTGTACAGAATTATTATTTATGCTCAACTTTCAAGCGATGAAGGTTAGTCACTTATTATAAATTACGTTAATGTTTCAAACTATCTTTTGACGTTTGAAGCGAACACCGTGTGTGCGTGTGTGTTAATTATATGAAATTGTGGCAAATCTAAACACTTTACCAAAAATCTTTCAAACAAAAAAAATTTTTTTCAATGTTTTATGAATCCAACTCTTAGATCAGATTCCAATGGACCAATTTTGATTATTCACGAATTTAAACTCACTTTTTATGTCTGCAATTCGTACCAAATTTCAGGCTATTTCTTTTAATTTATGTTTTCTTGATGACGGACACATGGGCGGACTGACAGACAGACGCAAATGGACTCTGTTAGTAATTCTATAAACAACTATACTAAATTAATATACTCTGACATATTCTATATATGACTAGAATAACAAGTGCGCTTAAGATCCCCATCTAATTTTTTTATCGACCTTATGTTTTGGAGGTGCAGTTTTTTTTAATGATTAATGATAATATAAAATGGACAAAAATAAATATTTTTAAACTATTGTAATTGTTTCGAAAAATTTTCCGTTTAAAACTATAACCGATTCAAGATCGAAAAAGTCAAATACGCCATTTTAAAATGTGCTTTAGTCAACGTCTACCGGAAATTTTTGAATTACAATTTCAATGAAAATATTTGAAATAGCTTTATTAATGTGAAAAGTTCAGGAAAAATGGGAAAACTACTTTTTTTATTGAACCTCCTTTTTTTAAAAATAATTTGAAAAATCAATCTTTTTCTAAGCACGGTAGGAAGACGTGGTTTTTTGAAACCAATAGAAATGAAATGATATGAACGGGAAAAATTAGTTATTTCTTTTAGACACACACCTCCTCCTCTTATTTCTATTCAAACAAGATATAAAAAATTTTTTGTTTAATGCTGAATAAGATTTACTGTTCACAGAGCTCGTAGTTAAATAATGAATCGATAATCAACAAAAAATGTTTAATTACTATTTTTTGCTGTACATCTCAGTATCATCGTACAACCGGCATGTATACAAAGGATTATGGTTTTCAATATATGTTAAATATTGAAGCAACAACGCAAAAATCAGAAAGATTTTCTGTTATTCCTTCAGACAACATCGTAAGAAATTCATATAAGAAGTTATGTTGTTATTTCGGACAACATCGTATGTATGTGTACATGATTCTGATGTCTTACAAAGAATTCTTATCGTGTGTGGGGTCTTATGTAAAATATACACGATTAGAGTTACATCATATTTTCGGATTAGAAAATATTATCGTGTTCGTTTAGGCTTAATAGTGTATAACAATAAGAATCAGTTTTGAAATGTCATTAAAAAGCCGGACGTATGAAAAACCTACGCATCAGATACATGGACAATTTTCGGTCCGTGCATAGTATTACTATAGATTTAAAGGTCGACACCTTAGAAATTGTCCAATTTGGCCTGCATGTATGTTACTTCCGGTTGGTGTATTCAAGGGCCAACTTTATTTATATAAAACATAATCCAAATTTATATCAAAAGATAGGTTATGGCGAGTAGATATCGTATATTGACCTCTATAGAAGATATATTTTTTACATAGAGGTCGATACATGATAGCGGGCATTTGGGGATGGTAGACGACAGACAATTTTATTCCACTCGTCGAATCGTTTCTTTTAATATAGATTTGGATTATATATACATGCAGGAAGTAACATTCGAGATATTGTATACATGCGGGAAAAAGTGCACAATTCAAAGGTCCGACCTTTAGAACTATAGTCATACTACGCACAGACAGAAAATGGTCCATGTATTCATAGATTTTTCATACGGTCGGTTCTTGGAGGACCATAACTATTATCTAGATGTATAATACATAATTTTTACATTAAAGTATTAAGAGTAAATGTGATAAGAAAAAGCTATTTCATAGAAAAAAAAGTATATTATAGAAATTAATAACAATTGAGTGCTCAGAATGAATTATAAAATAATCATTCGCAAATAACGATGTTTAATAAATAATTGATTTTTTTTAAAATACGTATTTAAGAACCACTGTACTAGTCAATTAATTGAGATATATATATATATATATATATATATATATATATATATATATATATATATATATATATATATATATATATATATATATATATATATATATATATATATATATATATAAAACTTAAAAAATATTAGAATATGCATTATTTATGCGCTTTTTTTAAGAACTTATTGTTTAAATGTAATCCATTTTATTTTTTATAGAGCGTTTTAAGCAATTTATTTACAACATATAGTCGAGCGTAATTTGGAAAAAATATAAGAATAAATATTTTTTCCTGCATGACGAGGAAAATAGGGAAAATCATAAATCAAAATATGTGGCTGTATCTGTTTCCCAGTTTAAAAAAAGTAAATTGCCCTGAATTCCCATTGTGTTTCAATATTTCTTTGAATAGTAAAAAATTGAAAGTAATTATTTCATTATATGTCCAAGTATTCACTGGCGGGCTTAGGACTAGACCCCAGAAGCCCGGGCCAAATTTTTCGGGACGTAAACATTTTAGAGGCGAAGGAAAAAATTGTTTATTATGTATTAGAAATATAATGTTAATTATTTGTCAAAAATGTTATATTCAATTTAATAGTTTATATTTATCTAATAGTACTGCAGAACCCATTTTAATCAAATTTTTTTCAAAATGTGTGATTTGTTCCAATTTTTAAGATAGGATAGGCTCTAGATCAATTTTTTTCAACGAGAGAAACAGGGAAAATTTTTGTCTTGTGGGGATTTTATATGAAAAATAATTTAATAAATGGCAATAAAATATGTTCTAGGTATGATAGAGAGATGCAGTTTCTTGCGAAGATGCGAAATTCTATGAGGGTGAAAAACGAGGACAATTTTTTATTAGAAGTTCTTAAAGTATGTTGCAAATCCTATTAGCATCATTTCCATCGAAACCAAAAGTTAAATTTGAAATTCAAAATAAAATTTATTTATATTTTCTCACTAACAGTATGTTGAACTGTCAACTATTTAAATTATACATACCGTATTGTTGAAGTACTGACAAACGCAGCCTCCGTTTGGACTAATGTTGCATCCTCAATTATCAAAAAAATCCGGCAATTCCTAAACCGTTGCATTCGATTGATCTTGAATAAACCCTTAAGATTTCCGTTCCAAGTTCCACTCCGAAACTGGGCAACAGATTATCCACAACCTTATCCTAAAAACCTCAAAATCCTTTACCAATCTTCCCGTAAAAATCCTTCCCGGGAAATCAGTGAACTGGGTCAATTCGATCCACGTGCGCTGTTTTTCAATAAAAGGTTTTCCATGGTACACGATATCAATTGCACCTGATTAATGGTGTATTCTTAATTGTATATATTTTTCTTTTAGGTAAAGTCATATATTTTCTTAAGTTAGTTATACGGATGGCTTATCTACCCACCCTCATAGTTTAAGTTTTATTTCAATGATTTTTACTTAAAATTTTTTCCATTTCCTAAATAATGCATTAAACATTATAATATCGATGTAACTAGTATATAAGATGATGTATTATAGATAAAGCTCAGGCTGGGTGCTATAGTTTTTAAGCAGACTTGTATTATTTTTATGATGTAAATAAAGACTTATTAAACAAAACGTTCAAGTATCACCGGAACCACTCGTGATTCGGGAGATCTTTATACTTGTATATAGATCTTTATCAAGTATATGAGTACCATAACATGAATTACCGCATGCCACACCAAATACCAGTTAAAAATACCGAATTCCCACACCAAATACCAGGTAAATATCAACCAAAATACTAGGTAAATACCGTGTTCCACACCAAATACCACGTAAATACCGAATACCAACACCAAACACAGCATGTGCATACCAAATACCGTACATACGATAAGAAAGTTTATATTAATACTGTTTGATAAAATGTGAAAAATCTTTTTTAAAACTATTTTCTGAGAAAATTGTTACAGCAACGAGTGACAGGGTGTAGATACTATTAAGAAGTTATACTTTATGCAATAAAATTTTATCCATACAAATTTCAATGTTTGAAATTCAGATGTTTAATTTCAAAAAAATAAAAAAAAAATTCAAATAATAAAAACTATGATATTCAGATTCTAGGCAAAAGGTTTTTCCTAGTTTGCCAATATGATATTTAGATTCTATGCAAAAAGTTTGGAACTAGAAATTACATTAGCAACTCACAATCAAAGATTTTATCCAAAATAATTAATCTGCTACCAGGTTGCATATAAATACCGAAAAGCAACTTTGGTAGCAGCTAGAAAGCATTTTATTTTAATTACATTATCCATAGACTTTATAATATGTGAATTATAATTAATAAACACGTGGTTGTTTGTCAGTTAGCTAGAGTAAAGAGGGTAAACTGAGCGAATCTGATAACCATTCTCATATGCGACAATGATTTGTAACTAAGTATAATATTCAGTTTAAATATATACCTTTATAGCAACCTTGGTAGCAGCTGAAAAGGAGTTTATTTTCATTACCATCTCCATAGAATTCAAAATGAATTCCAAAAAATATACACGTGGTTGTTTGTCACTAGCTGGAGTAAAGATGGTAAACTGAGTGAACCTGACAACCGCTCGCATATGCGATATCTTCACATACGCATATATGTAGAATATTTTAAAAATAACGATTTAACTGTGTATAATATTTAGTCTTATAATTTAAAAAAATGGATCATACCATTTTACAAAAATTTTAGTGCCTATTGGAAAAAAATAGCAAATTAATTTTAAAAATCAATGAATATATTTAATTTTAATATTATGAAACAAATTAATGGATATTTTTGCTATTATTCCATTAATGCGATCAATTTGTAACGAAAATAATTTCGCTTAAATATAAACACAAAATTTTATCAAAATTAATAATTTTTTTACATATTTCATATAATTTTTAATAATATAACTAAATGTGTCAATACATAAAATTAGTAACAATATCGATAATTTGAAAAATTTTTAAAGATTTAATAAACTTTAAGTTAATTTAATAATTGAAATTGAGAAATTATAATGGTATAATATTGTTTTATTTTATAAAAGATTTATTTTATCATAAATTATTATGCCACGACATTATATAAGAAAACAATCAGCATTTTAAGCCAGCTACAGCTTTTATTATAGATAAAGCAAAAAAGATAATACGACAATTGGAAAAAGTAAAAAGTCTGTAGCTTATATAGTTGGAATAAGCGAATCGTGTCTTAGAAAAATTCATTACATTCGAGCTGCATTTATTTATCGTCGTAAGAGACCCCGCGATGATTTATTAAATGGTGGACCAGTTCAAACTATTTGCATGGCTTCCGATGGCGGCTTTGTGAATACAGAACTGTTTGTTAAATAGCTACAACTTTTTAAAAATTTTGTTCATCAATCATCAGAAGATCCAATATTACTTGTTGTCATTACACATAAGCTTAGCAGATGTAACATATGCACGATATGTTAATGTTACCACTTCCGCCACATCAAAACAATAATTAACATCAGCCTTTTGTTAGAGCTATTTTCAGTCCTTTAAAAGTAAAATATTAGATCGAATGTGATAAATTTATTACATCCTGGAAGAAGTATCACACAATACAACTTTTCATTAGTTTGTTCAACGAAACGTAGAAACAAGTAGTTGATAAGTTATACAGAACATGGATTTAAAGTAACGAGAATATATCCGTTTGATATAACCTTTTTGAAGAAGCTGATTTCTCACCTTCGTTGGTCAGAGAACAAAATCTTTCAGAGGAAAATGCAAAATCAAATCAATTAGCGGTGTTGAATGAACATAAGAATGATGATGCTCAAAATTTATGTATTGTGGATACTTCGGCAGATGCATTTCTACAGACAGATAAATTGTTACCTCAAAATGTTTCCGAATGAAGTCTGGTGCCTTCATACGAATGCCGGAAGAAAGGTGCAAGGGAAAATTTTCAATGAAATCGCAAATTATTACAGATAGTCCATATATTAAACCGACCAAGTGCGAGTCGTTCTGCACACGAAGGGTTCCGTACCATTATGTATTAAAAATTTGTTGTATGGGGGCCCCAAAAATATGATTTATTTTATTCTGTTTTATAATATTTGTTGTTATAGCGACAACAGAAATACATTCTTACTCTTTGGGTACGGAATTCTAATTTTAAAAATATTTAAAAAATTGCATTCTGAAAAATTAAAAGAATATTTTTGTATCTAGCTTGTTATGATTGGTTTTACTCCATTGAAAAGTTACATTTTGGGTTGCGTTTTTTAGAGGACGCAATTTTATTTTTTTGATGTGCAGGGGGGGGTCAGTGTAAAGCTAAAACCAAGTTTGTGGGGTCGCCACCCTTGTCCCATGGCCGCCATCTTGAAAATAAATACATCTTAAACTATTTATTTTATAAAAAAAAATTGTTAACATTTTTTGTTGCAAATTAAATTCTCTACAACTTTGCTCCAGTAACTTTTTGTCGTAGAACTATAAATAAAAAAGTTATAAGCGAAAATCTAAATATAAATTTTTTTCTCAAATTTCCGAAGATTTTCGCTTATAACTTTTTTATTTATAGTTCTACGACAAAAGTTGTAGAGAATTTAATTTGCAACAAAAAATGTTAACAAATTTTTTTTATAAAATAAATAGTTTAAGAGATATATCGTAAATACCATTTCAACCCCTATTTTCAAGATGGCGGCCATGGGACAAGGGTGGCGACCCCACAAACTTGGTTTTAGCTTTACACTGACCCCCCCTACACATCAAAAAAATAAAATTGCGTCCTCTATAAAACGCAAGGTAAGGCCTAAAAAATGTAACATTTCAATGGACTATTTCATAACAACGCATTTTATAGTTAAGGCGAGTTTTTATTAGTGATTTTTGTAATGAATAAAAAAATTTTCTTCTTCATATTTTCTAAAATTTCTAAAAACTTAAAATATAATTTTTATATTATCTTCACTTAATTTTTTATAGCATTTTACTCAAACGCTTTCTCTAAAACATTGATGATTTCATTGATAAGTCATCGCGTTTCTTTACTCCATATGATTGCGCTCATTTATCAGCATTCTTCGGTAAGTCAATGTATTTTAGTTACCCTGTGCAAAAGTTCAAGTAAACGCATTTACTTAAACGTGTTTTCTTAAGCATTGATGATTAATTCAACCCGTTTCTTTACCCCATATGATCGCGCTCATTTATCAGCATTCTTCGTTAAGTGGATGCATTTTCTTCAGTTCTACTGTTTCGTGAATTATTGAAAAACATAAATTTTTTTATATTTTATTTTCTTGTGATTTGAAAGTCTAAAAAAATATGTTATTAGAAAATCATATTTTTTATTTTGTTTCTGGTACCATCTAATTAATAAATAAATGTTGCGATCTATCTATATTTTATCCTATTCTTAAAACCTGATGTCAGTTTTTAGTTAATTTCGTTAAATATTTTGTTCAAAACTCGCAATAAAAATAAAAATTGAAATATTTATGTGAATGCAACAGGTATGGAAAAATTGCCAGCTGTTCAAGAAGTACAAAAGGTAAACTGTTACTGGAGATGCTGCCAAATTGAAATTTAATAATTTTGAATTAACCGAAGGTGACAAAACAAGTTGTGATAAAATTTTAAAATTAAAAAATAAAATTATGATAAAGAAGCATCCAATGTAAGAACGCTATACTAATTTCATAGTTCAAACTAACTGGTTCATGAAACATTCGATAAATGTTTAGTGCAACTTACAAAAATTTTAAACTCATGTGATTTTGATAAAATTAAAATTGAAGAAATTAAAGATGTTATGCTTCGGAGCAGAATCGCTATTGGTATTCGCGATCAAACTAAAATAAAAAGTTTCTTGCAGAATATCCGAGCACGCTGAATTTGAACGAAGATTTTCGTTATTGTAAAGTAAGCGAGGTTACTGAGGATAGATTGAAACATATAAACGAAGATAAAATTGTCAAAAATGAGTTTAATAAGCAAAACAAGCATCTGGATTGTCAAAATGTAAATTTTGTAACAAGAAACATGAGATTAAACCTAATGTTTGTCTCGCAATCAAACATAAATTTGTAATTTGCAGTAAAGTAGGACATTTTGAGGTTTCATGTTTCAAAAGTAAGAAATGTGATAACAATTTTTAAAGTTTTGATAAGTCACAAGTTTCGAAGCTGTTACGGTTTTATTAATAAATTCATTAAAAAAATTATTTCTTTTTATATAAAAAAATATTTCAAATCGTATCATTAATAACCGGCTTTACCATATAATCATTTTTAAATACAGAACCTGCTCTACTCATTCATTAGTCGGCGCTATTCTTAAACACGACTTGCCCAATAATTTATATATTCTCATTCTACAGTTTAATAATAAAATAATAACAACTTTTTTCCTAGAAGGTAAAAAATTTTATAAAAAAGAGGAATAAAGCAAAACGTCGTTTTGCCACATATTTCTAATTAACTTCAACATTTTCTAAGTATAATAACATATTCTTAAAAATTTTCCTCTATTTCTTAATACTGAAAGCTAAGGAAAATTAGAATAAATAATGATATTAATATATATTTTAAATCATACCCGGGCACGTTGCGGTGACAATTGATATTACATCGATTGCATGCAAAATTTGAAGCAGATTGGACGAAGGAATTCCGTTGTCCCATACAAACTTTGCCTCTGCTTTTCATCCCATTGGGGGTAGAATTTCAGAAAATCTTTTCTTATGGGATGCCCAGTATTTGATGTGTAACCCACTATTTGGTGTGGGTTATACCCGTGATACGAAATATTTATATATACACTCGTGTTTGATGTGGGGGGCACCCGGTACCTCGTTCACCCACAATTCGTGTATATTGTGCTATGGTTCTCATATTCTTGATGAAAAATAGTACAAGGAAGTCCAGAACCACTAATATAGAAAAGAAGAGATAAATAAATTCTAATTTGAATAGCTGACCCGGGTAAACATTGTTTTGTTATATAAATTATTTCTAATAAACATCAATATCTCCTCAATATAATAACATATTCATTCTCAACTGCCTATAACTAAATAATGAAGCTACGGCAAATCAGAATAAATTATGATATTAATTTATATTTTGAAGCATACCCACCTGGTTTACGCGTTGCTGTGTTATTTTTCACATTTTAATAAATGACATTACATCGTTTACATGCGGATGCAATTCTACCCTTAGGGGAAGAATTTCAAATCTTTTCTTATCGGATTCCCGGTATTTAGTGTGCACCCGGTATATTATATGTACCCGGTATTTACCTGGTATTTGCTGGGGTACACCCGGGACCGCGTTCACCCGATAATTTTTGCTGTGGTACACATACACTTGATGAAAGGTATATGGACCTCCTGAACCAAGAATGATTCCGGTAATACTTGAATATTTTTTTAACATTTAAAAGTTTCTTTATTTATCATTAAAGTTTACATGATTTTTTTTTTTACATTTTTCTGTTCCTATTTGATTTTGTTCCTAGTTTTGAGTTTTAAAAGTTCTTTATTTCTTATTCAACATAGTACATAGATATAACAGTATATATTTTTGTTCCTTATTAGTAATTGTTCCCGTTCCTTTTTGGAACCCTTCCAATTGTTTATATGTTTATTTTTTTTTTAATATTTTGTATTTATAGCTTTTAGTAATTTATATTTTAGTTATAATTTATAATTTATAATTAATATATTTATAATTTATATATTTATAATTTATATTTTGTTTCTATGCGATATGCACACTTAATATAGTTGACAGTTCGTCATACTGCTAGTGAGAAGAGATAAAGAAGTTTTATTTTGAATTTCAAAATTAGATTTTGGTTTCTAAGGAAATGATGATTTGTAACATGTGAGAAAAAAAAAGACAAAATATGTTTCACAGCTAGGAACATTTTGTATTCAAAAATTAAATTGTCGTTTATAGTATTTTCCTTTACTTATTATTTATGTTTCTCACCGTTTAAACCTTCCCTGAACTTTCACGAATATTTCAAGACCAAAATTACCCAGACAGCACGCAAATCAGAAAGAATCCAGTACGGATTCATTTAAAGGATTTCTTACCGGAGTCTTATTATGGCTTCTCACAGAATTCATTTTTAAGAGGTCCTAAAAAAGAATTCTTTAAGAACCTCAAACAAAGACTTCAGATTTTTGACACTTGCAGAGGTTCTTTTTTCTCAATTCTTACAGTATTCAAAAATAAGAACACCTGAAGACATTTTTAATCTGTTCTAGACTTACGCATGCGCATTGCGTCTTATGAAAATGAGTGGTTGTGTTTTCTAACCGTCGTTAATACCATGGAAATTAATTTACTTTTTAATGATTTACGTTGTGTACTGCTGTACTTTTCTAGATTAAACTTATAACATTCAGAGGAGGTTCGGGTGGTAAAAAAACGATTCGCGACATTTTAAGCTATATCATAACTGATGAATTGAGCTGCAAATTGTCGTGGAGTGGCCAGAAGAATACAATTGCTGTTAAAAAGATGAAATTCATTGAGATACTAAGGTAATCTGATTATGACGTTAAACATTGCAATTTTTAACGTCATAATCAGATTACCTTAGTATCTCAATGAATTTCATCTTTTTAACAGCATTATTTTTTTTATTTTTCTAAAAAACTATTGAATAGTTTATTATATTTCATTATTTAACATATAATATGTAACTGTTAGCTTCATAATAAATAAATTATAGATAAAAATTTAATTTCACTATAAACTATTTTTTATTATACATTCTAAAAATTTAATTCATCAGGAAGTCATTTTTCTGAATCAGAAATCGCAACTCTTGAAGAATTAACATATCTGAATCAGAAAAAAGGGTTCCTCATGTGTTTTTTGAGAGTTCAGAAATTATTCATTAAGTGGCGCATGGAATTCTGGAAGAGTCCTTCGCGTTAGTAATCGGAAGTCATAATCAGATTCAAGAATTCGGTTGAAATTCGTCAGGACTTCATATTGCTATCTGGGTAGCCAAAGCGGTCCTGCCATTCTCGAGTTTTAGCGAGACTAACGAACAGCAATTGATTTATATATATATAGATGAACATACAAACTGGTATCGTGGGTTAAAATTTGAAATAGTTAATTAATAGTAATTACAACCATTTGTACGGCATTATATTAAAATTTTTTACATACTTTCACATATTTCGAAGTGTAGATAAAAATTTTTTTGCATTAAAATTGGTACACACAGTTTTTTTTAAGCCATTTTATATTTTTATGTAGAAATTTTAAAGTGTAAAACTTTCTTATTCTTGCAAAATTCTAAGCTTTGTTTTCTTATTTTTAAGTTACTACAAATTTGTATTATACAGTTTTTCCTGCCGTAGCTTAACTCGATTTTTTATAGAATTTGATTCCGTTTTAAAGTTAACCGTCAAGTAAATGAATATAAAATTAAAAATTACTTATTTATGCATATAGACTAGCAGGAATCGGCGCACGAGTACCGAAAATTATTCCACCTCAATTTTTTTATGCGATCCTCTTCAAATTGCCCTCCTAATGATATAAATGCATGTTGCCATGGCGCAACCCGGTGCCATATTGTTTAAACCGAAATTGTTTAAACAATTGCAAGGCATTGTTATTTTTCAACCGGATATAAAGAATATAAAAAAAATTTGTCCGGTTGAAAAATAACAATGCCTTGCAATTGTTTAAACAATTTCGGTTTAAACAATATGGCACCGGGTTGCGCCATGGCAACATGCATTTATATCATTAGGAGGGCAATTTGAAGAGGATCGCATAAAAAAATTGAGGTGGAATAGTTTTCGGTACTCGTGCGCCGATTCCTGCTAGTCTAATAGTTAACCAAGTTGTAGCTGGGTCGTCTTGAATAATATAATTATTCCATAACAATGAGCATGATGACAGATTTTGAACTACCCTTCTAAAATATAAGTAAACGTCTACTATTTACGAAAAAAACATTAATTCAACAAAAAAAATTAAATTTTATGGTAAATTATTGAATTTTTTCCATGTAATTTGAATTAACCACAAAAAAAGGTTGTAGTCAAGACGGACGTTACTAGTGACGTAGTATGGTATTCAACATGACGTAGTATGGTGTTTTTATTTTGTTTAAAATCTATATGTCAAGTCAACAAAATATTTTATGTGTTAAAATTTTTTATATGTTATGTTATTTTATGTGTGTTAAAAATGAATATTTATTGCAAGTGGTGTATGGTCCTTCTGTGCAAAAACACTTCTTTAAAAGCAGTTAGCAAATTGTTTATTCAAGTTCCAAGGAATATAACAATGAGACAAAAGTGGCTCCAGCTTGCAGGACGTGACCCATCAAATATATCTACGAAAATTCAAGTGACACTGACACTAGTATTTATATTTGATACCTTCTGACGTCATTATTGTCTGTTTGATGGTGATTGATGTTTCAGTTAAAATGGCCGTTGCCTGAATTTTGTACTTTTATTTTATTAAATATCTTATTAATCTTAATTTTTTTATTAAAACTGGTCCATTTTTTTAAATCGTTTCAAAATATATTTTTCCCTAGTATCAGTATTTTTTTGATTCTTTAATACTGCCATCATGCCACGGATATTGTAAAACTGATTTTAAACTTAAAATTTCTAACAGATGGGAAAATGTTAAATGTGATCTTGACACTGGTGGTAATGTTTCTGTAATAGGTCAACAATTTTTGTGCCCGTTTTTTAATAATGCAAATATTAAACTTACAAGATTCCAATAATAAACTTCCTAGTTTTGGTGGAATGGGTATCAACTTTTGGGTCAGTTTAAAATTAAGTGTTTTCACAAAGGAATAATCCCGAATAGTCTTCCAAATAGTTAATGTAAACAATGGACCGTTATCATCTTCAAAGGCAAGTAAAATTTTGCATTGAAGTCTCTAAGGTAAATTCAAATCTGCAATTAGACACTTATCGCGTTGAAGCTAATAATATCATAGAGGACTACACAGAAGTTTTTCTAGGATAATGTATACTTTCGGATACTGTGCATTGGATTTTTTTTTTCTGGCTTCAGCTACTTTCAGCTATACAGCCATTAACTAAAGGGGATTATTATTATTTTATACAACAACAGTACACAGTTCTGCTAGGTGGTCACCCATCCAAATACAGAGCATTAGAATTTGATCACAATGTTAAGTCTAGAATACAGGTTCCTAGACGTATACCAGTTTGTTTCAAAGCTAAGTTGAAATTGGAACTTAACAGTTTAGTCAAGTCAATAGACAATACTCTTTTAGTAAAAAAAGGTGAAATCTTAGCCAACTTTGAGACAACTCATTTAAGAAGTCTTACGCTTGCTCAAGGTGATTCCCATTGTAGCGAAGATGAACTTCAAGAATTTAATAAAATTACGGTTATGGTTGCGGACATTAATACTCTATAAATAAAATAATACTAAATATTTTATCTTTATGATGCAGTAGTCATGGACGTGACTCAAGCTCAACTGGATTAGAAAATGTCTTATAACATGTCGTTGCCTATGCCTCGCTTATGCTAACAAAATCAAGGAAAATTACGTTGTGATTGATAAAGAATTATTAGCGGTTGTTTTTGGATGCGTTAGGTTTGACTTATATGTAAGTTACTGTAAAAAATGGCCACAAGCCGTTGTTAGCCATTTTTAAAAATCCAGTTTTAATAGCAATTGCATATAATTCTTGAAAGACTGGACATAAATCTTATGTTTGTAAATGGTAAGGACAACATTATAGCAAACGCGCTGTCGCGCTTGTTTAGGGACGCGCTTACCCCTCAATAAGAAAGAAACTTCAAGAATGAAATGACATGTTTATTCTGTGAAATGTTCCGAAAATACTTTTAGTGCAGTTTAAAAGCTAAATATAGCTAGCAAAATTAAAATAGATGACATAAGGCTCGAAAGTATTAGAGAAGAAACTAAAAAGCATTTTAGATTACTAAAACTCATTAGCACTTAGTAACGGATGTCCTAAATTTATTCGTGACGTTTCTGATGATGTCAAAATTTATTTCAAGTTTAATATCGAGATTAATTAATTTTTAGAAACGATAATTTAATTCCATTCTCTCTACGCAAGGGAATTATTGATAAGTGCTCATCGCTCATAGCGGACTTGAAAATTCCATATAATTAGTAATTAAAATTGCAGAAAATAAACTTTAGCCATTTCGAAGTGGCTGACATTGTCTGTTCTAACAATGGCACACATTTTATTAACCAAGCTATGCAAATTTTTTCAATAAAATTTCAATTTCAACATGTCACGCGTAATACAGAAAATTAACATACGAAAGATTTTTGGTGGATGTTACTTTATTGACGCAATACACCAAATAAGTTAGGTTCTAGCCCGGTGAAACGAATAATGTCTAGATGTTCGAAGACGAATTTACGTCGCACAGTTTCACATTACGGACCAAAAGTTTTTGAGAATGTTACTGAAAACATTGCAGATAATCCAAGTTTCGCCAATTTATTACGATGGAAAAACTGGGGATCTTCCACAATTGTCAGTAGGACAAAGTATGAAAGTATAGTTGAGACATGATAACAATGTTTCCATATCGGAGCGATCGAAGTCATATTAGGGAGTTTGAAGATAACTCGATAAGGACAGAAGCAAAATATTATCCCAAGGAGGTTTTAAATACACCTGAGGTTCTCAATCCCTGCAATAAATGCCAACAAATAAACTGAACTGATCCAAAACGATGAAATAATTCCTATCGCTGAATCTATCAGATATCATTCGGACACCTTAACCTGACAGGAATAGGACGGTTCCCACAAAGTTTAAGGATTTTAAACTAAAACATTTCAAATAAACAAGATAACAACTAATAGAATTGTTTAGATACTTGACATTTGATTGGCCCCATTTTTAGTAGCATTCATAAAATACTATAAATATCTAGGCTATAAGGTTATAACATATATTTTACACGTTTAAGATGAGTTTTGAATCTAATCATTTTACGAAAAAATGTTTCAAACAAGTTATTAAAACAAATATTTTTCGTGTTTAAAAATGCGTTCCATCTATTATGATTAAAAATTTTGATCATGGATCGATTGCATTCAATGGATCAATTTTGTTCATTCACAGAACTTGATATAATTTTTTAGGGCCAATAGACAATAACAAAACTTCAGCTCGTTATATCTTTTCGTTTATGAACTATCTTGATGGCGGATAGGTGAATGGATGATCGGGAGGTCTGGTGAAAATGGGCTAATTACTTGTTTCTATGAACATATATATTAAAAATTTTATACTAAAATTAATATACTCTGCCATATTATATGCCTATGTCGAGTATAAAAAGTTAAACAAATCGTTTGAATAGAATGGCTGGGTGGATTCGTAATAGATTTCATAAATTTTTTTGGATCAATTTATCTATTGTGTAAAATTTTTAATTCAGTGTTAATTCGCATTTGTATTCTTTTATTCTTTGGTTCGATTACGATTACAAGGGCCCCTCGGTTTTTTGATGAATTTTGGCAAAACAAGCCTAAATAAGACGAAAATGAAGAATACTAACTTTCTTGTTTTCGCCTATTTTTCGAGTTATCAAACTTTTTTTTCGAAAATATACTCCAAAATAACCAAATATTTTTTTTGTTTATTTCACAAGATAATCACAATTTAACACATTTCACAAGATTTAATTACAATTTGTTGTTACAATTAATAAAATTTCAGTCATTAACAACCAAAATTTCAATTTATTTAAACGAAATAAACATTTTTATTTTAATCAGTTTTTTGGCATATTGACGCCATTTTATATACTTATATTTTACTGAAAAAAAGTAACATTCTTTTGAAATATTATAGCCAACATTAAAAAAAAAATTCCTAAATGAATATAATGAAGATTTTATTGTTTAATTTTATATAAAACATTCATGCTAAGATTTCATCGCCAAATCAAACATTTTTAAGTTAAATCTGCTAAATTTAATAGAAATACAATTAATTATAAACAAAAATTATCTCTAAAACATAATGTCGATGAAATGTGTAAAATCTGTAATTATTTTGTAATTTTAAATAATTCTTATTTTTATCACTAATTATTATATTTCTTATAGTAAATCTATGGGTAGTTTAATCACAGGTTGAACGTAGGGGCCAAAAACCAACTTGACCCGTGCAAACGATACCCCACAAATCTATGGGTAGTTTAATCACAGGTTGAACGTAGGGGCCAAAAACCAACTCGACCCGTGCAAACGATACCCCACAAATCTATGAGTAGTTTAATCACAGGTTGAACGTAGGGGCCAAAAACCAACTCAACCCGTGCAAACGATACCCCACAAATCTATGGGTAGTTTAATCACATGTTGAACGTACAGTTGAATGTTAATATTTCATAATAATAAAAAATATCATGAATAATAATCCACAATAATTATAACAAAAAATTAATTTTTAAAACATTTTGACATTTACTGTTAATTAATATTTAAAACATTTTGATATTGTACAGCACCGCATTTTAAGAAACTTTTTTTTTTTTTAATGTTGGCTATAATATTTCAAAAGTATGTTTCTTAGTTACTTTTTTTCAGTAAAATATAAGTATATAAAATGGCGTCAATATGCCAAAAAACTGATTAAAATAAAAATGTTTATTTCGTTTAAATAAATTGAAATTTTGGTTGTTAATGACTGAAATTTTATTAATTGTAACAACAAATTGTAATTAAATCTTGTGAAATGTGTTAAATTGTGATTATTTTGTGAAATAAACGTAAAAAATATTTGGTTATTTTGGAGTATATTTTCGAAAAAAAAGTTCGATAACTCTAAACAACTAAAAAATAGATGAAAACAAGAAAGTTAGTATTCTTCATTTTCGTCTTATTTTAGCTTGTTTTATCATATATAAAGCTCCTATAAACCAATAACTACAAGTATATGTTTTTATTTGTAATTATTAAAAAATTTTTGTTTAACTATACCATCAGTGTAAACTGCCCCGGCTGTAACTGTCTACCGGCTGAGATAAAAGTGAAAATTATTATAAGTCAAATTTTAAGAATGCATGTATATATTGTATATATTTACTGATTTAAATTAACTGTTTCGTTTTCTCAAATCATAAGAATAAATAGATTTACCAATTTATTTTACTGAACTTATACTTTGTTCCATTCAATCAATATTTTAAATTTTATAATACCAAGTGTTAAAGAGTTAAGTCTGTTGCACCGATGTTATGCGAAATGTCAATATTGTTCTAGATCAATAATGTATTCTTTGGTATTCATAAATTCATATATTCCCCTATTCTTTGGTATTTCATAAATTATTAAAACTAAAACAAAAATTAGAATATCAAAACATAACTAATAAGTCATGTTTATTTTTTTATATATATTTTCAAATCAATTATTAAAACCATTGCAGAATTTATATGAGGGCACATTGGGCGCGTGGTTCAGGGCCCCAAGTAATTGGGGCTCTGGAGCCCCCACAGTCTAATATCAAATAACTTTTTGAGTGCGTTATATTTAATCCGATTGTATGATGTGGATGATCTAAGCAACTTCTGATTTCTTTTTGCGATATCTGAAAGTATAATCTTGAACTCAGGAAACGTTTATTAATTGTGAAGAAATTTCTATGTATAGTGTGAATACCACAAGTATTTTTACATCTCCAAAAAATAAAAAAATGAAATAGATATCTTATCGCAGACCTAGGTTTGCGGCCAAAATTGTTCGTATTTCAGGAAGTTCCCACGAGAAAAGTGTCCAGGGTCCACTTAAACACTTATATCCTACCTTAATCATTACAACAAATAAATAAAAAAATTTATAACACGTACGCTGTTTGTTTTGAAAATCTTACAATGTTTCACGAAAATAAGATAATATAGAATTTTTGATTATAATATTTTATTATATAAAAATTAACAACAACAATTTTAATCCAGTTTAACAACACATTCCGTTCCTGGATATACCGGCAAGGATAGTTCATATTTCTTCTCTAAATTTGGAGGAACAAATCGTCCACCTAAATAATGTTTGCCTTTAAATGATTTTGCACATAATTTAGGAGCAGTTAACGATATTAATAAATCTGGTTTAATTCCACCATTCTCCGGCGCACCAGTTTCAACATTCCATCCACTTGGAATATCCACACTAATAGAAAAATTACAAATTTATAAACGAATGCCCCATCTATGTACATTATTTAAATTATACCTGGCAATAGGGATATTTGACGTTTGAAAAATATTTAAAATTGCAACAAAATCCTCGCGAACAGGTGGTTTAAAACTGAATCCAAATAAGGCATCCACGAATAAACCAATATCCTTTAAGTTTTCTAATTTGGGGCATGAATCTATTATATCAATGTTCATGTTCGAACATTGATGTATTAAATTTAGGTATAATGGTTTTTGTGTTCTTTTGGGATAATAAATTTGAGGATCATATCCAAATAATTTTAAATGACGGGCACATACTAAACCATCCCCGCCATTATTACCGGGACCGCAACATACCAAAATTTTTTTTCCACTTAATGTTGATAGCGGATAACATTTTGCAATAGCGGTTGCACAACTTAAGCCTGCTAATTCCATCAATTGATCTACGCTATATTTGTATTCATTAAATAATTCTAAATCAATATTTATTGCTTCGTCTTGTCCTAAATATTTCACCATATTTCTAAATATTCTATGTAAAACTTTCGGATAAAAATTAATTCTGTTCTAAAAATTTTATAAATAAAATTAAGAGAAATTTAATATCCAATTTTAATTAATACTCAACTAAAAACCGCCCATTAATTGCAAACATTTATTTTTATTATTTTAAATTACGTATTATGCTTTGATAGGTTAGGCTTTAAATCTGTAATTCAAAACAAAGATTTAGTTTGCAGTTTAATTCATAGATGCCCTTAGCCCTAACAGTTATATAAATTTAAATATTTTCGTAATAGTACAGTCATTTAGTATTTTTTACCTGGAAAGTTTTCCGGGAGTTTTGAAATTTGACAATTTTATAGATTTTGGGATGCTCTTGCCAAATTTCAACTTTGCCACCACGTATGGCTGCCGCTCGCGCCGCCATATTGAAAAAATGGCGCCGAAAAGCAGTTTTTTGATAATAACTCCTTTCTGGCGCATTTTACAGGAAAAACATATTTATACAAAATAAAAGTAGAGAAAATTTCCTACAATTTATGTCTTAACCTTTTCTTTCCTAAAATCAATAGTTTCGGCGTAGGAGCGCCGTAAAGTGTAATTCAATACACGTTTCGGCAGAAATACTCGTTTCCACACCACCATGAGGTAGAGAAATCGGCGCATTTTTTTTATCGTGGTATCCCCAGTAGGTCTAATCCACATCTGACTCACTATTTAAGTATTTAGGTCAATTTCCGTCGCTTCATTCTTCTTGACGGACCAGGTGTTGGGTCTTCATCGTCTTTAATACCGATTGAAATATCGAAGACGGACGTTTCTTCGGCATCATCGACGATGGGATCATCAGTTTCGTCATATATGTCTCGTCAACTCCTAGGTCTCATTAATTAAATTACGATAATTACCACAAATTAAACGCTATAAATATGCTTTAATTATAAAATAATTTTAAATACACTTGGTTATCTTTTTAGCTGTTAGTTTGTATTATAAAGTAGGAAATTTTAAGTGTTATCTATAGGCTATCGACAGAAAATTTCAATAAAGAAAAATTCTTGCAAAGTTTGATTTGTATCTTATAAAGAAGGTAAATTCTTATTAAAGCACATTTGATTTTGAAACATGTATTTATTTATTTAAAGTATTTTTAATATTAAAATGAAAAACTCAAATATTTATAGTAGTACAGACTCAAAAGCTCGTGAGCAGTTTGAGGAACGCTCTTTCTGCAAGATAGTAATTTTTTCAGTGATGAGTCATAGTATGCGAAGTACGGAAATCACGTTCTGGCAGATATCTACCCGCAGTTATCAGCTTTTATACATTTGAAACAGGTCAGATTTTCTTTACAAAAGGTAGGTATCTAGAAGACAGTTTCAAATAAAAATTGTAGGGCATAAAATTTTACATTAAAAGATTTATTTGTTTTTTTTTTGTTTGTTATTAAAATACTGAGCTAGAGTAGTCTAGAAGTTTACACACTAACATAATAATATACTAAAATTAAAATATATAATTACTAGCTGGCCCGGCAAACGTCGTTTTGCCACATATTTCTAATTAACTTCAACATTTTCTAAGTATAATAACATATTCTTAACAACTTTCCTCTATTTCTTAAAACTGAAAGCTAAGGCAAATTAGAATAAATAATGATATTAATATATATTTTAAAGCATACCCGGACACGTTGTGGTGACAATTGATATTACATCGATTGCATGCAAAATTTGAAGCAGATTGGACGAAGGAATTCCGTTGTTCCATACAAACTTTGACTCTGTTTTTAATCCCATTAGGGATAGAATTTCAGAAAATCTTTTATTATGGTATGCCCGGTATTTGATGTGTAACCCACTATTTGGTGTGGGATACCCGTGACACGAAAATTATATATACACTCGTGTTTGATTTGCGCCACCCGGTACCTCGAGCACCCACAATTCGTGTATATTGTGTTCTGGTTCTCATATACTTGATGAAAAATAGTAAAAAAAAGGAAGTCCAGAACCACTAATATAGAAAAGAAGAGATAAATAAATTCTATTTTGAATAGCTGACCCAGGTAAATTGTTTTGTTAATCAACATAAATATCTCCTAAATATAATAACATATTCTCAACTGTCTGTCTATAACTAAATAATGAAGCTGCGGCAAATGAGAATAAATTATGATAATATATATGTTGAAGCATAACCACCCGTTTTACGCGTTGCTGTGTTATTTTTCACATTTTAATAAATGATATTACATCGTTTACATGCGGATGCAATTCTACCCTTAGGGGAAGAATTTCAAATCCTTTCTTATCGGATTCCCGGTATAAAGTGTGCACCCGGTATTTGCCCCGGTACCGCGACCGCGGACCACGTTTACACGATAATTTTTGCTGTCGTACACATACACTTGATGAAAGGTATATTGACCTTCTGAACCAAGAATGATTCTCGTAATACTTGAACAATGCGATATGCACACTTTATATAGTTGACAGTTCGTCATACTGCTAGTGAGAAGAGATAAAGAAATTTTATTTTGAATAGATAAAGAAGTTTTATTTTGAATTTCAAAATTAGATTTCGGTTTCTATGGAAATGATGATTTGTAACATGTGAGAAAAAAAAGACAAAATATGTTTCACAGCTAGGAACATTTTGTTTTCGAAAATTAAATTGTCGTTTATAATATTTTCCTTTACTTATTATTTATGTTTCCTACCGTTTAAACCTTCCCTGAACTTTCACGAATATTTCAAGACCAAAATTAGCCAAATCGGTCCAGCCATTCTCGAGTTATGCGCTTACCAACACATTTTGCGATTCATTTTTATATAATAAGATTTGTGTGTATATGAACTTCTAGACGCCCTAGCTCCGTTATCTTTAATAATAATAGCCAATAACAAAGAACCTTTTCTGTGTAAAATTTCAAGCTTTAAAATTTTTATTGGATACCTTTTTCTAACTCTTCCTACTTTGACAAACTCAAATCTCATCTCTTTCAAATGCATAAAAGCTAATAACGTGCAGGGATGGTGCTTGCCAGTACGTGATTCTCATTTTACGATTCATCTCTGAAAAAAATGGAAACCTTTCACAGCAACATACTTGAAGTAAATTTGATTCAATAAAACCAATAAAAAGTAATTGACAACTATACGTCAAATAAAGTTTTTCAGCTAATAACAGAAGTTTGAAAAAAAAAACACAAAAATTTAAAAAGATTTTATTAAAAACAATTCCACAACAATATTTAATAGTAAAACAAAATACATGTGTAGGTATATATAAATCTGAATTAAATATAACATAATGTAAAAAACAGAACAAAACACATCGACGAATTACGCTATTATATGTATAGCACGCATCACAATTTGAGTAACTAAACTCAATATTGGAAGTATAATAATTGATGAAAGTATAACACATAACAGTGAAACAATAGCCACTTGACAAATAAATATAAATGTTTTCATATAAAAATCGTAATGATCATCCGTATCAACAATTTCAACCGTTTTGTCAATGATGAAACGGCATACATATAAGCCAACATCTAATAATGGCAATAAATTATATATTAGCATTGCTATAGTGCATAGAGCTGCGGATGTGTTCATGTACATAATTGATAACAGGGCGGAAAATGTAAGTGCACTGAAAAAAATTCATATTTTAATAAATTAAAATTACTACATACTAATAATATATTAAAATTATTTAAAACACTTAATATATTGTTAATACTTTTAAAGTTATCGATCAATTTTTATACCATCGGTAAGAATGTTTTAAAAATTAAAAATTTACATATAAAATTTATTGAGGCCTATTTATTGTATTTCTCATATGATATCATTCTCTTTCTAATACTAGCGTTTATACTGAGATGTGGCACAAATTTAACGGTAGAATATTAGACAATATTTATGAAAATAGCAAAGGAATTGGTATAATACGACATAGATTTTACTACAGAAATATCTATTCTAAGAAACAACGATGAGTGAGTAGGTGAGTGTATTTCTGTATTATATATAGAAATGATATGAAGACATATGCATTGGAGCGGCAATCAAACCGACGACCTCTAAGTTTATATTAGTAAATTTTACAAAAAAAAATAAGTGTAAAATAGTGTATTTATATACTTACCAGTTTGGATTAAGTTTACATTGTTGATAACAAGCAATTGGTTTTCGAATATGAAATAAAACTTTAACAAGTGGAGAATTTTTATCCAAAAAACATTGTACACATTTTGGATCTTCAAAATTAATTGGTAAATTAGGTAGTGTATCAAAATTTGGTGGATCGATAGGACACTCATTTTCATGAAATTCCGATGAACCATTTACCATTTTTTCATCACCATTTATTGATTTCCAATCACCACATGGAACGGAATGTTCGTTTTTCAATAGCTGTTGTGTTCCACGTTTTTTTAATATTTCAGCAAATGACACTGGTAACGAATGATATTTGTCACTAAAAATTTTATTTTAAATAAATACATAAAATAAAGTTTAGTTATCTTGGCAAGACGTAAAATTTTTTAAGTATTCTAAACAGTTGTTTATTTTTCAAAAAATTATAAATTTGAAAATAGAAAAGGTCCTGAAACATTGAAATAATTAGGGGTAATTTGGATTTTAACATTAATCTCCTTTTTACATTTAAATAACATCCCAAATTCTCACCACCAGTGTAAGATATCAAGGTTAGAAATGATGCGCAGATTCAAGATCTCAACGGTCATTTTCATCAAAAAATTAGTAGCTATCAAATTTGCAACTTCAAAACTTGCCTACAAAACACATTTTTTATTTTCGATAGTCATAACTTTTACAAAAAAAAATTGAAGATAACTAATAGTGTTAATTTTAAAGTACTCGACATAAGGTTTAACATTAACCTTTGAATTATTTTTAACCATCAGCATTCATTAAATACTCTAAACATGCAGACCATACAATTATAAAAAGGAGAACATGTTGTACCTTTAACCAATTTTCACTTTTTTAATTTTCTACATAGTTTTTAATTACATCTTATGAACCTACTTTTTTGAAGTAAATAAATTATGTTGAACATGCAATGAATATCGAATTATATTGACGTATTTTACAATTTAAAAACACAATAACCCTTCAATAATACAACACAATATTGTTCCTTTGACCAGGAAGTGTTTTAGGTTTGCCCACTTAAAAAATCATATTTCCTAATTTTTACAAAAAGTTATTGAAAAAATCTAACTTTCCTCAATTATTATACAATATTAAACATATATATATATATATACTTAATTTTTGTCTTATTTTATATATATATATATATATATATATATATATATATATATATATATATAAATATATATAGTATATATATATATATATATATATATATATATATATATATATATATATATATATATATATATATATATATATATATATATACACTTAATTTTTGTCTTATTTTATATATATATATATAAAATAAGACAAAAATTAAGTATACCAATTTTCGAGTTGTCGACACTGTTTTTTCAAAATTATCGTGTTTATGTCACATAAATACCACAATTTAAAACATTTTACAAGACAACTATTACACTTGTATATTTAATACAACTATTAAAAATACATGTACGCCATTTTCGAATGTTATTAATCCATGGATTTGTGGAGTCTAGTTTGCACGGGTCGGGTTGGTTTTTGGTCCCTACGTTCAATCTGTGATTAAACTACCCATGTATTTATGGTGTATAGTTTGCATGGGTCGGGTTGGTTTTTGGCCCTTACGTTCAGCCTGTGATTAAACTACCCATGGATAACTCGAAAAATAGCCGAACACTCGAAAATTGGTATTTTTCATTTTCGTCTTATTTTAGATTGTTTTACCAAAATCCATCAAAAAATCGAGGCGCCACGGATATCGTAATCGATATTAATATTATAATATACTTATATAATTAATAAGTAAATAATTTCAAAATAAATATAATATTGTTTTTTTATGCACCGACTTACCCTGAAATCAAAGTGTCCATATTGTCCTCCATTTATGCTATTACAGAATTAGTCTTTTTAAATATATAACTGAAGATATATAAATCGTTGCCTATATATCTTATAAAATTTAAAACTCGTAATAATTTTTTCTATTAATTGTAAATAAATAAAAATCAAATAAAAAAGGTCCCAATAAAAAAATTAAGAGAAAAAATGAAATATAAATACTTGACATTTAAACAAAAATAAAGTTACTCACAATTTGTTATTATTTTATGTCACCCCAACAACCCAATACAATACTTTTAATTCATCTGAACTAAAATTTGAATTGTAAACAAATTCAATTTTTTCACTACCATAATAGCTCTAATGTTTCGATCATAATACTCTAATTAAGAATTGAAAAATAAATTTTATTTCTCATTTCCTCACGTTAATAATTTTACACCAGCAGCTTGTAATATAAAAATAATATACTACTTCAGGTTCAAGTATAAATTTATTTATTTTTTTTTTTTTCTGGCTTCAGCTACTTTTTAGCTATATAGCCATTAACCAAAGGGGATTATTATTTTATACAATAACATTACTGCTAGGTGGTCACCCATCCAATTACAGATTGTGACTGCTGTTGCTTAACTTTATAGATTGATCAAAGCCTGTCATTACGTTACGTCAGTCCGGGGTCAAGTATAAATTTAACATACAATTTATTAAAAGCCTTATTGAAAACGATCTAGTTTTAGATGCCTTCGAGAAATTTCATATTTCTATCAAAGATAAAGCTAGTTTATGACAAACTTATTCAGTATTATATGTGTAGTTTTCGCCGATATCTACAGTTTTAAATCCAATTGTTATTCTACGAGTCCTGCACATGACAATTGCATTACAGCTTATGGTCCGTCCAAGAGTTACAAAAATTCTATTTGGTCGAGTTACACCATGAAATATTTTTTGAATGATTGGAGTCACAACAACCATAACAAAAATCCTAGTATACCAGAATAGAGTTGTTGCCTTCTTCAACGAAAGAATAAAAAAACCTATTGTTTTTTACGATTAGTCAAATAAGTTAATATATGTTATATGTAAGTAAATATATGTGATTTCACTTCTTACATTTTTTTCTAAATGTTTCCCCTTCTGAATTGTGACTTTTAAAGACTATTGCGACTACTATCCTTCAAAACTATTTTTTTGTATCTGAATTGACTATAATTTTGGCAGCCAGGACTTGTACCATTATAATATATATTGAAAGCTCAAACAAATCAGGATTCTTCAGTTTTTCGTTTCTAAAAGAAATATAAACTATAGAATTTTTGCTTAGAAAATGTGTTTTATTATAAATTTTACACCATTACAATGTTATTCACTGAATAAGCTTTATTTCAGAAGACATCAGAAAACATTATGTATATGATTTGCAAGAGGGTACAAATAAGAATGCGATATAAAAAAATTAAACACGAAAATTTTTCGATATTTGTTTGTTTAAAATTATTCTTGTTATTGTAAGTAGCCTACATATAATACACTCGATCGTATAATGCATATCAATTTTTCTCTTCAGAGAACGAAGCAGAGGCAGAAAACAAACCAACTTTTCGAAAAATGTAAAATAAATGTGCTTTTGTTAACAGAATATTTTTCATATTTTACACCTACTTATATTATAGATGATAACTTGTTGAAACTTTAAAACCAGCAGTTGAATCTAGAAAATGTTACGAATGTTTAAAATATGCTAATGAATTTAACTTGAAGCACTTGCTAATCCACAAAAAATCGAGTTTGATCCATTTAAGTTTTTACGGACTATATTTGAGTCAAAATCTAACTAGTCGCCCTCCAAGATAACATCTGAAAAATATAAAATAATATATAAAAATTCAAAAGAAAAGTATGTTTTCAATATCCCTTCTTTTAATACAAAAATTTATTTATTTTTTATAATATTATAAATTACACTTTAAAATTATGTTATCTAATGAGAAAATTAACACACTAAAAGAATAATCCACGCATTCTACGTCCCATTCCTTGTCTATCGTATAACACGTTAAATTTATTCACGAATTGATTAATATCGTTGCATCCTTTTGTTATTGTACCCAAATACGTCATTAAACCCACATCGTTGCATTGCTAAAAGAAAAAATTACAAATTATTCCAAAAAAAATGAAGTCAAATTAAGTCAAAACCTTGAAAATTTTTTTATGCGAGGTCTCCAATCTAAAATTTGATCTTTTTGCAAAATATAATTCTCTATTCGTAATTATTAAAAAAGTCCTCCTTGAGTAATAGGAAACGTTGATGTTCGAATTCTAGAAGTTGTTTGTATTATTATATTTTAGGTTTATTGATTCTGATGTAATTAACAAAAAAAATTGTAGAGTATACCCAAATAGAATTTTGACTAGTTTTCCTTAGAGCAAACCGTGATTGGTTTAGAAAATTAGATTATTTTCTTATATTGAATGTTCTAAATGACCCTGACATGAAGATTGGCTAGTGTTACTTATTTGTTTATTGGTCCAGTGAATTTGTGAATTAGCTTACATAAATATAATAGGTTGGTATACCGTATCATATGAAGTCATTAATAAATACACTTCTAAAAATTTGTTTAGTCATGATTGTATATGAAAGTTGTTACACTTTTTCCTCTACAATTCTGAAAAGTGGGCCGTTTTCTTTTTCTGAGCCCAAATAGCAATTTTGATGTTGTCAACCAAAGGACATCCCATTTTGTCACATGTTGGAAAAAACGTTTTAGCATTTGTTCTTAAATAATCCTCCGATAACAGTATGAAAAAAAATACCCGTCAATTGCAAGCCTGTAGGTTTAGTTTATCCTAAAATAAAACCAAAAACAAAGCTCAATAATTATTAGTTTCAAATTATTGTCAGTAACAGTTAGCGTTATAGTCAACTCAATTCAGAGAATACAAATTGTAATCCTATCACCGTCATATAAAAATTAATACATTTAAGAATATAAATTATTATAAACTAGGAAACATGAATCAAAGCCACTTTAAATGTCTGTTATTTTTTTAGTTAAACAGATGTTTTATTTTTTTATAACATGACTGGTACAAATTTTTAGCTAGTGATTATATAATATTTTTTAATCAACTATTAGTCCAAAAATGTCTTTTCTTTATCTAATGAACTATCAGCCAACAATTTCCTAAAATGGCATTACATAATGAAGTAATGACTGGTCATTTTGACAAGATATCGGTTACTCATTATTCACTTGACGCATTTTTAAGAAGGAACACTTTGATTTTGCATAAAGAAGTTTCTATTCCCAAGAAAACAATTTTTTTTCAACATCTATTTAAATTAAAATGGAGCCTCACATTGCTACAATTAATATAAAATAAAATTACTTACATTATAGAAATCTTGTCGAAAAGCTAAACTTTGTATAACAGGTAATCTATGACTTAGCGAATACGCTTCACGTAATATTTCATGATTTAATTTTAAATTACCCGATTGTACAGCATGCATATATGCTAAAACTAATTTAACACGTGAATGTAACATTTTAATAGCACTATGCTGTGCTGTTAAATGTTCAGCAACTAATGAGCTTTCCCCAGCTTCATTCGATGACATCCGTGCTACATGGTCAACGCCAATACGTTCAGCTTCTTCCGTCGCGAGGGTATATGTTAATGAGACAAATAACATTGTAGCTTCACCACCAATTAAATCGATAACAGATTCATAGAATGTAATTGGTAATTGCTAATTTAAAAAAAAATACAATTAAAATTAGTTTATACTAATTTTTTATTACACAAATAAAAAATTTAGTCAGGTAATAATTCTACTCTAGAAGAAACACAAAGCCTTGTTCACATCGGTTAATTAAATAACTAAACGTGTTCGAACAAGAAAATAATATTTACGTGCTGAATCAAACAATTTAGTCAATTTTGTTTTGAAGTTTTATAATGGGTACGTTGTAAAATACATAATGTTGTTCTCCTATCACGATATGACACCATACAACTTTGATGATATCATATCGTGATGGACAACGTGAAGGAGTTTTGAAATGCTAGCAATGACAGCATTGATTGACCCGTGTTCACTATTCACAGTCACGTCATTTAATATGTTTATAAGCCATGATTTTTAATAAAGTAAATATTATAGTGAGTCGTTTATACATAATTTTTCTAGAATTTATACATAATTTTTCAAGAATTTATAATAAATGCCAACATCCCTAATTACATGAAATTTAGCATGGAGTATATAAAAAAAGAAACGTAAGTGAATGTTTAAACCATTTTCATTAAGGGGATAAAAACACCGGAACTTTATTTCTTATATTAAAAATATTAGTGGAAACCTCGAAAAATTTGTCACTGAATTAGGTTTTAGTAACTAGTTCATAATCAATTTTCAACTAAAAAAAAAAACTTTTTTAACGCAAAATGGGTATTATCGATCAATTTAAACTTATTTTTAAAGTTATCCTATTTTATATGCTTATAATAAAGTTAAAATTTACTTACCCCTTCGTTACGCGATAAAGGGTTTAATTTCATTAAAACTGGACATTCGTTTATTTCGCATATTTGTTTATGAATTTTAATATCCCCATCATCTGGGGCATCACCAGTTGTATACCAACCAAGAAAATCCATATCACTAAAGACTTGTTTAACTACAGAAACAATAAAAATTAATTGAAAGTAAAATTTTGTCAAATTCAATAAAATTGTATGTAATTCTATAAAGGACCTTGCACAAAGCTTGGAGACATTGAAAACCAATCAATTTTTTTTTAAAGTTTGGGAAAATGTTTTTCTTAAGGTAGTTAACCAGATATAGGAATATCAAATGCATTTTTCTGAAATTTTCATAAGATTTTCAGAAAGACTCTTGAATGATATGATGAAATCTAAAATTTCAAATCGATCCACTAAGTCCTTTTTAAGATATTCTATCATAAAAAAATTGTTTTTTTAACAAATAGCATTTATTAAAAAAATGCTTTACAGAGAAAATGTGACAGATTCTCTTAAAAAATGATGTTTAGATGATAATAGAAGATTCTGTGAATAATAATAAAAAGTCGAAATTAGACATCAGGCAACGTTGCAGTGGTATATATATATATATATATATATATATATATATATATATATATATATATATATATATATATATATATATATATATATATATATATATATATATATATATATATATATATATATATATATATATATATATAACTGGAGTCATAAGAATCAGTTATGTACGTACGACTGTTCAGTTAAGACGCATTTAAGTTATAATGACATATACATATATGTGTCAGAGCCAAGATAAGGTATAATATATATATACATATATGTGTCATTATAACTTAAATGCGTCTTAACTGAACAGTCGTACGTACATAACTGATTCTTATGACTCTAGTTATATATATTTATATATAATTACTAAAATACCCAAATTACAGTAAGTTCTTATTTACTGTATGTCCTATATATATTTAATATAACGAAGTAACAGTAACATTTAGGCAAATTACTTTATAGTTTGTTGGTTTGGCCGCATTGGGTTTATATTTATAAATTATTACTAGTGGCAATTATTACTATTTTCATAATACTTTAACGTTCAAGATGATAACGTGAATAACCGATTGTTACCGATAAGTATGTTGTAGAAATCGAATACAACAAAGTATAATAATAGAATGTATATACGACAAACAGTTAAAAAGTTATTTTATTAAAATTAAATATTATTTTATTAAAAATCCATCTTTCTACGAGAGCAATATAAATGCTAAATTTAAATTAACGTATAAACCAATTATATCAGAGAGGCGTGACACATATTTTGTTTAATATTTTATATAGAAATACACAGAGATTAAATTATTTTAATTCTGAATGTGAGCTGTGATGACAGGTCACAATAGTACTATTTATTGATTGTTTAGATATAACGCTTAGATTAAAGAAATTATAGATATTTATTTGCTATTGTAATTAAGCTAAAATAACGAATGATGTGAAAACAAGCAAGAAATGCTTTAATTTTTTGTTTTAATATTTGATTCCTACCGGGATTAATGAGATTATCTTTCAATTACCCTTTTTAATTGTTATTGTAATTTTCTTAAAATTTATCTCTAAATTTTTTGGCTTAGATGTTGTAGTTTTATTAGCAAAACCAGGGAGCCGCAAAACCCATTGCTTCATATGAATATTACTAATTTAGATTAAACTTAAATATAAGTTTGTGTTCTTACATTGTTCTTCCTTAATATTATAATAATCTCGATCAATAATAACATCCCCTGCGATTACACTGAACAGCAATTCAAACGAATTCATTACTTCAATATTTCTGCCTTTTTGTTTTCCAATTAGTGCTCCGATTACTATTTTCAAAAACATTCAAAGTTATAAAAAAAAACAACATAGAAATTAATAAGCTACTTAAGGGGAGCCCTACTTAAAATACATACCTCGCTGAATGGATCCTTCTTGTGCACGAAGTCGTGTCCAATGTTCCGATATATTCATAACAACTAAAGGATGTAAAGATATAGTAACGGACCCAACTAAACTCGATGATGCCATCACATTTTTTACTGTACTTTCATCAGTATTAACGGCTGTTATGGACCCAGAAATATCTACATCCATTGTAGATTCTTCAGCAACACTCATTTTTTGTGAGGTTATAAAAACACAAAATAGATAGGTTTATAAAATTTAAATAGATCTTAATTTTTATAAAACAAAAGTTTTCAAACAAGATGTAAACAATTGTTGTAAATTTTTTAATTTAAAATTTCTAATTGCTTATAACTTTCTTTCAAATTTTTGACACTTGTATAAAGCTTTGACGAAAATGACCGAACATTTTATATTATAGATACAGAATCTTTGTAATTTTTATTTTAAACAAAAACATTTAAAAAATTTTGTTTAACTTATTGTAAAAACTGTTTAACAATTCCGTTATTTAATAATGTTTTACAATAAAAAATAATGAGTGAATTTCTAACGATCCAAGGTATGGACGGAGAATTTTAAATATACTTATTGAGGGAAATTTAAAAAGTTTAATTTTTATGTTTAGTTGGACAATGTGGAAATCAAATTGGTAATGCATTATGGCCATTAATTTTGGATGAATATGGTATAAGTCAAGTTCCTGGAGGTATTATTCGTGATAAATATAATGATAAACCGGATTTTACAATCAACGATGGATTTCACAGCTTTTTTTATGTTCCTGAAAACGTTAAAGTCCGTGGATTTAAGACATTTAGCGATTTGAAACAAGCAAAAGTTAAAGCACGAGTATGTGTCAATCGTTGATTCTATTCCAAAAACAAAAAATTATACTAATGAATTAAATATAATACTTACGTGTTCACATTTAAGACTGTGATTTCAGAAAATTTCCGATTAGTTTATATATATATAACTTAAATAACCGTCTATCACTCAATGTCAATTTTAAGCTTCCAATGAAAAAAATAGAATTATCGCCAGAAACCCTCTTGAGACAAATGCGATTGCGAACACTTGAAACAAACTGGTCATCCGTTTAATATGTTTAGAATTGCATACAGGCTACTACGACTGATCGCCAACTATCATAATTTCTTATAACATTCTGATTCTCTAAGTTTATATTTAATTTTGCAAATTATCAGATTTTATGTTATTGTACGTAGGTTTTAGAACGCCGGATAGCAAAAACAAAGACGATATCATTAGGCTGATTATTAATGTACATAGCTTGTGTTCAAAAACACATCCACCAGTACGCAAGCCAGAACGATATGTTGACATCGAAGTATAATATTTAACATTGCTAATATACAATATTGATGACATATTGTTCTTGCCAACGTCCTGATTTGTTTTGAAACATGGCTTAAAGAAATTGTATTAGTTATTTTAATATAGTTTATATTAGAGAGTTGGGATCTCTCTGAGCATAAATTTTTCATACCTATAGTCTATAAATTCATAATACATTTGCAAGACATGTCATTCACATTTTTATAAATATCCTCGGAGTATTTTAATCACGGGTGAATGTAAAGACCAAAAAAACAAGCAGACAAGTGGATTGTTCCAAATTTTTCACCTATTTCCCTCCCTTTCTAGTCTCTAAAAATCCTTCTGGATATTTTCTTTTTATGTGTAACTGAATGTATTTCAAATAATTTCGAAAGTCCAATTCCGGTTAAAATTTAGGATGTGATATTTGGAGTTGAATTATCTTAATACTTCGTATTTGCGGGTCAATTTAGCACCGGTCTACGGGATTTTAGTTCTTACGTTCACTCTGTGATTAAAATACTCAGACAATACTTACACAAATGTTAATATAATACCAATTAGTTCAGCACAAATATCAAAGAATTTCGTATTTTAAAAAATTATTCAGTAGTAACGGCGATAACTTAAGTATCTCATAATTACTCGGTAAAATGAATATGAGGCATTTGATGCCAAAGAATGTTATTAATGTAAAATGTATCCATTTGTTTATCTTTTTGTACTTCGTGTTAGGAGTGATGTAAATCCTATTTAAAAAAATATCGTTAAATCATATAAAAATTCAATCAGAATGTATTCGAAATGAATAAATAGGATTGAATTGAAATGGATAGAAAATGAATAGGATTGAATCGAAAATTTAATTCTCTACTACATTTGGTTAACACATTTCACTTAGACTCAATAGGTTTGAAAATAAAAAATTAAATTGGAATTTTCACTTATGGATTATTTTATGGACATATTTGTCTTTAAAAATTTTTATTTTTTGTAAATCATAATAGGCAATTTTAATTGACATGGAAGATGGAATCGTAAACAAATATCGAACAGGACCAATGCGTGGTATATTTAGTAATAAAAGTATCATATCAAACTATCCTGGATCTGCAAATAATTGGGCTGAGGGTTACTATGAACATGGACATAAATACGAAAACGATATTTTAACAGCGGTACAAACTTCAATGGAAAAATGTGATAGCTTACACGGATTTCTATTGCTATTTTCTGTAGGGGGTGGTACTGGATCTGGTTTAGGCACGGCAACACTTAAGTTACTCGCGGATAATTATCCATTAATTGATAGGTATAACAATTTTATAAATCTTCTAATTCAAAAATTCGAAGCTGTTTTTCTATGTTGATGCAGATTTGTATGTGCCGTATACCCATCTGGTACTGAAGACGTTATAATCGCTCCATATAATGTAGCATTATCAACAAGTAAATTAATACAATATGCATCGTGTGTATTTCCTGTTGAAAATCGATCATTAATCGATATTCTTAATTTATTACAAAATAATCGATCAAAAGAAACGTTACGATATATGGCAAATTGTAAACCTTTTCAAGATATGAACAGTATTATTGTGAATATGTTACTACATTTAACTAGGTAAGGTGTATATTTTTATAATTCCAAAGTACACTAACTATTGACTTACAATTCAACTTCAATGTTTTATTTATGTAATATCGTCGTTACAACTATTTTTATGTGTATATATTGTATATTATACACAAAAAAAGTTTTGATTTATTACGTTAATGAACGTTTTGAATTATCAAGTTCTACAACTCTTAATATTTAACTACTTTTGTTGTATCAACACATTATTTCAGTTACAGAAGTAAAACTGATATAATGATTACTAAACTTTTTAAAAATATCTAAGTTGTAGAATCTGACAATCACACACAAATTAAATTATAATTCCCTTGTTTTCATAATAATATAATAAATAATAAAATCTAAAGTAATTAAATCGAGTTAACTCAACTTGTGTAAATACTTTTAACGTTAGATTTAAAAAGTAAATTAATCTTAATATTTATTTATATAGTGGATCGCGGTTTCCAGGATCTCTAAACCTCGATATGAGTGATCTTGTTACAAATATGGTACCTTATCCTAGATTACATTATTTAAGCACCAGCTATTTTCCACATACTTTTGCCACAGTAAAGTCTTCAACATCATCCAAGTAAGTAAAATTTTTATTTAGGACTTTTACACTTCTTGTTTACAAATTTAAATATCATTCGGAAATCTGTTATTCAATGCACAAATCAGATTGGGCCATATTGGTATAAAACGCCTAGAATATCGATCTTCTTCACTTCTAACATACTAGCAATCCGAACCCAAAAATTGTGTAAAACGTTTGTATTATGGACATTTAAAAGTTTTCGATCAAAAGAGTTATGAACCAAGAGCCAGTGGCCAATTTTTGGTCGTCATTATAAGAGTCATGAAAAGTCACTGATTAAATTTTTTATACATATTGAATGTTAAATTCACATCATTAGCTACTCTTAAATTTCAACGAGGATAAGAAATTATGTTCATTTTAGTCATAGTAGAGAGAGAGAACATATTTGTAAAGTTAAAAATATACAAATAGAACAACATAGAAAAGTTTAATATATTATAATTCTTAATTTTTGTTTACAAAAATATTAACACAAGAAAATAAAAACTATACTCTAATAATATTCATACAAGACTTTTGAGATATTGATGAAGGAAGTTTTTTAATATTCAATAGGTATAGAGTATTTTATGTGTGTTTTCATGAATTCTCAAATGGCCACCCAAAATTTATCACTGTCTCTTCATATCTATAATTAATAGCACATTAGTTTAGCCTTACCGAACAAAATAAAATTATCTAACAGTAAATAGGTAAGACAATTTACTTACCATAAATGCACTCAGGAATCAATATAAACGGTTTGCTATATCTAGGTTAAAAGTCACATTTCAAATGATTTCGTTCATACCAAAAAGCCGGCTTCATTATTTCTTCAATAGATTTATAGATAATTTTTGATCGAAATATCTGTATATTACATCCTAATTTTATCTCTTTTTCCTAGTCGACAATTTTTAGAAAATATGTACAACTGCATTACATCACATCGGAATCAGTTAGTAAAATTAACACCTCTAGGTAAGCATAAAATTGAATGATGAAAATAATTAAAAAATCAAATACAAATTTTATTATAATTTTTGAAATTTAAACAGATAAACAATCAATGTTAATTGGCGCTACAATACAAGGGCGTGGTGCAATTACGATTTCTGATTTACGTTATCTTGTTCGAAAATTACAACAAAAAGGACGATTTACGCCATGGAGTAAAACAGCAATTAAATTAGGTTTATGTTCAGTACCACCATCGGGTCATGATTATTCACTTTTTGGTATTTTTAATACGACATCTATGGAAACATTATATAAAAATATTCTGACGCAATTTACCAAACTTTATAAACGAAAAGTAATTTCTCATTTTTTTGCTTTATTTTTCTCGTTGGAAGTCTAGCTTTCCAACTGTTACTTAATCGACAAAAAAAAAAAATTAAAATTATAATAATAAAATAAAAATTTTTCTTTATTTTATGCAAACGTAGTTCAATCATTTGGTCGTAAGTTGTCATCATAAAATTCACAACTTAATTTAAGCAATTTTCTTCTTGGTGCGTTATTGGTGATTTTACTGAAATTAATTACTATTCTTACTATTTTAGGCGCATGTTCATCATTATTACAAAATAGATGGATTTGAATCTGAACAATTTAAACACTGTAGTGAAATAATCGAATCAGGCATTGAAAATTATAAAAATATTGCTACAATAACTCCAAGAAACTCCATTTTGTCTACATCACACTACGAAATTTTATAAAAGATTTTTTACAAGAAGATCAAAATTCAATATATTAATTATACAATTATAATATAAAAAGTCAACCGTCATTATTATCATTAATGCCTGTTTACCATAAACTGAACATCTAATTTCATTTTATAGTAATTAGGATACATATAATAGATTTGGTTAATGCTTTCTGTGTGAAATAAAATATATATTATATGTTTTTACAAAATTAATGGGCACTATTTATTTGCGGCAATCCGAATTCATCTACTAGAACACCATCCTAAAAAAAATAATACACAATCTCTTAGTAATTTTTGTTTTAAAATAATCTTGTTGTGAGAAAGAACGAGTTGCAAAAGTATAATTTCTTCCTCAACAAGGAAATTTTTTATTTTCTTCGTGTGCTTTTTTTTTATAAAACCAATTAACAAAATAACAATGATGTTTCACTAGGATATTTCCATTTAATACATAGACTGGGTTTTACATATACCTATCTTTTATTTAGCTTTATGTAACCACTTTTCCTCTACGCAAATTTAGAAAAGTAGGTCATTTTCGGAAATCGTAAAAATTTTCGATTGCCCCAACAAGATAGACATCTGGATTTATCAATTGTGGAGCAAATTGGTTTTTACGTTTGTTATTGTGATCTTCCTACAATAATAACAAAAAAAAAAAACAGATATCCCTCAATTTGAAGCTTGTGAGGACAATCGAAAGAGTTATTACACTAACCATATAAAAAATTTTAATTTTAGTTGGGTATTTATAATTGATGAATATGGGCACCGGGACCAATATTTAACTTAAAAAGGCATTTAATTTCGAAATAACCTTTGAACACGGTTTAGAGTTTTTTGTTGTTGCTCTCTGAAAAAGTAGAGAACATCATAGAAAAGACCATAAACAAAAGAAATTTGTCGGATATCCGAAATTTTCAGCTTTATCATTCGCTGAAATATTGTCAAAATTTCAAAGGATCCATCATTTTTTAAAATCCTTAAACTCTGAATTCCAACACTTATTTAAACGTTTTCTGAGCTACTTTTATAATTTGTATCAAAGAAATTGTCTTTTATCATAATACGAGTACAACATAAAACACTCATATTCCACATTCTATTTCATCTTCATTTTGAGGCAGAAACACCATTTTACACCTCGTTCCTTCTTTACAACATTGTGCACTTAATATAACAGAACGTTGCTTGACTAATATTATTTTTAATTGCAGAATTATGCATTACCACAGTTAAGTAAATTTAATAATAATAATATATAATAAATACGCAGTTCATACTGAAAAGTTTTTTATATAATAGTAATATACAACGCATGTGTTAATTAGCTGAAAATGTGATGGATTTGCAGTAAATCTTTATACTATGAAAACAATGAATTGTTTTGTTTTTATGTTGAACCAAAAACTTTCGTTCGTATAATAAACATTTAATTTTTTTAATATGATAATCATGTATGTCTATTAAATTTCAAGAACCGAAAACGTGTTTAGCGTTTAAGTTCTAACGTTTAAGTTCTAGAAGAACAATTAGATCAATAATTTCAGTTGTGAAAAAAATGACAAAATCTCTAGTCTATCTATCTGATAGCATTAACTAGACATATTTGAAACTATAAAAAAAGCACACAACTTTATGTAAAATCTTTCAATTTTCGCGTAAAAATAATTCAAAAAATACTTATCCAAATGTTATGAAATTTGATATGCACAATATTGAAATGAAAACAGAGGGCTTGCCGAAGGATTTTTCTCGAAAAAAAATTTCTAAATATAAAAGTTTAGAAATTTATTTTCGAGAATAATTTCAACAAGCCCTCCAAATTTTATAACATTTGGATAAATATTTTTTGAGTATTTTTGCGCGAAATGTATATTACATGTTATTTAAGTCGAAGAGTTTTTGCCGAAAAAAAATTTCTAAGTATAATCAACATTATATTTTATATTTAGAAATACATTTTTCGAGAAAAACTCCTCTACAATCCCTCTGTTTTCATATCAATATTGTGCATATCAAATTCCATAACATTTGGATAAGTATTGAAAATTGAAAGATTTTACATAAAGGAGTGTGGTTCTAACAGCTGTGGATAATCCATCTTAAGTTCAGTGCATACCGATTGTTAAAAATTTGTCTAGTAAAAACTAGCCTTTCTAGATTTCGTTTACTATACAGAATTAACATAAATAGTATTTTAAAATAATGTAGAAAATTAAATTTCTTTTAAGAGTATAAGAGACCTCTTTTTTACTTGTTTGGTGGTATAAAAAAGTAATCAGTTTCCTTCTATAACTGATAATCACAACGATTGAGGATGTCCTTTTTTTTAATTACGAAAATCTAAAAATATAGACACAAATTTTATTACCTTATTTCGAAGGCCACTTGGTACACCGTCTTTGGAAGGATCCTTATCAGGAGCTTCTGGAGCTTTAACAACATCGTCTAAATAACTTGTATCATCGTCTAATGCAATTTCATCACCTAAAGCATCTAGTTCAGCAGCTAATTCATCTTCATCTACATCGGGTACCCCATATGTACGGCCTAGTGCTTCTTGTACTTCATCGGCTTGTTCTAGTAAATCAGCTAAATCATCTTGTGCATCCTGAAAAAAACAAATTGAATATATTGCTTTCGTCAGTAAATTATTGCAATCATTTTTTATAGAATCCCAATACACTATAATTCTATTAACGTATTTTATTTAACATCTACATAAAAATCCTACCATAGGATATTGACAATGTTCTTTCTAATTTCTTTGTAGTAATTTGATTATCTTCTACAGTGAAATTTCGGTGTTACAAATCTCAATTTATATTGATGTATGGATTGCTAAAATTCTATATATTAAAGTTTTGATTGTATGCAATTAACATATAACAAACTATTATAAGACTTTCGTTTCCTTTACCAATTTTAATAAATTCTTTTTGAAATAATGCCGTTTACTGTATTCGTTATATAAAGTTTATTTTTCGTTAAATCATATTAATTTTTCTATTTTAAAGGTATTTCATAAGATTCGGTAACACTGTATTACTTATTCCATTACGTAATTTTATTTTTCAAATAGAAACAATGTTATGTGCAAGCATGTTTAAATCGACTTTGTTAGGTCTATATTTTTAGAATTCTTTGTTATAATTTTTTTTTTAACTTATATTTATTATTTAATAACATTTTGAACATATGTTTTAAAATAATGTAGAATATTAAATATTTTTAAGAGTAAGGAGAACTTTTCATCTTGTTTTGGTGGTATACAAAAATTATCGTTCAGCTTCTGCAACTATAGCTAATAAGGCAGACTAAAAAATTCTTACTTCAATTTCATCAAGATTAATTTTTTTAATGGGCTTAAAATAGAGATTTTTTAATTCGACAGCGTATATATGTTTTTTATGTGTTCGCGGGTAACTTCGTCGTTTATGAACCGATTTTGATGATACATTTTTTTGTTGTAAAGAGATATCCCAAGGATGGTACCATGCTAAGGAAACCAGGATCTGATGTCCTTTAGGGGAGATAAAGGGTAAAAACAATTTTTGGTGATTAAATTTCATACAAATGAAAAATTTTTCGTGGTTGTATACAACACTCAAAAGTAAAAAAATAACATTATTCAAAAAAATAAACTAAATGAAAAAATAAATTTAAATTAAAAACTTCTATAAATAATTTCCTTGAGACCAATTACCTTTCAAAGTAGGTGCCAATCTTAACTTTAGCTATAAAACTGATTGCTTGGCGTCGACTTAGAAATTTTGAAGTAAGAATTCCTATTTATTATTTAATAACATTATGTACATGTTTTAAAATAATATAGAAAATAAATTTTTTTTAAAGAGTAGGTAGAACTTTTCATCTTTTGGTAGTGTAAAAAAAATAATCGTTCAACTTATAAAACTATAGCTTATAAGATAGGCTAGTAATAAAATTCTTACTTCAATTTCATCAAGATTAATTTTTTTAAATTCTTGTTTCATTGCTTTTGCACCATGCTTCATTGCAGCTACTGTATTTTGTGTATCTTTTAAGGCCTGAGTTGCATAATTTGCTTGTTCCATGTTAAATGATTGATTTCTTAAACCTTCCACTTGTTGTTCATATCTAAAAATATACCAATCGCAAATTCAGTGTAAATGATCCAATTTACTGTGATGATAAGACTGTATTCTATAACTCATTATTAAATACCTCAATTTGTCAAATAATGAACAAAATTATTTCAATTTGAAATCTTAAATACTTACGCTTTTTTTTGTTTTAAAACTCGCATTGCTTTTGCCTTGACTGAATTTTTGGCTGGTCCCTCACGCATTTTTGCCATTTGATCCTTATATTTCCGTAGTTCAGCTTCTAATCTCTGAACTTTCTTTTCAATTTCATCCGCACGAGAATCCACCTTGAAGAAAATCGCTTTTATTTAAAAAATCCATAATTTCTTCCATCAAGTATGACTCATCGTCATGTTTAAGCTATTAGAAACAAAAATTAATTTTTAATTTCTTACTCCAGAAATAACATCTGTCAAATTTGGTGGTGGAGCTTTGTCTTTTGCTCTTCCAAACAATCGATTCATTTTTCTAAGATTCTAATTTAAATTATATTGAATGCACAGTAATGACAGTTCTTCTGTCAAACTGTCGAAATAGTTCTTTTCTTAGATCATATTGTTGAAGTTTTTATCACGAACACAGTCAGATAATAACGATCAACTATGAAGAATTAAAACAATGGAATATACAACCTAATGGTTATTAAAACTATTTGGAATAAAGCAGTGAATTTATTGGTAAAACAGAAGGGCAATCACCGTAAATTTGTATCGCATGGAATTATGCCATCTCTGAACGTACAAACAAACTAAATTACTATGACCCACAAAATAAGTCTCATTATTATGTTATATAATAAAGTTCCAATCTTATATAAGCTTATTGCCTTGTATAAAAATGGTTTTATCGTATTTACTTCAAATTAGAAAACTTGTAGTATTTAATTAATTTTTAAAACGTATTTATAGAATTAATTCAATTCTAATATTAATAAATAAATAAAATTGGTCACAGGGATTCAGGACAATTACAAACTAAATGTTGCTTTTAGTTGAACGTTTCGTTCTTTTATTAGGACTTCCTTAGCAACTTAATCGTACTAGTTTACAGATTAAAATAAATTATTGTTGAAACTTATAAAGTATTGGTGTGCGTGCATATTATAAAACCTAACAAAAATTAACAATTTAACTATTCCACTAATTTTCACAGAATAATTCAGTATATCCTCAATGACATTTTAAATTTAGACTAGCTGGCCCGGCAAACGTCGTTTTGCCACATATTTCTAATTAACTTCAACATTTTCGAAGTATAATAACATATTCTTAACTTTCCTCTATTTCTTAATACTGAAAGCTAAGGCAAATTAGAATAAATAATGATATTAATATATATTTTGAAGCATATTCGGACACGTTGCGGTGACAATTGATATTACATCGATTGCATGCAAAATTTGAAGCAGATTGGACGAAGGAATTTCGTTGTCCCATACAAACTTTGCCTCTGCTTTTCATCCCATTAGGGGTAGAATTTCATAAAATCTTTTCTTAAGGGATGCCCGGTATTTGATGTGTAACCCACTATTTGGTGTGGGATACCCATGACACGAAATATTTATATATACACTCGTGTTTGATGTGGGACACCCGGTACCTCGTGCACCCACAAGTCGTGTATATTGTGCTGTGGTTCTCATATACTTGATGAAAAATAGTAAAAGGAAGTCCAGAACCACTAATATAGAAAAGAAGAGATAAATAAATTATATTTTGAATAGCTGACCCGGGTAAACATTGTTTTGTTATATAAATTATTTCTAATTAACATCAATATCTCCTAAATATAATAACATATTCTCAACTGTCTATAACTAAATATGAAGCTGCGGCAAATCAGAATAAATTATGATATTAATTTATATTTTGAAGCATACCCACCCGGTTTACGCGTTGCTGTGTTATTTTTCACATTTAATAAGTGATATTACATCGTTTAAATGCGGACCCGGTACATTATATCCACCCGGTATTTAACTGGTATTTGCTGGGGTACAACCGGGACCGCTTTCACCCGATAATTTTTGCTGTTGTACACATACACTTGATGAAAGGTGTATGGACCTCCTGAACCAAGAATGATTCCGGTAATACTTTAACATTAACATTTAACATTTAAAAGTTTCTTTATTTATCATTAAAGTTTACATGATTTTTTTTTTTTTTACATTTTTCTGTTCCTATTTGTTTGAAAAACAATTTATGCAGATAAGTTTATAAGTTTATAGTAGTTAGTTTTTGTGTTAATGTGCATTTTGATTTTTCGCTTTCTGGGTAAAAAATTATAGAAAAAACCCTTCATTTGTTTCGTTACAGATACTTATAACCTACTATATACACTTATATCTAAAGCTATGTACATTTGTTCCACAGTAAACTGTGTGGTAATTTATATTTTACTTTAAAAGGTACATTGTTCTCATTATATATTCCTACATCATGTAGGATTTTGTGTTGCTTGACGCTAGTTTCATAAAAGCTTTTTGTTCGTTCATAAATATCTTTAGTTATATCATCTATACTTAATCTATTTCTTATATTGACATTTGATTCATTTTGATTTGCATCACTAATCAGTCTTAACACTTTATTTTGTACAGTTTTTATTTTTTTAATCATGGTTCTTGAAGTATTACTCCACACTGGTGCTGCATATAAAAGGAGAGGCTTAATTAGAGTTTTGTACAGTATAAGTTTGTTTTTAATGGATAATTTGCTATTTCTACCTATTAATGGATATAGTAGATGTCTAATTCCATATGTTTTATTGCACATATTGGTGATATGTGTTCGATAATTTAACTTACTGTCAAGAGTTACTCCTAGATATTTTACTGTAGTTTTTGGAGTAATTATTTCGTTTTTTATTTTGATGGTGAAATCGTTTTCTCCTTTTTTTATTTGATTAATCCTATGGCTATAGATTCTGATTTTGTAGCGTTAATTTTTATTTTCCACTTATCATAAAATTTCATAAAGTTATTAAGAGTATTTTGAATTTTATCTAAAGCATTTCTTTTATTCCACGACGCTACATACACCGCAGTGTCGTCGGCAAAAAGTGCTGTATTTGTAGATTGATCTGTTGGTAGGTCATTTATATAATATGAAAAGAGCTGAGGCCCTAGTATTGAGCCTTGTGGAACTCCTGCTGCTACGCATTGTATTTCAGATTCAGCACCATTGACGACGACACTGAAGGTTCTGTTTTTCAGGTAACTTTGTAGTAATTTGACTATATACAAAGGTAAGTCAATAGTTGATAATTTGAATATTAGGCCTTCATGCCAGACCGTGTCAAATGCTTTTTCAATGTCAAGTAACACCATGGCTGTTGATTTATTAATACTTTAACAATGCGATATACACACTTTATATAGTTGACAGTTCGTCATACTGCTAGTGAGAAGAGATAAAGAAGTTTTATTTTGAATTTCAAAATTAGATTTTGGTTTCTATGGAAATGATGATTTGTAACATGTGAGAAAAAAAAAGACAAAATATGTTTCACAGCTAGGAACATTTTGTATTCGAAAACCACAAGACCCCTTGTGGGTGGAATTTCGTAAAATCCGTTCTTAGCTGACCTCTACTCGGCAAAAGGAATATTCCTACCAAATTTCAAGTCAATCGACCTAATAGTTTCAGAGATTTCGTGATGAGTGAGTTCAAAAATGGGATCTCCTATATATATATAGAAGAGAAGATTTAGGGCTCAGGATAATTAAGCCATTCAAACCTATTTATCATAGTCATTACATTAAAAGGTATAATTAGAGCCGATTTCCTAAGAGAATTTGGCTTACTAATAGATCTTAAAAACAAGAATTTAATCGACAGCCAAACAAAACTATCAATTTATGGATCAGTAGCAGTAATGACTGCAGATGATACAATAGGTACTTTAGGAATTAAAAATCCATACACGTTTTAACTCCAGGAGATTTTTTACTCCATCATTTTCGCAATGTTCAGATATTCCAATTTTTGTATCTGATTTAAAAGCAAGAATGAATTGTCTACAACCTACTCCAAATTGGTACAAAATCAATTCACCACCATTTGTTTATAAACATTTACATAAAAGCTCATATGTTTTTCTACGTGTTGAGTTGATAGAATAAAATCAGCCTTAGAGAAACCTTACAAAGTTATTCAACGAGAAAATAAATATTTCATCGTCGAGTTAAAAATAAAACCTGTAAATATTTCAATCGACTGACTCAAGTAAGCGTATTTGTTACGTGCCGACGGCACAGATGTACCTCCTTCTATTCATGTAATGCACCGACATCATATGATAACAGAAGCAAACCTCATGAAGAACAACCACCTACGCAATCATCAAAAGTTAGTAGATCAGGGCAAGTTATGTTTTTTCCGTCACGATTTTGTGATTAAGTGTTATAGTTAAGTCGTAATTAAAAAAATTGATTATGTTATTATTTAAAAAAAAGAACACATAGACGTCATAGAATAAAGATGCAATTTGGTGAAGTGGCCATATCGTAATGTAACATGTTTTATGCAATGTTCAATATAAATAAATTAAAAGTATTACTTCGAATAAATAATTAATTAAATAGAACATACAATAATTATTGTTATAATGAACTCTTTGTATACCTATAAATTAAATATAAAGTTTTCCAAAGTTATGCAAATAGGATAAATAGCATCTTCATACAAGCTCATTTATGTTATCTACTTTCAACCTGTGATTAAACTACCTTAGGATAATTCGAAAAATATGCGAAAACTCAAAAATTAGTATTCTTCATTTTCGTCTTATTTTGGCTTGTTTTACCAAAATCAATCAAAATTCAGCCCTATTTGGGTGAGGAAATTAAAAGCAAAAATGTTCTACAGTTTTTTTTTCAAAAAATCAAAATTTATGGAGTTATGCTTGACTAAAAATGTCGATTTGTCACTATAAAAATGGTATGTTTTTAAATAATATGAAATATTTGTTAAACTTCGATAACATCTATGTAGCCAATCCATCTATCCAGTTTTTTATTTCCATTTTTGGTTTTACAGAAAATTAACAAATTAAAATACAAACAAGCATAAAATATACAACTACAAACAAGTTATAACTATTATTGTGAATATGACAAATAATTTTTCATACAAATACTGGGCAGAGAGAGGCATCTCTTTATATACATCGAAACTATACAACTGAGTCCGGCGTGATTAGGTTTTTCAGTAAAATGTCTATGTTTTTACCTATATAGCCTCTGGAATGAACAGTCAAGTATGCATTGGCATAATGGAAATTTGAAAATACGAAAGTACGATTTAATTTTCTCTTCCAAAACAATATCCCATATTGTGATAAAAAAATTAAAAATTTGAAAATAAAAATATTAAATTTATTTATTTTTAAGCCACACCTTAACAATTTGAATCACTTCCTTAAGAATTGATAAAAATATTTACATTTAGATTTTTAGACTTTACCACAGCGTGGTGTGAAATTAAGAAAATATTAATTTTCTCAATTAAAATAATATTTTTAAAGCTAAATTAATAATTAAATGGAATTCTCAGTCGCGCTAATTAACACTAATTAATATTTAAAAAATATAAATATGCATTAAATTTTTATCTTATCATAAAAACTTGTATACAGCTATTGGAAAAGTTTTGTTTTGATAGTAAAATATCGATTTTGTACTAATTGTTTAATATAAGCGAAAGGTCATATAAATTTTTTTGGGTTATTTACAAATTCCTTTAAAATTGGTGTCGAACGACTGATGTCATCGCTTTTAATAGCTTGTCAAAATTTCTTCTCCTAAATCACCATGTTGTTATGAATAGAAAATAAATAGTTTTGCGAAATTTATATCGAAAACAATATGGTTTTCGAATCTGTAGTGGCCGAAATTTTAAATCGGTTTCTTGGTGATTATGTGGAAAATTTGGATAGTAAACAATTAAAAATTGGAATATGGGGCGGTAACTATTAAAAACATATTCATAAATTTAAGTAGTTTTTTGCTTAATTGATTATTATTATTTTTTAAGGGGATGTGGTTTTAAGAAATTTAATACTTAAACAAAATGCGTTAGATGAACTTGATTTGCCGGTAAAGACCATATATGGACAATTAGGTATGTTACAAATTGCAAAATAATCCAAAGCCATTTATTTTAGACAAGAAATCCTATATAAACAAATCCAAAGTAAAACTCACATAATTAATAAAGAAGTTAAATATTGGTCTGTGAATATTGATCTATATGAGCCGACAAAGGATTTTGTATCATATTTGAATAGCTGTTTCAAAAAAAATATTTATTGTAGGTAAATTGGTTTTAAAAATACCCTGGAAGAATTTATATAGTGCCCCAGTTGAAATAGAAGTTGAAAGATTATTTTTATTAGCTGTACCAAATACAGATATTGTATACAATGCGGAAAAAGAAGAACGATGGGCTAGAGAAGCGAAACAGGCTGAATTAACGCGCATTGAAGAAACAAAACGTAAACAACGAGAAGCGGGAGGTAAGTGAATAATAATTTTTATAATAAGAAAATTATTGATGGTTATTATAATCGATGGTCGCATAATGGGAATAAAACAAAAAAACTTAACATATACGTTATACAAAAAGACAAACATTCGCGCTTCGTACGATTTGTGAATAAGGGATTGATTTTGAAACTTAAATTTGTGTGATTTTAATAACATTAAGGGTTGTTGGTTAATAATTTCTAACAAACATGATAAAAAAATTTCATGGTAAGTTGTTTGACGTTTTTTCAATGACGACCACTCTTTGTAAAAGCAGGCCACTTTTATAACATTGTAGCTAATTATTTGTTATAACGGCTAGTATTTATTTCTCAATGTTAAGTTCCAAGCTAATTTTCAGCGAGTGACTTCGTTTCGACGAGCCGGTCAAATTTTGTATTTTGGAAAATTTTGTAAAACGGTATCAAAATTATTGTGCAATCATGAAATGTTGATTTGGTGAGTTTTCAAGATAATTCTAATTAATTTAAAAGAAAAGAAGATATCTGTAAGTACTGTCATAAGAAAGGCGATTAGTTAAAATATTGAGACCCCGGACTGACGTAACGTAATGACAGGCTTAGACCAATCAATAAAGTTAAGCAACAGCAGTCACAATCTGTATTTGGATGGGTGACCACCTAGCAGTACTGTGTACTGTTGCTAATATAGCTTTAACATCAATTTGCAGCGAACTTTATGCCCTTAATACATGTTTTGAAGACTAGTGTATAGATAATGATGCAACAAGGCAAGTAACGAATAACCCTTATTATTTTGTTAAATGCACTGGGAAAAGGAAAAATTCACGTTTTATCAAATACAATGGATAAAAATCTAAAATATGACCCTAAATGATGTTTGGTATGTTGTTCCAAATATTTTCAAAAATTTATTTTCAGTTATAGCAGCTTAAGGTAGTTCGGTACCCACAAATCGAAGTCAAATAAAAAACATTATTTATTTTTTTTTTTTTACTAATATACGAAACATGCTATAATAATTAATAGAAATTCACATAAGAATTTAATTGATATAATTTAATACGGTTTATAATTAAATAAATAAAATATGTAATAAATAAAATATTATTTGACTAGTCAAATAATATACTCAACTGTCATTAGATAATAACTGTCAACTTCATTTTTTATATCGTGAATTTTTTATTTATTTTTTTTTTAATTTTAATATAAATACATAAATTATTTCGTTAAAAAATAAATTTAATATTATAAAAAGACGTGTGGCACTCGGGGACTGCCGCGGTAAAGCTATTGCATAGCATTTTGTATCAACTTATGCAATTATAATTTTTTATTTATTTATTTATTTTATTCATGCAGTATTGCTTTTTCTTACACCTATATACTTTCTCATAAACAGTATATAGTTGACAGTTCGTCACACTGCTAGTGAGAAGGGACAAAGAAGTTTTATTTTGAATAGATAAAGAAGTTTTATTTTGAATTTCAAAATTAGATTTTGGTTTATATGGAAATGATGATTTGTAACATATCAGGTTTTTTCGTTACGGAATTTCTGGATTCGATCCCCGCGCTCAAGGCCCGCGATAGAAGCTATGCAATAGCTTAAAAATATTTTTTATAATTATTAATGTTCAATATCCTTTTGTTGTTATATACCATTAAAAACGCTAGTTTCTATTTGATATTGGCGCGCTTAACGGAGCCACCATTTTTCCCTAGTAAATATGGAGGAGAGAGATAGAAGTCACATGTGAATATTGAAAAATTAATTACATGGAAAGTACGTGGTAAATTACTCTGAAATTTTTTTAGTGTATATTTGGGTTATAGTTCTATCAATTTAAAAGTTTTTTTTTGTGAGGTCAACCTGGTCAATTTTCTACAAAACTTCCTTTTCCGGTATTATTGAACAAGGACACCCATAAGAGCTCGTGTATTTTTGCTAAACTTTAATTAATTATATCTCTTAAACGGTGTGGTAAAAAAATCTGATTTTTTTTCTATAGGTGCATTTAATTATCTTTCGAATAAACACAAAACAATAATGGGGTAACTTTAAGTCATTTGGGTACCAAACTACCTAAATATAAAAATAGATAGAAATAAAAAAAGTGAATTTAGATCATCCACTACTGAATGTTAGCTTGAATGGTAAAATAGTACTTTTTATGGAAATAAAAAAGAAAATGGTTCTTTATACAAGACATCTATTAAACCTATCAAATCAGAACATAAAGCTGAAATAAACGTCAATCTCGAAAGTGATTCTATGTTACAACTATATCATGGAAGATGGTGACATCAAGATAAACATTACGTCATGTAAAAGAAAAGATTGAACAAGAATTAGGCATCAAAGTTAAATTGCATCAAGAAATTTGCAAAACATGTGTTTATGGAAGAGTACGCAGATTATCTTTTGGTACTAGAGAAAAAGCAAGAAGTCCAGGTCAGGTGATTTAATGTTAACAGATATTTGTGGACCTTTTGATAAATTATTTTAGAAGAAGCGATATTTAGATGTATTTAACAAAAGTCTCAAGTTAAAATAGCATTGCAAGAAATGTTAACACATGTGAAAACGTTAGGTTACAGTGTAAAAGAGTTACTAAGTGACAATGAAAGAGATTATCAGAATAAAGATGTCAAAGAAATTTTATTTAAAAATGGCATTACTCATTCAAATCCAGATGTAGAGTTTCCTGCAGAATTAATTCAACGTTTCATGTCAAAAGAAAGAAAATGGATAGGAAAGCGGAAAAAGGATATCTCGTAGAATATCTTGGTGATGAACGATATCGAGTCTGGATAAAAGAAAATCTCAAGGTAGTTGTATCACGAGATGTAGAATTTCAGAAAGACTTTGTGATTGTGAAAAGGAGTTTAAAATTACTACACAACCAGCAAAATATTTTTTGAGGCTAGAAATTGAAAAATTGCATGACAATAGTATTAAAATAAGTCAGACTGTATATTCAAGAAGAATTCTGAAAAAATTTAATTTTTCAAACTACAAACTAATTTCAACTCCAATGTTAAAGAGTACAGGCAAGTGGTTGGAGCACTTATGTACCTCATAGGTGGAACAAGGCCAGATGTAGCATATAGTGTAGGATTCATTTTCAGATCTTTATAAAATCCAGCAGCAGAAGACGTATTTAGAGTAAAAAAGCACTGCGTTATATAGCTGACACAATAAATATGGGGATAGTTTATTCCTCAAATTATAATATTAGAGTGTTACAGCGATGCTGTTTTTGGAGGCTGTACAAAAACTGGAAAGTCAACATTAGGAGTAGTTATAATCTATGCTGGTGGAGTTATCATCTGGTTTAGTAGAAGGCTAGAGGCAGTGGCTTCGACAACCACAGAATCTGAATCGAAAAAAATTAGGCAAATATTCAGTAATTAAAATCTTAATAATAATTGAATATTTTACGGTTTTGTTGTTGAATAACCGTTGTGCGTTGGATTTGTTATTTTTTGCAAACCCACAGAATCTCAAATAATTGCAGCAAAAGAAATTATATAGATAATTAGATTGTTATATGAAATTTTAAACTTAAAGCAAGTGCCAACCCTTCAAGTTAACAATTCAGCAGCTGTAAACCTAGCACAAAATCCAGAATTCCATCGTAGGACTAAGTATATAAGCATTAAACATTTTTTCATACAAGAGAACATAACTAATGGAAAGTTGTGTATAAAACAAGTTTCGACTGAATACCAGATTGCTGATTTATTGTCGAAACCATTTCCGTCTTAAAATCTTATCAGAAAAGATAGGACTGCAGAAAGAATAATAATGATATTCTAATAAATTTGTGTATTAAAATTATTTAGTTTTAATTAGGGAAAGTGATAAATTAATATAGTTTGAGAAAAGGAAGTTTGGTTTGGGATAAGGAGAATTTCGCCAACGACTTCCGAATGGATTGGGGAGTCAAGGACATGAAGGTGAGGGAAGACTGGGAAATGTACGAGAATTAGAGCGAGGCCGGCTTAATTGGATAATATACAAAATTAAATGAATACGTGTGAGATGATGTGGACATCATGGGGGCGTGTTGTGTCACGATATGGACATTATTCATGTGTAACGTTTGGAAAATTAAAAGGAATTTATATTTTTGTATAATTTTTGTGTTGATTGGAAATATTATAAAAAAAAGAAAGTAAAAGACAAAACAAAGTTAAATTTTTTAATTAAATGTGACTGATAATTTTTTTTATTTTTATTAAAAATTAAATAACAATGAATGAGTCGTTTGCTTAATGATTAATTTCATGATTGCGAAAAATTGCTTAAATATGTTGCACCATTTTATAGAATTCAATTTGTAAAATTAGACATACAGTTGAAAATGCTTTCCATGACATTTATCAACGTTTTAACAAGTGAAGATAATAATTTTTCTAAAAAAGTATGTAAAATCTATATATATTGAAAACATATTTAAAAATTTTCAAAATTTCTAGTTAATATAAGAAACGGCAAAATATTTGTTGTGTTCGAAGTTACAATAATAAGGGAAGAGATAGTAGTGCTATCTCTTTCCTTATTATTGTATTTTTTTAAATGGAAGTTAATATAATCATATAAATTTGTTAATAAATAGTAATAACTTTTCTAGAAAAAACAAAAAAAATTGTGAGCCGTCACGGGACGCCTTGTAGATTTGAAACATCGAAATAATTTTGTAGATTACCTTAAGATGTGTAACGTAGTAAATAATACCATATATACACTAAAGATATAGGAGATCAGTGTGGCAAGACAGATTGCGCACAGTCGATTGCGCATTACCTACGACTACGTATAGTACATATATACCATCATATAGTATGGAAAAACGTCACCACGGCCTATATCGCCACACCAACAGTCAAGTTTACCCTCACCTATAGATGTTTCACATCAATCATGTACCATCCACAAATATATGTAACAATTTCTAAAAATAAGCTTATGCATGGTGCGGTTTACTCAAAAATATTGAAAACTTCATTAAAAATACATTTCAGCTATAAAGAAAATTTCCTAATAGTTAATATTTTTTCAGATACAAAGAAAGTTGATGACACTTTTGTTGAGAAACTAACAACAAATATTATAAAAAATGTTCAAATCCGTATACGTGACATACATCTCCGATATGAGGATAAACATGATGCCCAAATATATTCGATGGGTGTAACGTTAAGCAATTTAACTGTGGTATCAACAGATGAAAATTGGGTTCAAAAAATCAGTACGGGCGATGTTGCACATGTTTTTAAAGTATGTAAAATTGTTAATCGTGTAAAATTTTCGGACGCTTAATTTTATAATATGTACGATTAACGTCTCTTTAAAGTTTTGTAAGATATTCGAACGTTTAAAAAATTTATAAAAAAATTAAATTAATTACATTCTGCAAAAATGTTGTACAACTAGATGAATTTAAGAGAATTTACTCTTATAGATTTACTAACTTGGTATGTCGGAATAAATTGTTTAATTCAATATTTTTTTATAAATTTTTATTATTAAAATTGATTAATAATTAACAATTAAAAATGAAAATATGATTATATCTAAGTGATCAAGGTGAATAGGATCGAAAGCCGAATGCTGATTTTTATACTAATCCCTAAGTTTGGTAATGTTCTTCTTAATATACTACTTCCCCGGGGAGAAGATGACAATTTGTTCGCGTATGTAACAATCATAAGGTTTTGTTCTCACACATGATAAAATTTCATGAATTTGTAAAGTATAATTCACGTGTAAGTATCAAAGGTAAAAGCTGGCAAAACAGATCTTCACAGAATCTATACACAATATTGAAAATATATTTTATTAACAGCTGCATTATATCATCTTAAAATTTAATTGAATACTGGATGATTTTTATAAAATCATAACGTTACCATTTATTCAAAAACTAAAATATACAACTTTTCGAACAATATGAGTATGATTAGTTTACTTTCCCGATTGATTAGTTTACGGGGAGGTATAACTGTTTGAAACTTCGGAAAAATTTGTTGTTTTCAAATGCTGAACTTTTTTTTAAAAAAAGATAAATATAATGATGTCAAGTTTATAAAAATAAAATTATTGTTAATAATATATAAAATAAAATAAAATCTTAAGTTAAATAATTATTAAGTAATGTTGATAATTAATAATTGTGGAAAATTACAGGTTTTACAATTAGAAAGTCTTGCAGTGTATTGGAATACACCAACTGAAATTTATTCTACACAATCGTTTGACGATATCTGCGAGAAACTTCAAGAAACGATTGTATCCAGTGAGGGATCTCCTGAAAATTTTAAATATAGTAAGTTTTTATATCCTCCATACGCATGAGATTTGATTAATTTTTGTAACGCTCAAAAATGCTAATGATAAAGAATGTTACCTTCAGTGCCCCCCTGTGAAAAATTACTTATAAAAGATGTTTTTCATATTATTTTCTTACTAAGTCTCCTTATCAGAATATGGTTATAGTTTTTATTATCCTTGCATATTTTTCCACAAGAATAGAATGCATAAATCTTCTTTTCCTGCTGAGAAGATACGTGCTTTACATTTTAATTTTTATAGGCAGAACTGAAGTATCTTCGACTTGAACTTGAGAGCTTTTATGTCAATCAAGATTCTCTTTTAATTTTTATACCATTACGTGGTAATAATTAGTTTAATTCCAAAGGTTCAAGCTTAGGAACCTTAAGGGCCCTTTCGAAAAAATAAATAGACTTGTTAAAAATCAGCTTAGTTTTGTCTAAATTTACTCTATCATAAATGGTTACTATAAGTAAAACTGTTTCTAAACTAATCTATATTACTAAAATACTATAGAAAAAATCTTTTGAGATATTTGAAATTTTTAACTTATTTCACATTATATTAAAATTTTTTACTCTTTTCAGTTCTGGGTCCAATATACTCCGATGCACGTTTAAGATTACATCCAAAACCTGAAAATGATGATCCCAAGTTTATACTTCCAAAAATATTATTAAATTTAGAAATGAAAACATTACAAATTGGTAAATATTATAAAAAATAAAAATATTTTACTTATGACATTAAAATTTTTTTTTTGAATATTTCAGCCATAAATGAACCTCAATATCAATGTGTTGTATTGTTTATGGGTGCCATGGAACGAATGAAACGTGGTGCCATTTATCGGAAATATCGACCTGATGTATCATTTCATGGTCACGCGAAAGAATGGTGGCGTTTTGCCTATAATTCTATATTAGAGTTTGAAGTACAACGACGTAGAAGGAATTGGAATATTGATCATATCATGAATTATCGAGGAATGTGCAAGGATTATGCTACTCTTTATAAAGAAAAAATGTTGACTAAAAAGGCATGTAAACTGTGTTTTAATTATTTAATTTTCATAATGGATAGTGATATAAAAAACCTAGGTATTTTTAAATAATAAATAAATAATATCTGGATGCCCGAGCTTTGCTCGGTATTTTTTTTTTTTTTTTATAAATTGTGTTTTTTGGAAATTATATTACGTCGAGGCGGAAGACGAGTCCAGCACGCTAACACTTAGCTACTCCAATGACTTTAAATATTAAACAAATATATCATTACATAATAAAAAATTATACAATTATAATAACAAAATCTTATCTGAAAAATATTATTCACTTTATTGTGTTGTTTTGTTGGGTTGTATTGGGTTGGGTTTAAAATTAATATAACATTAATTTTACTCGTCGGTCGAGCCGGGATTCGAACGCGGGATCTCTGTATAAGAGCCTCGCACGCTACCACTTAGCCACTCCAGTGACTATATGACAATGATTATTAAACAAATATATCATTACATTATAAAAATTTATCGATAAAACACAAATAAAAAGACATTTTCTAAAAATGATTCCTAGCTAGATCGATTTATCGCCCCCGAAACCCCCTATATACTGAATTTCATGAAAATCGTTGGAGCCGATTCCGAGATTCCAATTATAAATATAAATATATATATATATATATATATATATATACTGAATATATATATATATATATATACCCCCTATATACTGAATTTCATGAAAATCGTTGGAGCCGATTCTAATATATATATATATATATATATATTTATATATTTATAATTAGAATCTCGGAATCGGCTCCAACGATTTTCATGAAATTCAGTATATAGGGGGTATATATATATATATATATATTCAGTATATATATATATAGGGGGTTTCGGGGGCGATAAATCGATCTACATATTTATATATTTATAATTGGAATCTCGGAATCGGCTCCAACGATTTTCATGAAATTCAGTATATAGGGGGTATATATATATATATATATATATATATATATATATATATATATATATATATATATATATATATATATATTCAGTATATATATATATATATATATATATATATATATATATATATATATATATATATATATATATATATATATATATATATATATATATATATTGATGCTCAATCTTATATCGAATATCTAAAAAATTAACTCTGTTATTAGTTACCTTAACTTGTTTTATTTGTTTAATGTGATCAGAATAGATACAGATTATTCAAGAATTGCTCATTTAAATATATAAGATTTATATCAATATCTCTTTTTACTGGTTTTCAATGGATTTATCTGTTCACTATTACTATATATATATATATCACTATCCTTTTTTACGGAACCAGAATTGACCTTTTTTCTATGATATTTTAGTACAGAATTTAAATAAATAAAAGAGATGTCACAAAGGTCACATGTTACTTTATTAACTTATCGTAAAGAAAATATATTATTTAGCCTTTAATGGAAGAAAATTAGACAAAAAAGTGCGTTGTATCGGAAATTTTGTATTCCGATTTTGATGAATGTTCTAAATATAGGTAATTAAAAATAAATATTTAAACCTTTATAGTTAGAAAATGACGATCTAGGCGAGGGGGTGGGTGCTACACCTTTAAAGGGATGAATTTTACAATATCATAAACAGTAACCACAGAAATCGATAAATTAGCAAATTTGAAACAAAAAGTATACTATGAAGTTTTTTCGATATGTTAATACTTTTTGAGTTATCTCCCTGATTAAAAATGTCCGATTTTCTTTTAAAAAATGCATGTTTTTTATCATTTTTTTAAACAGCTTAGTTTTTGAAAAAATTGAGTTAAATATACAATAAAAATAATTATCATACCCAAGGATGAATTTATCAGTCCTTGATATATCAGCTAATTTTCATGCTACTAGAAATAAACAAAAAATCCAAATATTTGTGGAAGAAAATACACAATTTTTGAAGTGTAGTAATTTTTACATATCTTATTCAGTTTAAGGCTTATTTTGGATTAAACATTTCTTTTTAAATACGTTGATTAAATAATATTTAAAGTAAATCGAATATTTTTACTAAACGAAAAATTTTAAACCTGTAAAACTTTCAGAATGTATTTATTGGTACTTAGTTAATTGAAAGTGTGGATGCAATACGCTTAATTTCAACGTTTAAAGAAACGCTGTTGATAAAAAACTAACTTTTGTATTAAGAAATTAACTAAACGTTTTAATTGCAATATAGCTCTACTAGTTTTAGGGCTAGCAACTACCAAAATTCATTTTGAAGATTTTTTTTACGTACTTTACCATTGATTCTTTGAGTATTCTCCGAAATATTGTTTTCATATTATTCAAAGGTAAATGGTACTATTAAAATTTTTCTCGGCAAATCGGCATCTTTAACTTATAATTTCTATAGAAATAATAAACAACTATTTCTTCTTGTTTTTCTATAACTTGCATTTTTGTTGTTAAACTTTTACGTTAAAGTGTGACATTTTCGAGCTATTTACGATTTAAAAAAAAAAACGGACAATTTGAATCAGAGATAACTAACTCAAAAAGTATTGACTTTAAAGTACACTTTTTGTTTAGAATTTGCTGTTTTATCAATTCTTGTGGTTACTTTTTATTATAAAATTTTCATTCATTTGAAGGGGTGACATCCACCCCTCGACTAGAGTGTCAATTTTTAAACTACAAAGGTTGAAGTATTTTTAATTACCTACATTTAAAAAAAAATTATCAAAATCGGAGTAGAGTTTTAAACCTAATTCCGAAATAATTTCCAAATTTTCTTCCACTAATCTGTATTTAAATAAATTTAGTAACTACTGATTTAAACATTGTATCAAAAATTAAAAGTAATTTAGTTTCATATTTTTTACAAGTCTGTATGTCGAATTTTTACTTTACTATGAAAAAAATTGTTTATATATTTTTCAATGTTGAGCAAATCATTCTATATATAGCCTATATACACAAACTTGTACTTTGAAAATAAAAATATCAATTCTAGTAATAGACAATTAAATATATACAGCTTATATCTGAATTTATAACACGCAGTGACATCTGACAGAAAAATTTTAGAATACAAAACGTAAACAAATTTCGAAAAATATGCAAATAGTTTCATAAATTTTACACATAAATAACTCATAAAATACGTATCTAAATGTAATGAAATTTGGTATGCATAATCTTGATATGAAATCGGAGGGCATATCAAATTTGAATGTTTATTTAAAAAAAATTTTTCGATGGAAACTTTCGACATGCGCTCCGTTTTTATGTCTAAACTAGCTGGCCAGGCAAACGTCGTTTTGCCACATATTTCTAATTAACTTGATATTACATTGGTGACAATTGATATTACATCGATTGCATGCAAAATTTGAAGCAGATTGGACGAAGGAATTCCGTTGTCCCATACAAACTTTGCCTCTGCTTTTCATCCCATTAGGGGTAGAATTTCAGAAAATCTTTCCTTATGGGATGCCCGGTATTTGATGTGTAACCCACTATTTGGTGTGGGGATACTCGTGACACGAAATATTTATATATACACTCGTGTTTGATGTGGGACACCCGGTACCTCGTGCACCCACAAGTCGTGTTTATTGTGCTGTGGTTCTCATATACTTGATGAAAAATAGTAAAAGGAAGTCCAGAACCACTAATATAGAAAAGAAGAGATAAATAAATTATATTTTGAATAGCTGACCCGGGTAAACATTGTTTTGTTATATAAATTATTTCTAATCAACATCAATATCTCCTAAATATAATAACATATTCATTCTCAACTGTCTATAACTAAATAATGAAGCTACGGTAAATCAGAATAAATTATGATATTAATTTATATTTTGAAGCATACCCACCTGGTTTACGCGTTGCTGTGTTATTTTTCACATTTTAATAAATGACATTACATCGTTTACATGCGGATGCAATTCTACCCTTAGGGGAAGAATTTCAAATCCTTTCTTATCGGATTCTCGGTATTTAGTGTGCACCCGGTATATTATATGTACCCGGTATTTACCTGGTATTTGCTGGGGTACACCCGGGACCGCGTTCACCCGATAATTTTTGCTGTGGTACACATACACTTGATGAAAGGTATATGGACCTCCTGAACCAAGAATGATTCCGGTAATACTTGAATATTTTTTTAACATTTAAAAGTTTCTTTATTTATCATTAAAGTTTACATGATTTTTTTTTTTACATTTTTCTGTTCCTATTTGATTTTGTTCCTATGCGATATGCACACTTTATATAGTTGACAGTTCGTCATACTGCTAGTGAGAAGAGATAAAGAAGTTTTATTTTGAATTTCAAAATTAGATTTTGGTTTCTTGGAAATGATGATTTGTAACATGTAGGAAAAAAAAAGACAAAATATGTTTCACAGCTGGGAACATTTTGTATTCGAAAATTAAATTGTCGTTTATAGTATTTTCCATTACTTATTATTTATGTTTCTCACCGTTTAAACCTTCCCTGAACTTTCACGAATATTTCAAGACCAAATTAGCCAAATCGGTCCAGCCATTCTCGAGTTTTAGCGTGACTAACGAACAGCAATTGATTTTTATATATATAGATTGTGCATACTAAATTGTATTACATTTGGATTAGTATTTTTTTATTAATTTGTGTGTTAAAATAAAGTGTTTATTATAGAGATTTCTATCAAATGATAATCTTCTTTAAGAATAATAATATACATAATATTACTAATACCAAATACCATATTTATTATGAAAGAAAGCTTACTAAGCAAATGAAATAGTTGTTCATTTAATAGTGGGCTCGTGGATATTTTATGTTAACGAACGTTAGATCATGAAATAAAAGTCTATTACGTGCACAGATACGGGTTTAACAAATGGAGTAACATTGAATTACTATACAATAGAATTCGTTATTCTAATATTTTTAACGACTATGGCAATTTTTAAACTTAAAGCACCTTAAATTTATTGCTAGAGCTAATCTTGCGCTCAAAGCGCGTTGTCAGCGATACTTAATTTTTTGAAATTAATAAAATTTCCACCAATAATTTGTAAATCCTCAATATATGTATGCACGTGATCTTAGAAAATCAGATAAGTTTGCAAACATTTCAAACCAATTCAACGATTTTTTAACATGTCCTTGGTCATAAACGGGCACTAGTAAATTCCAATTCACACCATTATTGAATTCTGCGATTCCAAAGCTTACGCTTCAAAACACCAAACATATGATAGCTGGTCATTGGGAAGCGAACAGCGAAAATAAACCTGAGGTTATTAAATTGGGAAAACGAACACATGTTTTTTATCACTTCAATTGAAGGTTCTTCATTTCACGAACAAGAATTTGAATTTATAAAAAAAAATTTAAATGGTCAAAATATGGACGTTCAAAATTATTGTCGTCATACATACTCATCTCCATAGTGATTATACATAAGTCATTCTACGGTAAGAGGTTCTATCGATGTCCATTGCACTTATATACACTTTCGTTCAAAATTTAAGATATAAATGTTAGTATACACAAATGCGTTGATTGTGAATAAAAAATGTTATATAAATGGCATTAATATTCAAAAATTTTGTCGTGCGATTTTTCTATAGAAAATGACCGCTTATCGTAGAATTACTCATAAAACTTGTTTGCAAGGAATGAATGGAAAACAATCTTTAAGAGCTTATAACTTATTCGTTTTTGAATCAATTTTAATTTAATTTTCAAATTTTGTTTGGTGTTGAGTCTAGTTTTAATTTTGATGCGTAAAATAACAAATTTTTTTATTGCATCTTCCCTATTATTTCATATTCGACCTAGTTGTACTTCTAGAGGCCATGAATGTGGACATATGATAGCTATATCATATGCTATATAGCTATTACATGCTGTTATATGGCTATTATAATTATATATTGCATTTCTATATTCATGAAAAATTGACAAAATTCAATTTTAAATTAAACAAGTGAAGATAACAACTAACAATGTTAATTGTTTAGATACTCTATGTGCTTGAATATCAATGTTTGAACTATTTTTAATTATTAATATTATTATAATACACTCAATACCTCGTCCATTCAGTTATAAGTACATATATTATAAGTACATGTATTATAATTATATATGTTTTACATTTGAGCTAAAATTGTAGTGAATCTAAACAGTTCATACAAAATGTTTGAAACAAAATTTGCTTATTTTGAAAATTAAACATTTTTTGTCTTTTCTATTTTTAATGGTTTAAAAGTTGGGTCATGGACCAATTTTACTGATGCACGAACTTAAACTCACTTTTTAGCTCGTGATTACGCCACCAATTTCAGTCCGCTATCTAGATGACGGATATGCGGAAAAGACTAATTAGGAGATTCTATGAACACCTATGCCAAAATTTTGTTATTGCGGTCAATATTTTCTAGCGTTACAATTTTTAGACTAAAACTAACATACTTTGACATATTATATATTCTTATGTCGAGTATAAATATGACAGTAGCAATTCAAAAATTATAAATTATGAATGTGTAGAATTAAAACTGATGGATGTATTTACTAAAACTATGTCTCGTGCTTACGGTATTATCAAGTATAAAGTTAAAGTGAATTTTTGAGTATAGTACTATGTAATTGTTTTGAAATTTAGGTACCGGCCGATCTAACAGTCAGATTACAGTATTATGAAGATAAATTAGATTTGTTCAACATTGTGGTCGCACGTCAACAAGTGGAAATTGAAGTGGCTAATCAAATAGAAATCGCAAAACAAGAAGCCGCCGAAAAATCCTGGTGGGGTGGTTGGTTTGGTGGTTCGAAAAATAAAACTGAGGAATCGGCATCTAATGATATTTGTAAGTTTTATTTTTATTTGTTCGAAAATTTGTCCTTCTAATACATTAAATTAAAATAAGTAATCTTTAGGTTATTTTTTTTATCAATTTCATCTATTGTAAGTTTTTTCTTTTTTCTTTAAAAGTATTTCAAAATTCCAATAGCCTTGTGATACACTTTAGGATTTACTCTTCCTTTAATTAATATTCGTACTTTTATATATGCGTTTTTATTTTACAGTGAAACAATTCGAAAGTGCCATGACACCAGAAGAAAAGAAAAAATTATATCAAGCTATTGATTACACAGATAGTAATGTACCAACTGAATTTCCCATAGATTATGTGGATACAGTAGCTGCATTTGCATTACATGGACTTGTTGTAGAAATTCGTGATAAAGATGAGAGGCGTGTACTTAGTGCTCACTTAAAAGGTGTCAAGTGTCAAGTACAACGTCGACCTAGGGCTGATGCATTCAAGTAAGATTAAAATAAAAACTAAATTTTTTTTGCAAAGAAATTATTTAATGACATGTATTCTTTTTCTATATAGACTTGCTGCCAAGGTTGATGCATTTACTGTTTATGGAACTAAACAAAATGATATTCGACCAAGATTAGTTTTATCCAATCATATAAATGATTCATCATTGCTGGATATTCAATTTGAAACAAATCCATTACATAGTGATTGCGGTCAGCGACTATCTTTTAAATCGTGTCCAATACAAATTGTTTATGATGCAAGAACAATTATTAATGTTGCAAAGATTTTCGAAACGCCAAAAGATGTCTCATTGGAATAGTAAGATTAAAAAAAAATTATATATCCAAAACTTGCATTATATTCTACCCCTTGATACAAGCGATTACTACGAGGTTTACTTTGTAACTCTGACTCAGAGCATTATTACTCATAAGGCAGTTTTAAACTAAAATAATTAAATATTATAGATTATAGTTAAATACGATAAAAATAAACACTTGTAAATACTATTTGACATTCAGCTGTTGCCATATATGTTTTATACGTAAAAAATACTACATTCAAAAAATATTTATTTATGATTGTTAGTAATTAAATCATTTCGATTAAAATTGATGTTCATTAATAATAAAATTAAAATAATTATTTTATATATCCAAATTTTTAATTTTAGTTATAAAAAATATATTTATATAACTTGAGTATTATTATCCAATAATCTAAAATTAACTAAAACGGAAATTCACGATAATATTAGTCTGTTATATTAAAAATAAAGTATGGCAACATCGTATAAAATCATAAAATAAAATACCATTTATTGGTGCATTCAGAGATTTAATTAATAACTTTATTAAATATTTAAGGCCGTTCTCCATAGTCGGTATTTTTAAATATAATTTATAGTTACAAAATTTTATTTAATCCAAAAAAGTCTATTAAAATTTTAATTTTTTAAAATAAATTCCACAAAAATTTTATATTAAACGTTTTATCTTTACATTACCTTATTGTACGATCAACATTTAGAAAGTCTAATAACCTTTGTATTTTGACATAATGTTTTTGAGTTGAGTTTTTAAGGAAGGGATATGTTGATTTAGTCATAAATGTTATCATACAGAAAGGGGAAAATTGCTACAAATCTATTACTCGTTAATGTATTTCGGATGCTATCTGTTTCAAACTTAACATCCCATTTTTTTATACCAATAAAAAGAGAAAATAATTTTACATAAAATTACTAACAAAATTTTTGACAATAAACAAATGCATAGGAGTTCGGTTAAAGACAGGAAATGTATAGTATTTAATAGAATTCTCGAGAATAATAAACTTGACATGATATAAAAAAACTATCATAAACAACCGATTATTAACGAAGATACAACCCGATTTAATTATTGATATTATTAATACTTATATTCAAAATCCCAGCCCCTGGCATTCGAAATAGCTTAAACACATTTTTTACGTATACTTTATAAAATTGCTTAAAAATTTTTTTAGCATATCAGCTGTAACAAACATGAAAATGCAAGATTTAAAAGAAAAATCGTTATTCGGTATGCAATACGCAATTGAGCAACATACAAAACTCGATATAAATATTAATATCGCAAGTCCATATATTGTCATACCTTATGGTGGATTTTATACGGGGTAAATTAAATAAAACCATAAGACCGTAAATTAAAAAGGACATTAATAAATTGTTGTTTTATTTCAGACATGAGCCTGTATTAATTGCAAATTTAGGTGAATTGAAATTAGAAACACCAGAAACAGAAGAATACCGTGATATACAGAGTAGAAAAATGGAAAATATTTCAGATGAAGAGTTGTTTTTTGAAATGCAAAAATACAGCTATGAAAAATACATATTAAGTCTAAATAATTTTCAGGTAAATATTAATTTTTGCCAATACACATTAAAATTAAACTAAATTTCAGTAAAATATTAAATTAAATATGCCATTATTCAATAGTAGAAATATGGGGATTCCATTATATTTTTATATTAAGCCCTAACTAGTTCACGCGTTTATTCTTTATACGAAACTCGTTATTTTCTACAATTTTGCCCTTGAGAAAATTCCATATTTGGCTTTGTTTATTAAATTTTTTTACTCAATCCAACTCTTACACCTTTCATACTATCTTAGCATACTATGATTCAAAATTACAGCTATGCAAAATGAACTTTACTCAAACCGACTACGAGCAGTTAGCCTATAACAGATAATAGAGAGTTTAAATTAATGTCAAAAGGCTCAATAAATCTCAAAAGTTGTGAAAGTTAGAAGAAGTGTTTAAATACAGAAAATGTTTCAATTAAAAAAAAAAAAAAAACTAAAGAAATTTAAAGTTATATCTCCAGATTATACCACGCCATTCGCTGCGTTCACTTGCCCGAAAATAAAAAAAAATGTCAATTATAAACACATAATACTTTGAATGTTATTATTTCTATGGACATATTGACATATAATTTTGTGTGAATCACAATATTAATAATTATAAACGTATTCTTAAGAATCATAAGTATAAAATAATTATAAGTTTTTGTTTAATTGTAAATGATTTTTATTTAAATATTTTTTTCAGGTAATTTTTGCATTACCTAGTAAAAAATTAACTGAAGAGTTGGAATGTGGTAATATTGAATTATCAGACACGGAAACAAATTTACATGTTATTGAACCGACATCATTAAAAATAAATATTGGTCGATGTTTAATCACAGATGATCCACGTTTGCCTAAAATCAAAATCTCTGGAGAAATTCCAACTGTAACAATATGTGCATCTGACTTGCAGTTACTAATGATAATTGCATTAGCCAATAGTATACCCTTACCTGTAAGTCAAGATGAGGTGGAACAACAAGTAACTGTAAGTAATTATTTATTATTTGTTAAGTTTTACTAAGAAATTTACCTTCGAGTCCAAATTATGTTAGCAGTAAAATATACACCATAAAATATCTGTAATATAATTAATAGGATAAAAAAGACAATAGAACATAACGGGTTATTGATTTTAGTTTCTGGAGCACGGTTGCTAGATTGTTCTACTTTTCCCGAATTATTCTCTTTTTGTATGCCTGAGCTCTTTAAAATGCTATTTTGTGCTACAAATTTACGCACTATTATATTATAATATTTTTATTTATTTCACAATGAGGTGAATAATTTGTTGAAAATTTTTGGTTGAATATCAATTGCGTTAATGAATGGATGATATTTAAAATAATTTTTTAGGCTGCAACTTCAATTGCATCAAGTTTGTCTGTTTTACCAAATATGGCTCAACAATTTGTTAATAATACTATAATTCGAGGCGCGTATGAGATCAAAAAGGATGATTCTGATGAGTTGATACAACTTACCGAAATGGAAGTCAGTTTTGTTGCAAAACGTAACTATATTTTTTTTTATATTCAATACATATGTTTTCTAATATAACTTTTTTCTGTATGGTTTAAATATTTAGCAAATATTCAGTATTCTCAAGCACAGTTGTTGAAGGATTTATTACAAAATAAAAATAAATAAATAAATAAATTTTTATTTGATTTTAAAGAAAAAATTTTTTTTTAACTCTACATTTTGTTAATACGAAATATTATTATGATTATTTAATAATTGCATTATCGAAATAAGCATCATCTAGTTTTTTATTTTTTCTACATAATTAATAAATTCCTTGATATAGAAGAATTTCGTTTACAAAATAGTTGTGATAATTAACTAACTTACAAAGATAATTAACTAACTTACATCAAATCTTTGTGATGTGGTGATATAAACATTAATTATAGAACATTCGTTTTTTACTAGCCTAAAATATCCATATTTAACTACTTAAATTCTTTGTATGCATTTAATTACTTTGAACAAAAGCACAAACGTAACTTACGTTGCTTCATGTCACACTGAACTAACTATAAACAAAATAAAAACGTACGCAGTCCGATTAAAAAAACTATTTATCAAATAGATTAACCAATTTTGGTTTGTATGTAGTATTAATATAGACCTTAAGGTCGATGGGCTTCTTTCTTGTTTGTGATTTAAAACGCCATCTTACTTTATAAGATACAATAATCAAATTTATATCGTGAAGTCAACCCTGGATCCTTTTATTCCACTCTTCGAAATTTTTGTTTTGATATCAATTTGGTTCATATATCTTATGAAGTAAGATGATGCTCGAAAGCTCAAACCGAAAATGCATTAGGGGTTTCGTTCTTTCGTTATAATATTATATAATAATATTACACGCACACCAAAAATTATTCATGTGTCTGATCCATAAAGTTTTTAATCGACCGACTCTCCTACTTTAATACAAATGATCAACGATTGTTTCAAGCTCAGGAACCAACGCGCATCGACATCAACTGATCTAAAATGTTGGAGCCCGTTTTCGTATTCATGGATTCAGAAACTGATCCGTAATTCGTACTAAATGTATATCCGCCAATATACATTTTTAAGAAACCGGATTCTGTATTATAAAAAATAGGTTCCTTTTGTTAAAAGTGTAAAAATAGACAAGAAATTTCTCTTTAATCAGAAAATTTCAGAAAACAATTTTGATCGTTGTTTTGTCAATTATTCTAGTCCGTAGATTTCGAATAACCATGACAAAGCCAGACAATATACACGCTTTTGTACATTGTAGGTATCGATTTAATATTATCAAAACATCATTCAGAAGTTGAACTACATTGTATCAAAGAAAAACTACAATCGAAAGATGAAGGAATTACATTTGGTGTATCCAGAAAGAAATTTCAATTCTCAATTGTTGGAATTGAATTTGAAATGACCAAACAAACATTCAATCAAGATATTGTTGCACGTTTGGGTGGAATCAATCTTAAACACTTCCTTCTCAATGATACTTTTTTGAATGTGTTAACTACGCCACGTGGAGATGCTACTGACATAACAACTCTGAATGAAGCAGATTTTGAATATCTATTTTCTCTAACATTTTCAACAGTTGATAAAAAATCACCAGAATTTGCAACAAAATATCAGCATTGTGAGCAAATTTTATCCATTGAAATACATAAATTACTTGTGATTTTGAATTTGGATAGTATTAATGAAGCAATGAAATTTATGAATGTGATACAACAAGAAATTAGTCGAATATTTTATGTTCCACCTTCGGAAACGGTTGAAATACAAGAATACAAGACATTATCGCATATCAAACGTGAAAATATGTTAGCAACAATCAATGAAAATATTGAAATGAATATAAAACAAGGTAATTTCCAAAAATTAACTTTTAAATATAATGGCGAATGAATAATTAGGGTAATATTACTAATTTACTCATAAGTTAAATTAGTCAATCCATCGCAGAAACATTAGTCGAATCATTTAGTTAAAATATTAATTGTATCAAACATTTAGATCTCTATTCACTCTCAAATCATTCTATTTATAAGAATTTTACTAATCCAGTAATTTTTTTACGATCTTTCTAATTTAAGTCGTGGTTTCTTTTTTCGTTATCATGTAATTAATTTCCTTATTCTCATATTTCCAAAAGCTCTAGTCTCTAGAAGTCCATGCGTTTTTATTATTATCTATGTCATTGCGTTTAGTAAAGTATTTTTTGATTATGAAGATTATGTTTATTAAAATTCAATTAATAAACACTAGAGAGCACTTTTATCAACAAAAGTGTCGCCTCTATAATTAATTCACGAGCTTCACTTCAATCTAAACTGAGAACTTATCATTTGTAAGATTGTTTGGCTGATTTAAATAATCTTTATTTGAAAATTTTTCTCAAAATCTAACTGGATTCATCTATTAATTAAAGAAGTGACTTATGGAATAGACGTAGTTTGAAAATTTTTGTCATTGTGGCAATTTAAATAGGGTTATTTTCTAATGATCAACTATGAATACTGCTGCAACCTTAAAAATGGTAACTTTTATTTTTTTTAATACTCAGGCTTGAAACGTCGTCATCGTAATAAGAAATCACGTAATGTGCGCCGTATTGAAACAACATTATTGAAAGTAGATGCGCAATTGGGTGAAGTACATGTAACATTACAAAATTCTATACGAAAATTATCATCATTTGCGATATCTGGATTATATTTGAATGTCGATATGAAAAAATCATTAATCCAACTTTCTGCAGCGTTGAAAAATATTTCAATTACAGATCCGAATCCAGCATCTATTCATTCACAGGTCTGCATAATTCTGATATATATGTCAGTTTCGCATGATATAAAATCCATTTGAAGACAATTTTATATTTTTGTAGATTTTAACGACTGTAGGTGATGAAACATTGAATGTATCAGTTATTTATTATACAAAAGATGAATCGTATGAAAGTGACACTGATTTAGATTTATCAATTAATGTTCGTGTTGGTACTATACGATTAGTATTTTTAAATTGGTTTATTGCCTCACAATTGGTAAGAAAAAAAAAATTGGACAAGTTCTTAGCACGACTAATTATATAGAAGTGAAGAGTAATCCTTTTATCGTTGTGTTGATTAATAAAATGTGTCTGCCTCGGATATATTAAAAAATTTATTTGATATTATTTTATCATCGTATTTGCTTCTATTATTTGTCTGTCTATTTAATACTTAGAGGTAGAAAACACAAGCTGTAAATGATAAATGGAATTTTCAGTTATACTACATATTAAAAAGGAATTTAACTGCCAAGGTTCACCACCACCATGGAAAAGTAGTTTCTAGTTTATATAAACAAATAAATAAATAAATCTAGACGCAGGCGGGATAAAGTGATCGAATAACTCGGTTTAAATAATTTTATTACTATAATAAATAGCAGATATCGTTTCTTACCATATTTAAATATTTTAGACGTTACGATAAAATCATTAAAGAAATACATTTGTAATATATATTGCTGGCTGTAAACGTTCTTTAATATTGAATATGATTTAAGAAAAATTATTAATTGTTCATTGGGAATCACAGTGAGTGTCTGCTAAAGTATTTTTCATCTTCAAGATTATAACAGAGTGAAATTTTGATTCGCTCATTTCATATACACTAGGTTTGGGTCACTACAATAACCGCGGGATAGCACTCAAATATTTCAGCCTACGTGCGTTTCAATAATTATAATACCAGTCATCATCTTGTGCTAGACTATATGATGATGACTTTGTTGCAATGCTAAATAGAAAGAATATCAAATCGTGCTGCTCAACACGAGATGGTATAGATTAGCGAAGCAATTGCGTTTGCATGCATACTTGTTTTTTTTCTGTTTGTCAAATTTCCTTTCTTACACATTGCTTTAATACGTGGCTAATATTCTACCTTTTTATACAGGTAAAATTTATTTTTTTTTTAATACCATAATCCTCAAATTATTATCAGTCATATAAATTAATATTTTCGAAGTGATAACAAAAGTCTTTTTTAATTGCAAAAATTCACATTAACAATAAAATTTGTGGTTATGTTTATCATTGATCACGGATATGGAACAGAATTGCGTTTGCAAATTCCATACTTTACTATAATTAGATAATCTAAACATAACCTACAAAATTAATATTTGTTATAATATTAATGCTATTAATACATATACGATTTTTTGTCACTTTGAAATTGAAATTTCAAATACGTGACGAAACATTACGCAAATCTGTATAATTATTGAAACTACACATATGACATGTATTGGGTGGCCAACCAAAGCTGTAAATTAGTTAAACAAAACCCATCATGATATTTATAAACAATTCTATATCCTGTAATTAATGTTATTAATAGAAGATATAATACCTTATTGTAATTTTTGATACCAAATTGACTATAAGAAGAGTTTAAGAAAATTTTGTTAGGAAAATAGAAACTATTTTCCAGCCATTAGTCCCATAGCTAGACTGCCTTTTTTTAGGAATGTTCTAAGTTTTATCTAGTTTAAGTAAATGAATATATAAACTTTGAAACAGTCGTTGTAAAATGATTCAACAATTTTTTTTAAACAAATTCGGCAATAAATGGCAGGTATTGTTTCTTTGCAGTATATATTTTCACAATTTTAAAAATTAGGTTACATATAAAAGATTTTTGCACTCGACATATATACAATACATCAAAGTAGTTTGGTGACGTACTTTAGGCATAACAAGTAAGATCAAGTTCGTGAATGAGTAAAATCGGTCCACACGATAAGGTTTTTATGTCTGTCATCAGCTCCCTATTTAGCCACTTATTCAAACATTCAAATTATAATTCTGTACATTTCATTAAGGATTAAAAAAACATATTCAACGTGTTTTTACACGACAAGTCAGTCTTAAAATATGTTTTAATTAATGAAACGAATTCATGAATCAAACTTGAATGCAGTCTTCTTTGCATAAATGAAATAATTCATTTTTTTAAAATGTTCACTCCGGGCGATCGTACATAGCATTTAATTCGATTACTTCGGGTTTTATAGTTCCGATGTAGGTGATGGGAATACATTAAATTCGAGCTTTTAATTAAACTTAATTTAACATGGTAAAAATAAATCATTTAATTAATATATATATATATATATATATATATATATATATATATATATATATATATATATATATATATATATATATATATATATATATATATATATATATATATATATATATATATATATATATATATATATATATATATATTTTTTTTTTTTTTGTTCTATAGAAATTTTTAAGTAATTTTCAAGATGCTGAACAAGCAATTGTTGAAGCGTCTGCAGCAGCGGCTGAACAAGCCAAGCAAAATGTTCAAAATGCTTTAGAAAAATCGCTACGTATGAAATTAAATGTAATTATAAAAGCCCCTGATATAATCGTACCAGTTCATTCGAAGTCAGTAAATGCTTTATTAATTGATATGGGTGTGTTAACATTATCAAATAAAATTACAGATACTTACACTAAAGTTGACGATAGTGATTTGAAAAATGAAGGTTGGTAATTTAAACAAATTGTTCATTTAGCAATCCTATTAACATAAACACACTAGGTTATTTGACTATTAATGAAAAATAATCTTTTATTAGTAGTTAAATACATTTAAGCCTTTTTGTTCACATTGATCAAGTCTTTTAATCAAGTAGTTTAGTTCTAAACATTTTATTAAAAATTGTTCACATTTCTAATTTGATAATTTAGTCAAGTAACAAGTAATTTATTAAAACTATGTAAACAATCACTATAATTTCATACCACATAACTGTTTATATTTATTATATGACTGTGACTGGAACAAGAAATAAATATCAGATTCCTTCATTTGTTTATTATTTTATGTTTGTGATACAAGAGCGGTGGGAGTAATACTTGGACACAAAAAATAAAATTTAACGAAACTACTTGACTAAACAACTTTACTAACTATTTGATAAAATGTTGCTGTCCTCAAGCAACATCAAGCAACTAATTTAAATAATTTTAATTTTTTACGAAATGAATACATAAGAATGATTTAATTTATAGATACAATACTTTTTAATTGGTGATTTTATTTTAGATGAGACTGAAGAAGGTCAACAACAACATCATATTCTGGTAGAAGAATTACGTATAAGCTTAGAAAATATCCAAGTTAGTCGTATTCACATTAATGAAGTCAATGATTACTCAAACATCGACGAATGTAGTATTCTAGCTCCAACTACAATAGTGTTGACCGTGCAACGTAATTTAACACCCAGTGCGGGTGTGTTAATGCCCGATATTGATATATTTGGTCGTTTGGATAAACTCGAATTAAATTTAAGTACAACCGATTATAAAGTGCTAATGTTAATATTAAGTAATAATTTAACTGAAGGTGATGAATTCACCCAAGCACCACCTAAAAATGTACCAGCAAAATATCCACCAAAAATGCAACAACAAATATCAGTTAAAACATTCATTGAAAAGGATGCATCTGCATCTGTGGTTAGTGGTACTGAATTACAAAAGCAAGCAAAAACTTCAAATGTATTTCTACAGTTTAAATTTACTTTACATACGCTAGATATCACTCTATTTAACGTCAAAATTAATTCAAGTATTGATTCAATTCAACGTGAAAATGGTTTAGCGCAATTTATTATGTCTGTATTATCCATAAAAGGTCGTATTTTACATGATCAAACGATAATCGCTTCCGTTGTCCTAGTGGATTGTTTATTAGATGATATTCGTAAGGAAATAAAAGAAGATGATTCAATACGCCGGCTGTTAAAACGAAACGTACAAAATGAACGGTTACTTTTAAATTATATTCAAAATCAACCAAAAGGAATGCTTGATATAACTTATCAACAACAAGGAGATCATATGTTCGTTGATTTACGTGTATTTAGTTTCGAATTAATCATGGCTGTTGATTATTTAATGCTTTTATTACAATTTTTCACACCCGATTTAGACCTAGAACATAACGAAGATTATCAATCCCACGTACAACATTTAACTACTGCCGCAGTAGCCATTAAAGAAACTAAACCAACAACAGGTACTCAACAACCACCTCCTCCATCGAACACAAAAGCTATGACCATAAATATCCGAGTAGAACAACCGGATATCATTTTTGTTGAATCAACACGAAGTAAAAATGTTAATGCTATTGTGTTAAATTGTGAGCTTAACATGAAAGCGCGTTTATCAGGAGAAAATCATCAAGTCATTAATGGTTCGATGAAAGATTTAACTTTATACACGTGTAAATTTTCACAACGAAATCTACAGAAAAATGTTTCACATTCAATTTTGAAACCGGTGTGTTTGAGTATAGCCGGTTCAACACCAGCTGGAGATGATATTACACAAGGTTTACATGTGGATGTTATCGTAACGGATATACACTTGAGCGTTTCGCCAGCTACGATTGAGTTGGTTAATCGTACTCTGAATGCGTTAACAACTGTTAAAGATGAAAAAATTTTGCAAAATAAAAATGCAGAACGTGATTTAGGTAAGTTAATCAATTTTTATTTCTTACTCATACTCTTAGAAGAGATTTTAAAATTAAAATTTTGGTCTCATTTTTACTGCACTAAAAGTTTTGTAATTTGGGCAATTGAAACCGTAATGAATAATATTGGTCGTCATTTTTTACAAATATTTCACATAATTTAAAAACAAAAATTTATGCAGAACATTTTATATGAGATGGAATAGATGGGTTTGAAAAATGCTCTTTCAGCTTTATTTCAGTAGATTCAGTAGTCAGTAGAAATTTTTATTTAATAAAATTAATACAGACTATAAATGATTTGAAAAAAAACTAGAAAATGAAATGTTTTGAGTAAACTACAATCCAAATTTAATTGACAGCTGTTTCCAAAAATAAAAAAAAATAGAAAAAGAAAAAGAAAGCAAACTTGATCTTTTATCGAGTGATTTACAATTATAGTCTAAATTTGCATGCAGATTATTCACCTGTGTCCACATTCTATTCTAGGTAATTTATGGGATCCACTAATATTTAAAGACAACGATTTTTGGTATTTACGTGCTGATGAAGCCGAAGAAATATCTGAAGAGTGGATGAAAGATGTTAGTGATGACGACCCTCATAAAATTTCAAATAAAATAAAACGTAATGAAATGTGTATATTAAATGTACCGTCAATTGTAATCACTTTAGAAGCTGGTGTAGGAAACCAAACACTACCGATGATATTATTAGAAACAAAACTTAATGGAATGATTGGTAATTGGAGTTCTCAAATGTATGTCGATTGTTCACTATCATTGCAGATTAATTATTATAACAGTATATTAGCTGTATGGGAACCATTGATTGAACCAAAAGAGTATTCAACAGATGGAATAACTCGAAAAACTGAACCGTGGGAAATTAAATTCGAAATGCAAATCAAAAACAACGATTTACAATCGCCACTTAATCCATTAGATCTCAATGATGAAGATCGTATTGATGATGATCCAAATTTATATCAAACTTCACAACAATGTATATTAATTGAATCAAAAGATAATTTAGAAATTACAATATCGAAAACATGTTTTGAAGTAATTCAAAATATGAGTAAAGCATTTTCAAATGCTATTCAGATTCATGATGATTTAGTATGGAATATTGATTCTGCTCCATATAGCATTATCAATGACACGGGAGTTGATTTGGTGTTAAATATAGAATCTACTGCATTAATGGTTTGTGACAGTCCAAATTGTCGCCAAATTCAAATTGGATTTGGTGGTAAAGTTTCATTGGAATTAAGAGAAACTGAAGATATAAAGAAGGTTACAGAAACACAATGTATCAAAACAATTGAACAAATAAAAGAAGATGATGACGGATTACTAAAAATTGTTCATGTTCAGGTATATATTTTTAGGTTTTATTTTTATTTTTTCATGAAAACGGTTTCACTGATAGCCTGTCTGCCTAGTCGAGTCAGAAAAATATGGGAGATAGCACGACGCGGAATAGAATTCTGAGACATAAACTTTATTCTTCAAGGAAAAATTGCAATTATTATAAACAAAAAACTGAAAAAATATCGACCTCAATTTTTTGTTTATAATTTGAAATCGGGGAAAAAATCCTTAAGGGCCAGTGAACGCCGTAAGATTTTCTGATTAGAAAATCTGATGGTAAACGCATCATCGGATACGTACAACGAATCACAATGAACGAATGAACTTTCAAATGTATTAATTACTTTTTTCACTAACAGGGAGATTACTTCAGACAACATCGTAAGATATTCTTATAAGAAATTCTGATGCTACGTGCACATGTATCTAATGTCTTATGTAGAATTCCTACCGTGTTTGGAGTCTAATATAATAAAATACATACTAATATATCCTAATTTTTTTGATTCAAAATTTTTTGTATTTTATAATTACGTTCTTCGACTTCTAAGCAGTCATCATCAGTATTCTCGAGAGAGATGTAAATCGTTCCAGTCCCATTTGCAGACGGTTTACACATAAGCGTATTCAAATTTCTACTTAATAAATATTGATTTATCATCAAATTATATCTTATGACAGTTAATACTATCAATTATGACAGTTGAAAAAAATAAAGATAAATCTCTCAGCGCAATAAAGTGTACAATTTTATCGTGATTAGTCCGTCTTTAGCCAACACAAACAAACTGGATGGTTTTCCCACGCGAGATCTTGCCACATATAGTTGTCCGTGGGAAAAGCTTGGTGTTCCCAAATCTAAGCTACATACAGACAATGCCTGGCCTTGTAACTTATTGATTGTCATAGCGAATGCCAATCTAATTGGGAATTAAATTTGAATTCAATTGTCACATCTGTAGGAATCATAGGGATTCGTGGCAGCAACACATTTTCGCCTTGAAACTTGCCATTCAAAATGATATGGCTATATCATTTTGAATGTAATAACGTTTTTCATTAATGTTTTAATGGCTAATCGTGTGCCATTACAAAGCCGTGGTGAGTTCAAGTTATGAAACAGAATGATCGGAGTCCAACCTTCAATTGTAAATAGTGGGGTTTCATAACTGGCAAATTAAAAGAATTTAAAAACAATTGGATAATTCACAATTTTGTTGGTATCGCAAACTGCATCGATAGATTTGCATGAAACCATGTCCCCAGACAACAAGTGTTGTATCTTTAAATTTAACCCATTGACGTCCATATTTTTTGCTGCCAAAATCGCTCTTTTCGCCAGTCACTTATGATTTTTATATTGTGTGTGTACATCGGGAAATATGTGATCGATGAGAGTATTTTGCGAGACGATAATTTTGCAGAAGTCCGTCTGTAATTTTATGCATCTAGTATTTTCATGTACATCAACTTTCCCATCTCCAATATCTAACAATTGTTTAGAGAAAGTTTCGGCGGACGGATCCTGAAGCATTTGATCGCACATGTTCACCGCCAGTTGTACTTTTTCAACATTACGCCACAGTCACTTAATGTGACTTAATATTGTATTCATTTGCTTATTATTTGACTTACCTTTCACAATAATAAAACACGTATATTTATTAAACACGTACACGTTTTCGTTTTGATTTAAAACTATTTAGAAAGAATGTTAAGTAAAATATATACAGGTACGGTAATGACCGTTGTTTGCGGGAGCTTACAACACGTGTTTATTTATATGAGATCAATTAACTGAGAGTTACAACTGTCTTTATTAATATTATAATGTCTTTATTATTATTTCAGTTATTAATAAATTGCGAATAAATTGTTGTTGCACTGAAAATTAATGATAAATTTTCGATGAGAGTAAAATTAACATGAGAGTTACACAGAAAAATTAAAATAATACGTATAACAGTCACTACTACGATTGATACACAAATAACAAAAAAAAAAAAATTGGCTGAAAAATGTATAGTGAGTAATACAGGAGTCTGGCTTCGTCCTCACCCCCTACTCCGTGATGTTTGCTGGATGAGTGGTGACAACGGTAGATACCTAGCCGGGATAACTGATCGATTAATATATTATATCAGTTATCGACCGGTGAGTGCGTGAGATGAATTGAAAAAAAAATCATAATTAAAGGAAATTGAAATTATAAACTGAATAAGAATTTATCGTACTACAATTATTATATTCGATTGCGATCTTGCAACCCTATTGCGGATCTGTGGATAGAATGAAAAAAATAAAAATCGGGATGGAAAATTAGGGGTTGATCGTAGAAGGGTGAAAATTAAGAGTAATATGAGTAATATATTTTTTTAATTCTAAGTCATGACAAAATAAAAATAAAAATCTTGCCAAAAAAATTAAAGTTTATAATTAACAAATAAAAATAGGGGTTGATCGTAGAGGTGTGAAAATTTAGGGTTGTATGTATTTTTGTATGATGTATCATACAAAAATAAAAAAATTTGCCCAAAAAAAATATAAAAAAAATTTAGGGCTGAACCACCCTTACCATTTAGGGGGATGAAAAATAGATGTTGTCCGATTCTCAGACCTACCCAATATGCACATAAAATTTCATGAGAATCGGTAAACCCGTTTCGGAGGAGTACGGTAACTAACATTGTGACATGGAAATTTTATATATTAGATTTACATCGAGATTTAGAATATTTCATTACATCGTTTTTAAAAAAATGGAAAAAGTTAAATAATAAAAAACCATTGAAATCAAATACTTATCCTAATTGAATGGATAAGCCATCCCGCACATCTGTCCTTTTTCACGAAATCATTCTCATAAATACCTAGCAGAAAGATGTTACACATCAAAAAATTATTTTTGAGTATGCCTTTCAACAATAAGAAAATGATGTAATCGGAAAAGGGTATTTTATTAATAAGAGGCAAGATAACCTAGTTGGTAGGGAAACTTCAGTTCCGGAAATAAAGTCATTTATTAAGAATTTTTTCTTTTTTTCAGATTTAAAATATCACTTCATTTTCAAATTATAAACAAAAATTTGGGGTCGTATTTTTTCAGTTTTATGTTTATAACAATTGTAATTTTTCTTTGAAGAAGAAAAAAGTATTTCTAAAAATTTTATTCCGCCTTGAATGAGCTATCTCCCATTATTTTCTGACTTTTCTAACGATTTTTCGCTGACATTTTACTTCTTGACTTGGCTTTGGACATATTTCTAAAAATAAAGTAAAATAATTAAAATTAATTTATATAAAAATTAAAATTTCATCATTAAGGTACCAAAAAATTATTTGTTCTTTGCGACTTTAATGAAATCCTTCTTTAATGTGTATTAACGGTTTAATATAATCTCGAATAGTATGAACTATTGTAGAATATGCAATATCCCATGCTATGGAAGCCAACATGATAAAAGCTATAAAATTAGGGAATTAAAAATTTTGTATTGAGATCTTATTTAAAAGTGTTACTCAATATTATTATATTATAAGCGTCGATTACATAAATATGTAAATTTCAGATTATTTAGACAATTGACTTTTTTTTATTAAAATATATCTCGTTATTCTACAGGTAACTGGAGCATCTAACACCATTGATTTACCAATAAGTAGAGCCGATAAACGTTATTTCCCATTAACAATGGAAAAAGATCCATCATCAAAATGGGGCATTATTTCAGACATAAAAATAATAAATGGCTGTACAACTGTCTGTTTACGGAGTGTTGTTCAAGTAATTTATTCAGTAGTAGCTATGTTTTTTTTTGAATTATTAATATATTTTTATGCGTTTTTAGGTTCATAATCATTTCGATCATGCCCTCGATGTGTATTATATGAATGAAAGCGGTAAAAGTGTTGAATTAATTGATACAATTGCCGCAAAAGGTAACTTAAATTTACCGTTAAATGCTGTTTATTCACCTACAAGTGAAATATTCTTTGGTTTACCTGGTTATACAATATCGAATACACCTTTTATATGGAAAGATTTGCAATTAAATTTGGCTATGGTTAAATTATTAGAATGCCGTCCAAAAGACAATAAAACTTCCAAAAATAGTTTCTTTATTAGGGTAAGTATCTTAGTATAAAATAACATAGTGAACTTACGCCAGTATTTATAACGGATGACGCTTTAAAAACTGATTTTTCTGATATTTTCTTTCGATATTATAATTTTATTTGAGTTCTAATCTCTCATTCAAGGACATTTATTTGACTTTACATATAATATTTAGATTTTTACGATTTCGTAATATGTCAAGATTAGTTCAAGAAGTCTTTGAAAATCATAAAAACTTCATTCTTAATGACTTTTTCCAATCTTCTACCCTTGTTGATTGATGATTTAAAAGTTATCCGTTTTAAATTGACATTTTTAACTTGTTTGAACAATATATATCGACTATTTATATGAGTTTAGGAATGTATATCCTCTGCCTGTTCGATAATTAAAATAGATACATTAAAAGATTTATCTACAGTCTTTACCAATCGAAGTAACCCTCCTCATGTTTTGGACTAGAAATTACGATTTAAATAACTTACATACCCTGAATAGTAAATTATAATACATCTTCAAAATATTATAATTCAAAGAATTAAATATTTTAAGACTTATATATTTCGAAAATATTGTTTTATTCTTCAGTGTCTTGCTTTTGCTTAAATGATACCTATTTTCTTTACTCTTTAGGTAGCTGTTATTATGTGTTTTGTATAAGGTGTAAATATTCCCCACTATATCGTGGTTTCCAAGAAAGATAACAGGTGTTCTAATAAATACTAAAAATATTTTTAGGCTATGGGTGAAATTGAACAAGTTTACAATGAAACTACATCGAAACATACAATGATAAGTGTATGTTATAACGTTCATTTGCGTCCTACCGTGTCATTCCGTAATTGTCTTCCTTTTCCAATTACATTATGTATATCGGGATCAATAGAAGAAACAGTTATTGAACCAGGGAATATTATGTTATTACCAACTGTGGAACCGGATGTTAACCAAATTGTTGTTCGAGTATGTGTATTCTTTTTTAATTACTTTAAATTTTGATTACTATACATTTTCAAATTTTCTTTTGGAAATAGCTTGATAATTATTTGGAGAAAACATGGTCTTGCAAACGTAAAGTACAAAATAATTCTCCAGAATTTTCTGTATGGGCATTCGATTCATACGATAGTACATTAAAAATGACATTAGATTTAGGTGTGCATAAATCCTTCCATCAAGGATCCATTTTGCTGGCTTTGTATTGTCCCTTCTGGATGATTAATAAAACTGGAATGATGCTGACTTATAGGGTATGTATTGAATTCTTTATTTACTTACAAAACTTCTAGTAAATATTTACTCAATCTTACGTTCACTCTATTTTTTCGTTGAAATGTTCCCAAAAAGATTGAAAGGGTTGGAGGACTTTAAACTTAAAAGAAGCCTGCTCCCTTTTTGTGAACAGAAAGGATGTGTACCTTTGTAAAACCAAACTTTGTCGAGAAAAATTTAAATTATATAGTATTAAAACTATATTTATTATCTTCTTATATAATACTATATAAAAATGAAAGAAACGAAACAAAAGGTAAAACAAATAAAAAAAACAACAATTTTTAGTGAATTTTGATCGGTTGTATCTCACTTAAATGTAACCACATGGATATGAAATGTCTTCTATATAATTTTTGTAACAAAAGTATATTTTATAACTTCCGGAAGAGTTTTTTGTTAAGTTAAGACATAGGTCGGATAGCTTGTTTATTTGGCTTCAATTTGTTGTTATTTTACCCTGCCTATGTTAATTTTTCACGCAGATTTTCGACCTGTGTGTTGATTAAACAAAAAACAACTTTTGCTATCCGCTGCTTTTCTTAAGATTGTTCACTAACCGAAATGTATAATATAATTTTGTACGAAATGCTCAAAAAAGAAGCTTGAAACTTCGAAAAACGCTATAGTTTTCATCTCTATGCGCAAGTAGCATACAATCGTTCAAAAATCACTAATAATTTTCTTTTTGTTTTTTTTTGTTTTTGTTCCTTTACTAAACCATTCATAATTCTGTAGAATTTTTTGGAGTTAATATTGGATGAAAATTGATAAATGAAAAAGTATAAAATTGGCTAAAAATATCCCATATTTTCAAAAATACCATTTTTTATTTTTGCGCACAATTTGACTTTTATTAGGTTGTTTAACTGTATTCAAATTTTCACTGAAAAATCGATATAAATTATAATTGTGAAGTTTTATTTATTTATTTATTTTTTTTGTGAATTGGGCTTTTGAAAAAAAATTTATTTAAATTAGTGGAGAGCCTGGGGGTTTTGACCTCGGAAAATTGCTACAGTGAATGGATTTTTTTGGTTGAGGTGGCATTTTCTTTCTTATACTATATCTTGCAAAGTTTACCAAAAATTTTTTTGTGCTTTCAATTTTTTCACTTTTTAATTGAAAAAAGATAAAAAATTAATATTCCAGCATATAATTTAATTTCAGATAACATTTTTTTTTATGTTCACGTAGAATTTGTCTCGAATAGGTATAGAATATCATCTTTTAGAGATACCTATGTTTATGAAGGGTCGTAGAGACCTTGGACAGGTAGTAAAACGTGAACGAGAAGAAGAGAGGGAAGGTTGAAGGGACAGCAGCTGTAACGTACAACTAAACGGACGTTTTCTGGATAGTTTAGTTATAAATGACACGTGTCCTGTATATGTTGTGTATTTAAAAGTGAAAATTGTGTGATTTGAAAATTTGTTATATGTTAATAACGGCAGTTTTATTGGAGACTATTTTTTGCTGTTGAACTTCTGCTCAAGACTTTTCATTTTTTCGTGTAAAAAGGTAATTTGATTTAAAAACTGCAATGAATTAGTAGATAAAGAATTGAATAATTAGCAAATGATTGAATGTAAATTAAAGTTAAATAAAAAATTATAAAAATGAATAAAACGCAATCAATTTTGTTACTTTTTTTTATTACAGTTTTAAAAAAATGGATGAACCATGTACCAGTATCATGGCTGATGAGCATAGTTGCATGCTATGTGAAAAATTAGGTTCATCATCCGAAATGAACTCAGATTTAGGTTAAATTATAAAAATAAGCAGAGGAATAACCACTTTGAGACCTGCATCGAGCGAACGACAGGATGGATTGTTACCTCACATGCAAACTGAATTCGTTTATGCTCATACAAGTTGTCGTCAAAAATATATTAATAAAAAATATATTGAAATTTATAAGAAGAAGGAGCTAAATGAAACTTCATGTTCACCTCCGAAAAAAAAGCTTCGAAGTAGCACTGATGTATTGAACTTTATTTGGGAAACAAATTGTATCTTTTGTGGCCAAGAAGCTGATAAAGCAAAAGAAGCAAAATTGAATAAATATCGGCGAAGACAAATTTCACACATCAATACTGCAACTTTGAGTGACTCCATTCTGAATTTTATAGCCGTACAGAAAAATGACTATTATCGCGAAATCCATAAAAGAATTGCTAGCATAACAGATTTACAGGCACTCGAAGCAAAATATCATGTAGATTGTTATAATTCGATTAAAAATTCTATGCACCTGATATGTTGAAAAGAAAATTAGTCCGAGAATTGTGATGATCGATACTGCAATGGATCAAATATATAAATACATAGAAGAGAATGACGACTGCCAATTCACCATGCAAGAGTTAAAAAATTTTATAACTACAGAGCATATCCCGGATGAAAAGACTATTAAAAAACGACTTGTAGACCGCTATCACGATGACATTGTCATTTCGCCTAAATTTGGATCCAATACCATCAAATGTTTTAAAAATATTAACCACGATATATTAACAGAAAATTGGTACAATCAAAAACACAATAATAAAAAAGAAGAGGAATTTCACATATTAAAAGCGGCCTGCGAAATTATTAGAAGGGACGTAACAGCTCAAGTTTACGATAATGAAAATTACACAGCAAGTGGCAAAATGCTTGAAGATATTGATGAGACAATTCCGCAATCTTTAAAGTTTTTATTGTCAGAAATAATTAAAAAAAAAAAAAAAAAAAATAAGGTAGACACAATTCCTGCTTATGAAAAAAAATGTAAATCTATCGCGAATGCTATAGTATCTGCTGTACGACCAAGATCATTTCTATCAGCTTTGCATATTACTTTGGCTATGATGTTCCATAGGAAATTTGGCTCGAAAAAAGTTATAAATATTTGTCATTCTTTAGGCTTTTGTGCTTCATACAAAGAGGCTACGTTATACGAAGCTTCCGCAACTTTTGCATCTCCATCAGAAATAAAACCTGGCAGTTTTGTTCAATTCGTGCATGATAATGCCGATTTCAATATTAACACTATTGATGGTAAAGGAACATTCCATTATATATGGGAAGCATTGAAATAGTGACCCCAGCTGATGGTATACAACCTCGATGATATAAGACCTATTAAACGTTTGAAGACTATTCCACCTGAATCTGACTTCGTTAAAAAAGTGAATATCCCTCTACAAATCTATCCAGCTTCTGTTGGTACAGGTTTTTCAAACATAACAATCAAGTTATCTGAACTTGAACCGGATATTAAAAAATTTACTACGAATGGACAATTGAATATTCTTTGGACATATTTAAAATTCAAGAATGACAATAAATTTCTAGGATGGAATGGATTTATGAATTTATTAACCAATGCACATGATTTTGATATGTCATCGATAATTTTTTTACCATTTATTAATGCAGCTCAAAAGGGCTGCAAAAAGGGGTGTGGAGTTGCTTGTGGATGTCGGAAGAGTGGTTTATATTGTAGTGTAGCATGTTTACAGTGTAACGGAAATAGCTGCCTTAATACTTTACCTACTATTAAAATGACTGAAGTGGAAGAGAATATTTGATATAGATCAATAATGTAAAATGCCTTAATAAACAAAAATTTTATTTTAAATGTTACCTTTTTTTTCGATTTTCCTTGAATTACTACATTTACCCACTTATTATGCATATATAAAAATATACCTCAACTTAATTTTCATATACAACATCATTTTAGAGAATAATATGCCTCATACTATTTGAATTATTATAATTATCCATTTTTTTATTTTAAAATCAAAAGCACAAATTTACAATAGGTAAACTTTTTTATTTATATTATTAGCTAAACATTCCAATTTTTTTTTTTTTTTTTCATCCACTGTAACGGAAGTCTGAGGTTTCTATGATTTTGACGCTCCAGGCTCTCCACTAAATTAATTTATAATAGAGTGTGCGAAAAACTTTTAAAATGTTATCATAATTTTAGTGTTTCTATGATTTTCTTATCTTTCTTTTATATATATATATTTCTTGTGTGCGTGTGTATGTCACTGAACTCCTCCTAGACGACTGGACCGATTTTGATGAAATTTTTTGTGTTAGTTCAAGGGGATTCGAGGATGGTTTAGAATCACAACTTGGTTATATAAATCAATTGCTGTTCGTTAGTCTCGCTAAAACTCGAGAATGGCTGGATCGATTTTGCTAATTTTGATCTTGAAATATTTTCGGAAGTTCAGGGAAGGTTTAAACGGACAGAAATATAAATAATAAGTAACGGAAAATACTATAAACGACAATTTAATTTTCGAATACAAAATGTTCCTAGCTGTGAAACAATTTGTGTCTTTTTTTTCTCACATGTTACAAATCCTCTTAGCATCATTTCCATAGAAACCAAAATCTAAATTTGAAATTCAAAATAAACTTGTTTATCTCTTCTCACTAGCAGTATGTTGAACTGTAGACTGTATAAAGTGTGCATATCGTATTGTTCAAGTATTACCGGAATCATTCGTGGTTCAGGAGTTCCATTTATCTCTCATCAAGTGTATGATTACCACAGCACAAATTATCGGGTGAACGCGGTACCGGGTGTAACCCAACAAATATCGGGTACCCCGCCAAATATCGGGTGCATATAATGTACCGGGTGCACACTAAATACCGGGATTTCGATAAGAAAGGATTTTCTGAAATTCTACCCCTAAGGGTAGAATTGCATCCGCATGTAATCGATATAATATCATTTTAATAAAATGGGAAAATTAACACAGCAACCAATGAACCTAGTGGGTCTGCTTTAAAATATAAATTTATATCATTATTTATTCTGATTTGTCTCAGCTTTTCATTATTTAGAAATAGAGTGTTGAGAATATGTTGTTATACTTAGAAAATGTTGGTGTTGGTTAGAAATATATGGCAAAACGACGTTTGTCGGGCCAGCTAGTAAAAATATAATTTTCTTATAAATTATATTACCTGTGTTTAGAAATTATAACATAATTGATGGCCATCCACATATGACGTCTTCAAAATATATCAACATTGCTATTGATAACATCATCTGTGGATGCCATTCATGCTATACTTTCGAAAAACCTCGATTGTCAACGTGTGACATAAAGCTTTGGCCTTAAACTTATTGGGGTGTGCTTCTACTGAATCTAAAAATTTTTTAAATTTAATATAACTTTTTAATTATAAGGAAAAAAATAAAAATTGTTTTGTTATAAAACTTAAACATAATCTTTCCAATTATTATAAAAAAATTGTAATTTTCAAAAACCTTATTGAATGAAGATACTGTTTTAATTTTAATTAAAAAGCAGATAATCTTGCAAAATACATGCAAATCTTGCAAATTTTCACTTGTTTTTTAATTTTTAAAAGTTTTTAATTTTATTTATTACAATGTATTCGAATCCGAATGATGGTGCATGTTGCACTTTTCAGAAATCTAAGAAATTAGAAAAATCTGCTAGTACTGATCAAACTTCAAGTCCATCAAAGGTAGAAAGTGATTTATGATAATTTTGTCTATTAATTTTTAATTTAAAACCCAATTTATTATTTGATAATATAGAAAGTTTTGTTTTTAATTTTAATGAAATTGGCCAAAAAAATTCTAATTATTAAAAAATTTACCTTAACTCTTCTAAGAAAATTTTTTATATTTACTAATTATAAAATACACGATTTAAAATTATACATACAATACACGATTTTTAGGGTGTTTTAAGGTTTTTATTGGATTTAATTAGAGTTGAGTAGTTTTTTATTGGAGTTTTTATATGAGTAAAATTTTCATTTTAAATTATAAAATACACCAAAAAAATAAAATACATCGTTCCGTTTTTTTCTTTTGGATTTGTGTATACATATATTTTTTTTGGCAAATTCAATCAATATTTTGCTTATAGATCGGCACTAATTATTGAAATAGAACTGCTTTTTATTTTTATTATAAAAAAGTTTGGCTTTTAGATTGAAATTTAAAAGTGATATTTCTCCTTGCCAATTATGCTTTATCATATTCTTTCGACTTTTACATAACCATAATTTATTTTAAAAACAAAATTATATTAATTTTTGATCGCAATTTACTTCTGGCACGTATGTTAGAAACAAAATCAGCTCGATTTGTCACTAATTGGATTGTAATTATGTATTAATTGCATGATTTTTAAAATATGAAAATTTATGTTATGTCAAACAGGGAAAGCTGGAACAAAATAAAACATTAAATGGTCGATATTAAATTTTAATTTATATTTAAATTTTTTAGAATAATTCAGAAGATTCATTAAATGTGCTATATCATCCTGAAAATTTCAAAGGACCGATTTTGTTCTCGTTTAATTCAAAAAACTTTTTTGGTAAGAAAAAAGCATCAATACGTGTTGAAAATGGTGAATGGTCCAATAAATTTTCAATTGATGTTGCTGGATCGTCTGGTGTTGTTATGTGCAAATATAACGGGGATAATTATCAGGTAGAATTATTTTTTTTCTAAACAATGTACTGTTTTCAAATAATAATTCAAGATTTTTACTTCAGAGAAATGTCGAGAAACGGTAATTATTGAGAATATATCACTGAATCACGAACAACATATCAAAAGTTAGCCACAATAATATTAAAAATAACTTTCGCTACTTTTTAAAATTTCTTTTTTTTATAGAGTTTATTGAAAGTTATTAAAAGAATTAAAAGAAAAATTATTGTAACAGGTTTTCTAGGTAATTTTTTTTATTAAAAATTGGCTTTTTTAAAATTGAATAGATTGAATCATATAGGCTGGGAGTCTGAGATAGTTATTAACAATATAAACTCGGTAATGAAAGAATGTACCGTGCACAGGTTTAATATTTTTTTATAAACTTATAATTAATATGCAACAATATTTTGCATTTATTACAGGAATTTTTTAAGTACATCATTTAATGTAAATTCTATTTATTTTCGGAAAAATTTGTTAAGGCGTTGGCATCGTATCGTCTATCATTCAAAGAACAAATATTTGTTATCGAATTGTTCCACATTTTCTGGTCATCAGCTAAACGAAAGATTTCCATATTTTTTAAACCATTTAAACTTTTTAGATCCGTTTCCTTCCTTTAAACCCACCAATTTTTTGAACCCACCAATTTACTTGTCAAAACAAAATTTTCCTTTTTCCATAATACAATGTCTCAAGAAACTTAATTGTCTAAGCCTTAATGTTTTTAATAGTAATTTATTTATTATATATAAGATATTCGCTGGAATCAACGTAGAAACCATTTTTAAGTTGTTTCTAGCAGCTTTTTGATGGGTTTGATTATTCTCCATGTTTCACTTGCGTACAAAAGTTTCGGCCATACATAGCTATTTAACATCCAATTTTTTGTATTGTTAGAGATATTTTTATTAGTTAAAAATGCTTTAAATTTTTGAAAGCCTGATTTTGCTAGAACCACTCGATTTTTAATTTCACACTCACATTTACCGTCAGATGATACTATTATGTGAAATATATATGTGAATAGAACCAGTATATGTGAATTTATGCACTTGTTGAATATTTCTTATCTTTGATATTAACATACATTTAGTTTCATTTATATTAATAGAAAGCCCATATTCTTCACAAATTCTTCAAATTAACAACTTTATTTAGAGCACTTTGTAACACAGCTTGACTCTCACTGAGATTCACCGTGTCATCTGCATACCGCAGTTTGTTGATAACTTTTCCACCAACTTTGATGCCAGCAACATTATCTATTTATCTAAAAATCATTTCAGAATATGTATTAAATAAATCGAGTGGCTTTATTGATGGATACATACTCGGACAAATTACCATTGAATTTCACTACCGCCGTTTGATTCCAGTAGAGTGTATGAATCTGATATCCTTGCCATCAATATGTAGCTTTTTTTAACAATTAAATCAATTTGTCGTGTATGACACTATCAAATGCCTTCCTAAAATCATCAAAACAAACACAAACATCTTTATTGACTTCTAGAGATCTCTCGCATAAGATCTGAAATTGGAATAAGGTATTTCGAGTGCCTTTGTTGGGGATAAAACCACTTCGATCCTCCCTTATTTCTCACACTATTGAATTTAAAGAATATACAGGGAATATAATTTTAATTATTTACTAGTTGTTTTATTTTTTATATATTATTTAAAACTATTTATTTCTAAATCTACTGGCGTTCAAAATATGTTGATATTCGTTTTTACACCTGCTTCGAAAACATAATAAAAATATTTAGTAATAATTAGGTTAAAAAAATCCATGAAAATGAACTTATAGTGTTACGGCATTCTGGTATAATAGAGATTATGTATTACTTCTATGGAGATAATAATGTGATTCTCATTGGCCAACAGATAAGATGACTTCGAAACTCAAATTCAATTATCTAAGTAGCATTCTTTATTAACAGTTTATCTTTCCGGGAAGAATCCATATTGGTTCATAGTATGCATATATTCATTCTAATATGAAATGATTTTGCCATGATTTTCTTCCTGTAACAATTTCCCATTGTTTGTATAGATTGGAGTTCAAAATCAGTTAACTTACAACGGATTAACAAAACAAATCGTATTTACACCACTATATATTTTAATCAATAATGCACCATTTGCAATTGAAACACAAGAAATCGATCGACCTGGTGATAAATGGATTACTGTTGAAGAAAATAGTTGCACACCATTATGGCCAAAATGTTCCAAAGATGATAAATTATTACGTATAAGAATTATTGGTACCAATGATATATCAGCAACGTTTTTAATATCTGAAGTTCATGCAACTTTATTGAAATTGCCAAACAAGGTAAAATATTTTTGTAATTACTTTTAAAACCTCGAATTTACATTCACTGTATAATATTAAACATGTTTCAGTTCGGTGGCGTTAATGTTGATATCCAAATAAATGAAGGTGCTAGATATATCACATTTTCAAGATATGAAGCTGGATCAGCACCGGGTTTGATTATAAATCATACACAGTTTGCTATTAAATATTGGGAAAAGGAATCAATTAATATGAGGTAATATGACTTCAAATATTTATTTATTAAATCCAAACACGTATTGCCGTTTTCGACTGCATTCTAAATAGTTTTGAGCAAACATAATTTTTCTAGTTGTATTCGCTTAAAGCTTGGGAGTTTGATATCAGAATTATAATGATACATTACCAAATCATGTATAACTGTCTTATTATCAAGAGCTTCAAGTTCTCGGAACATTTGTAGAAATACTGAATCAAATTGTAAAATCACAATAAATAAGAGCATATTTTTAATAAACAAAGTTCCAATCAGAACTCGTAAGCGAAAATAAATTAAAAAATTGATGAACAAAGTCTTTATTACATAGTTACTATAAATACATTCAATAATCTACGTCAATATGATACTACATGTAAATTGGTTTATCTAATTTAAAATTTAAAAATTTGAAAAATGTTTTTACAGAAAATCAGAATGAAAATTTAATTCTTTAGCAAATTTAATTTCATCGTATAGCTTGTCGACAAATTTAACTATATCTGTGTACTACTATATCTGTGTAGGCAAGGTTTTATCTCTATGGTTTTATTCTTACTTTATAACATAATGTAATTTCCAAAAAACTTTTTATTCAAGATGTTTGGAATCATACAATTGTATATTATACACATGGGAAAATCCATCAAGTAAACGAATTCTTCTATGTGCATCAGAAAATATACATCCAGCAAAAATGGAAATTGAAAATGATTTGCGGCAAGATGGTATTGGGGAATTCTTTGTAAATGAACCAGAAACAAATCAAAAAGTCTTAGTGTATTGGGTCTCATTTTTGGATGGTTTACAACGTGTTCTATTATTTACGGATCAACAAAATATCGCTCAAAATGCACAAACAGCTGGTAAATACGAACCAATTAATCAAGAAATTAACATATCTTTACATGGTGTCGGTTTCTCATTGGTTAATAATATTCAACGGAAAGATATTATGTATGTTGGAATTGCAAGGTAAATATATAATTCACCTTTTTAGAAAATGTAAATTTAATGTCACAATTTTATATTTAACATTGAAATTTCAAATATCTCGACGCATTTTGTTTACTCCTTACTTTAATTTTATTAGTATTATTGAATTACAATAACTATTTGTTTTCTTTAGAGCATTGTTATTTAATACTGTGAGTTCTTCTGAACAGTATTAACACAGGCAAACGAATATGAATGTTACTAAAATTAAAAAATATACTGGGATTGATCAAACGTGAATTAGTCTCTCCATGATTCCTACAAATTAGATACATCTTTCTTTCCAATATGATATCTTTTAAAAAAACTTTTTTTTTTTTTTTTTTTGAAAAAATGGAACATTTATATGAGTGAGTTTTTCTGAAGCATTAACATTTAGTAAATGTAGATGTCATAAATCTCAAAACCACCATAACCATATTAGAAAATTTCATTTTCAATATTGTATTACAAAAATTCCATGGAAGTCAAATAATTTTCTTTTTGCTATCCCGTTGAATGTGTGAAAATAAAAAAAATACGTAATAAACTCTTTTGTGTAACTTTTAATTAATCAATATTGTACTGAATGGCCCCAAACACAAAAATCCTAATTCTATGCTCATTAAAAATATTGAAGAATTATTTTTAAAATACCAATTTTTTCCGAAATTTAATATTGAAATAAATATGTATATAAATAACTTTCTTGTCTTTCTTGTAAGTTTTTAGCCTGTCTAAGCAAAATTGACACTTCCATCATTATTTCAAATTCATACATTCGGTTTTATAAAAATGTGAAATAATACTAATTATTTATTTTAGTGTATTATTTGTTATATATTTAAAGTTTGATAAATATTTTCTTATGTTTTTTAAGCTCGGGAATATTATGGGAAACTGCCAAGTTAACATCCACACGTTTCAAACCACTATCACAAAACGAATGTCTCTTAATTGAAGCAGCATATCAGAATCATTTACAACAACTGAGTTTAAATACAGCAGTGAAAAGTTCAACAGTAACACTTGGACCAAAATTAGAAGTTGATTTTTACACGGAGATGATCTTAAAACCAAATAAACGCCGTTTACGTCGTACATTCCAAACTGGATTTTGGATGCAGTTAAAAACATCAGAACATCAATTGCAATTACATGCAAAAATTAATCGTTTACAAATTGATAATCAATTGTATGATTGTGTGTTCCCTGTGGTGCTAGCACCTATACCACCACCGAAAAGTGTAGCAGCTGATAGCGGTATGTAATATATTTAGTAATTTTTAATATATGCCGAAAATTTTCTCTTATTTTCCCTACCCGCTTATAAAAAAATGTATAAATTGACCTAATAAAAGATTATTTTTTAGCAATTTTGTTAAACATACATATTTATTTTGTTTTAGCATTGAAACCATTCGCTGAATTAAGTGTTGTACAACGTATCATGAAACATAGTCCCGTCCAACAGTTTAAATATTTTAAGCTTTTAATTCAAGAATTTCATGTTAAAGTTGATTTAGGTTTCGTTAATGCCATTCTTGAATGTTTACAAGGAAAAGATCCATCTGAAGATGAAACTGTAAGTATGGATTTTCTATTCTAAACTAAATGTTTTGATTTTAAATTCCAATTATTCTACCGGTATATATAGGAACAACAGTCAAATGTCAAATAGATTCATCCATTTGTTTATTTTTATATGTTTTATTGAAGAGTGGTGTAGTATCCCTTAAACACAAAAAATAGAATTGCTACTTGACTAAATTACTTGATCAATGTGATAATGTACTTCCGCCTTCTTTTTCTAGTTGGAGTATTTCCAAACTGATTTAAAGTTAGTAGATCAACCATTACATTCTCACGTGTCAACATTATCTTTACAAGATCAGAAGAATTTCTACGATTTATTACATTTTTCACCATTGAAAATTCACATAAGTTTTTCATTACAAACTGGATCATCTTCATCGTCATCAACATCAACTGACAGTACTGCAAATCAATCAGCGATTCCAGAATTTCTAAGTGTTGTACTCCAAGGTATTGGAGTTACACTCACAGATATGCATGATGTTGTTTTTAGGTAATGTTAATTTATTGTTTACTCTTAGAATTCTTTTTTTGTGAATTGCATGCTAACGAAATTTACTGAATAAAATGAGCAAGTTTTTTTATGTTACTAGAATATTGAAAACGTTAATCTGATAAAGGTTTATACAAATGTTGAGAAGCAACTGAATACTTCGTAAAATGTTGAGTATTTTCAGATCAGGTCATAATTTTAGGTGAAAAAAATAAACAGTTCTAATGCGTAATTAAAAAAAATTACATCAAATGAACAAATTTTTTTGTACTTATAATGAAAAAATAGGCGGCTATCGGAAATTGTTGTTTATGCATGCATAAACAGCAATTGCGATCATAATCTAAAAAAAGTACAAAAAATACGTTTAATAGATCAAAATGACACCATTGTGAAATAATTTTTAGTTGGTGCGAAGCATCGGGTACCTAATTTTGGAAGAATTCGCCACATATTTTTAAATTTTATCTTATTTTTTCCATATGATCCTTGTGTCTCCTAACTAAGAACAACAGCTATACTCACTTTACCAATTTCGTCAGTGAACGCTCATTTTAAACATTAAAACTTCAGGGTTTTATTTTTATTCCACAGACTCGCGTATTTTGAAAGAAATTTCATGTTTTATACTCAAAAACAATTAGTTTCTGAAGCTACTCAACATTATGTGGGTCAACTGGTAAAACAAGCATATGTTCTAGTCCTTGGCTTAGATGTTATTGGTAATCCATATGGTTTGGTTCTTGGAATCAGTAAAGGTGTTGAAGATCTATTCTACGAACCATTCCAGGTAAGTTAGAAACAAAAACTAATATAACGATAAATTCTAAATAAATTTTCATTTGATTACAGGGTGCCATACAAGGACCAGGTGAATTCGCTGAAGGCTTAGTATTAGGTGTTCGCAGTTTATTTGGTCATACTGTTGGTGGTGCAGCTGGTGCTGTATCACGTATTACTGGTGCTATGGGTAAAGGTATTGCTGCCTTATCATTCGATGAAGACTTTCAAAAACGTCGTAGGGAACAAATCAATAAGAGACCTGCCAATTTACAAGAAGGTTTAGCTCGTAGTGGAAAAGGCCTAGTTATGGGAGTATTTGATGGTGTTACTGGCGTTTTTTCAAAACCAATTTCTGGTGCTAAAGAACAAGGTGTAGAAGGATTTTTCAAAGGTTTGGGTAAAGGTGCGATCGGTTTGGTTGCTCGCCCCACTGCCGGTGTTGTTGATTTTGCTAGTGGATCTTTAGAGGCTGTCAAAAGGTATGTTATTAAAGATCACGAAAAATTAATGCGTTTTTCAAAATACAAATTAAAAATTATTTCCTTTTATAGAGTTGCTGAAGGTGAAGAAACAGGACGGCTACGTGCACCGCGATTCATTTCAAATGATAGAATATTGACTCCATATTGCCATGCTGAATCTGAAGGTAATAAATTATTAATGGAATTAGAAAAAGGAAAATATTCGAACACAGATGTATATGTGTATCATGTCTGGATCATACAACGCAAGGAAATTCTTTTACTTACCGATAAACGTGTAGCCTATATTATCCATAACGATATTTTCGGTGGATGGCAGGTAATATACTTTTATAATTTTATATAATTTTTATTATCTTTTATTATCTATTATACAGTGATAACTTTTTTTTCAAAATCAATATGGGGCAGAAAACTACTTAGGACCATGAAATTTCTCATAAATGTTATTCTTAAAACTTGATAAGGCAATAAGACGGGATTTTCCAAATTTTTACTAGCAAGAAGTGGGGGGTTGCAGAAATCTTAAAAATCAAATTTTTAGACTGATAGGTAAACTTAAAGATTTTAATTACGTACCTTCGTACAGGTTACGTTATTACAATATAATATAATCGAAACTAATATCCTCACTGGACCAGCAGCTTATCAAACTGCGCTCATTCCTGCTGGCATGCCTATGATCCCTAAAGATTTACTTTTTATTATTTGTTAGTTATTTTCCATGAAATAAATATATACTTTGACATTACCAAAAATAAGAGAAATTAAAGTTTTTGAATTCCCAATTTTATTAGAGCTTGTTACCCCTAAATATCAATTGTAATTTTTTTGCACTTTCATGGTTTTTCATTTTATAGCAAAAAGTCACGAATTTGCAATTTTAGTTTATTTATAAAAATAATTAGATAAAACTTTGTAAAACAGTGCTAAATGTGCATATGAAAAGAAAATTACTTGAATCAAATAATACAAACACCCATAGAAGTAGGCTAGATATGTTAGGATTCTCAAAGGAAAGTTTTGCTATATTTTTGATTTTCTGATCTACTCAGTTACCAAAAAATATATTTGTGAAAATTGTAATACAGTTTGTGTTAATTCGTATGGCTGATCCTTATGATAAACGTAAATTTTTTTTATTTGTAGGTGGATTGGTCGTACACATGGCATGAATTGCAAGAAGCGCCAAAAATCAACGATACTGGTATGAAAGTATCAATTTTGGAACATAAGAAAAAATTCAATATATTTGGTTCAAATTCAAATATTAAATTTATCCCAATACATGATACAAAATTACGTGAAATATTAACTATAAAAATCGATACAATATTCAATAATCTAATGTCAGCCTCTCAATCCAGTCTTAATAGACCAAGTATTTAAACCTTTTACGTTTTATAACTCTTGATATTTTCAAATAATTATATAATAAAAAAATTAATCTAATACGCGCACTTTTTATAAATTTTTTAGTTTCTTCGATTATATTTCGAATATTTATGGTAAAGGTTACGAGTTTTTTTAATTATACGTAGTACAAAAAATTATAAGAATTACAAATTTCATTTTTTTTTCTTGGAAAAAATACCGCTATTAAATTGAATTATTTCGGAACAATGTATATGCACCCGATAAAAGTAATAATTTTTCGGCTTTAACAACCATAAAAGCTGAATTTTATGAGTAAATCTAAGTACTCTGCATAATTTTATTGAGCTTTGATTATAGAATTTAAACACGAATAAATATGATTTTATCCATTAATATCTAAGAAGTAAGTACCGGTATTATTATTAAATATAAAATTTACTTAAATTTCGTTCAATATTATTTCATATTATATAAAAATTTGTTCAATATTTCATAGAGTAAATAAAATTTTTTTTGTAAATCAACTGTGGAAGACTTCAGCTACAGTTTTTTTTTTTTTTTTTTTTGTTAAAAAAAAGCACCTAGCAATTTATAAAAATATACGGTACTTCTTTTAGTTTAAATTTTACCTAAAAATTAAACAAATTCAATTTTTACATATGGTTTCAAGGTATTTATATACCTTCTTTGTTCGTATAAATTCCTACAAAGAACCCGTGGATCGATTGAAAGAAACAAATTAAAATTGATGAGGATCTTGAAATATATGAATTGCTCACAACTTTAAATTGCTATTTAAAATTATTGAGCGTGAATTATGATCCTTTTTCGGTATACTTACTTAGATTCGTAATACATAATATACATGATTTTATCGGTTTTAGCCAGCAATCATGGCAAAAATTTTATATTTGGATTTTTAATTGTAAAATTAATTTATCAATCTTATTCAAAAAACGAACGCTACCAGTATAGTCTCTCTAAAGAGTAAATATTAATTATAAAACATAATCCCTAAAAAATATGCTAGTAATAAAAAAAAAAATATATATATATATATATTTCTATATATATATATATATATATATATATATATATATATATATATATATATATATATATATATATATATATATATATATATATATATATATATATATATATATATATATATATATATATTTCTATATATAATTTTGTAAATGGCTTATAAAAACACAAAAATATTAAAAAAAAAAAAATTAAAATGTTTTATTTCTTTAAAAAGAGAATGTTACCCACCATATGGTATTTTCAATTTTACGCATTCATTATCATTATTTTTTACATACTAACAACAGTACTCAGAGGCAACTTCCTGTCATATCACCTAAATTTATAACATCCCGAATAAGTGAATAGTTTTCCGTTGACTATAAACAAATTCAATAGCTTGCTACATTCAAATTATTGATTTTCAAAAAACTAAATTTTTTAAATTAATATTATGGAAAACTGCTCTTATAGTGTGCCGTATAGAACTATATAATTATGCCTTTGCTAATACTACAAATTTAAATGAGTCTTTGTAATGAGACTAATTCAATTAAACGAAATCAATAAGTCCAGTGTCTTATATTTGTTCTGATTAAATAAAATATTTGATTATTATATAAAAGTATTATGCACAAATCAAATATTCCTCCACAAAAACTTCAGATAATCTGTCGTTGGTGGGAAGTAATTATATTATATATTATGATTAATTTATACAAAAATTAAATTTTGATATTCGAACATAAATTTTCATGGATATGTAATTCTTCAAACACCAACACAATAGATTTGTATATCTGAAACCTCTGATTATAAATAGATATTATTTAATTACTTAAAAATGAAAATACTAATTCTTAAACAAATGTAAAAATGATTACCTTTTCTTAATTGTTTAATACATTATTGTTATAAATTTTATATAATTTTTTTAATGCTTTAAATATTACTAATAATCATAAATGTCTATACTAAATTTAGATAGTTAGCTTTTATTATTGATAAAATAATATTTATGGCACAGAAACAGAATGCATGGATTGATAGTTATCTCACTCTTACTTACATTTTGTATAATGTATGTAGCCAATATCTACTTTTGAATCTACACTGTTTGTTGGTTGAAATAAAAATTGGGAAATTAAAAAATAATTATTTAACGTATTCAAATTTAATGCTCAAACCTTATTATATAAGCACAAATTAGACATGACATAACAACATAAAAGTACCGTTCTGAATTTAACATCTAAATGTACTTTACATCTTGGGGGCAGAAGATTAGAGTATATTTATTTAGATGGATACAAGTAATTTAAGGAACTAACAATCCATTTATTTGATATATGTGATTTGCGATTATTATTTACCGATCTAGATTTAATATATACACTTATGCTTATGTATAATGGAATGCTACATCACTTGTGCCTGATTAATATACAAATATATATAAGTTAGCTATTGATTTAAAGTTGAATTATATAAAAAATAAATTTGAAAAATAATTGAATGTTATAAAAATAATTGTATCAAATTTTTACATGAGATAAAGTAAAATAATTAAATTATGTGTAAAAAAGTGAAATACGTTTATGCTTTTTTAAGCTTTATAAAAAAAATTTTGTTCTTAATTTGTTTTGAGCACCACATTAATTATATTTTATGCTTAAATTTTATTGCTTGATTAAAGTCTGTTTTAATTTTTTATATTTTTGTATTTATTTCAAATAACTTATGCAAGTATTTCCAATTTCTAGTTAAATAAGTGATCATGGAATTTTTGATGCTTTTAAATAAATGTATACCGTACTAATGTGTAGAGTAACAGTACCGAAAAAAATATTGAGATATATTTGAGAATTCTTTAATCACGTGAATGACAAATAATTCCAGAAGCCAAGGAGCGCCAATTCAAAGAGTACGATTTTCAATGCAACGACTATCGGAATTTTGAATATAAAAGAAAAGAGAATTCAGAGAATTTTAAATATAAAAGAAAATAATGTTCGAATGTTTCCTAAAATTGTTATTTATTTACGAAAATTGTTTCGAGAACACATTTTATCTTTATGCAAGATGTCTAGAATAAATACCTCGAATAACACAGTAATGAAGAAAATAACTATTAATATATTATTCAGTTAATTACGTAAGATTAAGAAAAATCCCTGATAACAAAGTTTTATTCAATTTTATAGAAATTGAAATGGAAATTTTATTGAAAAAATTATTTTCTATTCAATCCTATTCAAGATATCTAATTATTATCTATATCTAAATATCTAATTATTTTTATTATTTTTATCAATCCTATATAAATTCAAACATGGTACTTGATAGTATTGTCGATTATTATTATTACTGTGATTACAAGCGAATTATTTTCATTTTGTGTACGGTTTTGGGTACGACTGTCAAATTCCATAACTTAGATATTTTTAACAACCTTTTTTTCAAGATATTTACATCAAATGTATAAAATATATATAAATTAGCTGAAAAAAAATCATATTATTCAGTTTCATTGAAAAAATAATTTTTGTATAATAAATTTATATTTTTTAAAACTTTTATTAAAAATAATATTTAAATGAAATATTAGAGAAAAATGCTCTCTGTGTAATCGATTGTAAGATAATACATTTATGAAGCCTTAATTTTTAATAACGAATAACGAACATGGTGTACATGTTTTTTTAATAGCTGTGTTAAATATACAAGCGTTGATTTCTTTTTAACGAATTGAATTTTCGATTATTTGTGCTTTAATTTTGTTTAATTTATACTCATTAAACAAAAAATAATAATTAAATCTTGTGACATGATTTAAATTGTGGTATTTATATGTTATTGATAATACAATAATTTCTAAAAAAAGTATCGATAACTTGAAAATTAGGCGAAAACTCGAAAATTGATATTCTTCTTTATACTTATTTTTACCAAAATTAATTGTCAAATCTTGGCGCCACCTATATCGTTTTCTCCCCTTTGAGGCTATTACAAATGACGATGTGACGTGTAGCAATTCAATCATTAATATTTTTTTTGGACATAATATTGAAGGGTGTGATTCAACTTTTGATACCTCTGCAAGGAGAATTAACGAGACTTATGCACATTATTTGAGAATCATGTCCGATGTCGTCGTATTAGAACCTAACAGTTCTATCAGTCAGTATGACGTTTTACCGATACTTTTAAGGCGTAATCCTAGATCAGTGAGTTGGAATGTCTCCTTACGAACCGAATAGAAATTCGACCTGAGAGAAATAGTAATTGAACAATAATTGTTATTATGTCTTCTATATTTTTTTCACAATTCACTCTGTGAATAGGCTGTGTCTAGTTGGTCACAAAAGCTTCCGATTTTATACCTGAAATTTATCAAAAAATCCACCTTTGATTTGGTTAGTTTTCCCGTGCTGTTGAAATAATTTTCAAGTTGCTCTTTCCATTCGTCATACATTCCAGCCAACGGTTCTTCAAGACCCATTTTTTCGCAGGTTCAGTTAGCTCTTTGGCTACTATTTATATCATTAGCGCCTCAATCGGTTTTACCATTAAGCTTGGGTATTAGTGATAGAAACGTCGTGGTAGTCAGCTCAGAGTGAATGATCATGTGCGTTCCAGTTGTATGAGTACGCATATATGCCAATCTTTGAATTTGACGTTGTTCTGATTTAGTGTTGTCGATCACTAATTTTGGATATTATTGGTGTATATTTTCGACCCGCGTGCGAGTTTTTTCAACGACTGTTTTTATGGTGTTCTGCCTTTATGTGGATAGGTACGTACGTATATACTCTCCATGGTTGATGCAGTATCTTCCGCGAGTGATAATATCCTCCGTTCTGCAGGGGGCTGGTTCCAGTGGCTCTGAAGCTCAATGTCTGAATATGCCCCTTTCATGTAGTTAAGAGTGTACCGTTTTGTATACAGTTGACATGATTACTTATTGTATTGAACTCGACTATTTTAAGCCTCTGCTTGGGCACCATCCTGAGATATCCACGACTTAATAATAATCATCAATGCTAAGCAAAAGGATGGTATTTATAAGAATAACAGGGGCAAACACTAATACCCACAAAGGCTCCAGAAATTTCCTTGGGCTTACAAATACTACATTAACTCGATCTATGAATCGAAAGAAAAACTGTTTATATTAGAATAAGAGATGAAGTAGGGAAGACGGACAGCTTTCTGTTAAGCCGACATGAAACAGCTTTTTCTTTTAGCAGCAAACATGGAAGATGTGGTGAACTATTTGAAGCGGCATGTCATTCTATGGGAGGCTTACTTTCTCAGGGAAAATAACTTTATTGTATGTTTGAGATTTCAAGAGCTGTGTAATTCTAACTCCTATTCTAATTCTATCTTTTGCACTAAAGTGAAGTTTGTAGTATAAATATTGGTGTACACAAACCAATTATGATAAAAAGGCGTGGCCTGTATTTTTTCCTAGAGAGATAAGGGGGTTACCGTGTTATTAAATTTCCAATAAATCATAGCCTTTATACAAGTGATACAATGGTTTTGATTTCATATCTCATGTCGATTATTATGAATTAATCCGTGAATTGTCAAAAACTATAAATTCAACTATTAATTTTCGTCAAGTCACAATTAGCCAAATCATAAACAGGTAACAAGTTTTAACACTCAAACACTCAATTGCAAGTACGTATGAATGTATAAGTCCGAACTGTATTTATGACCTGCAGCACGTCCGAATTACGGCACCCAGCATAGCTTAAGTTTATGAATGAATTATCAACGATCAACGAAATCAACAATATTAAATATCAACGAAGAAGGAATGATATTTCTAATGATTGCTTCTCTGATGTAATTGCTCCTCAATTCCGGACCAGAGAATGAAATAGTAGTGATCGTTACAAAGACTGAATTGTTTGGTGAAAACCTTTCTATAATCTTCGAGGGCCGAAAGGGAAACTAAAAAAGGGTAATGCCTGGTCAAAGACACTATTGGGCAGCGATTATAAAACTCCAAAAGGGTCATTTCATTTCAAATCTTCAAATGTTGGGAGCTGACACATCTCCGAGAATAGATACATGTTGGGATTTTCGACAAAAGAAAGGAAATGAATTCTTATCGTTTCTTTACGTAATTACCGGGTGTAACCCTCTATAAATGGAAAAAAATCATTTTTCATAGTCTCATTTATTCTTGGTTTAAGTTATTGAATTGCTGTAAATGGTATTTGGAAGCTTTATTAAAAAGCTTCATTCTGAGTAGTTTCGTTATAGAATCGGAGCTTTTTAAAAAAACCTTTTTTTCATAATTTTGATGTTTTTCCTTAGCTATAACTATGGACTCGAATAATTTGTAGCGTTTATAGATTTACTTGTTGTGGAATCTTGTTTTTTATATGTTGAATATTTTTATTTAATTTAATTGAAACAATTTGAAATATTTTAATATTATTTTATTATACTAAATTATTTGTACATATGCCACGTGCTCGTACATAGCGTCTAGTATGAATGAACGCTTATGAACGACTGTCTTGCTCGTGCAAGTGCCATGTTATATGAATGGCTACGTATGCACTACTGGCATTGTTGAGTTGTTGAATATGAAAATATGCGTTCGTGTGTCTTGCACGAAGTTTATCGATGTGTCGACGAATTGGTCAACCAATAAAATCACGTTTTAGAATCGACGCTTTGTATGGTGGTGCCATCTGACCTTATTTTTTCACTTACTTTGATTATAAGGGCACGTTGCCACTACGTTACTCCCCCTTCAGTGCAAATGACTAACGAACCGTTACAAAAAAATTAAACAATGATTTTATATTTGAATAGAAAATTGATGTATAATATATTTTAATTATATTTAAATATTTTTGAGGAAAATGCACTTTACGACCAGAACGTTTTGTTTTTGAAGATTCGTTTTGGGTGCAATTCTTCGTTGACGTTAATGTTTCGTTTTCTGGTTGCGAATACTGGGTTGGTGTAGGAACATTTTGTTCAAAATCCGCTTTCAGAAGATATACTGATTTCAGCCTGTTGATACTGACGTTTTTATGTTTGTTTTTATTTTCGATTGTGAAATATTTATCGTGGCGTTGTAGTGGTTTCCGCACACCGTCGAAACGTACAAACACGAAATCAGTTTTATTTAGTTGTGATTGCACTAACACTTTTGTATTACCGTGTAGTGGGGTTGATATTTGTTTAAAACTTTGCATAATATTTTTGAGTTTTGAAATGAATATATTTGATTGTTCTTTTCTCAGCTTCGAGATCGGCTATGAGATCTAAAATTGTTTTGTTTTGATTTTAATTCGTTAATTTGTATGGTTAACGTGTTTATTTGTTCGGATAGCTTGTTGCTATATCGATCGAATATTTGATGGCATTCGTTGAAGGAATAATGATCGTAGAAAATCTTCATTAAATTGAGTTCCAGTTAGTTATTTCATTGGGTGTAGCAGTGTTGATCCCTGACTTCGTTTAATATTTTACTTTCGATTGCTGCTAACACGTGGTGAAATTTTGTAGCAGTGTTGATCCCTGACTTCGTTTAATATTTTACTTTCGATTGCTGCTAACACGTGGTGAAATTTTCTCGTTTCATTGTTATATGTGCATTACTGAACTGTGATTTCACTTTAGTAAAACATAATCTCACATTTTTCTTCCAGAATGGTATAATTTTGATTGATACTCTTGTAATTTGATTGTTATTTTCTGGTTCGTTTGACATTTTTGCGTTTCACCAAAAAAATTTTTTTTTAAAAACACGTGTTCATTAAAATGTATGTGAACAAAAATATCGGTATTTTTGCGCACTTTCTGTGGTTGATTAATTTCACTTTTTTGTACGACCAAAAAATATAGTCGCGGATCACCAATATGTGGTTTTTATTGCTTTATTATTTATGCCGAAGGTCACTAATATATGGTGTGACCAAAATGTTGCACGTTGGGAGTCACCAATTATGGAGTAACCAAAAATGATGTACGTGTTCTTTGTCAAGGGGTCACCAATTGTAGAGTGACCAAAAAAATGTTGCACGTGTTTTTTGTTGAGGGGTCACCAATTGTAGGGTGACCAAAAAATGTTGCACGTGTTCTTTGTCGAGGGGTCACCAATTTCAGAGTGACCAAAAATTGTTGCACGTGTTCTTTGTCGAAGGGTCACCAATTGTGGAGTGATCAAAAAAAAATTTTTTTTTTATTATACTAAATTATTTGTACATATGCCACGTGGTTTAACATGCACTGTTCGTACATGACGTCTAGTATGAATGAACACTTATGAACGACTGTCCTGTTCTTCAAATGCCATGTTGCATAAATGAAATCACATTTTATAGTCGACGCTTTGGATGGTGGTGCTATCTGACCTTATGTTTTTTACTTATTTTCATTAGAAGGGTTTGCCACTACAAATTCATCATTGTATTTCTCATAGTCTACTTAATTATCCTGTAGTCATTTTCAGATTTCTAGATCATTATCTTCTATTCGAAAAAACGAAATGTAAAGTCAAAAATTAAAAAAAAAAACTTTTCGGGGTAGAAATTGAAACAAAAGGTATGAAAAGTTTAAATAAACCAGCAAACTAGCCATTGCTTATTTTCTCAACTTTCATAATCCGGTAAACATGCTGTAAAATCTCTGAGAATTGTTCTGAAATTTGGCAAGCTGAACAAATTTTGCATTTAGAGTTTCACTTAAATCAACTTAATCATAGCTGCAGCCATTTTGAACATTAGTAGTCGGTGACAACATTTGACAAGAACCATATATATTTTAGATATATATGATTTCTATGATGTATGGTCAGTGGTAGGCACAGTTAATCATTAAGTTAACTAAGTTAATCGTTATTAGAAAATTAACTTCGTTAGTTAACGGAGGTTGACGTTAATCGTTAAAAGTTAATAATCCAAAACTAAACTGCTCTTGGTCAGGGATACATACGTAAGTAAAACAAAACCATGTAAGTGAATTATTTTTTTATATTGAAATTCAAATACATATTCTCAGTCAGTTCTCTCTAAAATAGATAAAATGTAAAAATTAATTATTAAGATTAATCATTATTTTGCATCACATCCTGGAGAAGCATGTTGCTCTTTAAAAACATAAGCGTATTGAAATTGTCATCTGACAGTGATGATCCTCTCGCTTTTAGAACGTCTTTACCTGTAAAAAACAGACGTTCTACTACTGCGCTTGATGGTATGGAAGTATTGTATTTGATAAATAGTTTTACTAAAATTAGACCTATATAAAGGCAGCATCTGAAAATCCCATGCCAAAACTATTTACCATATATCATTCTAAACAAAATAATTTCGTAGAAAGATGCTATTTTATTAAATTTATCGATTATTTTCTATGAGATTACTTTATTTAGAATGGTGGTTGGTAGTCTGGTAGATAGATTTGAAGACGCTTAACGTGGAGAAAAAACAAAAATTTCTAGTTTCCAGCCTTTTCTGCTATAATTATACTATTGTTAATTGTTATGCATTCCACTTTCACTTACTCTATTTTTTTCAAATAAAATAATCATGAATCACTCTATTTAACACAATAATTAAAATATTTATTATTAATTAAAGAAAATACTGCGACATTAATCACATCATCTCCGCTTGCCGAATCCTACACCAGCATAGATTATTACTACAAAGCTACCTAGTCTTTATGGGCATTTTTGGACCTATCAATATTCCCTATCTCATGCCATTAAATAATTTTGAAATCCTATCTTTAATTTGTTCCTTTCTCAATATGTTCCAACTCCTAATATAACTTAATTTTCTCAATTATTTTCGCAATAACTCGAATTTTGTTTTAAATTTCAACGTATAACTTAACTGTATTTTGCTTTCCCTTCCTAAACTGTCTCTACTGTTAACCATTTCCGTGACCTCCAGTCTACGTGTTTATTGTCACCTCTGTATAAAGTCTCGACGGGCCAATACGACATATATCCTATTTCACTTCATATGTGCCCATGTTTAATTACATACTCGAAAATTTACTTTATTTTATGTACTTACGTATCTTCTTTCAAATTTTTTTCCTTGTGAAGTTTTTCAGTTTTTGATATCTTATACTTATATACTTTTGAATTGTAATATAAATATTAATTTCTTTTGCTAAAGGCATGTATAGCAAAAATTGCTAAAGCCAACTTAAATAAAGTACAAAAAAAAAAAAAATTAAAGAAAATAAGTCAATTAATTACTAAAAGAAAAAAATATATTGGCAGTTACAGGGTCTACTGATAGAACTGAAAACTATGAACTTGTAGTATTAAAATTTGAAATTTCATTATATTTAAATTAAAATTATCAACATCAATATGTTTTTCACATCTATACACTCCGAGCAACCATTATTACAAAACAATTTCACTCATAAGATATTCACCGCTTTAATATTACACAATTCGTCAACTGTATAGCTACAGGTTACTGCTACAGATATATGTAAAAGCATGTCGATGACGCGAACACACGAGATTTCACCCATCCAACAATCGTATTGAATTCGTCAGAAAAAAACTGTTTAAATAAAATGTGTATTAGAACATTCAAACATAATAAGCAGCTTATTGAATAGGCATACAAAAATAATTTTATTAATTTTAAATCGTAAAAAAAAAAAAAATCGTAAAAAACCATCATTTGGGTATTCTTAACCACGGTCGTAACATCATGCTAAGCATTTTTATATGACGTTAAATGTGTAAGTATTATACTAATGCGACATCTAGCAGTCCGTCGGCTGAACTAACATACAATAATCACAAAACTAACATTGGGTAGATAGGGCTTAAACAAAACCCTCTATCACAGGCTACCTGAACTTGGCGGTATATTAATGTTTTTAACTTTTTACTAAATCGTTTGTTTGTACACGTTCGATCAAATTTATTATTTGTTCGATGTTCAATTTTTTATTGATAATGATATAAAAATTTGCCTGATCATGGCTCCGACTATAACGACCTTTTTGTTTTTTTAATCAGTCTTAATGAGTAATAATTTGTTCGATTGAAAAGACATTTGTTCGTTATTATGTATATAATATCGAAGGGCTATAACCCTTTGAATTTTGACACCACTTACTGAGCATGTAAGTGTACTCATAGTTAATTTCGCGGTTTATTTATATTTTTACACATACTATTAATAATATTTATTAGTATTATGAATGGTAATTAAAGTTTTACATTAACATTTAATAGTTATAACAAAACCAATCTTTTATTCTTATAATTGTTTAAACAGGACAATTATAACGAATTAATTTTTAATAGTAAAAATTATAACACATTACACACATTCTGGCTTGATTTTAATATACACTAATTGAGATCTAGTTAATTATCAACTAGTACAGGTATTAATCAAGAAGAAAAAACTTTTGAAAAATATAATCTATTATTATATTCTCTCGCATGCAGAAAAAATCATAAAAATTATAACATACTTCTAGATGTCTTAGAAACATGGGTTTTTTTTAATCGATTCAAAATTATGCCAAACTTATAGGAAAATTTCGAAAACTAAATTTTTCATTCCGAAAACTATAAATTGGAAAAAACATTTTCCTATGTGCATTTTTAGATTTGAAAAGAAACATATATATAATATAAACAGAAAGTGAGCAAGAGACAGGCTATCATGTTTATTTTTAACACATTGTTATTATATACTGAATGATAAAAGTAAAACAAAATAACTATGATAACTATAAAAAACTAACCATGAAACAAACGCATGTCTAAAGCATAAGATGTTATATTATGTGTAGTAATATTATAAGTAAACAAAAGACTCCTTTTTGGACATATGATATTCTTAGAAATTCAAATAATAAATTTTTCCTTTCATTTTTGTTATATTATCTTTCGGAAGGGTTTCATCCTCTTATAATTTTTTTTGGTTTCAAAAATTATCGACCCTAAAACAAGTCGTTAAATAATTTCAGAAATATAACAATTAGGTCATATCTACACAATACGCAAAATCTCAATAATGAAGGCATTTAAAGAATAATATATGAAATTTTAGTGTTCAATAATTTAACTAAAATTATAATAATTTTACGACCCTTAATTCAATAATATTGTTATAGTCGTCTGCCAGCATTGGTTCGGCTTACTACAATAGCATACATTCCTATGTATTTATTGCAATGAACACGCGTATATTAATTTTAAAATGTTACATTATAAAATTTGTTTTTGATTTTAGGACGTTATGGTTGTAAATTATTTTTAATAATATTTTCGCTTAAACGTATTGTTTTTGAGATTTTCTTCATTGCAAAGTCAACAAGGTTTATAGGACGTGTTTATTTGATAAATCATAACACATACAGAGTGCCTTTGATAAGTGTCTGGGCTGAATTTCTTCATATCCCACAACGTTAAAAATAAAAAAAATACATAAGTTTTTCATACTTTCCTGTTTCATTTAAAATATCAATTTGTTTTTGAATAAAAATTTTACAGGGTATCCCAGGTGCCATGTATTGTGCAAATTCTAAGGAAACCATACGCTACAAGAATCTCATTATTATTTAGAATTTTAGTAATCAATGCAACTATCCGTATTTAATAGTTAATGAGTGGCAGTATTATTACACAAAATTTAAAAAAATTTTATTTGTAAAATTATAAATTACAAAAATAATGTTAGTAATAACTTGAAATTTCTTAAAATGATTCCAATTACAAATGGTCTTATAAAATGAATTAGGTAGAATTTCTGAAAATTAAACTAACTTTATACATTACCTAAATATTGGTTACTGAATCAACTTCTTGAACTAAACATTCTTTGAATGATCTATTTAAATGGGCTCATATTTTTATTTCAATTTGTACTGTTAATAATAAATTTGGCAAACACAGTAAATACTGATTAACAAACATATTAATTTTTAATTAACATTTTATTGAAAACATAAACGAAATTTAAAATGAAAAAGTTGACAATTTGAGTAATACTGACTGTAAAATTTGATAACGTTAGGCGTTTGTATTTTTTGGAAGGTATAGTTTATAAGTTGTTTAGGTATATTTCTATGAAATATAATACGCCATCATGACTACTAGAATGTAAACAATAAAATAAATTTAACTTTAATGACTGTACCATGAAAAAGCCATTTATTGGAATTAATATCATAGTAAACAAAAAATTTTGAAATTTGAAATTACCACAATATATAAAATAATCGGGTTTTGTATCATTAATACTTTGTACCTTACATATTATGTGAAATACAATATATACCTCAAATATTATACAAATGAAATAGAATACTTATACCATGTTATAAGTTTTTCATAATTATTTTACTTTTATTAGTAAAAACAAATTAGTAAGTACATAGGTGCGCAACAATAAAGTCATATATACCTTCTTATTTATGACTTAATAATTTTTATAAATTATAATGTGCTGCCATAGATAATAAAATTTGACTAAAAAACTTTTCGAAACATATATACATATAGTTTCGCATTAGTTAACCCAAGATAAAAAATTAATCATGACGTATGTGGTATCGGGCGAATTGCGGCTACCAAATTTATGTTTTTTTTCTTTAAAAGGTGTATAGTACTATTTGAAATTTTCAAACTTTAATGGCCTTGGGCTATCTCGTAAATTTTTTTTAAAAACTGGTATCCATTTTAAACTAGATTGGAAAAACTTAGTTTATACGATACGATTTATTGGAAAAACTTAAATAAATGTATTGTTAACAAGGTTAGTAACGGAAAGATAAATTAAAAATATTTCTTGGTATTTGATTCGATTTTGAAAAGACAAATGTTTTCGATATTTACTTCGGTTATTATATTTGAAAATAAAATCGTTTCAATTTCTGTTATCAATAAATTGATAAGACCGATTTGGGTTAAAATAAAAGATCTTTTAGTAAATATTTAAAAAACTAAAATATAAAAGGAAATCTCTTCTTCTTCTTCTTGCTTAGCTCTACAGCCCTTGGTGGGCCTTGGCTTTCTCTACAATAGAGTTCCACGTTCCTCTCTCCTTTGCTTAAAATATAAAACGAAATAAGTTTTAAAATGTAGAATCGAATTTTAACCAAATTGATATCTTTAATTTAGAGTTAAAAATAGCTTTTTAGAACACTTGAACTAAAATTTTAAGTTGTTAAATTTTAATATTTTTTTATCTTTGTTTATTTAAGTTATTTGGTTCGAAATTCAAATGAATCTATTAAAATTTTCTATACTTTTTTCTATTTTCATCAGGATTATTTTTAAGCATTACAACGTTTAGACTAAATTTAATATATTCCTTTTATTATTTATTATTTATTATTAATAATAATTTATTATTAAATATAATTGTTGTCTTATATATTCATAAGTTTTGACATACGTTCGCTTATTGAATGTAATGTATTTATAATTTTGTAACGTTAAATATTTTAAATACATTTAGTTTTACAATAATTAAATTTACTATTCTAGTACATCCAATGAGCGAACGTATGTCAAAACTTATGGATGAAAGAGACAACAATTTGATCTAGTATATTCGCTCGCAATTAGTGCACTTAATAGATAAGGATCCACCCAAACTTCTTTTGCATCTTCGTCAGCTATTTCTAATAATTAGGAGAAATACAACCGTATAAATTTACCCAAACGTTACCATTTTTGGAAATGGTATATTTAGAAACTAATCATTCACATTATATGGAATGCATTAATATTTTGATAGAAAAAAAACAGATTATTTTAAAAATATTGTTAGATACTAAGCAAGCATTATAAGATGCTACGAAATTAATTAATAATTTAAAACGAGATTTAAATGCTGTTCTCAAAAACCAGTTACAACGATTCTGTAATGAGCGATGCCTCATCACTTTTGAAAAACGATCAAATTGCATACTTGAGAATGCAACTTGAGCATTCAATCAAAATAGAAAGAATGAACACCTGTTGAATAAAAATTTGCAACATTGCTCTATTATGTCTCCAAAGGCATATAATTTTTCCCCCAAAAGATGTTGACTTTTCCAAGATAAAAGACCATTGTGTCGAAGGTTATCCAAGAGTTCATTGCAAGTGAAAGAATGCTTGGAAGATAGTTTTGAATGGCTAGGTACTTGGGATTTCCGTATTTACTAACGTCAAGGTTCAACCAAGATTGTGTTGAAAGTATGTTTTCATACATACGTCTGGAACGGGGAACAATTGTAATACTTCAGCTATGCAATTTCGACAAAAATTTAATATAGGATTGTTGTTGGATTTATGATACTTATCAAAGGTTCAAATTGCATTGAAAATGACGACATCAGTATGCCAATATCTCTTAAAAATACAAGTAATTCTAATTTAGAAAGAACTGTAGAGGGTAATTTATTTTTAGGTAATGGTATTGCTATTGTTGATGATGATCTAGACGACAACATGGAAGATATAGATTTTAATACACCATCCTTAGAAAATTATAAAATTTAAAAAAATATATAATTGTTATGACTATAAAAATAGTTTATTTTCTAAATGAACCGAGAAATTGGATGATGAATGAGCTACTAATCTTTAATAAGGCGTACGAGACCTTTGATGATACATTTTTGGATATTTATACGTACCAACAGATGAATTTTTTACTATTAATCTTTTTCCACCTTGAAAAGGGTTAAATCTTATTTACTAGCAAGTATGGGCCAAGATAGACTTAATGCTTTGGCATTATTGTCTATTGAAGCTCAACTTGTTCAAGAAATTGATTACAATGACATAGTTGAAGCTTTTGCTCGAGCAAAAGCCAGGAAGAAGAGATTTATAAATTGAGTAATACATTATAATTTATAGTTCGAGAGAAATGCTTATTATTATTTGTTATGCTAGAGTTTAATGAAAATTTTTTTGTATTATTTATTAATTATATTTAAATAAAAAATAGAGCATTCTCTAATGTTTCGCATTATGAGTCGAATCAAAAATCAAAGCTGTATTTTAATAACAATTGAGAATCAAAATATATATAATTTTGCTGATCAAAAAGGGCGGCGTATCAGACAGGGACTAGGGCGGCAATAAACTTAATCCGTCACTGCAATTACATTGTAAATCATTTTATAAGAATGTACATTTGTGGTGCATCAATAATGCTGTCAATTATATTATTTTCATGAGTATTAATTTAATGACATAAAAAATATTAACCAAAAGTCAACAATTTCTCAAGTTGAAAAATTACTTCTCTTAAACATTTACATCAATTTATAAAATTGGCTCTCTTTAAAAAGGGTTAGCAAACGTAATAGTACAAGAGCTGGCATCAATTTTTGAGAAGGTAATTGAGGCAAGCTAAAAACTTGTCACATAACTCTCCTGTCATACCTCAACACGGAACTGCAGACATGGTTGATTATTAGCGGCACTAAATCAACCCCTAAAATTTATATATATTTTTTTTCCAGAAATATATATGAGACAATATGAAATTTTTATATGTTGTAGTTAAATGTTTAAAGAATAAAAAAAATATGTCAGGTGATTTAATCGGGGTTTTAACTTTACCAGATGCGTGCAAAAATATTTTGCAAAAAAATATTGGAGAAGCTGTTGTTCATGAAAAAAAAAAAATAATAATGTTGAAAATGTTACTGCAGGTGCATATAAATATTTTTTCTTTAATTTTTTTCTTTAATAATTTTCTTTTAATTTTTTTCTTTAATAATTTTCTGCATTCGAATTTCTTTGATTAATTAAATAAATCAATATTTATATTACTTTTCGCAGATGATGCAGAAGTAGCCGAATCTGACGCAGATGAATTCGAAGACGATTCTGTTAACTCTGATGAAAAATAATACACAGATGATGAATAACAATTTATTTCTGACGTAGAATAAATTAAATTTATATTTTTGTACTCATAATAATTCTTCAGTTGTATAATTATTTTATATGAATAAATCTGTGTTTGTGATTTTATATTTGGTAATAATTACTTTCTCTAATACGTAAGACTTTATTTATTTTAACATGAAAAAAATATTCAATTTCTGTATGAATTTTGAGTTTGAATACTGTCACAAAATAAAATAATTTTTTACATTTTGGATATAGTGGTAAAAATATGAATTCTAATAAAATAGTTTTGAAACAAAAGTTGTTGAAACATTAATTTTCTAAAACAAATCTAAACCAAAACACTCACAAATCAATACAATCATTTTGGTATAAACCGTTTTTAGCAGAAATTAACAAAATTTTTTTTCCATATTTCCGACTAGAATCCTCATGGCTATTGTGTGTCACGTGACCTCACCAAAGCCAATAGTAACAAGGAAAGCAAGAATGCAGTTAGCCATGCCGATAAACGCTCTCTCTCTCACGCTACAGTTTGTCTATAGCGCTAATCACTCACACCTGTACATAATTTGTTAGATCACCTGTCAGGTAGAAAGTCCCAACAAAATGATCTGCCTTATTGAGAATCTTATTTTTTGGTTATGAATGATACCTTATTAATATTTAAAGTTGCCTCAATTACATTTTTTTGCAAACTATTTTTGCACGCATCTGGTAATGTTAAAACCCTGACTAAATCGCCTGGGTTATTTTTTTTATCCTTTAAATCAGGGGTCTCCATACTTTCCAGCTTTAGGGCCATACTGATTACTCCAGTAAGTTCCGAGGGCCAAACCCATATTATCATTGTTGCCGGTGGTAAAAAGTGAAATAGTCCACTGATGAAAAAAAAGTCCGAAAAAGTACGCAACGTTTAAAAAAAGCTTCAAATCGGACTAAAGTCCGCAAAACGGCAACACTGCATATTATTAATTTTCCTGTCATTATCTGTAATTTGTAGATTAGTCGTAGAGTACGAGCCATGAGGAGTAACGTGACACGACATCTGGTGGACACAAGTTGTGGGAAGCTTAGTTGAGGGAATGTCCTTCAGCGCTTTTTTGAACTTCGAGCAGTGATCGAAATTTTTTGAATGAAAAGCATCGCCCTCTTACTGAAAAAGAAAACAACGCATGGCTGTGGAAGTTAGCATTCTATGTTGATTTGACAAAACATGTGATCGAACTGAATTTGAGATTGCAAGAATAAAACCAGCATCTTCCTGATTTATACACTAATATCAAATCATTCCGGAAGAAATTGATACTGTTTCAATCAAAACTACGAAGTAAATGTTTTTCACATTTTAAAACATGTGAAATATTCAGCCACACCACTGAGACTGAGTTTCCTATCGATTTTGCAATCGAAACTTTGAATGCTTTGAAAATAAATTTTGATACTCGTTTCTCGGTCTTTGATGCCATTGCGAATCAAATTTAGATTTTTCAGAATCCTTTTGATACTGACATTCAAACCCTAACCCCGGAACTTCAAATGGAAATGATTGATCTACAGTGCAGTGATATAATTAAGAACAAATATCAAAACTCATCTTTGTTGGAATTTTATAAGAGTCTTCCACTGAGACAATTTGATAATTTTCATAAATTTGCTCATGGGCTATTTTCTGTTTTTGTTACTTCTTATTTGTGTTAGAAGACCTTCTCCAAAATGAAGTACACAAAAAATGTTTACATATCTAAATTAACTGATGAGCATCTTAAATGTCTTTTAATAATTGGTACAAGTAAAATTAGTCCACAACTACAAACTATTGTCAGTGTAAAATCTCAATTACATAAATCTGAATTACATAAGTATTTCATATGTCATTATGCTTGTTATAAGATATGTTTTTATGTAAAATGTATAAAATGTTAGTTGGATTCATTTCAATAATTTGTTAGTTATTATATACTGAAGTTAAATTTTCTGCATATAATACATGTCTTTACTCATTACAATTCTGTGCTTCTTTATCCAACTTATCACAAAAACAATAACAATAAGCCTACAACAATGTTATGAGCAGTTAGCTCATGACCATATCAATGTAGATGTCATATTAATAATTATTCAACATAAAATTAGAATACTTCAGTAAATTAAATTTAATTTGCTATAAAAAATATGTTCTTTAAAAGGAGTTTCCAAGTATGCTAGCTCTCCGCGGGCCGGATGTGCCCTCGGGCAGTAGTTTAGAGACCCCTGCTTTAAATAATTAACTATAACCAGCCAGATCTGCAGTTCCGTGGGGTAATAAGAATAAATTATTATTTTGAATAAAAATATACTATTTTAAATTGATTAATTTTATTATTTGAATTATATTCTTAATTTAATCATAATATTATTCGCATTATTTAAATTAATAAGCCGTATAAAAAAAAATTATTACAAACTAAAATTTACCAAAAATTTATTTGAGTATAAGAGTCAATTATTATTTTGAATAAAAATAAATATACTATTTTAAATTGATTAAAATTATGCTTTGAATTATATTCTTAATTTAATCATTATTTGAATTAATATTCAGTATTGAATAATATTATTTCATATCTACTAAAATTTACCTAAAACTTATTTGAATGTCCATCAATTTTAGGTTTTAATTACATTGCGTTTCTAATTGCAGCTTTAACTTTAACCATAACCAATTTACTTTAATTTTTATTAATTAATTGACTGAATAAATAAAATTGATAAATTTTAGGGCCGTATCAAGTCATTATTTGGCTTTATTTTCAGTATTTCTAAAATTATTAAATTCAAAACTCATATAATCTTAATGATTAAAATATTAAACCGTTCCACTCATTTGTGCCCATAATGTTTCGAGTTACATTTTTTAACGCCAAAATTATAACGTTTTAAATCTATATCTTAATTTTAGACTATCTTGTTATAGTATATACTTTGTTGAAGTGTTTAAATTAGCGGGAAAAATAACTGATTCGTAGTATAAATGAACAAAATGTTTATTCCGATCTTTTCACTACATGATATAAAACAAGACTGCCTCGTTTTTTCTTGAACCAAAATAGTATTACCATTCAAATACATATTCCAACACTTGCATTAAAATAGGAATTTAAATTTTTAAATTATTATTTGACAGTGGATATTACCTCGATTTGACGATTAATTTGGTAAAACAAGAAAAAGTAAGACGAAAATGAATTATACCAATTTTCGAGTTTTCACCTATTTTGCGAGTTATCGACACTTGTTTTTAAAAATTATCGTGTCACATAAATACCACAATTTAAAACATGCCATAGAATTTAATTATTATTATTTAAAATAATAATTAAAATACGTTAAAAGAGAGGAAAGAAAAAAGTTTGATTAAAGTACCCATAGATAACTCGATAAACAGGAGAAAACTCGAAAATTGGTATTCTTCATTTTCGTCTTATATTGGTTCGTTTTGCCAAAATTAATCAAAAATCGAGGCGTCACGGATATCGTAATCGAGCCATTTGACATATATAAATAATGTTTTATTGTTGATAAGGGTGTAATTGAAATCAACTAAATATTGAATTATTGATGATTTAATTTTATTTATTAAGTATACACACATAGTCCGCCATTAACAGTGTGTTGTTCAATCTTGGAAAGAAAAATTTTTTGATTTTGTTTATATGAAACATTTTATCTACAAAATTACGTAATTAACCTATGCATAATTTTGCAATGGACCGAATTCAATGGAATCGAGTGGTCTCCAAAATCCTGTAATAGGATATGGAACCCTATGATGATGATGTGGGATACACACACACACACACCATATATATATATATATATATATATATATATATATATATATATATATATATATATATATATATATATATATATATATGTATATATATATATATATATATATATATATATATATGTGTGTGTGTGTGTGTGTGTGTGTGTGTGTGTGTGTGTGTGTGTGTGTGTGTGTGTGTGTGTGTGTGTGTGTGTGTGTGTGTGTTACATATATAACACATGGACTAAAAGTCCCGGTCCTAACAAAGAAAACACAGTTTTTTTGGTTCAAAATTAGCTTTATTCATCAACGTAATCTCCATCAAGAGCAACCCAATCATTCCAGCGCCACTCTAACATTTCAATACCACTTTTGTAGAACGATTTATCTTTTGACTCAAAATAGGCCTCAGTTTCAGCGATAATCTCTTCATTCGTGCGAAATTTCTTACCGGCGAGCATTTTTTTCAGGTCTGCGAACAGCCAGTAGTCGCTGGGAGCCAAATCTGGCAAAAAAATCCAGTTTGCTACGTTTAAACATGGCCAAACAGAGCTTTCTCATAGTCAAATACTCATGCAATATAAAGCCAACACGTTCTTTTGATATCTTTAAAATATCAGCTAACTCATGCAACTTCACTTTTCGTTCATTCTAAACGATTTTGTGGATTTTTTTATGTTTTCTGGTGTTACCGCCTCATTTGGACGTCCACTGGGTTCTGCATCATCGGTGTCTCTACGACCACGTTTAAAGTCAGCAAACCAACGTTTTATTGTTGTTTCTGATGGAGCGGAGTCCCCATAACACTTTTCAAGCCATTGCTTCGCTTGAACGATAATTTTTCCCATCAAGAAGCAGTGTAAAATTAAAACATGAAATTGTTTTTGATCCATTGTTTTGAAAATAACAAAAGTAGCTGTCTTTTGAAGGTTAGTATTAACTGAAAAAAGGTGACTGCAATAAAACTAGCTCCATCTATGTATTATAATATTATCTATTGTATTTATATACGTGCGTATAAGGATATTATATACAAATTCTATATATATATATATATATATATATATATATATATATATATATATATATATATATATATATATATATATATATATATATATATATATATATATATATATATATATATATATATATATATATATATATATATATATATATATATATATATATATATATATATATATATATATATATATATATAATATATATGATTCCAAAATTTTTATTTTTGTTTACCCATTTAGTTGTGTATTGTTGCTTATGGTTTTCAAAAATAAAATGAAAGGTTTCCTTATTCAATTTTTTCTTTTAGTGAATATTTGACCAAATATAAGTTACAAAAGTTTTTTTTTTTTTAATATTTTTTTCAGCTGCCACTCAAGAGTGCATGTACATATAATCGAATATACATATAAATATACATATAATTAAAAAACATTAGCATTCTTCTAGTATAATTCTATACTTTACAGCGCAGTTTAATTAAAATTGTGATGGTAATGGTAATTATGGTAATAGTCGAGATTGTGTATTTTGTTTTTTAATTATATTTGTGATATTAATTAATGTTAAATCAGTATTAAAGTTTTAATTTTGATATTTTCTATAATTGTGATAATAATATTTTGGCAAACTGAATATGAAAATAAAATGTGATATTTTTGTAATGATTTTAATTTATTTAATATATAACTAAAATTGGTCACAGAAATTCAGGACAATAAATTTCAAACTAAGTGTTGATTTTAGTTGAACGTTTCGTCCTTTTATTAGGACTTCCTCAGTAACTACAAATAAACATAAAATTTATAACCTTTGTATACTACAATACATGTAAAAAAATGTATACTCACCTGGTGTCATTGATTACCAACATTCCAAAGGAACTAGTGCGAGACATAATTATTGATGACTGGCATGATCTCTCAAGAATACAATTTTGTTTTGATTCGAGATCCAGTTTAATGGGTCATTTTATCAACAACTTGATGGTTCAAGTATGGGCAATCCATCGAGTTCCATATTAGCAAACATAGTGATGAATCACATACTGAAGAGAATAATCGAAGTTCTACCGTTTCCAGTTCCTTTTCTGAAGGTGTACGTTGATGATATGATCACTGCAATCCCAAAGGATAAAGTGAACACAGTGTTGAAAATCTTTAATAGCATCAACAAGAAGATTCAGTTTACCATGGAAATGGAAAATAATAATCAATTACCCATTTTATATGTGATGATCATATGGAAGGATCATGGTTCGATTTTAACCAACTAGTATGTCAGACTTACGAACTCGGGGAGATGTCTCAATTACAACTCGAACCATCCTATTCTTTGACTAAAAAAATTAGTATTATTAAAGGATTCATGTTTAGATCTTTGTCGTTGAGTAGCGAACAGTTCCATACAGAAAATTTGACCAAGGTAGAAAAGTTGCTAAAGAACAACAACTATCCGTCCTGCCAATTCACACGATATTTAATAATTATAATAGAGATAAAAACATACAGGATAATAAACTGGAAATTAAAAAGTTAATTAGATTCCCGTTTATCAACTCAGTATCAAATCAAATTAACAAATGCTTCAATAAAACTTGTGTTTAATAATTTAGTTAAAGTGAATTCCATCTACACAACATTAAAAGATAAAATGGATAAATGGGAACAGTCTCAAGTACTTTACAAAATACCGTGTGAATGTGAAAAATGCTACATAACAAAAATTGAAGAAAAGGCTAGATCGACATAGATACGATTGTAAATCGATTAATATACTAAAAACAAACTCTACTGCGTTAGATAACACCATTTTCAGACCGGATACAATTTTAAATTTGGCATCGCAACTATTGTAGACATTGAAAAGAATTGGTATAAAAGAAACATTAGTGAAATGATTAATATACATTTTCTTTATGTTAAGTTATTTATTTAATTTTAAGTTAGTTTTACAGATATCCATCCTGTAATATCAATACCATCCTGCATAGGTTAAGTATTCTCTCAATGGCTTTTATGAAAATTTTCCATTTTTTAAACGATGTATCAAAAATTATAATCTCGCTGTAACTAGTATACAAGATCATGTATTATAGATAAAGGTTAGGCTAGGTGCTATAGTTGTAAGCCGACTTGTATTTATATTATGATGCTAATAAAGAATTATCAAACTAAACTAAACTGATTAATATAAAAAGAAATAATACGATTAATCTAAGAACAGATACAAATAATTTAAGTAGTATTTACAATGGTATTTTAAAACTGACAGCTAGAATTTGAATAAAAATTAGTATTTAGATATCCTAGATAACGCGTCGAAAGTGCTATTACGCGCCAACTAAGAGTTGTGAGTATTATAGCTGATGTCGTTGTGGATGTACTAAATTATTCTGTGATAATTGGTGGAAGAGTTAAATTGTTAATTTTTGTTAAGTTTATATATAATATGCACAGTAATACTTTATACGTTTCAACAATAATATATTTTAAACTGTGAACTAGCATGATTAAGGTATAATTGCACTTTTTTTTTACATGTATTGTTGTATACAAAGGTTATAATTTTTATGTTTATTTGTTGTTGCTGAGGAAGTTCTAATAAAGGGATGAAACGTTCAACTAAAATTAACACTTAGTTTGAAATTTATTGTCCTGAATTATTCCTGTGACCAATTTTAGTTATTTATTATTATTCGGACGTGAGCAAGATTTTAAGATTTATTTAGTATAATAATACTATTTTTCTTTTACAAATTAAACTTGTTTTTTACTTATATATATATATATATATATATATATATATATATATATATATATATATATATATATATATATATATATATATATATATATATATATATATATATATATATATATATATATATATATATATATATAGTATATATATAATATATATATATATATATATATTTTTAACTCTTTTCTTTGAACATATACTAGTGCCATCTAGAGGCTGGCTAACAAAAGCTTTGATATGCCAGGCTCTAGAAAATGGTTAACATAGGATTGAATTTCTTTATATGCTATCTTTTCTCTGGTTTATGGAGCTACGTTTTGCCATAGTTAGCTACTTGAAGCAACAGAATAACTGGTATTTTTTAGCGCTAATTTGCAAATAGAAAATATTAATTAATTAAACATTCATAAACAATTATTGCATTGATTATTTTTGAATAAAAATTAATGTTTTTAATTTAAAATTAAATAATTAATATTTTTTCTTAAATATTGCGAATATTAGAAGATTAGTATACTTTATTCATTCAGTATTTGTTATCTCATGTTTGAGATTGATTGCATGTGTAACATCAAAGCTATCGAGATTATGTTAAACCATTTGAAAACAAGTTAATTATTTAACCGAAAAAGTTATTACACATGTAAGTTGAGTTATTTTTTGTTATTTACTATTAACGACAAATCATTAAAGTATTTATTTAATTAGTATTGAAATTTATACGGTATAATTAATTTTTATAACTACCAACATTTCAACACCATAGATATAAAACTTGTAATAGATGGAGTGTTTCATAATAGTGTATAGTGTGCAACTAATCACATTTTTATAGTCTTTGAAAAATAGTCAGCAGAGTGTGTTAAGATTAGTTATTTTTATGTTACTATGGCAACTAGTAACAAGACCCTAGCATAAATCTCCTATAAAATTTATTCAAAAGATATTTTTTTAAATAAATACTAATTTTGATCATTATTTTGTATGTTAATTCTGATGTATAAGTTGAAACATTCTCGTTATTCCATTGTTTGCAAACAAAAGTTGCACGTGAAAATTTGTATTCTACAATTTGATTAGTTGTTTGAAGGTTATTATATTCATTTACAGTACATATTATATATTTATAAAATATAATTTGTATTAACCAATAGAATATAATCGAATCAAGCGTTAATGTGATCACGAAGCGAATGTATGATAAGTGGACACTAACGAAAAAGATTGAACTTTAGTAGTAGAGTTTTAATAATCACAAAATTAACTTATATAACATAGTTTTATTGCACTAGGTATTAGAACTGATATAACAAACTAATAATTTATAATTTAATAAGTGAAAATTGTATTGGCATGCTCAAATATTGATATTGTTTAAAAAAAATTTGTTAATGCTTCATTTATTTTTAATTTCGTGAGCTTATTACTTTGCTAGTTTGTAAATTACGCGCTGCAACTGACATGTTTTTACCTTATTTGGTAGTTTAAAATCTGTTAAATAATATAATAATTTCATCATACATTTTCAGTAGAACACAATCGAGAAACGCTTTTTCTGACACCGATGCTACTATAAATGATACAAAAAATGTAATAAAAGTAAAGTAAAGCTGTTTTTGACATAAACAATTAAAAAAACCACTTATTCAAATGGCTGGAAATTTGGTATACACAATATTGACATAAAAACGGAGGAATTTATCGAAGATTTTTTCTCGATAAAAAATTCTATGATAAAATTCAAAATTCGATTATATATTAAAAAATATAAAATTTTTTCGAGAAATAGTCTTCCGTTTTCATATCATTATTGTCCATACCAAATTGCAAAAGGTTTTGATAATTATTTTTTGGGTTATTTTGGCGCGAATATTGAAAGATTTGTACATAATGGAAGGTGCTTCAGTACTATGTTTCAATCCCCCTTAATAAGTATAACAAAAATTCCAAACATTCTTATGTCAAAAGTGAAATAAATTTAACAATTAAATATTAATTAGTAATTATGACATTAAACTAAAACAACTTGACAAATAAATTACTAATTAAATACAAATCATTATCTTTGTAATTTTATTTTAATACGTAGATTATTAGGTATGGTTAAAGTGAACTTTGTAATTTATATAAAACAACAAGATAACTATTATTATTTATTATCCATACAGAGCCGGTCCAAATGCATTTGATTAAAAACTTGCGAAGAGTAATATCGTATTATGTATTCACTTAGAAACGTACTTAAAAAGGTATTTATTGATCGTAATGATATTATGTTGACACGATCAAAAACACTTAGAACCAGCAGTACATTATCGAAGCAATATATTGTACAACACGACCCAAGTGATGGGAAATTTTTTATTAATTTAAATGGTGAAACCGCTTTTGTTGAATATGAAAAATTAGGTGATATTTATAATTTTTATGAAACACAAGTACCTGACGCATATCGGGGCGAAGGTATTGCAAAATTATTAGCTCAGGTAAATATACATATTTATCTTTTACGAATTAAATGTTTTTCTTACCTTTCGTGTGTATTTTTATCGTTTTCATTTGTCTTGATATTCCTTGTGCCATACTGGAACAATGTAATGTTTTTAAATACGTCAAAATAAAGTTAAAAGAATACTAATTTTCTCAACTTCCAGTAATCGAAACTCAAAGTGAAAATTTGACGTACAATATTTCTACTTTTTTTTTTTTTAAATTGTTTAAAAAGTTCGACGCTCTAACTCCGTAATTTTTAATAGTAGCCAAACAATCCAAATCTTTTTTATGTAAAATTGTATCCTCTACAATTGTTATTTGAAATTTTTTTCTATTATTGCTCTTTTGACCCAACCCAAATTACACCCATTTTAAATGTATAAATGCTGATTGCGTGCAGGGTTGATTTTTGCCTGAACGTATTTTCGATAATTAGCATTCTATGATTCATCACTGAAAAAAATTACAACCTTACAGAAACAAGTTTACTAAAACCGCTCACGAGATCTTAGTTTCATGGCTATAAATAATTTCTCTTATCATCCAGAAAATTATGATTATTTTTAATAATTAAAAATTTTTGTTTATTTCTTTGCTATTTTAGTTTTTATCAGGGCAAATTAGTAAAATATGTGTACTTATATATTTTTCTTCAAAATTCAAAAGTTAAATAAAAAAAATTATAAAATCTCGAAAAATTTGGTTAATTTTTGTTTATTTTGATTAAATTTACTCAATGGTCAAATCATCACCAATATCGTAATCTCTCATATTTATAATCTTAAGAAACGGTTCTAATAAAAATATTAATACACAAAAAAAACTATTAATAAAATACTTCATGAAAATAGTATTTTTCAAGACACTACGAAAAATAATTCAATTTATCTTCCTTCAACTTCCATTTACTATCCAAATTTAGAAAAATATCTAAAATAAATAATTTTAACCCAAATAGTAAATAATAATCAATGTATATATATGTATATATTTATATTTTTTCTAAATTTCAGACAGTTTTTGATTACGCAATTCGAGACAAAAAAAAAATTCAATTGTCTTGTACATACTTACAAAAATTTTATCATGAGAATTATGAAAAATACAAGAATCACGTTTTAGACGACGACGTCGAACATTAGTTCCAAACTAGTAACAACGAAGAAATCTTAGAAAATAAAAAAAAAATGGGTGAAAGCGATATTGAAGCACAATTAAACTATCTGTGCCGTGATAAATATTATCATGCAGTTTCAAACGAAACTTCATCATACCGTCAAAATAATATTTTTAAATATTACAAAGGCTTTGCCTTACTTTTGAGTGGTGTTAGCTCAATTCCAGAATCAATTCGTATTTTAGAAGCTTTAGAATCAAATGACAATTTAAGCATTGGAGTGATTTTAACTTTAATATACGCACATAAAAAATCAGTTGTAATCGATCGAGATGCAATTAAAGAACTCGAACAAAAATTAAAAGATCGTCGAAAACGAGCATCCACCCAAACTTTCTACTATGCTGCATTATTTTTATATCATGCTTCAAAATTTGAAAAGGCACGTGATTATGTAGATCGATCAATTAAGTTAAATCCGGATTATGTGCCATCATTGTCGTTAAAAGGTTGGATTACGCTTGCTGCGAATTCAGCAGATGATGCCTTACATTATTTTCAGCTTGCTTTAGATTTAGACAAAAATTATTTGGATGCACTTTTGGGATTGATTGCAGTTAATAAATTGTTGTATAAATATGATACCGCAATAGCCGTACTTAATCGCTTAATAGTTAAGCATCCTCAATTAGTTGTTCCGCTAATTGAAAAAATGAAAGTCCAATTAGCCCAACGTGATTGGGATCAAGTAATTGAATTATCGAATCGAATCTTAAATATGGACAAAAGTAACATGGAAGCGATTAAATTACAAGCGTTATGTATGCTTAATCGTGATGGAAAAATCAAAGAAACTGTTGGGCTCTTAGAAATGTTATACGCGGAAATGGAATTAAACGAACCAAATAATGTTCCATTATTTACTTCAATTGCACAACTTTTTTCCCGAATATGTGGTCGAAATAATTTAATTCTCCAACAAACTTATAAATTTGCAAAGAAGTCGGTTGAGCTAGCACCGAATAGTGTACAATCATTGACTGAGCTGGGTTATCAATTAATGTTACAAGATAGCTTGGCGGAAGCTATGGAAACTTTTCAATCAGCTACTAAATTGGACGAGTCTTCCGTGGATGCGCTAACATATTTGACATTATGTCAACTAACGCAAAATAATAGTTTGGCACAACAACAAATTGAATTACTACATGAAATTCAAGGAAAAAAAACTTCAACTCTATCATATATGTCTGCGATGCTAGTCCGTGGTGAGAGTGAGAAAGCTTTGATTAGCTTAAACGAAGCTGTTGCATTACATCTAGAGAATTGTAGCCTCTTACCATACAGCGATAATTATCTCAAACAATTCGATCCCGATTTTTTAATCCAAATTGTTAAAGAATACATGCGATATTTTCCTGCACAGCAGACGAGCTTTAATGTGATTACATCTTTACCTAATGAAGCCGTGAAGAAATCTTCGCATATTTTAAAAAAAATTATTGAGAATTGTCCCGCATTGCTTGATGCGATTTATTTGCTGGCTAAAGTTGAATTTTATAGTGGGGATATTACTTTAGCTACAAATACACTACAACATATTATCAAGGATGTTGATCCAACTTTAATCGATGCGCATTTGCTATTAGCTCGAATATTTTTACAGCAAAATTTGCATCAACGTGCAGCACAAGTTTTAGAAATTTGTGTAAGCTATAACTTTCGAGTTCGAGAAAATCCAGTGTATCATTTAATCAATGGATTAATCGCTAAATATAATGGAAAATATGATGAGTGTATTGAAGAGCTCCGAATTGCTTTAAATAGTTCAAACAATGTGACAACGTTAATTGATCAGTCGACACTATATTTGGAGTTAGTTGATGCGTTAATGTCAGTATCAAAACGAACTGAGGCTGAAAAAGTTATACAAGATGCAATTAAGGCGTTTAGTGGAACTTCGGAACAAAGTCGAATTACAATTGCAAATGCCGAGTTTTGTACTAAAAATCAAGAATTTGAGTTAGCTTTTGATTTATTGGAACAAGTGAAACCTAGTGATCCGTATTATTTACAAGCGCATACAAAACTTGCAAATTTATATTTACACAAACGACGTGATCGAAGTGCTTTTACAAAATGTTTTCGTGAAGTTGTCGAAAATTGTCCAGGTATGTATGTATTAAATATTTACCATTTATTCATTGAAAGTATATATATATATATATATATATATATATATATATATATATATATATATATAATTTTAAATAACATATTTTCTTCCAAAACATTTTAATTTATGTATATCCATATATCTATTTTAATTATTCTATAAAACCACTTTCAATAAATAAATGAACAACAATACATAAATTAAAATGTTTTGGCAGAAGATATGTTAGTTAAAATGCTCATAATAAATATTTTTAAGTAACTACATTCAATGAGGAAACAAATTTATCAACATTCTCATTGTGGAAATAGTAATTTAATTGACAATTCCTATTGTAGAAATAGTTGCTAATTTCTAAAGTAGTCAATAAAATTTTCGAAATAACAATGGTAAAATGACAGTCACTTTCAGGTTTGAATGTTCGTATAAGTTTAATTGTATTATGAAATGATATAAATCCTTCAATCAATCCTTCGAAATTTGTCTTTAAGTTTCTAATTTGGCCACATTTCAAGATAAACTGACATACCATTGCATTCTGATCAAGAAGCATCATTTTCTTTATTTCACTGATTTATTTCAAATTTTAAGTATATGTAGGGATTATTTACATGCATAAAAGGATTGTAAAATGTTGGATTGAAATCACGGTCACCTGCCAGTGTAGAGTACATGAAATTTGACCTTCCTTTCAGTCACCATTGAATTGACAGAAAGCACTCTAAACAAGCATAAATGTAAATGTTCCAACTTTTTAATATGTAAATAACTTATTCTCATTTAATTTTGTTTTGTCCAGGTCCTGAAACATTTGTATTATTGGGTGATGCTTATATGTCAGTGTTAGAATTAGATCTAGCGATTGAATCATATCAACAAGCTTTAAAACAAAACGCGCATGATACAGAATTAGCGAAAAAAATGGGTAAAGCATTAGTTACAACATTTCGTTATGATGAAGCGATCATTTATTATAAAGAAGCAATTAAAAATCCAAATAATTTCGCTTTAAAATTTGATTTAGCTGATCTTTATGTGAAATTAGATCAATTCGATGAAGCTGAGAAATTATTAGCTGATGATATCGTCGATAATTCAGCCGATGATGATGATAATAATCCTTTAGCACTTGCAGCAAAAGTTAAGCAGCTAATGTTGTTAGGTAAAGTACGCGAAAATGCTGGAAAATTGAATGCAGCATTAAGCGTAACAAAAGAAGCCCGAGATATTCAACATAAACTGCAACGACGCGCCATTATGGATCAAACTGGTGATATTGGAGAGCAAAAATTAATTTTATCTGACATTTGTGCCCGTTTAGCTGAAATTTGTAAAGCTATGCGAGATAATGATCAAGCAATACAGCATTATAAAGAAGCTTTAAATGCCGCTCCAAATGAAGCTGACATTTTAATTAGTTTAGCTAAACTGTATTTGCAGGTAATTTTTAATATTTTTACATGTGTGAAGAAATATATCTTAACAAAGATCATCAGGGTGACTAAGACACAAAATTTGTTCCTAAATTTTTTCATAATTGGATATTTTTAGATGAATTTCCCTGAACAGTGTGAAGAAATCTGCAATTCAATTTTATTGAATGATCCAGAACACGAGGGCGCTTCAATTATAATGGCTGATTTAGCTTTCCGGAAGGTTGATTTTGACATTGCAATCCATCATTTCAAGCAGTTATTATTAAAACAACCACATAATTGGACAGCATTAGCACGATTAATTGAAGTGGCACGTCGTACTGGAAAATTAGATGAAATTCCTGAATATATAAAACGCGCTGAGAATGATTCAAATACTACAGTTACTGAATCAGGTACAAATTAATTTTTCTTTATATAATTGGTGTGAATTAATTTTTTTTATTGTTTTGCTGTAAATATTCCAGCATTGAAAACCGACTGATTTATAAAACAGGCACACTGAGCTATATACATGGTCAAGATGTTTTTATAATGTTCTGTTAAGCACTTAAAAGATGTTGCCGCAAGTGCTACTCCTAGCAATTTATAAATTTCATAGTTAGCGATGAAATTTCACGGAGCATTGAACTGAGTGTTTAATTAGGGGCATTATAGATTTAACAATTTTTTTAGTAATTTAGGGATGTCGATGGATTGGAGATTTTCTAGAAATAGTGCATTGAATAGTTTAGTTAGACTCTTATTGATTCTGTTCGATGAAAAATCATTTTACTGATGGTGTCTTCACATACCCTCTCGTTTGAGTTTTTAAACCTTATAGTTAAACTGTTTATTAGGACTTCATTATTAAGACTTACATTAAGTTCAATATTTAAATGATACGCAATATTGTTTAGAAAAGTGGCTCTGTGATAATACTTTTGCATATTTATCATTCGAAATGATTTCAGCGATAATTAAATTACCATTGAAATTGTTTCAGGTTTTGCATATTGTTCAGCTTTATATGAGTGGTATTCAAATAATTTAAATGCCGCCCTTCGTAATTTCAATAAAGCTCGCATGGATGCTGAATGGGGACAAAAAGCAATTTATAACATGATCGAAATTTGCTTAAACCCAGATGATGATTTTATGAATAATGATAACATATTTAACGATACTTCTGATAGTATTGATTCACGTGTTATGGCCATTGAAATGGCTGAACGTTTACATCATGAATTAAAACCGAAACAAAACGATGACGACGATGTGTTAATTTATCGATTGTATAAAAATTTCATTCAATTAGCAACGAAAGAAAAACCCAATATTGAGCGGGCGTTACAAGATTTTTCAGCTATTGCTTCTCAAGACGCATATAAAGATCATGTCGGTCCGATATTAGGAATGGCATCCGCATATTTGTTGTTAAAACAAAATCAACGAGCACGCAACCATTTGAAACGTGTTGTAAAAACTCTATGGAGCTACGAAGATGCTGAATACTTAGAAAGATGTTGGTTGTTATTAGCGAATATTTATCTACAATCGAGTAAATATGAAATAGCCACCGATTTATTAAAACGTGTTTTACAACATAATCGTTCATGTGTAAAAGCTTACGAATATTCAGGGTACATCGCAGAGAAAGATCAAAATTATAAAGAAGCTGCATACTATTATGAACAAGCTTGGAAATTATCTGGACATTCAAAGCCAGCGGTTGGTTATAAATTAGCGTACACATTTCTAAAATCACGTCAATACGCTGATGCTATTGAAATTTCAACGCAAGTATTAAAAGAATTTCCGGAATATCCAAAAATTAAGAAGGATATTTTGGAAAAGGCTAGGAATAATTTGAGAACATAGATTTAATTTATAGAATTTTTTGAAGCCGGAACATGACAAAGTTGATACAAGATAGAGTTGATATGATGACTATATTTTATGGGAATTTTTTTAAATTTCATCTTATTAATCAAATAATTGAAAGGAATTGAGATAGACATTTGTATTTTGCCCTTTATTAGAAAGCTAGAAAAAAATTTTTCTTTTACTCCATTTTATCTTTGCAAGCACATATTGTGAAAAAAAAATCTTTGAGATTTAATAGACTAGTAAAGTAACTGAGTCAACATGCTTTTACTTCTTTTCTGTTTGTCAGAATTTCTACTGTCCTTGTCTTAAACATTGCCTTAATACATGCTTTATTCTATCTTTTTATACAAGTAATTTATTTTAAAAAAAGTCACGATATTTCTCAAATTATCGTTTTTACTTCCGAAATGTAAAAAATAACAATTTCATTTTAAAAATCAAATTTGAGCTTATTTTTATCATTGTTGTTGACTAAAAGGTAGTGTATAACAAAATTTTATAAAATTTTTTGTTAAACTAATTGTTTTATTGTATTCTCTATGCTAAACTATTTGCAAGAAATTTTTACTAAATAAGATTCATTATCAATGGATATACATTTGCATACATACATTATGGATATACATTTATATAATATTATACATAAATCGATATACATTTTTATAAAACATTTTCTGCTTTTCGAATTTTTACAGGAATATATATAGTTGGCAAATTTGTTTATCAACGAAATAGCAACTACATACTTCAACTTCTGTATAATATTCAAACATTTCTTTATTATAAACACTTCGATAATAATAAAGTTAATACTGATGTTTATTTATATGATTACTTACAAATCACATCAAGGGTTTTAAAAATGATACAGCAATTTTTAATTTTCATTTAGGGGTAGAATAAAAAGTATTCTTATTTGATAGTTCGATAAAATATTGATCACTTTGCTTGATATGCTTCAGAATAATGATTGCAAATTCCACACTACCATATTTAGAAAATCAAAACATAACTTACAAAATTAACTTTTGTTAAAATATAATGGTATTAGAAACGATTTTTTATCACTTGGAAATCGAAATTTTAAATATTAATGATTTTGCTTTTCACGTAATATTTTTTTAAAATAAAATTTACTGGTATAAAAATTTAAAATAGTAACCATACAGTCGAACAATTTGTAAGTCAATGACATTAGCAACTCTGAACAGCAGTGCTGCCAGCTCGGCCACCTGTTTTTATACCATAGGCTCAATAAAATTATGCTACACGAAATTTTATTATTCAAAGCAACAAAACTGCTATTTTTTTCAAGTTTAGCGAATCTATGGATGAAAATAATGTGTAATTTTTGTAAAAAACTGTTTAAAATTTGAATTCTCATTTATGTATACAATGTATACGAGGCAATCTACTATACAAACAGGATACATATAACTATATTATACAAATTTTGTATCCGATTACACAAGCTGTCAGCCCAGTCTGACAGATAAGAACAGGTCAACACACTTTACCAATCTTGCTAATATGGAATATATATGTATATATATATATATATATATATATCATTTCCACAAATAAATATGAAATTGACAGTATTTTAGTTTTTGTAGCTAATTTTCATTTACTTATTTAAGACGTATTCGAATTTAGATAATAACGAAACACCGAATCGTTTGCTGAAAATATTCATCATAATCGCACATTAATAATTTGTTCAGCTAGCTGTATTGAGTGCACATATGTATTAATTAATGTACAAAAAACAAAAAAATTTAATTAATAAAAAAACACAGGGTTTTAAATTTGAACAAAAATTAAAATTATATGAAATGTTTATTTTCTATGAAATATTTTTTACACGTTAACATACAACGATTACGCACTTGGCACAAAAATTTATATTTTATAGCAATAAATATAATAGTTTTTCCAGCAAATTAATTTAAAATTCAAATTGGTCACCGCTAAAAAATATTATTGAAATAGAATCAAATCATAAGTATACAATTCAACACAAATATTTAAAACGCAAGAAAATTTATATTCTTCAGTTCTTGATTTTGTATAGTAATATAATATTTGTAGACTTATCATTCTATTTGCAATCAATTTGAAATTTTCTTTAAAAGCTTTAATACAATAATAAAAACTTATATTTTTAATATATTACGTATTTAATATTGCAATCACCATTTTTTTAAATAATTTTTCTTTATTGTTAAATTTTGTCAATGATTGTTTAAATAAAATTATTTGTTGACAATATCATATTTGTTAATGGTTATCGTTATTATTTTTTTGCAACAATTACTTGGTTAGCTTGTGCTTAGGGTCATTTTAGTTTCCCATTATTGTTCGAATCATATACACCGATTAACCTGTGATAAAATTATGTAAGTGATTTTTGGGGTCGAATTAGTAGGAGCCTGCGGGGGTTGAATTAGTAGTAGTTTTGAACCGAGTTTTTTCCGGAGTTCTCGGAATATTCGAGTCGTTCTGGGTGAGGTATTTTGCCCTAGACTCGTCTGAATGAATCTAATATATATTTTGGATGCACCTATCTGAATTCTAAATACCCGATATTAACATATTCAATGTTATGGTATAACTATACGATTTTGTATTTCGTTTATCTGTATCTATCTATATTTGTTCCTCTGTAACTTTCGAACCCGTGCTCCAATTTTTATAAAATTTGCTAGGCACATTTATCACAATTAGGAAATTTATTGTATAGTTGTTGTGCGAAATCTATCCATCAGGGGCTTTGTCATAATAAATTTTAAAATTAATTGTATTAGTTATATATCATATATTGGACATATAAACCAACTTCGATAAGGAGGTGTGACCTCTATTTTATTTTTTAGTAAAATATTATTACTTTCATGAAATATACTCTATACTTTTTGAACCCCATTGGGCCATCAGGATCGTCGTAATAACAAATTTTTTTAAATATATAATTAAATTAATGAAAATGGGCTCCAATCGTGAGACAAGTATACGCATCAGTGGAGCTACCGGTATGTAAAACATAAAAAAGTAAGTGTAAAGGGTTTACTAGACGCAAATTTATGCAAATATGTATAATGTAGTAGATATTATATTTAGCACAATCTTCCCAGATAAAAAGTCGTAATGGATTTGAATAGGATTTTCAATTCATTTCTATTCAAATTCAATAGGAAATTTCCTATTGAAATGTACTGCAGTCTTTTACTACATTTTGTGACCAGTTTATGCAATATAAATTACTGCAATGAACTATATGATTTCAAAGACAGATGTCAGTGTGTGAAAATAGGTTGTAAAAATGAAAAGCTGCAAAAATATGTTTCAAATAAATTAATTGTTTTATAAAGCCATTTTATGAAACTTTTACTCTAAAAGATTTTAAAAACAAATAACTTTTTTAAGATTATATCAATAGATTTGCGGCAATTCGTAAATTTTTAAATTTTATTAAATGGCCATAATATTTACTGCATATTATAAATAAAAGATATTTTTAAGAATATTATTTCAGTATAAGGCACGTCGCTTTATGTTTTATGTACATTCCCTTATCTTGATATTCTTTCCTCTTTCGTTCATGTTTAAATTTTAATCAAATTGAAATTAAGGATAATATATAAAATAAAATTTTTTTTATTATTATTTCCGTTTTTTCACAATAAATTTACAATATCATATCATTTTAGTATTGTTTATATGTATTATATAAACAATTGTTTCTTCTTTAAATAAATATTTTAATAAATTAAATGCTTTTTAAAAATGCATGCATCTCGTTATGTATTGATCTAAAATTTGAATAATAGGTTTATTATAGGCCCAGGTTAATCTAAAAATTTAAAATTACCTAACTTGGTATATTATTGTTTGTATTTTTCGTTACATTATTTGTATTTATCTTTCGTTAATTCTGCAAATAATTTATTTTTTTTAAATACTCAAAAACAAAATTTATATAATTTATGAATTTATATGACAGATGACCTCACTATCAGACTGTTTTAGTCTTGTTGGCTCAAGTTGGGTGCCACTATGTTCGGAAAAAGTTTTTCGATAGAATTATTACCGAAACATTTTGCAAAAATCCTCCTCTATCCAGGATAGAATTATTACCGAAACATATGCACTATCATGATTAGGGATGGTTATCGGTTTTTCGATAACATCGATTTATCGTTCATAAAATTTGTTTTTTCATCATCGATATTGTAACTGGTAAACATCGAGCATCGTTAATAAAAAAACTTATATTTAGAACAAATAATTAGTAAACAATATTTTTATTAAATTTTAAAAATAAAAGGGTTTTTACGTTCTCTTCACCATCGTTACAGTTAAGACCGATCCGTTACATTTTTGTGCAATATGTGACTTATATTTTGTGTAATTTAATTTTCCGTTAATTAAAAATTGATGTAATTATTATTCAAGCATTATATAGCATGCTATACAATAACTTAGTTGTAATACTTGGCTTAATTATTACTCCTTCATATAACTTTGCATTTTAATAATTGGTTGTATATTCAAAATGATTCTAATTTAATTAAAGATATAAGAATAATTTTAAATAGTAATGTATAAACAACAACGAGAATAGATAGGGAGCTGAAATAGACAGACATTTTAAATATAAAAATGAGTTTAAGTTCGTTTTGGAGCAAAATCGTCAATTACATCTCAAGTATTCATCTTTTAAATCATGGCAAATTAAATTATTAATTTCAACTGAAAATTTCCATTTTTTTAACACGCTTTTATTAGCTTCACTCGTATGTTTGTTTGTCTGTAGGTAACTCTCTGAAGTTGGCTGCAGAACGCATCTGAACGGATCCTTTGCATGAGAGTAATAAAGATAGAGCTAGTGCGCGAACTACGCATGCATGCGTGTTTTTTTAGTTTTTTTAAACTATTTTATTTCTTTAAAATTTTTTTAGTAAAACTGATTATTATACTTGATTCACATTTTCGTTAAATTAATTTTAAATAATTAACACTTACTAATTCTAATTTGTTATGGTATGCATTTTTTGAGAAATTTTTCTTTTAATATTAACTTAAAAGTATAATGACAAAAATTCGGAATATGATAAAAAAAAAATTAAAAATAAGCTTGTTCAATCTGCTATTTTTTCAATAATAAACACATTTTTATATATATTTATTAATTTATTAATTAATTATTAATGAAAATTGTTAACAGTTCGGCGTAAGTTAGTTCTGTCTCCTTTTAAGATGTTGCTCTGATAAACGTACACAACTATATATAATGAGCTATAATAATAGCATACATAATATAGGGTGAGCGTTAGTAGCATGATTCCGGTGCTATTGGTGACACACCTCTCCGCCAAATATAATCATGGAAATAACAATAAAAATTGGTAAACTGATATTATTTATGATATCAGTTTATCTTAACTGTTATTACCTTAAATGTGTATCACTTGGCTATGAGTTAAACAAATCAGCGCATTACAGTGGCTAGGAACGGCAGTTTAAACTAATTTTAACACTTTCATAAAATCATTCACAATTGAGTTGAATGAATTGAATGAGTCAGAATGGCATACAATAAATCTCAGTTGGTTGGTGACCCAACTGACTGGTGATTCTTCGAGGAAGATGTTAAATTCTTCTGAATTATTTAACATTTTAAAAGATAGAGCTATGGATCTATTGGTTCGGTTGGTTGGTGACTCATTACTCAATGAGGATATTAAACTGTTCTGAATTATTTACCATTTTTAAAAGCTGAGATACAGATCTATTGGTTCGGTTGGTTGGTGACCCATTGCTTGGCCAATTTAATTATAGAAAAAATAGCATTGCATATTATAATAGTAAATATATCAATCATTTCGACTAAATTTTTTATTTGTTTAAGAAAACAAAAACAATTTTTTGTACAATTTTCATTTAAGTTTAGAAAATTTATTCAAACGCTATAATTAAAAAACAAAAAAAAAAACTCTCTTATATGATCAAAACATTCTTATAGAGTTAAACAATGATAAAGCTAAAATTTATCGCATAATAGTAAGATGAAAATTAATTATACAAGACTTTAGATTACAAAATGTATACTTTAAAGATATATTTTCTCATTAAAATCAACATGTTGGTTTCATTTTTATATTCAGTTGAGATTATACATAAAATTAGATTAATTTTATGCTTATTTTTCGACTCTAGTGGGGATCAATGCTTATCAAATGAATGCTTATATATGTCTATTAATTTTGATTATTAATGAAAATTGTTAACAGTTCATCTTAAATTAGTCTGTCACCTTTTGAGATGTTGCTCTGACAAACGTATACAGCTGTATATAATGAGCTATAATAATAGCATACATAATACACGGGGAGCGTAAGGCACATCGCACACGACGCGATTTGCGTGAAATCGGCGATATCATACATATGATTTGCTTATGGAAACCAATGTATAGTCGCACACGACGTGATTTTCGTGATTTGAAATCATACATGTGATAAAAAAATCGTTGTAAAAATGCTTCGTTTTTAAAATCATATGGGCAACTTTTTTTTATTCTTATTTATACAGTCATATAAATGAATGTTTATGACAAAGATAGAGAATTAAATAATGTTTTTTTAATATTTAAAAATAAAAACTTGTCAATGCTTGTTTATATACAAAAAAAAGGTTAGATAAACCATATAGAACAGGCTTAATAGGTGCATCTTATAAAGCAGATGATAATTTTTTTTAAATACATACATATGCTTTAAAGAAAAGGAACGAAGAGTAGCGAGTATTAAGTAAATGCTTATAATATCCTGCAATATTTATATCGTTGAATACATGCTATACTTTTTTCACATATATGGTATTGTTGCAACTGTTGAGTCGTATACGGATAGATATTACTTTCCATAAGAAAATTACATGTACGAAATCGCACTGTGTAAGATATGTATAATCAAATACTGAAATCGTATGAATTCCATCATGATGTGACAACAATTCTATGTAATTTTACATTTGTAAGCAACGTTGTCAAATACATAAGAGCTTTCACCTATAGTATTACTCAGTTTAATGCTCAACCTAAAAAATTTCTAGACACATTTATTATTTGTAGATAGCAAAACGGGAAAAACCTCTTTTTCTAGGTGTACTTCTCCTAATTGTTGTAGCAACGTTGCAATAGATAAAACATTCCTTCCTTATGACGTTCTGCAAGAGTTTATAAACTTATTTTCTTATAACACTTTTCAAGCGTCAATATTATTTTCATTCATTTCAATAACAGAGTAAATAAACAGAAATAAACTTTAGACTTATTTTATAAAATTAAGCCAATGCATCTTATACTATTAAATACTGATTCTTATTATTATTTTATGTTTACAAAATGAACTGTAGAAATATAGTAATTGTACAGTGGCTATAATCTGTATCTATTCTAATCACATTAAACAAATAAAACAAGTTAAGGTAACTAATAACAGAGTAAATTTTTTAGATATTCGATATAAGATTGAGCATCAATGTTTGAACTACTTTAATCATTAGCATTCATAACACACTCTAATATCTATACAGTTATAAATATATATATATATATATATATATATATATATATATATATATATATATATATATATATATATATATATATATATATATATATATATATAATTTGCAAAAAAATGCGTATTTCAAATGGCTTAAATTATATTATATATTACTTATTACTTGATGTATTTCATCCTTTAAGACACTGTATGTACATATTTTGTTATTAGTAAACAAACAATTATTACCCCTTCTTCAAAAAGCGTGTGCGAATAAAATACTGTGATATCGCCGATATCAGCGATTTCACTCAAATCACCTAATGTGCGATGTGCCTAAATCAAGAAATGATTGTATTTACAATATGACTAGAAAATTATCAATGATTGAATCTTGCGACTATGAGTCAAAAATAAATCGCCTAGAGGTCCATAATAAAAAATAACAGAACGAGTGGTAAGTCAATTTAGGCACATCGCACATGAGGTGATTTGCGTGAAATCGGCGATATCATACATATGATTTGCTTATGGAAACCAATGTATAGTCGCACACGACGCGATTTTGGTGATTTGAAATCATACATGTGATAAAAAAATCGTTGTAAAAATGCTTCGTTTTTAAAATCATATGGGCAACTTTTTTTTATTCTTGTTTATACAGTCATATAAATCAATGTTTATGACAAAGATAGAGAATTAAATAATGTTTTTTTTATATTTAAAAATAAAAACTTGTCAATGCTGGTTTATATACAAAAAAAAGGTTAGATAAACCATATAGAACAGGCTTAATAGGCGCATTTTATAAAACAGATCATAAATTTTTTTATATACATACATATGCTTTAAAGAAAAGGAACGAAGAGTAGCGAGTATTAAGTAAATGCTTATATTATCCTGCAATATTTATATCTTTGAATACATGCTATACTTTTATCACATATATGGTATTGTTGCAACCGTTGTGTCGTATACGGATAGAGATTACTTTCCATAAGAAAATTACATGTACGAAATCGCACTGTGTAAGATATGTATAATCAAATACTGAAATCGTAAGAATTCCATCATGATGCGACAACAATCGTATGTAATTTTAAATTCGTAAACAACGTTGTCAAATACATAAGAGCTTTCACCTATAGTATTACTCAGTTAAATGCTCAACCTAAAAAATTTTTAGACATATTTATTATTTGTGGATAGCAAAAAGGGAAAAACCTCTTTCTCTAGGTATACGTCTCTTAATTGTTGTAGCAATGTTGCAATAGATACAACATTTCTTCATTTTGGCCGTAATGACGTTCTGCAAGAGTTTATAAACACTTTTCAAGCGTCAATTTTAATTTCATTCATTTCAATAACAGAGTAAATAAACAGAAATGAACTTAGACTTATTTTATAAAATTAAGCCAATACATCTTATACTATTACTGAAAAATATTATATATATTGATTCTTTTATTATTTAATATGTTTACAAAATGAACTGTAGAAATACAGTAATTGTACAGTGGCTATAATCTGTATCTATTCTAATCACATTAAACAAATAAAACAAGTTAAGATATAACAGAGTAAATTTTTTAGATATTCGATATAAGATTGAGCATCAATGTTTGAACTACTTTAATCATTAGCATTCAGTTATAAATATATATATATATATATATATGGTTAAGTCAGAGTATATTAGTATTAACCCATTTCAGTCTCCCGTTCGTCATCAAGATAACTGAAAAACGACAAGAGACAGGTAGTTGAACTTTTGGTGTCATATTCTGGATCTTAAAAGCGAGTCTAAGTTCGTAAATGAGTAAAATCGGTATAATGGGATAATAATTAGATCCATGACCCAACTTAACCATAAAAAAAGATTCAAAACGATAATTGTTTGATTAAAAAAAAAATGTATGATCATTTTTCGGAATGTTTATATTCGCCACAGTTTAAGCTAAATAAAATTTAGATTCTTATTATATCCGAAAAATGTTCATACAAGTTTTTTGTGTTTGTTTTGAATCTTTTTTTATGGTTAAGTTGGATCATAGATCTAATTAGCCCATTATACCGATTTTGTCAATTTACGAACATAGAGTCACTTTTAAGATCCAGAATATGACACCAAAAGTTCAGCTAGCTATCTCTTGTCGTTTTTGTAAGACGAAATGAGAATTTCAAATGGCTTAAAGTATAATCTATTATAATCTATATTATTTATTACTTGATGTATTTCATCCTTTAAGACACTGTATATACATATTTTGTTATTAGTAAACAAACTACGTAGTACCCCTTCTTCAAAAAACGTTACAAAGTCGGAGCAACTTCTGTTGCTCCGTGTGCGACTAAAATGCTGTGATATCGCTGATATCGGTGATATCGCCGATATCGGCGATTTCGCCGATTTCACCCAAATCACCTCATGTGCGATGTGCCTTACTGCTACACGTCACATTGCCATTTGTAATAAAATCAACTAATGTAATATTTTTTTTCAGTAATTTGAAAGAACAGCAATTTTAGTAATTTTAAAATTGAAAAATACTAGTAAAATAGAAAAACAACGGAACTTTACGAACAATCGGTATCGTACCTTTGGTAGAAATAATATTTCTGAAAAAAATATGTGAAAGAGTTGTAAAAACATGTAAACAATTGTGGAATCATTTGAAAGACTTTAAAATTTTTTTTTTCTCGGTGAAACCCTGTATAAGTATTTAAAAGTATTTTACAGCCTGATTTATGAGCATTTGCACAACGAGAAACACATTTGCAAAGTTTCACAGATTTTAACAGAATTTAAAAGAGACTCTTATAAACACGTTGTCATATTTTTGAAGATTTTTTATTTACTATTAAATGTTGGATTTAACTTTAACAAAATATTGTTTGTTGAAAGCATCATTCGATGACAAATACATGAATCCTCAGAAGCAATAACGTCTCGTGCCATGCTAGATGGAGAAAAAGAGATTACTAAAGAGTTTAAGGCACATCGCACATGAGGTGATTTAGGTGAAATCGGCGAAATCGCCGATATCGGATTAATAGATTATACTTTAAGCCATTTGAAATTCGCATTTCGTCTTACAAATCTTGTTAAGTCAGAGTATATTAGTATTTACCCATTTCAGTCTCCCGTTCGTCATGAAGATAACTAAAAAACGACAAGAGACAGCTAGTTGAACTTTTGGTGTCATATTCTGGATCTTAAGAGTGACTTTAAGTTCGTAAATTGGCAAAATCGGTATAATGGGCTAATTAGATCTTTGATCCAACTTAACCATAAAAAAAGATACAAAACAAACACAAAAAACTTGTATGAACATTTTTCGTATATAATAAGAATCTGTTAATTAGCTTAAACTGTGGCGAATATAAACATTCCGAAAAATGTTCATACATTTTTTTTTTTTTTTTAATCAAACAATTACCGTTTTGAATCTTTTTTAATGGTTAAGTTGGGTTATGGATCTAATTATCCCATTATACCGATTTTGCTCATTTACGAATTTAGACACACTTTTAAGATCCAGAATATGACACCAAAAGTTCAACTACCTGTCTCTTGTCGTTTTTCAGTTATCTTGATGACGAACGGGAGACTGAGATGGGTTAATACTAATATACTATGAGTAAACCATATATATATATATATATATATATTTATATTTATATTTATATATATATATATATATATATATATATATAAATATATATATATATATATATATTTATATTTATAACTGTATAGATATTATAGTGTTTTATGAATGCTAATGATTAAAGTAGTTCAAACACTGATGCTTAATCTAATATCGAATATCTAAAAAATTAACTCTGTTATTAGTTACCTTAACTTGTTTTATTTGTTTAATGTGATTAGAATAGATACAGATTATAGCCACTGTACAATTACTATATTTCTACAGTTCATTTTGTAAACATAAAATAATAATAATATCAGTATTTAATAGTATAAGATGTATTGGCTTAATTTTATAAAATAAGTCTAAAGTTCATTTCTGTTTATTTACCCTGTCATTGAAATGAATGAAATTAATATTGACGCTTGAAAAGTGTTATACGAAAATAAGTTTATAAACTCTTGCAGAACGTCATTACTGCCATAATGAAGAAATGTTGTATTTATTGCAACGTTCCTACAACAATTAGGAGAAGTATACCTAGAGAAAGAGGTTTTTCCCTTTTTGCTATCCACAAATAATAAATATGTCTAGAAATTTTTTAGGTTGAGCATTTAACTGAGTAATACTATAGGTGAAAGCTCTTATGTATTTGACAACGTTGTTTACGAATGTAAAATTACATACGATTGTTGTCGCATCATGATGGAATTCTTACGATTTCAGTATTTGATTATGCATATCTTACACAGTGCGATTTCGTACATGTAATTTTCTTATGGAAAGTAATCTCTATCCGTATACGACACAACAGTTGCAACAATACCATATATGTGATAAAAGTATAGCATGTATTCAAAGATATAAATATTGCAGGATAATATAAGCATTTACTTAATACTCGCTACTCTTCGTTCCTTTTCTTTAAAGCATATGTATGTATATAAAAAAATTTATCATCTGCTTTATAAGATGCACCTATTAAGCCTGTTCTATATGGTTTATCTAACCTTTTTTTCGTGTATATAAACAAGCATTGACAAGTTTTTATTTTTAAATATTAAAAAAACATTATTTAATTCTCTATCTTTGTCATAAACATTCATTTATATGACTGTATAAACAAGAATAAAAAAAAGTTGCCCATATGATTTTAAGAACGAAGGATTTTAACAACGATTTTTTTATCATATGTATGATTTCAAATCACGAAAATCACGTCGTGTGCGACTATACATTGGTTTCCATAAGCAAATCATATGTATGATATCGCCGATTTCACGCAAATCGCGTCGTGTGCGATGTGCCTAAGACAAAGCGTGATTACATTGTATATTGGTAATCAAATTTTAACGTTCAATTCTGTGAAGTGTCCATGTCCGGTATAATTAAGGAGGTATAAATGAAAAAGGATAAACGCAAATATACATATTTATTTGGTAAATAGGTAAACAAATCGTAGAATCGTAGAAAATAATTAAATGCAGTTTTATAATATATAATCTGTGATAGTGACATACACACAAGATTGTACTTATATTGTAAAATTTTATTTATGGGAAATGAGTACGCATTCATGTTGATTAGAATGTTAATGTGTTATATTATAGAAAATAGTCATTACAATTATAAACTCCGTCTTTAAACACGTAAATGCTAACGATTTATTTCCATTAGACTCATTGCACTTTTTTTTTTTTTTTTAATTTCTGGCTTCAGCTACTTTCAGCTATATAGCCATTAACCAAAGGGGATTATTATTTTTTTTTTTTTTATACGACAACAGTACACAGTACTGCTGGGTGGTCAACCATCCAAATACAGATTGTGACTGCTGTTGCTTAACTTTATTGATTAGCAGTGATGGATTACCGCTTAGGCCCGTGAGGCCCGGGCCTAGGGCGGCACGATTTGGGAGGGCGGCAAAATTTTCAGAACGTTAAAATTTGAGAGCCGAAAAAATATACCAAAAATTAATTTTTAAATCGGTTCTGATTTTTTTTTAATTTATAAAAAATTTCCTATGGACTGTAATTAATTCATTTTTTGCTGATCAAAAAGGGCGGCGTATCGGACAGGGCCTAGGGCAGCAATAAGCTTAATCCGCCACTGTTGATTGGTCTAAGCCTGTCATTACGTTACGTCAGTCCGGGGTCCTCATTGCACTTAATCGACTCCACACTTTCCATGACTGTCTAATTTATTTTTTATGATATATCAGAAAAGAAAACAAGATCAACGGGGGCTGTACTTCTCTCATTCTGCTTACACCTTGATTTCATTGGTATTAGACAAATAATGACAATTATCAATCTATTATTAATTATAATAAAATTAATTATCATAAAGTATAATTATAATTGACGAAGATATGAATGAATTTACAAGACTCTGGATACTGTATCCAGGTAGCCTGGGGTTAAATATCCTGGGATATTTAAGAAATATCAATGATATACACTCATTAATGCAAACAATATACACACACAACATATTCCCACAAAATAAATTCATTTGTAAATAATTATTTTCTTTGAGATATTCATCTGTTTGAAACAATATGGATTTCATAGATAATACCTCATTAAAAGTTATTTTTCAATAGAAACATTTATCAAAAAAAATCTGAATATAACACAGACATAAATGCTTAAAAGAAAATTGTTTTAACGTTTTCAAGGTGTTATAACAAACTAATGAAACCAATTTTTTTAAGGATGATTTTTGAACTTTAACACTATTTTTTGATACATGTCATTTTTTAATTCTTTATTAATTTTTGTTGATAAATAACTAATTAGAAATTCTTATATTACTTTTTATAATTACATAAAAAATTGTAATATTTAGCATCCAAAACTATAGAGAAAATTTTACTATAGTGAACAAAACTTAATAATCTTTTTTTTTTATAACATTTTTTAAAAATACGCTTTTTGTGTTATCAAAAAATCACAATCCACATTTTTTCTAAATCCAGTAATAGGTGTTTTTTTTAAATCGGTGGAACACTATAGATTTGGAAATTCACTTATTTGTAAATTAAAATAATTAATATAATTTATTATTTTCTTACAAAAATGGTTAATATTAATTATTAAACAAAGTATATTCATCAAGGAATGTGACAAGTTGAATTTTAAAATCTATAGTGTAAATTCCATCGATGAAAGAATGAATATATACTTAATGTATACATAAATGAATTTTCAGATATTCAATTGTATAATTTATTTTATTTGCTTTATCAAAGATTTGAGGCCTCCATTCCTTACCGACATTGAGAAGCTGTAGCCATAACTGGTAATCACATTGACTGGTCATGACTGGTAATCACATTGTATACCGAGCATATCTTTAAATAACAACTATAGCCAACTAGTGGTCAGGAAAAGTCTTAATTTTTTGAATACATAAACAGTGGACTTATGAGCTACTATCCGCGTTTACATTCTTTGCTAACATTCATTATTTAATGAAAGCTTAGTTATTTATATTTTAAAATTAAAACAAGGAAGCATTTTGAAGACAAGATGCAGTGCCTTCAAAAAGTTTAAAGATTTTTTTTAGCACAAAACAGTGGCGGATTAAGTATTTTGCCGCCCTAGGCCGTGTCTGATTCGCCGCCCTTTTTAAAGGATGAAATTTTATTTTTTTGAGACCGTTCATATTATTCAGATATAATATTTATTTCGTAAAAGTATAATTGTTAAACAATACAAATAAATATTTTACAATAATTACGAATTATTGCTTTAAGCTATAAAAGTTGGTTAATATTCGTCAATATAATTCACAATATTGCAAAAATGAAACATAAATTTTATTAAATTTTGATTTTCTTCAAATTGTTTCTATTTTTCAAAAAATTGGGTATGAAATAGATATATTCATTTATTTGATTCTATAGAAATCATTTTTTAAAATAAAAATATTTTTATATACAAATAAAAAGATGAATTTTAAATGAATACTTATATCAATTCATATATGAAACACCGGTATCATTGAAAATAAAATAAGAAAGCATTGTGCAATTTTAGAAGTGGCTTACATGTAAGATTAACTTCACTAAAGATACAAAAAGTCAACAGAGCTTTGAAAATTCTTCAAAAAAACCTTTTCAATATTCAATTATTTCTGTTATAAAACATTATGTATCAGTATTGCACTCACGAATAAAAAAGTTAATCAAAAAATGAATAACATTATATTTCATAGAAATTTATCTGTAAATTTATATTAAAAAAATCAGAATAAATCCTTAAAATTTATTGTCGTTACATTATATCTGTTGAAATATTGGATTCGTCTATACAAAAATTATCACTTTTATTTTGTAATACTATATTTTAAAAGGGTCTTAAATATTTCAATGGGAAAGTTTCTTTTTAAGTAACGTTTGTTGAACACATGTTTATCTTTGAAAAAGGTTTTATTTTATTATTTCTGAGAAAGATAGTTTTAATATGCTCAAGCATCCTGTAATAAAATAAAAACTAAATACATTTGAATATATTGGAATAACCCAAATATACAACAAATGTTACATGAACTAAAATGGACAAATGTAAAGGGACAACTTTAGAAATATAGTAGTAGTCAATTCTAATAATTCATAGTATAAAGAAATATATTTCTGAAGACTCTATTTTTGAATAAAAGAATATTTTAATTTAAAATAAAGTGTTTAATTATTTATAAAATAATACATCATCACATACCATAATCCCAACAGGTTCTGGGCCCAGGTTACGTTCGTGATTAATTAAAAATTATTAAAATACAAATTTTCTTACAAGAAAATTAAATTTCTTAATGCAATTAAAAATTAGTGAGTGCAAACTAAAATTAAGTGTTTCTCAGTAAAAATAATCAACTATTTCCAATTGTTAAAAATAAATAATTATTCAATAGACAATATGGAAAATTTAAAATCGAAGCGAAACATTCAACCTTTCAACGGTGAAAATTATAATATATGGAAGTTTAGAATCCGTCTTTTAAGCGAGCTCGAAGTGATTTATGTGATCGATAAAGTGGATCGATAAAGCTGTTCTAGACAATATCTTTGAGCGAAAAATTGTAGCAATATTTTTGAGCGAAAAAAAAAGCGTTGAGTTTCGTAAAATCAAGATTATTAGATCATGAAGTTAAACTTGTAAATAAAAATCTTGATACAAGCAAAAAGGTTCTTCATGTAGAGCAGAAACCTAATGACATCAAACGAAATAATAAAGATTTTAGAAAATCATGAAAAATCATCGTGGAATCGTCAAGCCAAAGAATGGAGCCTTCATTACTGCAACTAAAATGGGAACCATCATATTGACAAGCAATACAGGAATTCAAGGGACAATCAAGAATGTACTGTACAGTTCTATACCGTATAATTTGCTATCAGTATACAAGATACAGGAAGCAGGATACTCGGTAAACTTCAATGAATCTGGAGTTACAGTAAACCGTAATGGTAAGACGGTAATGACTGGTAAGTCGAGGAACAATCTATTTACTCCTGAATTTTCGGTAAGTCAAAGCTTTATTAATTATTCAAATAATGTATCTAATTATAATTATAAATTATGGCATGAACGATTAGGCCATATAGGAAAAGATAAATTTAATGAAATAAGAAATAGGCAATTAGTTAATGACGTAGAAAAATAAAATAAAATAATACCTGATAATGATTCATGTGAAGCTTGTATTAACGGTAAACAAGCGCGACTATCTTTTAATAAATTTAAAAATAAAGACTATATAGAAAGACCATTATTTAAAATACATTCAGATGTTTGTGGTCCTATTACGCCTTCTGCGATAAATAATAAAAATTATTTTGTATTATTTGTTGATGAATTCACTCATTATTGTGTAACTTATTTAATGAAAAATAAATCTGATGTATTTAGAATGTTTAAAGATTATGTAGCAAAAAGTGAATCCAGGTTTAATTTAAAGATAGTGAATTTATATTCAGATAATGGTAGAGAATATTTATCTAACGAGATGAAGAATTATTGTGTAAAAAAAAAGGAATTATTGTGTACAAAAAAAAAAGGAATTATTGTGTAAAATTAAGGAATTAGTTATCATCTTACAGTACCACGAACTCCACAGTTAAATGGTGTATCTGAAGGGATGGTCAGGCCATCACAGATAAGGCGCGAGGCGCGAACAATGATATCTGGTGCAAAATTAGAAAAGATATTTTGGGGTGATGCAGTTTTAACTGCAACATATCTAATTAATATGACACCAACAAATCATTGAATGCAAATAAAACACCATATGAAATGTGGTATAACAAGAAACCACAATTAAAATATCTAAAGGTTCAACCGTATATGTGCATATAAAACCAGTAAAAATAAGTGTGATGAAAAGTCATCAAACGGAATACTGGTAGGTTACGAACCAAATAGATATAGAGTATATGAAGTGGAGAATGACAAATATGTGGGAGTTAGAGATGTAATTGTAGATGAGACAAATTTTGTTAAGTCAAGGCCAAAAATAAAATTACTTGGTGAGGTCGATTCAGGTAGAAAAACTGTAGTCCCTAACGATGTGTTAAACTCAGTAGACCACCATTGTAATAAACTTGACAATAATAAGACAGATAGTAATAGTAAGAAATTGTATATGAGACAAATTTTGTTAAGTCAAGACCAAAAATAAAATTACTTGGTGAGGTCGATTCAGGTAGAAAAACTGTAGTCCCTAACGATGTGTTAAACTCAGTAGACCACCATTGTTATAAACTTGACAATAATAAGATAAATAGTAATAGTAGTATTGAAAATATACAAAACAGATTTGAAAAACAAATCGATAATTCTTCATCTCAAGATAAAGAAAATGTAGGACTTAGGCGGAGTAATAGACTCAAAGATCGTAGCCAAGTTTCATATAATGAAGATGATATACCTGACGATTATCTGTTATGTGCACAATCTATTGTATGTCCTATTCCTAATTCATATCAGGAAATTGAAAATAGGAATGATGCTAAACAATGGCAGAAAGCAATAATTGATGAGTTAGATTCTTTATTAATAAATAAAACTTGGACTCTAGTACCAAAACCAAGTAATAAAAAATATTGTAGATTGCAAATGGATATTTACTATAAAGAACGATGAGTTCGGAAATCCATCAAATTAGATTCTTTATTAATAAATAAAACTTGGACCCTAGTATCAAAACCAAGTAATAAAAATATTGTAGATTGCAAATGGATATTTACTATAAAGAACGATGGGTTCAGAAATCCATCAAAATATAAAGCTCGTTTAGTTACCAGAGGTTTTAGTCAAAAATATCTTGTAGATTACAATGAAACTTTTAGATTTTTAATAGCTTTTTCAAATCAACATAGCTTGTTAGTCCACCAGATGGATGTAAAAACTGCGTTTTTAAATGGTTGATTTAAAAGAGGTTAAACTATTTTTAGGCATTAGAATTATTAGACAAAATAATGTCATAACACTAGATCAAAGCACATACATTAAAGCAGTATTAAATAAATTTAATATGGCAGATTGTAAGCCTGTAAATACACCGCTAGTAACTAATTTAGATTATATGGCATTGGAATCTGATGAGAAATACGATGCTCCATGTCGAAGTCTCATTGGATGTCTAATGTATTTAATGGTATGTACAAGACCCGATCTAACTCTAACTATAAATATATTTAGCAGATATATGAATAAAAATAACCAGGAAGTTTGGCAATGTTTAAAACGAGTACTTACAAGGTACTTAGATATTTACAAAGTACTATAGATTTAAAATTAAAATATGTACAGGAAACATATAATAATAATAATCTATTTACAAAGTACTATAGATTTAAAATTAAAATATGTACAGGAAACATATAATAATAATAATATATTTACAAAGTACTATAGATTTAAAATTAAAATATGTACAGGAAACATATAATAATAATAATATATTTACAAAGTACTATAGATTTAAAATTAAAATATGTACAGGAAACATATAATAATAATAATATATTTACAGGGTATGTTGACTCTGATTGAGGAGGAAATGATAATGAAAATCCCGATTTAGATTCTAGGAGAAAAAGAATACAACGGGTTATTTATTTAAGTTTTATGATAGACGTACAATATGTTGGAACACCAAAAGCATCTGTGGCAGGTTCATCTACAGAGGCTGAATATATGGCGCTGTATGAGGCTATCAAGGAGGCAATGTGGTTAAAGAATTTAGCAGCAGACGAACAAATTGCAGACATGCTGACCAATCCATTACCAAAGGTCAAGTTCCTGGAGTTACGAGCCAAAATGGGAATGGAAAATTGATTATTAAATAATAACTAATATCTAAATGTAATATTATAATTTTCATTATGTTTTTTTTTTAATGATCTGGTAAGGTTTTTCTGGGTTTTCCCTTACCGTGAAGATAAATGTCGGATCACTATGTAACGATTAATAACAATCGTCCCAGGCCAAGAGTTTTCGGAAGATATGTCGATAAATTTTTAAAAGTATTGTATTAAGATAATATATTGATACTATTAATATTGTAAGCCATAAAAGAGATTAATTTTTGAGGGGGCGTGTTGAAATATTGGATTCGTCTATACAAAAATTATCACTTTTATTTTGTAATACTATATTTTAAAAGGGTCTTAAATATTTCAATGGGAAAGTTTCTTTTTAAGTAACGTTTGTTGAACACATGTTTATCTTTGAAAAAGGTTTTATTTTATTATTTCTGAGAAAGATAGTTTTAATATGCTCAAGCATCCTGTAATAAAATAAAAACTAAATACATTTGAATATATTGGAATAACCCAAATATACAACAAATGTTACATGAACTAAAATGGACAAATGTAAAGGGACAACTTTAGAAATATAGTAGTAGTCAATTCTAATCATTCATAGTATAAAGACATATATTTCTGAAGACTCTATTTTTGAATAAAAGAATATTTTAATTTAAAATAAAGTGTTTAATTATTTATAAAATAATACATCATCACATACCATAATCCCAACAATATCAGATTTAAAATTTTGACATTCTGAAAAATTTGCCGCCCTAGGCCCGGGCCTCACGGGCCTAGGCAGTAATCCATCACTGGCACAAAATCGTATATGAAATTTTGAAGGTAAAACAGTGACAATTTTAATATTTTAAAATTGTTAACTGTCAAATACGTATTTGAATATTTCAATGAAATTGTGGAAGATTATATATAAATAATTACCTTTGTTCATTTTTTGTTTGTTTAATTTATTTTTCAGATATTATTCCCTTTTTTCTCAACTAGATAGAAAAAGTCAATTTTTTATATATAAAAAAATTTAAAAAAAAACATTAGTATTTAACATTTATTTTTAAACATTTCTGTATTTTATATGTAACTATATAGTGACTGTGTAGCCAATAAGAAAAGCCGCATCTTGCGGCAACCTATCTTTAACTTCTTATGCATTGGTTATTGTAAAAAGTTTAAATTTTCAATTATTAAATAATATTTCCTGCAAATACTTTTTCGACGTAACACCTACCACGTTTAATTTTTATTTTTATTTTCACGTTTTGTGTTTTAAATAATTAAATAATGTGCATTACTTTTTGAAAATTGGGTAGTAAGTACTTTTCTTCAAATGAGCATTAATTCTTAATTTTTGTTAAAACATATGATTAATAAAAACAAAAAAAGTTGTTAAAGGGTTATGTAGTTCCTTTTTTTTCTAGTCAACAATTACGTAGGAATAGTTAAGATAATATATAAGCAGGTATTCCAATCCTGCAATGCATCATGGGAAATGTGTCAAGCGGTCGCGCCACCACGCGTGTGTCTAGCACACTAGCCGGCATCTAAAGTATTTTCATGCTAACTCTCGGAATAATAACTAATATTGTTTAATAATTAATTACTGTCTAAAAAAATTATTCTCACCTTTCAATAATAACAATAAATGATAATAATTATTTTAAAACCCTCAATTAATTGTTTTTCTTTGTTTCCACAATTTCTCCGGTTAAACCGGTTTTCCCTAAGCGCAGTTTATCAGTTACCTCTGATCTATACATACTAAGATGATTAGCAGCGCATATTATTTTTGCTTGCTTTCCAAGTAAGAAGACTGGGTTCGAATCCCAGCACATGATTTTTTTTAAAATAGTTTTCGTTATAACTACTTATTAATTAATAAAAATAATTATATAAGTAGTAATTAAATTAGACTTAGGATTCTAAATGATAAGTAATTAAGGTACTTAACCGGAGAAATTAAGGAAAAAAAGAAAAACAATTAATTGAGGGTTTTAAAATAATTATTATCATTTATTGTTATTATTGAAAGGTGAGAATAATTTTTTTAGACAGTAATTAATTATTAAACAATATTAGTTATTATTCCGAGAGTTAGCATGAAAATACTTTAGATGCCGGCTAGTGTGCTAGACACACGCGTGGTGGCGCGACCGCTTGACACATTTCCCATGATGCATTGCAGGATTGGAATACCTTCTTATATATTATCTTAGGAATAGTCATATATACAGCGCCTTAGTATAAATAAAACTTTTGACGTTAGATGATGGTAAAAAAAAGATACACTGCTGGCCACACTGTCTCTATATAGTCACTGTAATGTATTGTAATACAACATCATCTATTATCTATGAAAAACACTAAAATAATTTTCGTTATCAGGTTTGAATCCTGATTATAGATGTAAAAATAGAATACTATGATAGACCAAATGTTGACGTGTATAATACATTTGTGACTATTGGATAAAGTAAAATGAAAACTATTCCTTATCTGTTATATCTCGTGTAAATTTAAAAATTCGTCTTAAGAGTAATAACTGCTTCTGTCGGTAGGAGAAACCACGCCTCCGACAGATTTCTCTATTATAATCTTGCAATGTATGATGGGGCTGTGAAGTTAGCGAATATAATTTCTTTTACCAAATTTTTTTGATTTTCCTGGTTTGTTGATCGCTTATTGGTGCAATTTTATTATTTATTGGTAATTATTTGATTTGTTATAATGAACTTAAATTTTATGTGTGAAGTTAGCGTATAAAATTTTCATTTCAATTTTTTACAAAATGTAATTTTCCTTTCCAAATTTTTTTGATTTTATAGGATTGTTGATCGTTTGTTGATAATTATTTGATTTGTTATAAATAATTTAAATATTGAACATTCATGCTAACGAAGACTCTAACTACCAGTATAGTTAAGAATTACCAATATTTAATCATGGTGGACATATAACTTATAATAGATGAAGTTTTTCATAATATTATACTTATTATAATAACTAATCACATTTTGGTTGTCAATGGAACACAATCAGTTGAGGGTGTTAAGAGTAGTTATTATTTTGCTACTCTGGCGATGAGATCTAGCGAGGTAATTTTCACTATCCAATGGTTCCACAATAATAATATCAATTTATAAATTGACCCCTTCCTCAATTGTATTATTGATATATATATATATATATATATATATATATATATATATATATATATATATATATATATATATATATATATATATATATATATATATATATATATATATATATATATATGACACTTTAATTGAATTTTGACGCGTTATCAACGGAGTACTATGATGTCAACAGGTGGAGACACGCTAGACCAGATGAAAATGATTTACCAATAAAAGAAGTGAACACGTGTTTTGAGAAAAAAAATTTTGAATTAAAAAATTACAATTATTATTCGAATAAAAAAAAATATAAGTTGAACTAAAGTCATAAATAAACATAACGGGAACAAAGGCTTTGATTGTAGTTTTCTTGTTATTTCAGAGCAAACCCAATTAGTTTTTATTTTCATATTTTCCTACATCACTCATACAGTTATATAGAAGATTAAAAAAAAACTTATTATATATAAACTTTAAAAAAAATCTATATAATTCTAACATCATATACATTCATAGACATTCTCAAAATTCCCTAAATTGGGTTATATAGGGGTTGTAAAATACCAGTCCCCACCCCTCTACGTGGATCTTCGATGCAGTATAGTCTATATTTTATAGAAAATATAATTAAAATTATCCTATCACGTGTATTGGTTAGATTATCACCCGACTTACGAATTTCTTTTAAAAGCTATTAAAGATTTCAACTCATTCATGGCCTACGCCACCAGCCTCTACTGTAAATTAATCATCTAAAAAATAACAACGATTTCATTTCTTATATTTCTAATATTTTAATATAAAAAATAAAACAATTTATTATTATCACATAAAATTTTTAAACATTTGATGTTATAAATGTTCTTGAAATATTCCAACAATATTAAAAACAGTCTGTTCAATTAACAACAATTTGAGTTCATGTTTCAGTATATTTATTTTGAATAATAAATCTATATTATTATTATTTTTATCATTAATATTAATATCCTCTCTTGAAGACGCACAAAAACAAGGAATAGTAGAAGGATCCTATTAAACAAACAAAGAAAAAAGAATTTTCTGAAAAAATATGTTTTTATTATAAAACGTATCACAGAAATATTTGCTTCACATTATTATTTCCAAAAATAAAAAATCATAAGTAAATATTTGTATACTATTAATTAGTAATTATTATATTAACAAAAACAAAAATATATCAATTTTTCTATAAATCTTAATTAAAGGTTAAGTATTTACATTAAAAAAACTCAAAGTTTATACGTACTTCGCAGAAGTTAATTTTTTTTACTTACGCTCGATTGAAGCTGACACAGAGACGTATTTAGAAGTGCTGATATTTTAGTTATTGATTTGAACAAATCTAATGGTTGTACTTTTCAATAGTCGGAAAACTGCTAATAAATTAATAATAAGTCATACAGTCAGACTTATTAATGATAATGTCAAAGTGGTGGTTATTACATTTTACACGGCAAACAAATGTATAGTCAACATTTATAAAAGCATCGTTATTATAAGCGACGGTAACGCTTATGTGATCTGAGTTTCGAAACAAGAACACAAGAGAGAAAATTCAATTGACCAATTAAATCATAAAAAAGACAATATCTAAAACGCTCTATAAACACATAAACTTCATATAAAAAATTTACTTCATTTTACTAAAATCAAAATGCTTCTAATTTTCAATGAACTATTTTTCCAAATAAAATTCGATTTTTTCCTCAATACAAAGTCGAAGTCATCATCATTATGAATGAATCACAATTATTATCTGAGGAGTTACTTGTTTTAATTGGTTCAAGGTTTGCAACGAGTAATATCTCCTCGGAGAATAATTACGACAAGCTAATTTGTATTTTCAAAAACTCTGATCTAGGAATTTGAGACCAAAATTTAGATTTATTTAAAAACGATCGATCCTACAGTTAGTTAGTTCTCTTAAATAATATTCATAATATTTATTTCATTTGACAGGCATCTTTAAAACAATTATTCGTATTTTAGCATTATTTTGATATACCAGGTGTAATGAATTATAGTATCAAATAAAAAGATGTAAAAAAAAAAGATCTCTGTAAAATACATATAAACTTTGAAAAGAAGCTATTTTATACAAAATTTAGATTGAAAAAGATAATGTTTCTGTATATTTCGAGCCTTTTTAAAATCCATCAGAATACACTTTTTTTAAATACACTGTTATAATCAATTTTTTAAATGACAAAATAGCTTCTGTTTTAATTAAATTAATAATATTCGACTATGCGAGTAGAGTAAGTGAGTTTATTAATATAAAATGGCTAGCATAAAAATAAAATGGTTATTTAAGGAAGACTAGAAAAAATGAAATATGAAACGCATAATAGAAAATTATTATTACAAGGCAGTCTGAAAAAAATATAGCACAAATTTAAAATATGATTTTTAATTAATTTACACTCATCTAACTTTAGCGCATGCGTTGCAAAAACCATACGTTGAAAAAAAACCAACTACAGAATTTGTCAATAAAAAAAATAAGTTTCAGGCGCGGCTCCAGACCTAGATTTGGAACCTACCACCCAGTAGGCTTTCACGTAATTTTTTTTAATCAACCTTTTTTTATTTTTAAATAAGCTTGAAAAACTGATCTACACATCATAAAATAAATCAGATTCTTTGAAATTTTCTCGAAGAATATTTAACCTATCTTTATAGAGATTACATGTAAAATTTCATTTTCAAAAATGGATGGAAAATTAAAAATTAAAGCTTATAACTTCATTTTTAAATCAATTTTAATTTAATTTTCGAATTAGTTTCGTTTCACATTTTGATGTGAAATATAGCAAATTCAGTATCAGTAATCTATCCAATTACTAAAAACTCTGGATGTCATAAATACATAACTCTTGCTATAGGACAATTTAAATCTGAAGAGTCAAATCTTATATAAATATATTTGATTTGGGATGGGTGGGGGGTTGATAACCTCCCGTCTAGATCCGCGCTTGAAAAGAACCACGGTCATATTAAGTTGGATTTATTTACAAAAAGGCACATAGCTTTTTTAAGATTTTTGTTCGACATAAATCCGTCATTAGACGACCATCATTATATTACAAAATAATTTTAAAATTCATCTTTGCTACAGCAGTTCTCAAATTTTACAAATTAGTTAGGTGAAACTAAGTGTTTGTAGAGTAGAAGCTTCAATTATTTATTGCCTTCAAAAGCCTAAATTTTTAGATCAATGATTCTTTCTTTGGCTATTATTTGAAATCTGTTGGCATCAACATTTTCTTCCTATATCTGAGTAGGTCCGAATGCTTCGGAGAGTGGTAATTTGAGAAACTTCAAACTTTCTTCTACTTTGCGTAATCATGTTTCACGTCGAATATCCCTAAGATCAAATCTAGCTAAACTGCTTATTTGCATGATATTTCAGAAAATATAAAGCCCCAGAATCCAATCGTTCCGGAAAAATTTTATATTTTTAATTATAATATTCGATCTATTTTGCTATTATAACAAATTCAGTCCCAATTATATTTAGTTTATTACTTATAGATTAATTATTAGAAATTAATTATAGACATACGTTTATATGAACTTTTACGTTTATTTTAACTGTAACATCCCATATTTCAATGCTTATTGTCTAGGGATATAAATATTGTCAATTTCAACAATTTTTTTTAAATTAAATAAATATTGGATTTAGATTAATGGGTTTAAGAATATTTACCGACGTTCTATGTGATTTTAATCTTCTTATGCAATACCATTTAAGAATAATCCAATAATCATTTAACAACATATTATATTGTCATAATTCTTTCTATGTCGCTTATTTAATCTCATAATATCCTTATTTAGTTTGAAAAAGTAATTAACGTTTCGAGAAATGTCTTTAAATCTATCCCGACATATTTTACTACCTAGGATCGATAAATTTTTTTAAAATAGGGTGATTTCTTTTGAACCACTTTTTTAATTTGTAACACTCGCATTGGAATAAACAAATGAAATTTGATTATCGTCATATTTCTTTCAAATCAATTAAATATGAAAATATTTTAAAACAATTATTCAGTAATGATTTAATATGAGTTAAAATATTGATAAATATCTTAAATGAATTATTATTAATATTATTATTATTTATGGATGATGCTTCTGATTGTTTGCTATTAAATAAAACGTAAAACTATGTTTGTATAATATCACTATTATGTTTTATGTTTACTTGCAATGGTATTGAAAATAATTGCTCCCAAGGGCCACGTATTGCTTCAATAATACTATCAATTGCTGAATTTGATATTGTCATTAATTGCCATTGTTCATTTTTATTTGTGGTTTCATCCAAAAAATTTAGTGTTACTGTATGATTTTCACGAACCTAAATTAAAAACAAATTTTATAATTAAAATATAATATACCATAATATAATAATGACGATGTTGACTAAATTTTTTAGTACTTCAATTGAAGCATCTATAACAGGAAGTTGTCTTTAAGCAAAGTATGTTCGTTCAAAACTGATGGTTTGTCAAAGATATATAATGTAATGATGCACGTGATTAGAATCTCCATAAACTATATTTTTATATGTATTTAGTTAAAATTTCTATACACACTACATATTTTTACATTTAGTATCGTTGGACATTTTAAGCAACTTCATGCAAGGAAAAGATGGAAAATATCGAAATAAAAATCACTACTTTGTTATAAATTTCACCAATTTTTATTTTTATTGCCATGCAAATATTTCGGTTTTTTAACCATTTTCAAAACAAAGTAGTTTCTGTTTCATTTCGATATAAAATTTCACAAAGTAAATATCCAAACAATAAAGATAGTACTTTATTTCGAGAGTTGGGATGTTGGAATTATTCACTTTTTTCTTTAGAATTAATTTAATATTAATTTTTTTCTTCATAATTTTTGTTTTCGTACAGATTATTGTATTTATGTACATATTTCCGATAGCTTTCGCAAGAAATCTACATTAAGTTCTCATCACTATGAATACAAGCAAATTGTTTTCATTTTTTTTGCGACTATCAAATTCTACAACAAATATTTTTTTAACAAATTTTCTTGTATTAACACATTATATCAATTTTACAAAAGTACAAATGACATTTGTATCTTAATAAATAAACGTCTACATTACACTTTCGACGAAGATCGAACCGTGAATCTTCTAATTGCTAGTCGGATTTGCTAACAGCTATACAACAGGTACTTGGTAATGAATTAGAGATATTCTATTACATATGCAATTGTTCCAATCTTACTATTTTTTATGTATCTATCAAATATTTTACTTGACTGTATTATCGATTATTATTATTACTATAAATACAAGCTTATTGTCCTTTTGTATACGATTGCGAAATTCTTCAACCTAGAAAACTTTTGTTGTATTAACACATATCATTTTTACAGAAGTAGAAATGACGTCTAATATCGTAACAATACAAATATAAAAAATTGTTGGAATGGAAATTTACAAATAACAAAATATTTTTAGTTGATAACCAAGCATTTGTGGTGTAGTTGGTATCAAATTCGATGGTCCCAGATTCCATTCCCGGCGGATGTAAAATAAGTTCAATTCTTACTATGATTCCATGTTCAGTTAAATAAATTATATTTCTCATACTTTTCCATATTAATCGCTATTAAAATTTTTTTTTCACTATGTTTAAATTTCTTAAATTTTCAAAATTTACCTAAATTATTTCAATTGAATTGGGGGGGGGGGGTAAGGTTGTTAATTTTAAGATAAAAAAATTTGCGTGCTTTACTCGTAAATACAAGTTTTCAAATTTTTATAATCAAAAGTTTTCATAAATGTTTACTCTAAATTTACTTTTATTTAGACAAGTAATAGATTTAATAATACTTAAAATCTAAACTATATGAAATATTATTATTTATTGTATTTTTGATAGGAAGGTGAAAAATTTATGCACAAGGTATAAGAATAGTGCTTAAATATCCACCGCTTTTTATAGAACCTCGTAAACCAGCTCATTAATCCTCAAAAAAAGACTTCTTTACCCCACTTTGATACTGTTCTCACCGTAATAGAACCTTTCGAGAAGTAACTTTGAGGCTTTTACTTTTTCCAACCAAAAACGGTACATTAGAAAGGTCTGTTCGCGTTCATGATCTTTTATTTTTAATTGTCAAAGTATTAGATGCATTTTATTTATTTATTTTTAGTGTGAATTGGGCTTTTGAAAAAAACAATTACCCATTTTTTAAAAAACATTATAAAATTTTATAATAAACAGTGTGCGAAAAAAATCAATTATGAACCCTTTAAAAATGAAAAAATTTAATGAAACTAAAAACGGAACATAACGTAATAATGTTAAATAATTTCATTGTTTCCATAATTTTCTTATTAATAGAAAAAAAATCATCTGTTTTTCGCAAGCAGAACACCGTGGGTGTGTATCCACATATGAGTTCATCAAAATATGCTAATATACAATATCGATGACATATGTGGATGCCATTCATGATTTTATATTATAAGAAAATGGAAACACGTGAACGTGTGACGTAAAAATGTTAAACTTTGGTCCGGCAACTATCGGAATGTGCTCCGTACTGAATCTAAAATTTTTTTTAAATTTGATATAACTTTTTAATTATAACGATCTTTAAACATGATCTTTCCAATTATTACAAAAAAAAAAAAACCCTAATTTATTATTTATAAAGTTTATTAATTTGGTAAATTAAATTATTGTACTTAACCCTTAAAAATAAAACACCCTTTCTCTCCATTAAAGGGTTTGTTGCTAATCAGCAACATTGTGCATTTATTTATTTACACATACATTTACATATGAAAATTCTTGAAACAATTATTATGTTTATTTAAGCATAAGCCTACACCACATTTATCGCATTTCACTACAGTGTATCCCGTGCATTTTGGAAATTTACAACGTGTTCTTTTTTCTGTAAAGACAGGCCAATGACCTATCTGATCCACCCTTACATCCTTTGGTGGAACATGTTGAGTAGGGCCTCTGTGCTTCTTTGCCTCAATTTCTCTTTCTAGGCTGGAGCTCGGTCTTCCGCGTTTAGTACCAGAAGTAGTTCCAATTTTACATAAGCAATAGGCTAAGTCCATCCGAAATTTAGATTGGGATATAATATCCGATTCTCTTCCTTTTTCATGCATAACTCTCTTATACTACAGCCATGAATTAACAATTGTAAGGTCAACCAAATGGTAGACCATTTTCTACTTTTTAAATGAATGGAATATCTCCCAAGTAAGCTATCCATTAAGTCTACGAACAGTCTACTTCAATGGTCTTTTTTACATTTCGATCATAACGTTTAACCTTGCTGGTTGGATTTGTCCCAGCAAAAGTCGAAAGGAGATTCACACACTTATTATCCTTCCATGCAAGAGACGAAACTTCAACACCGTCAAATGAGGTAACATATTCCACACTTGCACCCCGTTCTAGCTTTTTGAAAGTTTTTTCATCAGGTAGTTTATTATTAGGAATTCTGTTTTTGCGAACCGTACCCAGAGACTAGATACCCTGCCTAGCTAAATAGCTCATAAGAGGTAGCGTAGTATAGTAATTATCGAAACAAAATCTATAGTTCATATTTTTGGGTATTTCTCGCGATAATCGAATGACGATATTCGCAAAATAAATACTATGAAAATTTACACAATGTTGCTAATCAGCAACATTCTTAATTTTTTACATTTGAACCGTAATTCTGCTTAATTTTTGATACATACCTAATTTACGTCAAACCAACATTATATTGAAGTAAAAAATATTTTTATACTAAAAAACAAATTAAGAATCCGGTGAAAAACAGCTCTTGAAATTTGCATAAATTATAGGTTACGAATTGCTAACGTATAACATTTAAATTTTATGTTATTGATGGATTAACTGTCACCTAGCGGTCAAATTTTGATTTGTTTATCAGTATCAGTATGTTGTTAAACGACAACAAGTATTATACAAACATAAAACACGTGCCTACATGTTTAATTAATAAACTTTATACTTTGTTGCCGTTTGGCAACAGTATGCATTTAAGGGTTAAATTGTTTATACTATTTTGTATCGATTTGACTACAACGCTATCTAGTAATTGAATTTTGATGTTATGTGCTTTTAAATACATTTTTTTAACATTACGTGAACTCTCTTGAATAATATATATGCTGTGTGGTTTTAAACGTCAAGTTTAAGTCAAAAATTTATATGTACTACCATTTCTAATATTGTGCGATTTTTTTCATTTAGGATCGTTGTATATTTTGAATGCTCAAAATACAATTTTATAAAACAAAATTTAGTACTTACAACTTCAACAAGATTACTGATATTTTGTGTTGAAAATAGAGATGGTGTTTTACTTGATTCTGGTTGCATCCATGCTAAACTATCAGTTAAGATCATATCACTATTTGTCACTAATAATATACCCATATTAATAATTTGTTGTGCAACAATTGTATTACTGCTATTAGCATCTTCATTAGTACTGCTACCAGTATTGTTATTACTGATGGTACATTGTGTAAAAACATGCAATAATCTTACAGTTAAATCGGTATCAGCCTGAGATGTACTTGATAACATTAATTGTACAATATCTAATTTTGTTTTTTCTGATGTTTTAGTTTGTAATTCACAAGTATCTGGTAATGAAGCACCTGTGAAAAAATAAAATAAAACTTTCACAAGGTCCTACGTATTTGAAGCAAATTTAAGCTAAAATATTACGAACGCTAAACATAATAAAATAAGATCGAGGAAGAAAGAATTTCGCGCAAGACTCTTTACGTGAAAGATAATCTACTGACAAATTATAGAAGTAATCTTCGAATCCAAATATCTTTTTCTGTATAGAAGACTAATGTAATATTGATCAGAAATTATAAATGAGAACTAAACCTCTAAGATGCTAAGGACTCAAATCATCTTGGTACTCTGTGCTAATAACGATAATTTTGTTTTAACGTATGTAAAATATGACTTTGTAGTATGTCAAAAATTAAAGTCAATTGTGTTCAAAACACATTTAATTTTATATTTTACTTTTTATTTATCTTCAGAGCGGATTTTTCAGATTAAAACTATTATTACATAAGTAACACATTTTCAATAAAAACAAGTGGTCCAGGTGCGATCCACAGAGTTCTTACGACGACCCAACGAGCACTCTAAAATTACAATAATTTGATTATTATTACGAACTACCTTTTATTTGATCAATGTGAACAACGCTTAATTGCTAACTTATGTTATATAAGAGACTCTCATGTAATATTCCAAGCTTCAATACCAAGCAGTTCTGACTCTGCATTGGTATGCCAGTCAGTCAGTTATTCTTTTATATGTAGAAAAGATATACAAATACGTCATAGATTGATTTTGCTGAAAAGTTATTCAGTCCTAACTTATATAATTACGCATCGAACAAAAGTATTTCCACGTCGATATTATTTGTTCTCGAGTTAATGGATACGAAAAATTCTGAACGTACATACATACATACGCACACACGCAAAAGACATCTCTCTAAAAATTTTGGATTTGGGTTCTAGTGATTTTGAAACGTAAAGATATGTCAAAATTCGAGATTCGCAAAATCGGGCCAATTACAAGAACTTTCCACTGAAAAGTTAAAAAATGTAAACACTGCTTGCAAAAATTTGTTTATAAAAAACAATAATATTAATTTTTTATAAATTTGTATCAAAGGTAAACAATATTTTCTGTTTACCCAATGAACTATAAATCATAATTTTTGATTGAAAAATGTATAGTGCATCATTACAATTTTTTGCAATTCATAGGACAATAGCTTTTCTCTATTATAGGCTGCAAAAAACACTTATTTCTTCGCTTGGTCGCCTCCACTTAAACCGCAGCCTTAGGGTGCGACTTAAATTTCAAAACATTTGCCTAATTATTTATTTTTTTGTTATTTGGACGAAATTGAAAGATTTTTACATAATGGAGGATGGTTCAGTTCTATATTAAATTCTCCTTGACTTAGGATATAGAAAATTAATGATATTCAAGTTCATAATAGTAAAGAAATAAATTTCTCCCGTAGATATAAATAAATTAATGATATTCAAGTTCATTAAAGTTTACTTTCTCGCGTAGAAGTAAAAAACATTTTAATGTATCTACTGTATTGATACATTCTGAATAGACATAAAAGTCAGGAAAATTGTCTATCCTACCTGCAAGATGAGCCAAAAAATTTGTAGTATAAACTAAATCTTGTAAAAAGCATAAAATATATATAGAACTTTCGACTCCAACCAGTGAAGTCTTACGAATTTCAAAACCAATGCCTTGTTTCCATGGTAATGTGAATACAGTTTGAAGTCGATCCACTGAATATCCTTCCGATTTAATAAGCCATTGTTGAGGTTCATCTCTGTAAAAATAATTTTGTATCAATAACCTGAAAATTTAACGATTTATATACAAAAAAAGGTTATTTATTAATTTACCCAATTATATCGCCTTCAATTTTTAAAACATAAATTTTTCGTGTTGATAAAACAACACAGCCACTAAACGTTTGTTCCGTGTTATGTGATAAAATTTCTGCGCGTATTAGCCATACCAATTCTTCATTTTCATCTTCGAAAATATTTAAATATAAATGTAATTTTACGCGATGATCAATTTGAGTGAAATTTGTATACGAAAATTCGACATCGCCAACTTTATATTGACTTGGTGTTGAAGGTTTTGTAGTTGAAGTAAGTGAACTTGTTGCATTCCATAAACCTAAGAAGAAACCACAATTGTTATTAACTACTTTTGATCTAATTTACAATGAATTGAAATTTATATAAGCATTAAGAGTCTCGTTCATTTAAATGTATAACTTATTTAAATGAACGTGACTCTTAATTCACGACCCAATTTTTCAATTGAAAATTAATAAAAACAATGAATAATGGTTCATGCATTTTAAATTTGATTAAAAACTAACTCCCGATTTTTTCATATTTTTTATATCTAGTACTTCCATAACCGATACTTTTGTACTCGATAATATTAGTTTTATGAGTAAGTATCGAGTACTTCCGAGATAGCAAACGGTATGTTACTTTGGCTGGGAGACTATGTTTTTAGAAGCAGTTTCTCTCTCATCAGTATCGTTCCTTTCAAAAAAGACGATTGTATTCTTATAGTACTTTCGATACCCATACTTTTACTAGAAACAAGGTTGTTCAAATCTTACTCAAATAACCTACATTTAAACTTTATATTTTTTATTATTACAAGAACGATGGATTAGAAAGTACTATTCACAGCATTGACAATTTGTCCACTCTTGTGTACTCATCTATTAACATGTAATAATTATAAGTTCTAAAATTTGGCACCATAATAGGTAGTAATATCTTCGCAGCAGTATCAATTTACTGATAGAAACACGAAATGCTACACAACGATTTAATATTAAAAAAAATACTCATCTACATGTATATATACCCACCCCTCTGATAAAAATGTCATATTCAATCCTATAAAAATTGAATAACAATGAATAGGAAATCAATAGGATTGAATAGGAAATTTCATTGAAATAATGACTTTTTATAAGGGACTTTTTATTTTTGTTCAATAGTTGATTGGATCGTTATTCTTTTTGTTCATAAGTACATGGAAGTTGCCCAAATTGTTTCTATTTTTAGTTGCCAAAGTGTGAGATGCATGTGGTTAAAATTTATTTATTAGACCCGGTCTACATAGTCGGATAGTCATACACAAACGCAACGCATTTTTAACCTATATGGATATAAATGAAAAAAATGTCTTGCAATGCTCTTGCGTTTTACAACTGAGTATGTCGAACGGTTCTTAATTATAACTTTTTTATGAATTTATTTTTATTAATCTATTTTTCTGCGTTTATTGGCTAAACCAAATTATTTTCAAATTGTTTTTTACGCTTATTATATTTAAATTCTATAGTTTTATCGTTTTGACTACAACTCTGTCTTACATACTCCACATTTTTTTTGAAATGTGAAGTCTTCTAGATAATGTTTCTTCATAATCATTTATTTAAAAATAGAAATTAAAACAATTAATAAAAAACATTAATTTTTATAATTGTTTTATGGAGTAAAACTCCTTCGAAAAAGCCAATCAACTTTTTGTTTTAGAACTATTCCATACCGTATTTCTAAAGTTGTCGATATAACTCAAATTATCTATCCTTTCTCGATATCTGAAGATATTCATACTTTTTTCTATAGAATTTTTTTTGATAAGATATTTTTTATATTAGTATTGGAAAAACTATAAATACTTTTAATTCGATATCGTGGTTCTCATCCACGCGCTAATACATAACGATTGCAACTTCCGTACTATATAAAAGGAACAACTTTATCGATCATTAACAATAAAATATTCATTCGTATTATAGAAAATACAATTAACTATTCAATTGCATTCATATAAATGGTATTCCAAACGTCAAATAAAAGAAACTGTGAGCCGTCACGGGACGCCTGGCAGTTGTGAAACATCGAAATATTTGTGTAGGTTATTCTAACATGCGTAACATAGTAAATAACACTATATTTACTATAGGTATGCGAGATCAGCGTGGCAAGACAGATTGCACACAGTCACTAGCGCATTACCTAGGACTACGTATAGTACATATATCTCATCATATAGCATGGTGATCAAGCGCCTAGGCCTATATCACCACGCCAACAATCAAGTTTACCCTCGTCTATAGATGTTTCAAATCAAAATTACTAAACAATTACAAAAAATGATATTTAATTGTAGATTTTGCGTTGGAAATTATAAGAATGAGGTAAGAAATTGCTGTATAATATTTTTTTAAATATAAATCGTAATTAATTAAAATTATTTAATAAACAATGACAATTTTCCAACATATATAATTTGACCCATACCAACCCAACCATCCACAGATTTCAGTAACATTTGATAGATGAAATATATTTCGTAATCATAGGAACGCTTGAAAAAATTTGATATACAATGCAGATAGTTTCATACAACGGGATACTAGAATTTTCTACGCAAAAACTGAAATTGTAATTTATGAATATTGAAAAATAATTATATTTTCTAAAATACAAATATTCTCTTTTTAATTTTTACTACTCGTAGTGCTTTAATTAACTATGTTGTTATTCCTCTTACTACGCACATAAGAGATATAAAGTGAAATGGTTTAATTTTAACTAGCTCTTACAATACTTTAAGTGGAACATAATTTTATAGAACCTAAACGTTCATCGAAAATCGTCATTATAAGTCGCATAGATTTTATTTTAAAGAAGTGCGCTAAAAGTTATAAATGTAAAATAAAACTTTAATATTATACATGAAAATTTGTCATGGCCAACTCTTAGACTAATATAATTCAGGAACTAAATTTTCTAATCTTAAAAATTTAACTATATTATACTGACCTTCTAACATAGACGATAAAATTCCAACACTTTCAGCTGTTTTTGGTTCGTTAACTGTAATTTCTAACTCAGGTTGTTCATATAATGTATTTTCATCCTTTTTCGAAGTATCACTTCCAATTACTTGAATTGGATTTGTTCCTTGTCCATTAATGACAGTATTCGTTATAGATGCTTTTCGTTGTTCATACGCAGTACAAACACTATCAGTCAATGAATCAGAAGAACTACTCTCAGTTAAACCTGTCACAATACCTGTTGCCGAAAGACCAGTTGTTATCATTTCTGCTTCTGAAGGATCTCGTGATGTACTTAAAATTGGTGACAGCATATCAAACCGTCGTTCTTCTGAAGATCGGCGTCGTTTTGGTGTTAAACTTGAACCTCTGAAAGCAAGTATAGCCATTTTTAATGTTATCTCATTATTTTAATGTTATACGAAGTATGAAAAGAAAAAATTTTCAAATTAATTTGATTCATAAATTTATCAGTTTTGGTTATAGTTTCGATTTTGGTTATCGTTTCGCATTCTAAATATTATACAAGAAAAGAAAACATCACTACAATTCCCAGTAAGTAAATAGGTAGATTCTACCTAGATGATACAACAATACTAAATACAAATGGTTTATTATTTATGATTTACATACTTTACAGACATCGCTGAAACTTGAAAATGAATTCAGAGATGCTTAATGAAATATTTACTCTTTCAAATCTTGCCAATTTGTCCTCAATCTGTTAATTTCAATGGCATCAATCATTTCTGCTTTTATACAATTGGAAATTAGCAGTTGGCGACGAAAACTTAAATTTGCCTTTTATACTTTACTAATAAACAAAATGGTAAAATCGACTTTGACTAATAGTTTAATTCGGTTCGATTAGAATACCTACTTTTTAGTTTTAGATAAACAGAAACTAGGGGTTTTTAAAGAAAATAAATTTATTTTAAATCTAACCGTGCAAGAACTGCTAAAACTTCAATACTATCTTGACTTGGATCACTTAAAACTTCAATATCACTATCGCCTCTTCTTGTAGCGTTGTCAGCTGTATTTACTTTCGAGCTAATTATTGATTCATTTAAAGATGTTGCAGAACCTAAAAGTTTTTTAAAGGTAATATTATGCTTAAATTATTGCTGATTTATTTAAACGAGTATAGCAAAAATTCTTGACAAATATAAAGGATTGTTTTCTCACATCCATAAAATGGAAAGTAGATATGTTTGTAGAAATAAATAGCACGAAATAAAAAGATTACATAGGTGCCAGTTTCTAGGCAGCACAATATTTATTAATAATTTATGGACTAGAATCTTTGTTATCTATATAAACAAAAAAATGCTGTATGTTATTCAAACGATAATTTATGACGGCGACCAGCGCTTGATGGATATTAAAATCTGGAGATGAATTAATTGACTTGAGCTCGTTGAAAAGTAAAAGTTCCAATAGTAATTAAACTACTCTTCATATTGCGCTTATTTTTTTATAAATATTTTTACGTTTAATATTAAATTTCTGTGCAGATATACACATAACATTTTCTGCTTTGATTTGATTCTGATGTGAGAATTCCATACCAATATTTGTTCAAATACTTTTGATACACTGTATAGGGTCAAGTGGTGTAAAAATAGACACAATAAACTTTAGGTAAAAATAAGACAGTCATGTATTTTACATTACAGGTAATTTTTGAGGGATTCTAAATGGAAATTAATACTATTTAAACTAAATGTAGTATATATTTATTCAAACACTAATATTTGATATTTAAAAAGATATTTAAAGTTTAATAATTATTTGTACTTTACGCAATGAAATCTTTTAAAATTGATCCGATAACTTTTGTTTTAATACTGCATTAGGTAATCGGATGCAGTCGAACGTAGTCGTATTTTTAAGATCACATTGTGCCGTGTCGTCTAAGCATTTAACAAGTATAGTATAAACTGGTGAAAAGTGAGTATCATCTTATTGCATAGAGTACATTTAAGAGTAAATTTGAAACGATTTTGGAGTTAAATATGAACCCACATATGGATTAACAGTTAAGATACCTAACAGTTTTCATACCAAAAACGAAGCCGTATACTGAAGAAGGTCTTAAAAAGCGCTTATTTTGATTAAGGGCGAGAGTTTATCTCAGAGAGGTGTTTCAAAAATGCTTCGAATCGATGAATCTAAGTCAAGTAGAACTAACACAATAAAAATGTTTCTAAGCGTGATCGAAAACAAAACTTATGCCGAGAACAATAAACGTAAATAAAAAAATTACAGTGATGGCCAAATGGGGATTCGCTCTTTCGAAGGCAGAAATTTTGTAAGTGGTTCAAACCCAACAAATTTATATGATGGAACTGCCAGAATTTCTCAGAAACTAGTATTTGCTATTAATTTTGATACATATACTCTAAATTTATTACAAATGAATTTTGAAATAAGTGCCTAAGTTATATTAATTTTTCAGCAGTCTTTTGAGATATAGTTTTGTTTTGTAGAAATAATTTTTTGATTTTTGAAATGTTTAATAAAATAAATCCTTGAATGGAGGCTCATAATTTAACCAAACAATCTTAGAGCTACCGAAGATTAAAATGGTTTAATTATGAACCTGAAAACGATATCTCATTTTTAACCACCCTTGTGTGTTTTTTACCCAAAAAGCAGGATAAAAATGAGACAGGATAATCACGTTTTTCTAGAAAAAAATACTTAATTTTTGTAAAAGTTTTTATAACATTAGTGTTGCACAGTTAACTTTCCATAATAAACATTTTTTAACAATAAAATCGAAAATGATCACCCCGAAAAATTAAAAGTATTAAAAAAAGTCTTATTTTTACACCACTTGACTATACTAATATTTTTTTGTTTTCAAATTAAATAGTTTTGAATTTAAGATTATTAAATTGGAATATCCAAGTCAAAATCCGAAATACAACAATTTTTTTTTATAAATAATATATATTGTCATTTTGTTGTGCTTTGAACTATATATGTAGAATTGAAAATCTTAATCGTACGATTTTTATTCTTTATAGCGTATAAAAAATTCATTTAAAAAGAAGCATTTCGGACTTAAACTATAATCTTAAATTAGTAAAGAAACATACAAAAACCATCAGATGATTTATTTCATTCACAAGATTTTTCAATTATTTTTAGCTACAGAAAGAAAAAAGCAAAAATTTGGAAAATGATAAATATTAACAACTTTTTTATTTTGGTTAGCACTTTATCTTTTGAAAATCGAAAAAAAAAAATGTATATATATATATATATATATATATATAAATATATATATATATATATATATATATATATATATATATATATATATATATATATATATATAACAAAACACAAACCAATGATCAAAAGCACATTATGACAGAAAATGATAAACTACAGAAAAGAAACTTTGAAAAGTATTATTAATCTGAAACATTTTGTGAATCATAGCAGAAATTTAGTTTGTAACGCATCTGATGAATTATTTAAAGGTGTCCTATTCACACGCTAGCGTTATAACAATTTATAATGATTTTCACACGTGAATGACTAAGTCTGTGTAGTAATATAATGCTAAAATTGGCCCGAGACTTATGAAGTTCATTCAGTATGTTATTTAGTATAATATATGATTATCTAAGATAATCGTTGAATAAACAATAAAAGATACTATTGTATAAGACGAAGCTTTAAGTGAGGAACGTCATTTTCCTTACCCATTATGATACTAAAGCGATGATAAAATCTTTAAATTCGATCTACTTATATTTTTAAAACTGACTAAAGGATAATTCGAAATATTATAAGCTGATTAATATTATCAAACATCAAGATGTGTCTTTTAACAATTCAATGATATTATCTCACGCCTTACCTTAAGGTAGTTGGATCGAAGAATGACTTTCAAAGAATTTTAATAAAACTTCTCTTGAATTGTTCTTTAATTAATAACAAAAAATAAGAACCTCGTACGATTAAAATTGACCATCCCAAAGTTGAGAAAAACAAGATCAAAATTTTTTAATTTTGACATGGGCTTTTATAGAAAAAAGTTATTTAAATATGGTTTTTTTTTCACAAGTAGAACTATTCTACAGAGTTCGATCAAAATTTAATATATTATGGAAAAGAAAGTTAGCAATCACATACAAATGGTAATTATTGACCACGCAGTTAAACAATTAAAATAAGTAGACATTTAAAATATTATTACAATGTATGTATATACTATAGTGATTGACTGTATGTTTATATTGTATATAGTATATAGTATGTGTTAGAGCTACAATACGTGATAAAAGTATAGCCATCAGTCTTGGGTAAAATAAGACTGATGGCAAGCGGCAAAAGTATTACTAAGCAAATACTTTTGCCACCAGACTATCTCAACCCTACTACCTTACTGAAAATCTCAATTTAGTTCGAAGTGATAAATGGCTGTGAGAGAAACATGTTAATAATATAATTATAGACTACGTAGTAGCTTCCATTATATTCCACCTAGTCGGTTGTGCTTAATCTAGCCTCAACTTTCTCGAATACAATTTCAAAAATAAAATCATTTACTATATTTTAGCACATATATATGACCTTTTAAGGTTAAATTTGACGATTATCTTGAAATTTTTAAAATTATATTGTAATAATACAACCGTATGGTTAACATTTAAAATTCACGGTTAAAAAATTCTATTCATTTCGCTGTAGACATTTAATGATTTAAATTTTCTACAGTTACGATTTAAATTTTTCTATAAATATATCATTTACGTAAAAGTTAAATAAAAAATTGTTATTACGCAAACGGGTAATTAAATTAAACACAGTGTTTTTAAAACGAACTTCATAAACTTATTACTATTATTTATTATGGTGGAGATCTTACAATAAGTGAGTGGTTGTAGCTGTGAAGAAAATCTAGTCGCAGGGGCGTGAACATCAGCGGTAACTTTGAGAAACCGCGGGGGAACGCCGGATATCTGATGGTCATCAAACGCTACATAATATCATATTTATAAAAAAAAAATTATTAAAAAAATATACATAAATATAAAAAAAAATATTATAAAAATCGGTGTACTCGTTTTTTTAGAGGACGTAATAAATTTTGTGAAACAAGGACGTATTTTAGAAATTTTAAATTAATAATATTTAAATGACCGAATCTCAGTAAAAAATAGCCGCATCAAGATGAAAATAAACGCATTTTTAAGCTTCTAGTTGTGCATTCTTATAACAAAATTTTATTATAACTAAAAAATTTTGTGCAATCTTAAGGAAAATCAAAAACATAAATTTAAAAAATATTTTTTTTTTTTTGGAAATTTTTTTAGTTAAATCCAGACCTGGGTCGGATATCTTAATTATTCAGATTCATGGACCATATCATGGAAACCAATATTCAGATAATAAATTACAGGATGGTTTTACATTTTCTACATATATCTGTAATATGGTTTTGAGGATATTTTTTTTTTTTGGACTAGACATTAATTTTAAAAAAGAATTTTTCTATGAGTTTATGGGAAATATACAACTAATTTAAAATTGTTATAATGACTAATGTAAAACATGTTTTTATGTTTTAATATATCCGCAAAAGTTCACTACACTTTCACATAGTTAATAATAGATAAATGATTTTAAAAAAAAAAATTAAGTTTTCGAATTATTTTATCCCAGTAAAAATACCCGTATCGAGATTAAATTAATTTTATTTTAAAGCTCCTAGCTTGTTCTTTTAAGATTATTAAGCAAAACGCATGGACGATTTGGACAAAAAGACTTTTTTTGGATTTGAGGTAATATATTTCAGCGAAATATCGAGATTGAGCGATTAATGAAAAATCAAACTGAAACCTGAATAAACAAGATATTCAACTCTAAAAAACTTAACATCTAAAAAAAAAAATTTTCCGTATACGATTATACAAAAATCGTCAGTATTTCATTTGTTAAAAATTACTGTTAAATGTAACAAGTCTTATCTATTGTACACCTAATTTCTATAACGCTAAAAATGTTGAATAAAAAGTACTTTCAATGTACACAGAAGTAACATATGTTTAGTATTTTAGTATGTTCGGTATAATGAAGACAGAATTTAAAAAATCTTCGATTTTATTCCATCAACAATTACCTGATTGTCAGTTTTGCGAATATTTCATAGAGATTATTTACATCACAAAAACTGGCCCAAACCTCCGATTGAGTATTGGCAAAGTCAACAAAACCCTTAAAATCAACCTACTAAAGTCGATTATTTTGATCGACGAATATCTTGAACTCACTTTAGGATAACATGTGTCAAAACTTCGCTGCTGTTTCGATTGTTATGTTAGAGTGTGTACAGAAATTACAAGAATAAAACGCTTCTGTATATACAATAGAGGAAGCTTCAGAAACAATTACGCGATTACAAAATTGCTAATTTTAAATGTGTATCTATATGGTAAAATTTGAATACCTTGATATGTGCTAAACTTTTGTGCCTTTTATACAGTATTTTTAAATATACGTAAAATAAGTCTTAAAATTCTATCTAGAACAATCTCTAACAAAAATATATGAATACATATTAGATGTCTTCTAAATACTCCACTTTTAAAATTGAAAATACGTGTAACTACCATAACTTATTTCATTGCATACGCCATTTTGTTACATACGCCATTTTGTACAAATATGAAAACGTCCAATTAGCATCAAATTTGTTATGTCCCCGTTTATCCAACTATTGCACCATTTAAAGTTTGCGTCTTATTAAAAATTGTTTTGAGTTAAGCTTCAATCTATACTTTCATTTCCTCAAAACCATAATTTAAATTACAAAATTCCTTAAATTACCGTTATTTATCTAAAAAGTAGTGTATTTAAAAAAAATCATTCACCCCTTCCATTAAATTTCCCTGTCCTCTGATGAAATTATCTGCATTTTAGCATCTTAAGTAAAATTTGTCATGCAATAATAATTTTTGGTTAACTTCAGAAAAAATTAAAAACCATTCTTTAGTAATAAAAATTCTCAAGCAAAAATGATACAAAATTTTGAAAATATTAGTTTGATTAATATTCCGATCACCAACCATAAAATTATTGTTTGAATTCATCTGTTTAAATTAGAGTTGTGATTATAACTAAAAATAACAACCTACATGCAGACTAGATATTGTTTACATGGTAATTTTCGGATAGACAAATTTATTTTGAATTGAAGCATTTTTCAGTTGTTTTAGAAATTTTTTTTATTATTTCTTATTTCTGATTTAAAAATCTGGTTATATGAGATTGTCTTTTAAAGAATAATTTAATTAATTCAATTAATTTCGATTCTTAATTCAAAAATCAGAATGAAAATAATTTAATCAAAATTCTTAAAAATTAGCTTGTCCACATGTAGACAATTATAGTTTATACATACGTGCACAACTCTGATTTCAAATAGAAAAATTTATAAAATAAATAATACCAATGCTTGAATGTGAAGGTGAATGTGGTAATGCTATTTCTGCTTTTTCCGGTGATAGATCACGTGCAGTAATCAATGGTGGTAGTATTTTAGGCCGCTCGTCTTCAACTTCCATAACAATTGTACTTTTACAAAACGGACATTGTGTCCCTAATAAAATAAAAAAAAATTTTTTAAATAACTTTAAATTAAATTATGGGAAATTATTATAAGCTATACTCTCTATGGTATGCAAAAAAATTATTTTACCTAAATTACGTAAACGTTGTAAATCCAAAATCTCATTTTCCGTAGAAAATTGAGTTGAACATTTCATGCAACGAAACACTGTCTGATTCATTTCATTTAATGGTCTTGATGCAAGTACTTCACGTAAAAGTGATACCAAATTCTAGAACAACATAATATAAAATTTAAAATAAAATACATTAAATTTTCAATACGATAATGTGGAGTTTTCTTCAAATGATAATTCGTATATTATTACATAATTTAACAACATAAATTAAAACTAGAGTCTCATTACAGCTGTCGAAATTGGACCATAATCACTCAAAGTGAATCTCACTGCCTTCAAACAAATCAGTATATTAAACAAAAGAATATATATCTGTGTAAATAGTAGTGTGTGTATTATAAGCCAAAACTCTTATATGTGTGTGTAATGTTTTTTTTAATTGATTTAATGTATTTTTATGCATAATTTTAAAAAATGCTAATGTTTCTTCAGTTCTCTATATAAACTATAAGAGTGTCAAGTTAAATACTCCTCCAACCACCCAACTTTCGTAAAAGCGGGTACGTATAAAAAATAAAAATGCAAGAATCTGAATGTTTCATGTTTATTTAGAATTAAAAAATACTCGATTTTTATGGTGTATTTTATAATTTATTTAATTTAAAACGAAAGTTTTGCTTAGATTAACTAAATTAAATATAATAAAAACCAATAAAAAATTTTATTGTACATCATATTTATATTTATTTTCTTATGTTTTCGACAAGAAAACTGAAGTGTTTTGTTGATAATTTTTATTTCATTTTAATCACCGGACGATTTATATAACTCACTTTTATACATAAATACATTTTTTATAAAAGACTTAAAATATTATAAACTAATAATTTTCTAAATTAGATTTATGGGTTTAGTCTACTACTTTCATTTAGAGATTAAATGCTCATTATGTGCACACATTGACCATTTTATTGATATTTAAGAATTTTTAGGACTTTTAATTTACTTAACAGGTATTACTAAAAATTAATAGTTTCAGAAAGTGTTGAAAAAAAACCATTTTCTAAAAGTAATAAATTCTGTCTAAAATCTATCTCTGAATCTCTTGTTGTATATCTATATTGTGCAAAGATACCAACAGTAACAAGCTATACATTGTTGTATATTTATACATACCAAGAAATTAAAAAGCTATACGTTGTTATATATTTATACACGATACAAACAATGAAAATTGTTGTAAGAAATCAGCAATAGAACACAATAGAAGATAATAGAAGCTTATACTAGACTATTCCTTTGGAAAGAAAATTCTAGAACAACCTCAAGTTTTCAAAGAGGAGTCTTTGTGACTCCAGTCAGTCTTTCGTCAAACACCAAAGAAGATCCACAGCAAAGTAACAGGAAGTAAAACATACTAAATATGTTACAAACTATTGGTAACAGCCAAGGTGGTAAGAAAACGGATTTAATGCATACTTGATGGAACTCTAGTAGCTTCTGGAAGGCTTTCTAGTTCCAATAGGCTCAACTTGACTTTAAATCAGTAAGGAACAGATATGGGCTGTCTCCTGAATGTTGGTACTTGATCTCTAGTGGATAGCAGTGTGTTTGGCTTTTACTTCGATTACTCGTCATTCAAGAATGGGGTTAGGATCTTGCGGTATCCTAACATTGGCCTGTGTCCTATACTGGTTGGGGTTCAGATATCATATTTGGACAAGGTCTAAATAACACAGCGTATAGATCTTTCGTTTTGTGTTGGTTCTAGGCTTGACTGGAACCGTTCTTTCTTTTCAATATCTAACTCCAGGATGTTTCTCTGGTACTCTCACTCATTATGCACATGTGTTGTAATTGAATAGATAATAATAGATACCCTAACCGGGCCCGTCACCTACACAGGTTGGGTTTCAGATATCAGGTTTGGACAAGATTAACGGTGCCTGTTTTTAATGAAACGATTATATTCAGTTAAATTGTCACAAAAAAAAAAAAATAAAAAAAAAAAATAATAATAAATAAATACCTGAGCTTCAGATTCATCTTCCAAAATATAATTACGTGATGCTTTATCTCGTTTAACAGTATCAAATTTCAAACTAACCCCTTTCTCAGTTTGTTCACAACTTTGTAAAATTGATAATGGCCAACGTTCTCGTGTCACACCAGTGGTTGCACTACGTTCACGTATAATTTTACCTTCGATGGCAACGCATAAAAATAATTGGTTATCTGGATTCGATTGTAAATTTACTACAAATAGTTTACTATTCGTATCTGAAACATTTAAGTAATTTTATTTATAAAAACTATTAGAATGAAACCGGTCAAATGCATGTGAAACACGTATCAACTTAGAGTTCTATAGCATCTATTCAGTTGTTTATTGGTAGCTAAAAACGGCGGATATCTACAGAAGTTACATACCTTTCTCAAAACAAATTCGTTTTAAAAGTGTCTTAAAAGCTGCTATTATCTTTTTTATATCCATTACATATTGAAAAAATTAGGGGTTAATACATAAACTTTTAATGTGTTGATTTTTTCAAGATCGATGCAATACAACAATGCAAAATAGCAAAATTATCAGCATGTGATATACGAACGACCGGACATAGCGATGTTATAAGGGTTCTGTTTTAGACCATTCGGCTAAAGAACCATTAAAATCATGTTATTTCATATAAAATAAAATTTTATCTAAAGTAAAATGCTAACCTTCTTCGTCTGGTTCAGATTCCGGTTCGTTATCATCGTCTTCAGTTTCAACATTACCATATTCATCAAACCCAGGTTCATAATTTGAATCAATAGTTGTATGGTAATCACTAGGAACTTCTGATGAGGTTGCAGCTGTTTCGTAAGTTTCATCTGTAACAGTTGAGGATTCATTTTCTGGTACAAGTGTTTTTAATGAATTTGGGCTGTTCGATGTTGAATTTTCATTATCCGCTGCTGATATATATTTTGCTATATCTAAATATGGACTAGATGAGAATTTTGGAACTGGCGTTTTTTCCATTCCTAAAATGTCTTGGACAATTAAAGAACTTCCTTTACTTAACCATAAGTCTCCATATTGTTCTCGTAATCCTTCAATTTGCTTTTTTGTTTCTAAATGAATAGATGATTCTACAAAAATTAAATACAAAAATGATTAAAAATGAATGCTGTTTTATGATAGTTATTGAGTGTTTGGATTACGAATTAACCTAAAAATAAACAAATCCCAATAATAAGACGTTTTCGGTTTAAAATTATTGAGAGTTTTTAGAATCTTTTTTTTCAAAATCCAAGAAAAATTTGTACATTGTTATCTATTTATTCTTTGCAACCAATATCCACACAAAAAAATAAATGAATTAAACTGGATTAAATTCCCAATAATCTCCTATGATAAACTTTGAAAACAATTTTCAGTCTAACGTTCAGTTTTAAAAACTATAAAAAAATATTTGTTTAGATTTTTTAGAAAATTTACGAATCTACGAATTATAAATGTTATCAACACGAATATTGTAAAGTTTGGCTTTTATAGCTTAATTTTTTACACACAAATTTTTTAATTAATCTACTGTACCGTGTTTTTTTTAACGATGACCAAAATTTTGAAAATAATTAGTAACAAAAAAATATACTAAATTTTTCACTGTATTTCTTAAAATATGTCCGTATCGATGTTGGAAAATAAATCATTACCAGGTTTTTAACTTGAAGTTTTAAGATAATTTAGCAAAAAATGCCATAGATAATACTGTTTTTTGTTAGTGTTTTGCTGAGATAACTTAATTTTCGTCTTTAATTCTGCTCCTTAATTCCCTTCCTCTATGAACTTTTTTTTTTTAAATAAACATTCGATGAATCAACTTGCATATTTCCAAAGATATAATACATAGACCTAGATAAATTTTAATACCACAAAATTTGTTACAGCAATTGATAGCTGAATTTTGTAGAATATAACGTTAACAAAAAAAGCAAAATAATCTGAAACACAATAGGGAAAAAGGGTTTTTAATTGTGAAAAGGGATATTTTACGATTTCTGGCTAAAAAACGCCTTGTATTGAAGAAAATTAAAAGTAAGAGTTGTAATACAAAAGTCAATACTTTAGTGGAAACTATTTTAAACCTAATCTCAAAATTTTTTTTAGATTAACACTAAAGCCGATTTTTCATTTTTTTCTACAAAAATTATTCGATTTAAGTGAAACTTTAAGAACATATTTTTATTGGCGTCTGAAATAATCTAATTATTTTATGTATCAAAAATCTTAACCGTTGCTGTTTAATTTATTGAAAATGGAAAAAATCATTAGGTAATTTTCAACTGCAATCAATGACTCTTAAAATAAACAGTTTAAGATTTTTTTAAAGAGATACCTACATTTTTTTAGAGATGTAGATTTTTTTATTACCTACAATTTTTATATTTAACTTTTTTCGATAGAAAGCGTAATTAGTCATTAATCGGAAAATACCACTTTTTACTCCTAAAAATCCACTTCATTTTCCCCCAAAAACTTGAATGTAGTTCTGATTATCTTTTTACTGTTACTACATTTACTACGCTCAAAGTAGAGTAAATGACAAATTTTGATGCTTAAAAGCTTTGCCGGTTTTCTTCCAAACTCGTATTGTTTATTGTATAAATTATTATTTGTAATTAATACTTTGATATATAAGTACTGAATATACAAATTTAGTTAGAGCGGCCTAGCTAAACAATCTTACTTATTCATTGAAAATACTTTTTATTCTAAGTTCTCTAACTATAGACTAAGAGCACGTAGATGTTCTGGGTGACGGCCTTTCTATAATGCTGTAATTTTTTACAGTAACGAATCAAGTATACGAAGTACGGAAACCAAATTCTGACAGGAATTAGTTCTGTATGTCATCATCCTTTAAATATTAGAAAGGGGTGAGAGTTAAATTGGTTCAAAAGGGAAAGTTAGAAAAAAAAATTTTAAATAAAAATTGTAATGCATAAAATTTTACATACAGAAGGATTGTTACTCGGCTACGAGCTCTTAGTCTATAGGTAATTCTCTAAATAGGATAAATCGTATTTTCATTGGATAAGTAGATATTTTAGCTATACCACTCAAACTAAATTTATATTCAGTAAGAAATGCGTATAGCAATTCCAGTTGGAAAGCTCTGAATTATGTATAGTCAAAACAAAAAAAAAACACACCGACCTTAATCGTTCATGTTTATTGGAAATTACAAAATACACGATTTTTATAGTATATTTTATAATTTATTCAGTTTAAAATGAAAGTTTTACTTAGATAAACAAGATTTAATCTGATAAAAGCCTTAATACAGCATAAGAATCCTATATTTTGAAATTTTAAATAACATGAAAAATTCAGGCCGGTGGGTTTTATTTTTTGGATTTGATTTTCTACTGTTTCTTCAAAAAAAAACTTTCGTCATGCTTGTTTTAATTTTCTTTGATTTGATTTATCCTGAATTCAGTTCAAAATGACAAAGGATACAAAAATGAACTATTAAATCATACGAAAATCCGTATAAAATGGCCTGAGCTATGTTAAATTCATTGTCGCTGTGTGGAATACGATTCAGTCAATCTAATTATAAAAACAAACTTCTATAATTGATATAAAAATTTTACTGAAGATAACAAGGTGAATAATGTTGATTGAAGAAAGATTGCGATTTAAAAGTTTTTATATTTTTTTATGAAGCTATAAACAAAATGAAAGCCAGACAAAAATAATATTGTGTTAAATTAATCGAAAGGGATTTTAAACGTAGCATCGTAATATATCTAGAAAAATATTTTCAAACGACATTCTATATTTTATAATTATTAATGAGAACTCTAGGATTTTTCGAATAAATTTCGATTTTTTGCCCCAATTTCCTAGATCAAATGATTTTGTATTTTTTATATAGAATGCCGAAATACGTATTTATAAAATACAAAATAATTTGATCTAGGAAATTGGGGCAAAAAATCGAAATTTATTCGACATTCTGTATGCTTTCTATAAATAAAATTAACTTACCAAGAGATCCAATATTTTCCCCACTAATTTCCGTATTTTTAACATTAATTTTTGATGATTTTTCTGGTAAATGATGTACAACATTTGGTTCACTAATAATAGCTTCACGTACTTTACGTCCTTTACGTGGTCGTTGTCGTAATTCGGTTTTTAGTGCTGGTTTAATAGACTCAAGTGATGATATTGACGAAAATGTTGCTGAATTTGTTAATGATGAATTTAAATATTCTCGACGTTCTTGTAAATACTCATTTAAACGTACAGAGTTCGTATGGTATGTACCAATTTGCATACATTCACTACTTGATAACAGCAAATTATCCAAGATAAACTATAAAATGTAATTAATTTGTAATAGTTAAATTATTAGTTTTTGTTTTTTGCCGTTTATTTACATTTTTAAACATGTTGTTTTTTATTTGCATATTCTATAAAAGTAGGCATATAAATACCAACGAACCTCTCATGCGTGGTCAATATCAATCACTTTATTAGGAACGTACCAAAATTTCGGTTGTAAAGTTGTTGAAACACAAAAATTTTGGCCGATCTAACGAGAAAAACTTGGATTGCAATTATCTCCGAAAATATTTATAATTCGACAAAAATACATACAATCGAATTCAAGAACGTACAATTTTTTGAATAAAATTTTTTCAACAATTTAATAAAACGCAATGCAAGAAACGGGTGTGAAGGGATAAAAACAATTTTTAGTGATAAAATTTCATCAAAATGAAATTTTTTTCGTGATTGTATACAACAATCAAAAGAAAAACATAAAAATTTAAAAAAAAGGACCGTCAGCAAACAAATAAACTAAAAAGTAAAAAATAATTTCAAATTTAAAACTTCTATATCATTTCTTTGTGACCAATTTACTTTCGAAGTCAGTACGAATCTTATCCTTAGCTAAAAAATTGATTGGTTAGCACGTCGACTGAGTATGGTAATTGGTCACACGGAAATTATTTATAGAATTTTTTAATTTAAAATTATTTTTTCATTTTAGTTCATTTTTGTGAAAGGGTTTTTTTTTTTTTTTTAATTTTATTAAAACGAATATTTTTGAAACCTTTTAAAACAAGTAATTTTATACTTCAAAACGAATTTTTGTTAGTTCTAACACAAATTTCATAAATTTGATAACACAAATTTCATAAATTTGTTTTCAAAACGTTCAGCGGCGGCAAATCGGACAGAAAAACATAGTAATTGAGTTATTTCTGTAAGCATCACGTTCTCTAGATCTTTCAATAAATCAATTACCTCACATTTGTGATATGTGGCAATGTGAGAAACCACTTATCACCAATATTGAATACAAGTTTTTTTAAAAAAGGTTACAACATCTTTCTATAATAATTTCTAACATTTAAAAATAAGGCACGCAACGCGTACCGCCATAACAACTACACCATATAATTAATTTTTGGATGTAATAATGTTGAAGCAAAAGTGTATGTATCGCTGAAGTGATTGTTATAATAATGAGCAAAATTTCGAAGAATTAGCTCTCTTCTACTTTAAAGATAAAATTTGATGAGAAATTATAGCGGAGAGTACCTGGAGGTTTTAGCCTAAGTATTCTACTACAGTGAATGTATTAATGTGAAACAGTCTCAGTTATGCTGTGTACGTTAAACACTAAAATGCTTTTCTCATTATTTTGTGTACATTTTTTAAGGTTCATCTTTTTTTCTTACTTTTTGTTTTAAGGAAAATGTAAAATTTTCGAGTGAGTGGTGCAAAATAGTTTATTTTTAATCACGGAAAACTCAAAACGTATTGAGTTTTCAAAAAATCTTTAAATAACTTACTTTTTGCTTCAAATTTGTTGCTTTTCAGCTTACGGCTTCACCCACTCAGATGGAATGATAATATTCACTCCCTGAAGGGTAGCAATCAAAATAAGATAATACACATTTTAGTATTTATTCATATTTTATGTTCTAAGGGAACTGCTTTATTAGTGTTATTAATAAATCATTAGAGGGTGCTTGATTACTCAGTGGAAAAAGACTCGTCAGTTAATATGCAAAAACCTTTGGGTCGTTTTTTAATTCAAAGAACTGCCTTGTAGGAAAGTACACGGTAATATATAGGATATTCAGGATCTAAGTGACCAAACTGCAAAAGCTGTTTCTACATCTTAAATACAATAAAAAAATATTCAGAATGTTTTTCTTTTTTCTAAGCTCAATCGTTTTTGAGAAAATCCGAATTTTCGCTTTATAAATATTTAATATTAGTAGCCCAAAATCGAATTAGGTTGCGTTACCTAGATAATCGTGTAAATACCTCTTTCTTATCAGTTGTGCCAGACACAAAGTTTGTGGTACAAACTAATTAGAAGATTAAATATGCTTCAGTACACTCAATATTATATTAATTCCTTTTTGTGTATTGGTTAACTATTTTTCGATTATAGGTAACAATTTGATCATACCTAAAATGTAATTTTAAAATTAATTAAGTATACAAAAAGAAGGTTCTGATACTCAGTGTACAAGAGAATATACAACCTTCTAATTAGTTTGTGGCTGATACAACTGATAAAAACTATTAAAACGACTATCAAGCTAACATAGCCTAATTCGATTTTAGGCTGCTACTTCTATTTTTGATGTGCCATAAGAGATATTCTTCGTAGAAGCAAAAGTTTAAATGGCTATAGAAAATTTAATTTATTTTTCAAATGCATGATTAGATTTTTTTTCTTTAATCGAACGCAAAAACAAGTGAAGATAATGTCTGGCATAAGATACTTTCTTATATAATTGACATATGATTTAGTATCAATGTTTGAATTATTTTTAAACATAAGCATTTATAAAATACTCTAAATATCCAGCCATTACAATTCAAAATACATATATCATTACATTATGTATTGTATTTATATATGTTTACTAGCAGACCCGGCCACGCGTTGCTGTGGCTATGATTTTAGTCATATTACATTGTAGTAAACAATTTAAGAGGAACGGTAGTAGAACATCAGTCACGGGGACCAACATGCTTTTTACATAGATGCCATTTGTAAAAAAATATGGCGACCTCCATGACAGATTTGCTACTACCGTAACCCCTTAGTAAAATGAAATTATTATCTGGGAACGAAGTCGGAAATGTTAAAGCTTGTATAAAAATCGAATAGATTGGGATTTGAACGGGGAGGACTTTGAACACGATTGATTTAAATTTTCTTACAGTTGATATTAAGCAAAAATCAATACAAAAGAATTAATTTTAAAATTCATTATTATTTTTATTCAATTTTGTAACAAATGATTATATTTATTATTATTTTTATTCAATTTTGTAACAAAGTTGTTAGTAAAGAACATGTGACACTTAAATATATGAATGAGGTAGGTAGGGCAGATAGTCTTAAATCTTTAACAATAATATTTATTATTTTTAATTATAAATACCTTTAATTTCAATTTAATTTAGCACTAATCGGGGGACAATATTTTTGGTTAACGTGTCTTTAGCTAACACAAATAGATTCGACGGTTTCCCTACACGTGAACATGCAACATATAGTGCCCATGAGAAAAACATGGATTTTCCAAATCCAAACCACAAATGGACATTGTTTGGCTTTGAGACTTATTTATAGACATGGCAAAAGCTAATCGAATTGGAAACTGTAGCCTTCTAAAGGGTATGGTAGAATCTGACGGTATCATTGGAATACGTGGCAGCAGGACCACTTCTCCTTTAAGGGTGTCGGTTATATTGATGAATTGTAGCTTATTAACTAAAGCGTTAGTACTTTTAACTTTTAACACCATTTGTTGGATACTCAATCAAGTAACTGACTACTTTATACATTGCCATCTATTCGATACTTACTAAATCAAGACAACTGACTACATTATACCGCTATCTGTTAGAATCTTATCGACCTATGTCTCTTTGTTAGATTTAGACTACCATCTGTTAAAATATTATCGAACTATATCTCTTTGTCATATAAAAAACAATTAATTCGCAATAAATTAAAATAGCAATCTCAAATTAAGAAATAAACTATCATATATCTTAAGTTGGAGCATAGCACTCAAAAAAAAACGTTCGAATCGGTTCAGTAGTTTCGGAGTCCATCGCGAACAAACAATGTGACATGTAATTTATATATATTAAGATAAGATAAGATTAACAAATTGAAATTGCGTGGAAAATCCAATCATTTTACGAAAAAATGTTTCAAACAAAAGTTGTTTCTTATATAAAAAATAAAATTTGTTTTTAAATTTTTTTTCTATTTCTTATGGTTTAAAAGTTGGGTCATGGGTCCATTGGACCCAATGGACCGAGTTTGCTCATTAACGAACTTAAACTCACTTTTTATGTCTATAATACGTCACCAAAATTTCAACTGTATCTTTTTTCGTTTTTGAGTTATCTCGGTGACGAATGGGCGGGTATGCGCTAATTAGAATATTCTATGAACACCTATACCAAAATTTTGTTTGTGGCTTCAAAATTTTCTACTTTTAGATTAAAATTAATATTACTCTGACATATTCTATCTATTTCGAGTATAAAAACGAAATAAAAAAAAGCAGTTTGGTCACTTAGATTATGAATATCCTGTATATATATTCAAAATTTGCAGTAAGTATACAACAATATATAGACAAATTTGGGAATCCTCTTTTAAATTTAGAATGCAATAAATTTATAATTACCTTAACACTAATTGTATTGCTGTGTAAATATCGGCATGTAATTTTTCGATGATTTGGATGGTAACTTAAAGGATTTCCTTCTAAACACAATATTTGTAAATTTGCAAGCATTGGTATTGCAAACAACGTTGAATGATCAATTAAACAATTGCAAGATATATCTAATTCTCGCAAACATAATAATGATATTAAACCTAAAATAAATATTCAAAATTAATCCGGAGGCGAAGATAACAATACACAAGAGAATAATTTGTGCAGACATTTAAAATAAAGTATCAAGAATCTAGCTTAAGAAGTATTTAAATAATAGTATCTGTCTTCGTCCTATGAAATCTAAGTAATTCTAGCAAATTTTCTAAAATAAACCAAAAATATTTCAATTTATTTTTATACCTGGTTTTAAAGATCATTTACTACTCAATCAATTTACTAACATCTTTTCAGTTTTCTTTAATTCTTCATCATGCTTAGTACATAAACCAGTCGATGAATAACTTACACTGTCTTCGTTGGGTGTAATTTATATGTTATTGATAATTTTTGTAAGTAGCCTGAAGTCTGATATTGTATTTTGCGTTTTCTTACTTCGAAACTCATTTTTTCGAGACGAATTTAATGTTGAAAACTTAAAACCATATCAGGTATAAACTTAATAGGGAAAATATCCAAATATTTTTTAATATTTCAATCGAGAATTCTTTACTTCACGAAAAAAAATTTGAAGGTATTTTTAAAAAATCCTTTTAATTGCTTAGATACTCGCCATATAGTTGAGATCAATGTTTGGACTATTTTTAGTAATTAGCCTCCATAAAATACAGCAAATATGCAGTTCATACAGTTATAAATTAATATAATAATAGTAGATATTTGCAAATATGTTCTTATTAGCTATGTTCTTATTTAAATGAAATTATGGCTAATCTAAACAATTTACGAAAAATATTTTGTTTCATTGGATATAATGGAACTATTTTGCTCATTCACAAATTTAAACTCGGTTTTTATATCTAGAATACGCCAACAATATTTCAGCTCGGTATTCCTTTATCGGATAGACATGTGAATATAGACTAATTAGATGATTCTATGAACATTTATACCAAAATTTTGTTAGTGGCTTCCATATTTTCTAGTGTTACAAACTTTAAACTAAAATTTATATACTCTGATATGTTATATATATGTCGAGTATAATACGCGAAATGGACTTTCAAAACTTTTAATCAGGCAAAGAAGGAGATGATATGATAAATGAGATTATAAATGTTCATCTCTAGATTGATTAAGTATACATAAAACTTCATTTTGCAGGAAAGTTTCACTTTTAGATGTGTAAAATAACAAATTTTTTTTATTGAATCTACTTTTATAAGATTTATGATGAATTTACGTAAACAAGAGTAGCATATCTTTATTGAATATATAAACTTAGTAACAATACAAAAATTATCCAACGAAATGAATCAAATTTAAAATTTTATTTTCAAAAGCTAGAGGTCTTATTAATTACTTTATATAAGTAGTTTAATATATAAACATACCTGCTAAATCTTCAATATAATTATTTTTTAAAATTAAAGTTTGTAAATGTTTGGATTGTTCTTGACTAAATAGTGGTAACCGTTCTAATTGATTATAACTTAAATTTAAATGTTTTAAATTATGTAAACATGATAACGATTGAACATTCACTAATTTATTATGACTTAAATCTAACATTTGTAAATACGGTATGTATTCCATTGGTGTTGAATCTAATACAGTTAAATTATTATAGCTAAATGATGCTTCACGTAATTCACACCAGACAAATGGTGTAGTACAATTATCACCTCCACACTGTATCAACAATTCATCTAATTTGTTTATTAAACTTTTTACGCATATAATATATTGCATTTGTGATCGTAAATTTTTAATTCCCGTAATATAACCAACGGGTACTTTACGTATTTCAAGTAATTTTAAATTACGAAATTTACTTATACAAGCTGTGCCTTCAAAAGGTTCACTTAAATTAATACCAATTGTAATTTTTAAACCAATTACTTTTTGCATAAAATCATGTAGAAATTGTAAATCACGAAATACGTCCAAACATAAATTTGACGAATGAATTACTTGAAATTGTGTGTTTGGATTATCATGAAGCTCTTTTTCATCAACGATCAAATTGAAACATTTATTTAAATATTGTAATAGATTCACTGATATTGACAATTTACTTGTACCATCCAAAATTTGATCACCATTATCTTGTAAAATTCCTGATAATTTAGTAACATCTGACAATGATAGATCCATTTTATATTTTATTTATTATAACAACATTTCGATATCTGAAATTTGAATATTGTATTAATCAATCACTATTTTCGATTATGTATATTGATATATTTATTCACACCGTAAATAAATATGATGACAAAGAATTAAGATAATTTGTTATTGTACTAGGTCAGCTGTTTCGTATTTTTATCAACTTGCTGGTTCATTGCAAACGAGATAGTCATATTTATTCATAGAGTTAAGAAATGCAATACTAGATAGTACAACTTTTGTCAGTTTAATAAACGCCTAAAGCAAGAGTCGACAACACAAGAGACCCGGGTAGTATGCGGCACGTAGCAAATTTTTTGCTAAAGCTCCATTTAAATAAATTGTTGAAATGCACATTCCAATTGACGTTAGTTTCTGTATTAAATTAAATGCTATTAAGCGTTGACAAAGCGTGCGCGACCAGCTCGAATTTTATAGTACTCCAAATATTGCGTATTAATAATGTAACATATTAACGTTGAAAAACGATTGAGGAATATACTGCTGGTTTGTGCGATTTCTTCCTTATTTTCAATATTAGCTAGATACTATAATATATTATAAAACACCTGACTGTTCGACTGCTTAAAAATATTTTGAAAGGATTCAGTTTTATAATAATTCAGATAAAATTTAAATAAATTTAGCTATTTCAATACAAAAAAAAAAAATTCATTCAAATGTAATAAAACATACATTAAAAATTTTGTACATACATACATTTACATAAATTCTAAGTAATCCATTTGAAGTTTCGATAAGCTGTTTTTGAGTTACAAGAAAAAAAATTTGTTACATTGCTTTTGGATTAATAAACCTAATGTTTTAAAAAAATTCAATACACCACATATTGCCTCTTTTTGATTATTAAATATATTTTAACGACTGAAAATAGCACCTAGTAGAGTTAATTGTTTAAATACTCAATATGTGGTTAAGTATGAATGTTTAAACTATTTTTAATCATAAACATACATAAAATACTCTAAAAATCCAGTTTGTACAGTTATAAATACATACATAAAATGTATTGTAATGATATATATTAATTAGCTAAATTTAAGGCGAATACAAACATTTAATTAAAAAATTTTCAAACAAAAGTTGTTTCGATTCAGAAAACAATCATTTTTTACCTTTGAATTTTTCTTCTATATTATATGGTTTAAAAGTTCGGTCATGGACCCAATCACGGTCATGTAAATAGATTTGGAAAATTAATGTTAAAAAATTATGGCCAAAAGTTTATAATTAATGGCTGCTCTTATAAGTTGCCGTGCATGCAAGTAGAGTATACTGCCCACCACGGCCCAATACTGACAGTACCACTACTGATACACAAATATTACTACCCTAGAAAACAAAGATTAATACTCTCATGTTACTATATACGCACACAGGTAAGTGTAAAGATCTGTGTATAAGACCGTGGAACTAATCGACCGATTTTACTCATTTTATGTCTAGATTACATCACCAAAATTTCAAGTGGCTATCGTTTTTCGTTTTTGAGTTATCTTGTTGGCGGATGAACAGTCTATACAAAATTTTTGTTTTCGTAAGATATATATATATATTATCTTAATTGTATATAGGTATGTCGAGTATAAAAACATCAGAAGTCTATGGGTAAAGGTGTGATCATACCTAAAGCGGTTTTATTTAAAAGTTTTTAGAATATATTTTTCATACATGACATTTTAACTGATTCATCTTAATGTAAATTTAAAGTTTTTCTAAATGACTCTTACTTAAAATTCCTCAACGCTAATAAAAAACAATTATATATTTATTTTATTTTCGATGAATGCTATTTAATAAAAACTGATTGGTCTAAATGCATAAACAAAAAACTCTGAACATAAACAAAAAATTTTAAATATCATGTAATTTATTCGTTTCTAAAATAGTTTAATTATCATTTAATTCATTTTTAATAATAAATACGTCTTAAATTTTCTGATATCGAGTTTCGAAGAAAGATTAAAAAAATAACTTTAAAACATAGAAGATATGAAATTCATTCATTGTAATAAAAATAAAATATTTATAAAATATCAATGGAAATAATTAATAATTTTAAACACCTGAAAAAGTAATAAAAATGGTTTGGGGATTTACTTTACGAAACGGGGGTCTTCTGGTCTAGAGACATGAATTTTAGGTAATTTTTGAAGTGCTGTAAAAAAAAACAAGCAATATTTTTTTCATCAATTTTTTTATACATTATTTATTCACATTAGAAGCATACAAAAAAAAATAAAAAAGTAAAAAAAATTCAAAATTCCGTTAGTTATTAGCTGATGGAGTGGGGCGTCTCAAAAATTTGGTGCGTGACCATACCCACGATTTTAACTCTCCTAGCAATCTGAAATCAAAAAATAAAAAAGATTATCAATCTACAATAATGTCGCGAAAAGTTACAAAAAAATTTTTTTACAAAATGGCGACTGCCTAATGAAAAAAAAAATTTTGTACCACTTTTTTGAACATTCTTCGATTTGTTAAAAATAGTAAAAATGAAAAGTTCCGGACGTAGACAAGTCCCTAAAGAAGACTCTCTTAAAAGTTTCTCGTCTGATAGCAAATGCATGCGCTTCTGGACCAATTTTCACTCCCATAATCGTCATTATCTTCAATATCGGTATAAAGCCTTCATTAAAAATACATACAGCAATAAATGTTGCAATTTCAATGATCTGAGACCCGGCATGGATATGCTTTGGAGCGAAAGTCCATATCAGCGAGTTTAGAGACTCATTATTATTTTGAGTTTCTGAACCCAAACATCGAGTCAATAACTCTTCTGATGATAAACTCTCGTAAATTGGCTTTATAATTTTCAAAACTTTATCACACAGAGGAGGATTTTCGTGGTCAAACTCTCTAATGTTCCTTCAGATGCAGCTTTTTGCCACTTACACCAACTCTCCCCACCAGGTGGGCAATACATATGTTGTGGGTTTTCATTTGTAGAACTATTATGGTAGTACGTTGCCCAAATTGCATTTCCCATGTTTTCAACAGAATCAGGATGCCGGCGAATCGCTAAGCCATAGTATAAAGACAATTTATTGATGACTTTATCAGTTAATTTGCCTTCACCTTTTCCACCAACCCCTTTATTATCTTTTTTCGCTTTTCGTAGCCTCGCACCCATTCTTTTCTGGACGTGTCCTACGCACTCTTTTTTTTGGACAAGTGGGTCACCATCGTAAGGATCTATATCAAGTATACCCTTGAACGTCTTAGTGTCACCATCTCCAATATACTTTACGTATTTTACGCCGTGTTTTTCCTCCGATCTACAGAACATTTCGACGATAGCATCAACTTCCATTTTGCCCGCACTTCCTTTATCGTTTATTGTACAGGATTCTTCATGATCTTCATACCAATCGTTGTATGCAGAAATATCGGAATTTTTCTTATTTTTCCAAAAATAGCAGCCTTGACAAAAACTGGATTTGACCACGGTATCAACGACCTTCTTACAATATTTTGCTATAAGTGTAGTTACTCCGAATAGCGAATTAAAACCTCTTTTTTTCCATGTGCCATCGCCGGATACAGTGAAATCCGTTGGACTGTCATTAGAATCAGAAGCTGAAATTAACTCTTTTTCTTCATTCACAGTTTTGGAGATAATGGAATCATAAACTGTAGATGCGGCCATGTGTATGTTTTTGACACAAGCGTAATAAGTAGAGATTGGTATTCCTTGACAAATATCCATTATGCTGCAGAAGATATTTAATCCTTCCCTGCCAACTCCCAAAAGCCGCATAGCAAATATCAGTCGTCGGTTTACTTCGAAGGATTTGTCAACGAATGGACATGATGGAATGTAGCGTAGACTATCGCAACTGCATTGTAATGCAATTTTGAACCCGAGTCCGCGTTGAGCCGTTCTTGAAAATCTAATCACGTTGTTGCATGTAGTACACGAAACAAACGAAGAAATCGCTGAAAAGACCGTGAAAAACTCCAAAACACAGTAGCCGTAATTATTATCTATAATCACCTATTCATCATTTGATTTCCTCAATTTTGCTGCTGATGCACTCGTAAAACTGGTGTTCTCCTGTTCCGTAAATCTATTGCCGTGAAATCGCCTTTTTTTTTGTCGCTCTGCACGCGTAATCCTTATTTTATTTGCGCTGAGGATTTTTTATCCATTTTATTTAAAAAAATTGAAAGAATCACTCAAAATATTTTTATTTCACTCACAGCACATACGTTCACGTGGTTTACAGGTTAAAATTCAACTGTTAGCAGCTGGATGTAAGCGAATACTGAATATAAAAGACACAGATCACCTAGAGTTATTGTATTACAATGTGTATATATATATATATATATATATATATATATATATATATATATATATATATATATATATATATATATATATATATATATATATATATATATATATATATATATATATATATATATATATATATATATATATATATATATATATATATATATATATATATATAACGGAACAAAAGGGTTTACTAAGAAATATAGATTCAGCTAGTCGGAGAACCCATTATGTCTTTTGCCCAGCCCAACCGGTTTGGATGCCTGCTCAGCAAAATACTTCTCCGAAAATAATTTGAATTTGGGAAAATCCTCTCGTAGACATATTCTTAAATAGTTAAACTATGAAAATATGAAAAAAAAAAAAAAATCGATTTTTTTTTATTTCTAGACCAGAAGACCCCCTTAAAAAATATAAACTACGTTTCTAGTTTCTTATTGTTTTGAAAATGGTCATATAGACTGAAACATATGCCAACATTAATTAATGAAATAAAAAAATTGGTGAAACAAAAAAAAAAAGTTAAAGTTGTTTATATTTTTTTATAATAACACATTGATTATTTATATCATAAGCGTACACAACCAAAATTGACCAAGTCAATTTTCATTAATATATACCTAAATTGTTTACCTCAGAAAGTTGACGCGGAAAATTGGTTGAGTAACATAGCCAGTAAGTTTTTACAGCAAATAATATTTTGAACATCTAAAATTAAAATTGACCAAATTGACTTGGTCAGTTTTGGTTTCATATTATGAAAGTCGTAAATATTTTTTTTTTGTAAATTCGCGCTGAATTAGTTCGTATTTTTCGTCGTAGAGTACTCTGTAGAAATTTTCAATAAAAAACAAATGAAAAGCGGCAGAAACAAAATTCTAAAAGACGCTATATTTATAGTGACGACTAAAATTGCATCAAGATGGTAATTTTAATTAAATACATAAACTTAAAGTATTATTTTTAAAAAAATTATTTATTTTTAGGAAGAAATGTACTTTAATGAAAATACAAATGAAGAATATCCTCAAAATGAAGAATATTCTCAAAATGTGGAATATCTTCAAAATACAAATGAGGAATATGAAGAATATCAAAGCTCTGTTGAACAAAGCTCCATCAGCACTTCTGACTTGATTCAAAAAGAAACAAATTTGTTAATTGAACAGAATGTATGTATTGCGTATGAAATTTTACAAATGTATTTAAACATTTGTATGTACGTTATTTCTTTTTCAGATTAAATCGAATATTCAAATTGAACAACTTTTAAACAACCTAAACGAAGCATCAGAAACTATTGATTTACAACGTAATGAAATTTTGGAGCTGCAAACAAAATTTGAGGGGATCACTGAATTATATAAATTAGAAATATCGAAACGTGATGAAGTTGATGAAAAGTAAGTACCAAAAATGATTTATTCATTTAATATTCAAAATTAATTAAAAGGCATACTTTTATACAATCAATTCAGGAACGAATTCACATTAAAGGATGTAGTCATGGTGATGGAAGAGATACATTGCAATGAATTGTAATTCTTTCATTGCAATGAATTGAAATTCCATATGTTTTGTACAATTTTAGGTTTGGATCAGGCCACTGAATTAAAATACCTTATTTAATAAATTGTGTTTAGAATTATTCTGAAAAAAATTCGGGACATCTTTTAATGAACTTTAATACCTAGCTTACACAAGCAAATATTTGATCTAGTATATACGAGAACAGTGTGCATTTTTATTCGACAGGGTGCTTGATTGAATAAAAGTAGAGTGCATCACATATTTTCAATTGAATGAATTTATAATTCTTAATCAGGTTATCAAATATCGAAATTGTGTATTTTCTTACGCCACATGTGTATAATATGACAGAGTATATTGATTTTGAGTCTTAAGTTTAACTGCACAAACAAAATTTTGGTTTATGTGTTTATAGAATCACCTAATTAGCCTGTTTTCGCGCCCTTACGCCCGCCTTCTATCCGTCATGAAGATAACTCACAAAGTAAGGAGATAGCGAGTTGAAATTTCGATAAGTTTAAATCAATTATAAAATCGGTCTTTTAGATCCAATAGATCCATGATCGAACTTTTAAATCGAAAAATTCAAAAACAAAAAATAACTTTTGTTTAAAACAATTTTTCGTAAATTGTTTAGATTAGCCACAATTTCAACTGAAAATTAGATAATAAGAATTGCAACACACATTTGCAATACACACTGTTATTATTATGCATATTTTTATAACTGTATAGACTGCATGTTTAGGCTTATATTTTATGATTGATAATCATTAAAAATAGATAATCTAACATTTTCAACCATATGTCGAATATCTAAACAATAACTTTGTGTGTATTTATTTGAAAACATTTCTGAATCTAATGGGACGGCTTTTCTTTGTTTGTATACTCCAAATATTAATTCCTTTTTTATAAATATAATAGTTTATATAAGAAAATTATTCTTTTACTAAGCGTAACTTAATAGTATTAGAATATTAGATAATAGAAAGAAGAAAAGGTCATATGATGTATTATCTTTCAGTGATGGGCGAGAGCGAGTACAGGCTTTTAAAAATATTAATAAAAAACCGTCATATGGACATACTCGAGCGCATCAGATATTGATAGGGTATAAAATACTCAGGTGTCTCTGTAAACGGATATCTGCCGGTTTATATGGTTAGAGTGGTCATACGGAAGAGTTAAAAATGGGTTGAAAAAATTTGCTCGAGCGCGTTAGATATTCATAGGTGATGTTAACTGAACCCAAACGAAGCTTCCATTAAAAAAACTGGCGATTCGGATGTGAATCAATCTGTTTGAGAATGCACCAAATCGCTTTTCAAAATACCCGAGTCCGTCTGATTTTGACAAAGGGGATCTTTAATCAGTTAATTATTTAGAGGGGTATATTTAATCGAACGGTTTAAAAAAAATTTCTAGTTATTTGCAAGTTTGTCACTCCAATTGTTAGATTATATCCCTGGTGGAAATAATATTTCTGCAAAAATATCTGAAAGTGTTTAAAAAACTATAAACACTTGTGGAATCATTTGAAAGACTTAGATACCCGTTACAGAATATAACGTTAAAAATTTGATTACCAATACACAATGTAATTACGGCCCATCTAGCTTGGCACGAGACGTTCGTCTCTGAGGGTTCTTTTATTGTCATCTAATGTATCTCTCAACATACAATACTTGATTATAGTTAAATCATACATTGTAAATAATTTTTTTTTTTTTTTTTTTTTAATTCTTCAAAAACATGAAATTATTTATAAGAGTTAAAAACTCTTTTAAATTCTGTGAGTTTTTAAAAGTCTGTAAAACTCGCCAAAGTGTTTCACGTTATTCAAATGCTTATAAACTAGACTTAAATACTCATAGAATATATTTGAAAATATACTTTTAAATACACAGAGTTTCACAGAGAAATAAACACTTTTGAAGTCTTTCAAATGATTCCACAAGTGTTTTTAAGTTTTTTTAACACTTTCACATATTTTTGCAGAAATATTGTTTCTATCAGGGATGTTATTCGTCGTGCTAGGTACTATTCTCCTCAAAATAGAAAATAATTCGACTGTTCACGAAATTGTCCATATGATAATGTTTTCCGTTATCCTAACCATACCACCTCCTTGCGTCACGATTAAATTGTCAAAATAATGTAAATTTTTCAGCATGTAATTAACTTACCATATCTTAATCTTACACACTTGAGTAATTTCAACTACCAATTATTATTCTGATCAGCTACTCTACATAGAGGATACTGTAGAGGAAGATACCGTAAGATACTGTAGAGGACTAAGATTCAACACTCAACAGAACAGGATGCAAAGTTTTTCTTCTATCTTAATCTGACGTGATCATGTAAATCTAAAAGTCTCTTGGGCTCCCTAAGCATGGTAGTAGGCCAAATATATTCATGAATTAATTGGGCAGATTTACTTTATAAAAATGGTTGATATCTTTCTACAATTTGTTAGAATTTTCAAGCATATAGTCTCTTTTTGTTGAAGGGATGTAATGACGTTGTTTAGTTGATTGTAGAAAAATGTAAAAATTTAATTAATTTGCGACACTATTAATTATTAAATTTTTAGGAGTAACTGTTACCATTTGTAACACTGTTTTGTTTACATTCATTTCGGTTGATGTAGTTTTTATTTTTTTGTTATTTGAGTCAATATAATTTCTACAAGTGGTTCTTATCTGACTCCATCTTGTTGTTGTTTTTTTTTTACTTTGGTTGTTTTAAATAATAATTACTTTGTATTTTTTAATTTAATGATTTCAGTTTTAATTTGATTAATTACTCTAATAAATTATATTTTTAGTTATTATACACAATTTTGTAATTTTGCATTTTATAAAACTTATTTTTAAATACAATATTTTAATTTATCAAAAAGGGATAGCATTGCAATCATTAACTTGATTTATTTTTCAAAAAAAAAAAAAAAAGAAAAAAGAAAACGGTTAATCCAATGCTTAAATTATTTAATAAATAGTGGAAACAATAGGATAGCAAAAAACGAAGTTTCTGTAATGATGTTTATAACGTGTGACGTAGCACGCTAGTAAGTCTACAAGATATAAATAAATACAAGAAAATAGTGTTGTATTAAATCACTAATAAACTCAATTTATTATATTAACACAATTTATTCTATTCTTTAATTTAATACATAATTCAATCATACATAATATCGGTTCTTGCCAAATCATTGTCCTCTTGTCCAAACTTCAAAACATAATACAGTGGACCCCCGATAAGCCAGCCCCTGGTTAATCCGGCACCCTCTGTAATTCGACATGGTCTATTACTAAATTTGACATACATAATGAAACATGTAGAATCTTATTATTGAATCTATAATTTGCCGGATTACAAGGTACTCTTTCGTAAAAAATTCCGGATTAAACACGTGATCGATGCTGATTGGTTGACGTAGCAATTTGATAGATACTTGAAAAGTATAAATTGCGCATATGCGAACGAACAAGTGTGCAAACCGTCACCAAACTAGCAACGAGTAACATCTCCCCAGAAAAGCATTACAACTAGCTAATTCATATTGATGATGACTACTTTGTAGTCGAAATAATTTGACAAAATAATTTGATCTAGGAAATTAGGGAAAAAATCGAAATTTATTCGAAAAATCCTAGAGTTCTCATTAATAATAATTATAAAATTAGTGTTTCTTGTTGCATTTTAACATCTCCAGTTTGTTTAGCAATTTTAATTGCAGTGTCTAGGGTTAATGTCTCGTCCTACATACGTTTACTTATTTTTTGTTTATAATGCCCACAACGAATCTGTCGCGTATTAGTTCGTTTTTTAAATTTTGATACATACATTTGTCTGAAAGATTATGTAAATCTGTTATGAAATCCGCTGCTAATTCGCCTATCCTTTGCATTCTACTGTTCAACTTAGCTCGTTCGAAAGTGATATTACTTTTGGGTGCGAAATAATTATCCAACTTATTCAGAGTTATATTAAATTTTGTTCTATCGGCATCTGTTAAGTTAAATTGTGCCTATATATGATCTGCTTTGTCCCCCATAAAAATATATTAATGTGTTAATTTGTTCTTCTTCTGAACACTCGTTAAGTTTAAATCCTAACCTGAATCTTTGAAAACGCCTTTTCCATTTCGGCCATACTTGTGGGTTACCAAAATCAAAAGGTTCTGGTGATGCAATGTTATATGAAAAAATTTTCCCATTGTAATAGTTTTTTTTTTTTCCATTTATAGGGTTTTTCAAAAAGGGTTTTTTTTAGCCCATTTACTTATAAAGTTACTTTTTTTATCCCACCGCTGTCACAATGTTGTACTAAATCATTAATAAACTCAATATAAACTCTCCTATATATATACTTCTCCGAAATCATATATATATATATATATAGAGTATATATAGAGGAGTATGTATATATACGTCTAGCACCTTGGGAATTTTATGGGTACAAATGACGAATAGAGGTTTCTCAGATTACCATGCTATGAATCTATTGAAGATGAAGATAGTTCAACCAACAGTGTCCTGTCAGAAGATCCACTACTCTTTACCGTATTCAATTTCAACTAGGAACAGCTAAATGATTCAACTATAGTTGTAAAACTAGCCTGTTGCATGCCCTCTAAGAACCGGTAATCACAATGCGATTGTCGAAGCCTCTCCTAAATACAAAATATCACAGAGCATCTGGCTTTAGAAATAAGAGGCTCTAAGGTGGATGAGATGACCCCTCTCGCGCTGGTAAAACGGTTCACACGTTCAGAAAGATACGTTCTTCATTCGATTTAGAGTTAGCCTGAATATTCCATTCAGTTTCGAAAAACACGTAATACTTTCAACAATGTAGTTTTCGTGTTTTTTTTTTTTTTTAATTGGTTTTTGGAAAATAAGTTTGGTAGACGGTAGTCATTACAGAGATTCTATAATCAAACCTATTTTCCAAAAACACTGCTAAACCACATTTTGTTCAATGTTCTAGATATAAAATGTTTGGGTCTAAAAATTTACATCCATCCCTTAAACAATCTCCGGGAAGTTGTGAGATTTTTGCGTGGCTACTGGTCTCGATAAGATCATGTAGCTTCATTAACTTTTGATAGTACTTTAACTGAACCTTATTTAAAATGCATCTTAGTCTTGTAATGATGGATTGTTCAAACAGAGTAGAAACAGATCTAGATGCAATAGAGCGAGAGCTGGCTGCAAAAAACCAGGGCTATCGAGTAACCGGATGAAGTATTTTTTTAAATGATACTGTAACTATTGTAAAAATCGTTTAGTGCAAGGGCAAATATGGTGCATAACATTGCTATATTTTTTCTACGGTACATTTTTCGAGCATAAAGTGTACCAATCGATACTTTATAGCTGCATGAAACTGATTAGAAATGATCAGAAAAGTTCAGCCTTTTAAAGAATTATTAAGAAATCGTAAAGTTCAACAAGAATTCGCTAGTTTAAATAATATTGACCAAATTGATTATTTAAGAAGTATGGAAATATTGCAAAAATATAATTGTAAAATTAAACATATAAATAAAAAAAATCTCTTAAAAATTACTATAATTGTTGTTCATCAGATGTTTATTCATTTATTCACCAATATATGTTATAGGTTGTATGAGAAATAGTATAGGGCTTGCAAGAATATAAAGTATCGTGCCAGGCATTTGTCACTAAAATAGAAGTGGCACTAATGTATTTTCTTAGTAAGAAATGTTTAAACTTCAATTTGATTATAGTTTGAAGCGGTTACTCGATAGGTACGGTAACACAACAACAAAAAAATTAAAAAAAGTTTCGTACCATGGATTAAGCACCAGATTTCACGAGGCACTTGTTCATAATTATTTTCTACTCACTCGAAACTAAATTTTAAAATCAGTTTCATGCGGTTACTCGATTGGTGCAGTTTATGCCCAAAAAATGTACCGTTAAAAAAATATAGCAATGTTATGCACCATATTTGCCCTGACATGATTTTTTCAATAGTTACTGTGAGTAGTATCATTTAAAAAATACTTCATCCGGTTACTCGATAGCCCAGGTTTTTTGCAGCCATCTCTAGGACCACAAAGCACGCAGCTGCAATTTCGCTCTTATAGTTTTATTATTACCATTCCCTATAAATCTTATAGTCCTTAGATAAGTTTGTTCTAGGTTTCTTAGATTAATTTATTCCAGCGGTTATATTTCAGAACTATTTCATCTATATAGTGTAAACCATTATTTAACTTATACCAAATTTAATACCTACTCAATTATTTTTAGAATTGCTTATATGAAACGCATAAGTGAAGCATCCTTAAACGAATTAAATACGTTATTACAACGAGCAAATAACATCGAAAAGGATAAAATACAATTAGATACAACTATTTTGAATTATAAAGAACGTACAGATTCTATCGGAGATGTTGTAGTGTCGATCACAGAAAAATCGACGACAATTATTCATGATCTTGAAGAACAATTGAATTTATTAAAGCTAAAAAATGAACAGGGTGAAGCAACCATTGAGAAAGGGCAAATGGAAAATGAAAATTTAAAATTAAAAATTAAAGATGTATGTCAATTTTTTATTTATTTTTATATTTCAGCTTGAAATTAGTGATATAGGTAATAAATCTGAATTTTAGTATAGTGCAGTATATAGTGGAGTATACTTCCATAAAATAAAAAAATAAAAAAAAATAAAAATTTATGTATCGATTTGCATCCAGCTTTGTTTAATGGAACGGCAAAATATATTAATCCTTTTAAACATTTCGATTATAATTTAGCATGGGTTTGAGGGTTTTTGACCCATGCGTTCACCCAATGATTAAGATATTCAACCCTATGTTAACTCAACCCTAAAGTCAATGCTAACTCAACCCTAAAGATGGCCCAAATAATTTAATCCCCGCATGAACATAAGAGCCAAAAACTCACACAGTTCTATGCTAGCCCAATCTGAAACACACAGGCCAGTGCAAACTCAACCCCAATTGTATCTTGGGGTTGATTTGAAAGAACAATAGTAAATATTCATTAACAATAACATATTATTTCATGAAAATGTAAGATTCACTTAATTACTGCCAGATCGGTTACATTATAATCCGATTATTCCCAAAAGCCTAGTGAATTTCCGTGAAAATCACAAACAATAAATAATCACTGCGTGACCCTGGTGCTTTCAAGATGCAAAGAGCATATAATTAGGTTAAAATTCTTTCTTTTATCTATGCTACATTCTTTCTTTTATCATTATTTTTACTGACTGTGTCAATTCTCGAAACATTTGTAGACTAGAAACCTTAATACTGATTTTCTATTTCGAAATTTACATCTATTTTTCATATCACATTTCGATGTATATGTCTATAAATGAAAATTTTCCGGTAAACATGGTATGAATGCGATGGTTACTTTCTGAAAAGAAATTTGCTGATCTTAATGTCCTGAAATTACATAGTGTTAACGGGTAATCTCCTGGACACACACAGTTTTCGTTCTCTTTAGAATTTTCATCTCGATACATACATATCGCAATGTACTTTGAAAAATAAATGTAAATTTAAAAGTCGAAAATGAGTATTGAGGTTTCTAGTCCACAAATTCTATGACATAAGTTATTTGATATTTATAGTACAGGACTCATAGATAATTCGCTTTAAACGCTATTGTTGTAGCAGCGACCGGTTGCAATAGCGCAAAGAATGGAGATAGTGGTTGAGTAAAATCACCACGTGCTTCTTTAAGGTTAATTAGAGTATAATTAAAAGGCCATGTGCTTGTTTTGATCTAGCATTGTCCACTGTCTTTAATTATCTATGTCAGTGGATCAGTCGGAGCCTATAATTTCAAATCAAAATGATCTAGTTCAAACCTATGTAAAACTATATTTAGGTTAATTGTGTGGTTAATTAGGAAGCAATTACAGACAGTTCAACCACCGGGTTTATATCAACGCAAGTTTACAGAAGGACAAAATTTCTTCATATTTGTATCAGAAAATTTTTTTAGCATAACATGTACATGCTATTTAAAACTGAAATGCTGAATCATTATGGGAGAAATCTCAATAGAGAATGTCGCATCTGAATGTACAGATTTTTTAGGCTCATTTGTCTTCAATTGAACCTATGGCCAGAAACAAGTTGCTAAAAACGTAATAAGTAGTAATGATCTGTATTTTTTTTAAAAGCGTAGTAGTAGCATCGATCATTAGCAAAAGAATTAAGAGATGCTGTTATAAAATTGTACTATATTTAAATTTGTATTTTATAGTTAGAAGAAAATATTGGAAAATTGGTAAAGCAATTAAATGAAAACAAGAAAATATCTGATGAACAGATTGAAAATTATAAAATAAAATTGGCTGAAACTGAGTCTATGTAAGTATTTACAAAATATATATTCAATCTCACACAAAATACATATGAACTAATGACCCGATCAAAGACACTAACTACAAGCTCCTGGGTGGGTCTTCTCAACAATTTACCTCTATAGCATTCTGTTTTTGTCTTGGAATATCTTCATGTGATCTTCATAATTTAGAGATATCATTGTCTATCCATTTTATTTTAAGCCTTCCTCTTCTCCTAGTGGTGCAATTTTTGATATTGAGTACTTTTTTAGGCATTTGAAACTCGTCCATGGGTTATCTTGTGATGTTCATAATTCGGAGACAACCGTAGCATTGGCGAATGTGTAACTACTCGCCGAATTAGTGATGTATAATTTTGCATCTTTGGAATGTGGTTTAATAATTTGCTTATTTTAGGTGATTTATGTTTGCAGAGGGCTCGATTACGATATCCGTGGCGCATTGATTTTTTATGAATTTTGGCAAAACAAGCCAAAATAAGACGAAAATAGCAATTTTCGAGTTATCGAACATTTTTTTTCGAAATTATCGTGTTGATACCATATTATATTCATACTGTTTACTACATATAAAAAATTAAATTAAACATTAAACCAGAATTTAAAACATTTCACAAGATTTAATTACTATTTGTTGTGAAAATTAATTAAATTTAATCACTAGTAACCGTAATTTCAATTTGTTTAAAAGAAACAAACACATATATTAATCACATTTATCGGTTAATAAACGCCAATTTATCATGAATATTTGATTTAAAAAATAATATGAAGTTAGATTATTTTGACAATACTATGGTTAACATTTAAAAAAAAATTCCTAGATGATTCTAATGAAGATTTTGTTGTTGAATTGTATATAAACCATTCATGCTTATATTTCAGCGCCAAATCAAAAATATAACATACACACCACAAATCCATTTGTAGTTGAATCACAGGTTGAACGTAGAGGTCAAAAACTAACCCGACCCGTACAAACTATACCCCACAAATCCGTGGGTAGTTTAATCACAGGTTGAATGTTAATATTTTATCATAATAAAAAATGTCATAAAAAATAATCCCCAATAATTATAACGAAAAATTAATTTTTTATAACAGTTTGACATTGGGGGGAGATTAAGATATCCGTGGCGCCTCGATTTGACGATTAATTATGGTAAAACAAGCTAAAATAAGACGAAAATGAAGAATACCAATTTGACAGGCATTTTAAATTATTCACATTCTATTATAATTTTTCTTACACTTCTGTTCACCAAAAACCCTGTTCCATATAGTCTACTATTTAGTTCAGGTCCACTGTAGATTAAACTGAATCTTAGTTTATCAGACTTTCCGTTTCTTTGCCCCCAAATTTCTGCAGCGCTATGCAATGATTATTGAATTTTGTATTATTTTTCCCGTTGCTTCAGCGTAAAATATTCCGTCTAGCAAGTGCTAGTTTACTTTTGTCTCTTAATGCTTATTTGGTTTTTTTTAAAATGTATACAATAAATATTTCATTGTGATATTTATACGCCCCTGATTGTAAAAAAATATATTAGGTATACCACTTTGCTCCCGCCGTTTTTTTTTTTTTAAATTTGAGGCTTTATTACAACAAAACGATTACATACATTAAGTTTCAAAGTATTGTCCATCGTTAGCTACCACTTTGGCCCATCTCTCGGGGAGCATTCATCTTTCGATAAGATACAGGAGTCGATCCAATTTTTCACTTCTTCATACGAGCTGAAGTACTGGTCAGCCAGGTCGTGTACTGTTGAGCGAAATAGTTAAAAATCAGACGGTGCAACATCTGGAGAGTACGGCGGGTGAAGTAAAACTTCCGGCTCGATTACGATATCCAGGGCGCCTCGATTTTTTTATGAATTTTGGCAAAATAAGACGAAAATGAAGAATACTAATTTTAGAGTTTTCGTCTATTTTTCGAGTTATCCATGGGTAGTTTAATCACAGGCTGAACGTAGGGGCCAAAAACCAACCCGACCCGTGCAAACTATACCCCATAAATACATGGGTAGTTTAATCACATGTTGAACGTAGGGGCCAAAAACCAACCCGACCCGTGCAAACTACACCCAACAAATTTATGGATTGGTAACATTCGAAAATGGCGTACATGTATTTTTAATAGTTGTATTAAATATACAAATGTTGTTTTTTTTTAAACGAATTAAATGTCGGTTATTTGTGCTCGAATTGTGTTTAAATTATGGTCATTTAACAAAAAATTATAATTAAATCTTATAAAATGTTTTAAATTGTGATATTTATGTGACATAAGCACGATAATTTCTAAAAAACAGCATCGATAACTCAAAAAATAGGCGAAAACTCGAAAATTTCAATTTCGTCTTATTTTAGCTTGTTTTATCATAACTAATCGTCAAATCGAGGCGCCCTGGATATTGTAATCTCCCCAAACTTCCCATTTCAACATTTCGAGATATTTCTCATCACTTTGGCAACGTGAGGTCTAGCATTGCTGTAAAATCAATTTATCGTGTCTCTCGTTGTACTGTGGCCGTATCAATTGCGTTCTATAACGCTCACCTGTCATGGTTTCAGAAGCTCATAATAAAATACGTTGGTCCCACCAAATGCCGTCCACCACTATGAGGGTCTTCGACAGTAAAATCACCACTCTTAAAACGTTGGAACCATTCCCACACATTCTGTCACTAATAGTCGTTTTACCATAAGTATCTAAGATAATCCGTTGAGCTTCAGCCGCAGATTTTTTCATTTTGAAACAAAAAAGCAATACTTCTCTCAAATGACGAGAATTCGGTTTAAATTCGGACATATTTAATAAAAATTTTATTATGATGCAAACACAAATTAATAATAATGTCAAAACAAAGTGTTCGACATCTGTGATTAATATATTTCAACTACTACCGCCATTTTTGGAAAACGGCGGGAGCAAAGTGGTAGACCTATGTACGTTACTGAAAGTCGTACTTTTAACAATTGAGAATAATGCAATATTTGTTCTTTTCATTCATTCCCATAATTTTTGCAGTCATTTATATTATTTCTTAATAAAAAAAAATGCGTAACCATGGAAATAAAAATCCGCTGATAATGCAAGCTTATACAGTTATAGCAGTGATGCGAATATGTAACATCGGTGTGTAAATTCTTGGTATTTGAGTTCCTGGGGTGATTTCTAAGTTTTTGTACATTTTAAGTTAACCAAACAAAAGATTGAAGAGCAACATTTTTGCTAGCCAAAACAAGCTAGCGGATTTCGAACAATGAATTATAGAAAAAAAAAATTCGTCTTGTAAACCGCATGAAAATTTTTAAGATTGTTAGTTACCCCACTTTACATTGTCGGAAAAAATTGTAATCCATCATTGTTCTTAATAAGTACAGCATTTCAATGACATCTGTTTTTAATGAATTTTCACCTCATTTTCCGCTACCCACCCAAACCTTTGAAATAGAATATTAGCGATATTATTTTTGTTTCGCCGGGGGTGAAATCACATCATGTACCTTTATATAAGGTTAAATTGCAATGGAACTAAAAAGAAATTCACATAATTACGTACCAATAATAACCAAATACCCCTCATTCCACCACAACCCTTATTCCACCAAACAGATTGGATTGAAATATATTATCAAGACCCCAAGAAGCGATAATTACGTTCCCATCCGTTTTAGACAATGCAAACCTTATTTGTAGGTGTTGTTTAAAAATCTCATTTTTAACGATTTAAAAAATTAATTTGATAAGAATGACCGAATAAAAACGGGTGACAATTTTTCCCATAATGAGGAAATTGTAATTAACAAACTCCTAAATTTTCATACGGTTTACAAGAGGGAATTTTCACTTTCAAAATTCACTACACGAAATACAACATCTCGTTTTGGTTAGCAAAACAATTTTGCTATATAAATCAGATATAAACTTTCAATAAACCGCTGTTTTGTTCAGTTTAAAAAAAAAAAAATAGAATTTTGCTCACTACCCATCTCGAATAAAAGTTAGGCAAATACAAATAAATCTAAATTTTCTAAGGTCCAGGCACAATGTATCTTTTTTTTTTTTTTTTGAAGGCTACAAGAAGCATTAAATGAAAACTTAAAAATTTCAACTCAATTTGAAGAAATTGAAAAGAATCTAGCAATTAAAATGGAAATTGTTACTAAACTGAATACAATCATTGCACAATTAAAAAAAGAAAACCAGGATTCTAAAGAAAGTAATGAAAAGTTATCAAATGAAATTTCAAAAGCTAAAACTATTGAGAAATCTTTGGCTGAAGATTTAAGTAATTTACAAAAGAGATTGAATGAAGTTAGTAATGACAATAAAAACTATTGCCAGGTAAGTGATATTTTAATATTAATGGTTACTATTCTTGGACACCTCTTAGGTATTGTTATCAAACTATAAGATTAGCTTAAGGTACCATATTATTAGTAAACTAATAACAAAGACTAATAACTTTTTAAAATTGATTTTATTAAATATTGTTTTCAGAGCCTTTTTATAGAATATTTTTAATGAATAATTTGACAAGGCGAAGTAAACAATTGGTAAATAAGGAATATAAGTGTATAAAAATAAGATTGTTTTTATTACATTGGTTTTATCTACTTTTTTTCCGTTTTCACTAACAAGCAGATTATTAATAATTCCACTCGTGTGTATGTATTATTGTTGGAATTATACAATATTCGTATATATTAGCCCATACGGTCTCCTAAGCTCGAGTGCCAAATTTTAAAAGTAATTGTATGTTGTATTTCTAAGAAATTAAATTAACAAGACTTGAATATATTATTTTTATTGATTTAAATAATAACTTGGTTTAACATAGAGAATAACGTGAATTTCATTAATATTGGTTTGGTAGTTTTCAAGATATGAAGTTATCAATCACTAGATCATATATTTTATGCATAAGTTTTATTCGAATTAAGAGATTAACCTTGCGGTCGACGGGTATAATTTTTTAGCAAAAAATGTCATATCGAAGGATGTTAATTGTGGGGAAAAATCAATTTTTAATGATTTGATACATAATATAAAAAAATCAAAGTAATAAAAATCTAATTTGATGAAACTTGCTCTATTCCACTATTTTATATAATAATGGATTAAAATCCGAGATTTATATTCTGAGAAATACGCGGACAAACATGCAATTACTTTTTAAATTTGACGCTCTTATTTAGAAGAGCATATAACATATAAGAATATTGTATAATCCCAACAATAATACATACCCACGGTTTGAATTGCTAATCGGCTTGTTGAAAAAAAAAGAAGAAAAAACTTATTTGTAAATACAAATCTTATTTGTATACACTTATGTTCCTTATTTAATAATTGTTTACTTTGCTCTGAAGCTTTAAAATACCTTAATACCGGGTCGATTTGATTCTTGTGTGATAATTTTTTCCCCTAAAAACAAAAATATAATTTAGAAATACAAGATTTTACGTAATTAGAAAAAATAAATGACTTGTCTCTTGCTGCTCAGATATTGAAGTATAACATCGTTCTAAATTAATTCAGATCATTTTGACCACAGGTATTTTTATTACTTATAAATGAACTTCATTTATTTTTTCTTATAGAATCGAAACATCTCTAAATTTATAATATGTTGAAGATCTGAAAATTTATTTATTATTATTATTAATTTATTTTGCATTTTAATTATTTTGGTATAATACAAACAACAAGTTATCATATATAAATCGGATTTACAATTATTATTCATCTATATTTTATTTTAATTAATTAATTTAGGTTGAAAATTTATAGTTCATGGGATTTAAATTTAATCATTTTTTTCCCTTAAATTTGAATTTTAATAAATACACCAGTTTTGTGATTTTAATATATTCTTATAAATTGTTTTAAGTGTGTTTGTATATTGATACGTGGTTATTAAAATTAATTGTCTCAGGCACACTCAGATAGTTTATAATTTTTAACTTGATTAATAATTTAAGTACTTACCTTTGATTAAATTTGTATTGTAATTGTAATTAGTATTTGTATTTGAGTTATTTTAACAAACTCAAAATCAATCCTGTAGATCTACCCTCTACACTGTTCGGGGCGATGATCGTGTCGGGCCCAGGACGAATATTAACCAGCAATTACCTTCCACTTACACAATAATCTCTGCCTTTATCCTATTTTGGATCTCCAACACCCCAATTTTTTATATTACCAACCTCAAAAAATATGGATAAGTCTAGACATATACATATACTTAATTTATTCGTAAAAAATGTTCTACAAAAAAGCTCTGATAACAATTTTTAATAAAATCAATTTAAAATAGTTATTATGCTCTGAGAGAATAATGTCAAATTTATTTTATAACTTTTATGTTTATAACTTTTGAATTTTAAATGTTAGAAGAAAAAAGCAAAGGAAATAGTTTTAGATAATATTATTATCTAAAATAAGTTCTTGAAAAAATTTTCACAGTACTAATAGTTTCTGAGATAAACTCAAAAATCTATTTTTAAAATAGAAGTGCACTCCCTGCGATCCCGAAAACTCAAAATTAAATTCACGGGTATTTTATTTATGCAGGGTTGGGCATTTTTTTAGTACGAATTTACTGAAATAAGTATTAAGCCAATATTCCATACAAAAATCGTACATAACAAATTTTTCATTTTAATATTTAATTTTCTCCCTTTTGCTTCGGATAATAGTATATGGTCCATACTAGAATAAGCGTTGAAAAATATTTAATGGCCTTGGTTATCCGCAAGTTTTCTTGGTTTGTCTATAAATATTTGACTTTAATATTTAAATGAATTTTGATGTCATATTAATTTGACATCATTAAAATTATCATTCAATCTTATGTAAACACTACGTATGTGCGCGTAGAGTTAAACATTATGTATTGTAAAAAATTTTTTAGATTTTGGAAGAAAAAATAAAAATAATTGAAAATAAAAATTTAGAAATAAAAACCAATTTATTAATAATCAGTGATCTAAATAACAATTTGGATTCGAAAGATACATTAATTGATCAGTTAACAAAACAAATTGAACGTTTACAAAACGAAATTGATAATTTGAAACCTAGTATTAAAAACCAACAAAATATTATTAATGAAAAATCTACTGAATTTGAGTAAGTTTAAAAAAAATTTTGTAAAATTTTGTAAGATCCAAAACTAATATATTTGAAATAATATAATCGATATTTTAAAGAGCCAGCCAGCTCTCTTAAATTTCTTATTTTTCAGATTTTTGACTACCTCTCACACCATAATTTTGAAATACAAATTTTGTGAATTATAATTGAACATATTTCGATTACAATATAGCCATCATCAGTATAACTCATCAATTAATCCATCATAATTAATTTCTTGGATATTAAGATTAGGCGCATATTTATTCTAAATTCGATTGTAATTTCCATTTTCTAAAATTACTGTCTACTTTAATTATTAAATTATCCCTGGTGAAAATAATATTTCTGTAAAAATATGTGATCGTGTTTTAAATACTTATAAATACTTTGACATAATTTGCAAGACTTTAAAAGTGTTTATTTCTCTATGAACCTCTGTCAAATTCTCTGTAAGTATTTAATAAAGTATTTTACTGTCTGGTTTATAATCTTTCACAGACTTTAAAGTGTTTTAGTGAAACACTTTGATATAGTTTTACAGACTCTTAAAGACTTTCACAGAATGTAAAAGAATTCATTACTTTTATAAACAATTTTTCATATGTTATAGAATTTTTTTTTAATTTACTATTAAAGTATGATTTAACTATAATAAACTATTATGTTATAATCAGAAAATATAACATAATAAAACAATATCAATGGGGACTCTAATTCTCTCATTCTGCTCACAATCTGGTGTCATTATTAGTGTTTGATTAATAATGACAATTAACTATCAATCTATTATTAATTATAATAAAATTAATTATTATAAAATATAATTATGATTGACGGAAAAATGAATGAATTTCTAAGACTCTATATTATGTCTGGATAGCCTAGGATATCTATCAAAATGAGCACAAGAAATCGAAATGATTTCTGTTACGCCGAATTGGTTATTAATGTCTACAATGTATACACTCACTAATACAAACAATACTCACACACAACATTCCCACAATATAAATGCATTTGCAAAAAACAATATTTCATAATTTCATTAATTTTCTTAAAATAACATTGTTTTCTATCGATTATAGAATTAACATATTATCGATTTCTATGGATGTTTAAATATTTAGTAAACAGGTACGAGTATATAAATTCTAATGTAATAAAAAATTATTTTTTATTTTATTAAAATTATTCAAACCGATATGTATAAAAATTAACCAAAAAAAAAAAAAATATATATATTATTTTACTAAAAGCTTTCTTAGAATCTGTGTAAATATTAATCACTTAAAATAAAAATTATTTTCTTTGAGAACTCTATTTTTTTTACACAAATTAATAAATATATTTACGTTTTTCTTTTTCCCTATATGTCCCTAATTAGTTGTCCGTACACAGACACTCCTCACAGAAATAAAAGTTAAAATTTGATAACCGTTATACAAAATAATCACGGCCCACCTGGCTTAGAACGAGACATTCTTTTTCTTCGAATGTGAATACAAGAAATTTCATGTATTGTTATCTAATATATCTCTCAACATACAATATAGTTTATTACAGTTAAATCATACATTTAATAGTAAATTAAAAAAAATGACACGCTTATTACACTAGAATACAACGTGCTATTTTGTAGTAATAAACATAAAATAATTACTGTTGTTTAAAATAATCATACGTATATCTGTTCTGTTTACCAAATCTTACCTGTAATTCACCACTTATTGCGTAAATTGTTTTTATAGCATTCTTTATTTATAGAAATCATTTAATTTATTTATTTCTAAATTTTTTTAAGGCAGTTTGGTAGCCGAAATCAAATAAAAGACTTTTTTTAAATATACGAAGCTTGCTATAATAATTGATAGAAATTCACATTTAATTTATAAAATTTAGCACGGATTATCATTAAATAATTAAAATAATGTAATAAATAAAATATTATTTGACTAGTACTCAACTGTCACTAGATAATACCAGCTTTAAATGATTTTCAAAACATAACCCTGAACTGTAAACTTTATGTTTTATATCGTGAATTCTTTATTTTATTTTTTTTATTTATTAATGTTCAATATCCGTTTGTTGTTATATACCATTAAAAACGCTAGTTTTGCGGACTTAAAGGGGCCGCCATTTTTATTGGCGGACTTAAAGGGGCCGCCATTTTTCCCCTAGTTAATAAACCTAAAACGGTAGTAGTTACTTTTGAAGATACTTTTAAAAAAAATCTCAATAATTTATTTATTGACATAGGCCCGTGGATGTATACGCATTTCTCGTAAACCAATGTTTTAATTGTCTTCGCTTTGGTCACATAACAATAAACTGTAAAAGTTCCCCTAAATGCAGTAACCGTTCTGAATTTCACTCTACCCATTCCTGCCCCAATCCTGATTCATAAAATGTGTACATTGTGTTCTAAAAATACTTTCCAATCCAGACCCAACACTCAGTAACAAATTCAAAACATCCTTCACCCTTTCAATCTGAACCCAGTTGTAAAATCTCAATTTACCCAACTTCTCCTAAATCTTTTATTAAAAAGGGATAACACGTCATTTGAACATGCATCACATTTCTTGGGGTAATCACTACAGAAAAAGAAGGATTTGTGGAAAAATTATTGTGAGTCCTTTTCATACTCTATTCCCATCAATGAAGTTTGGAAAAATATTAAAATATACCAAAAGAGCTCTACTCAGAGACCATCAACTACGGATTGAAAAGAATAATTCCTACCTCCTAGTACCCGTTTCCACTCCCTGTAGAATCCAATAGTATATTGGATTCTTCCTTTACAATTCAAGAATTGAATTGAATTCAAAGATTCTTCTCCACGATCCAATAAAATTCATTATAATATGATTCAAAATTTATCTAAAAGATCTCGATTCCAATTCTTGGAAACTCTTAATCAATTGTTTGAAAGCAATTTGAAGACTCCTATTTTGGAACCACACATAGATCCCAATCTGACTTCTGCTTATCGACCTGTAGCCATGACTTCGTGCATTTTCAAGATTATGGACCACCTTATAAATATCCAACTGGAATGGTGGAGTGAGCTTCATAATATCATTTCAATTCGGGTTCCATAACTGCTACACCAAACGAATATCTCGTAGCAGTTTTTGATGATATCAAGAGTGCGTTCGATAATGTCCTTATTGACTTCCTGCACATTGGCTTGAGTGCCTCAAAGCACCAAAAAGACTGACGCAATACATTGTGAACCTTCTTCACTATAGACATATCACTCTTCTTCCCCATATGCCTGAAATTCTTAGAACAGTCTTTATGGGTCTTCCACAAGGCGCTGTTCTTAGTCCCCTCCTATTTAATATATACACCGTTGGAATCCGAAACATTGTACCCGACATTTAAATTCTCCAATATGATGACGATATTGTCATTTAGTCATCCTTTCGCTCTTTAGATGCAGTTAGATGAAACGTTACAAGAGTTTTTAATTCGATTAAAAGGCACTTTACCTATATTAAATTCTTTCATCTGCCCTTCAATTCCATGCCACACGTCCCTCCTTGAGACAAATGCGATCTTGCCTAACAAATTCTCTTCTTGTTGAGGCAGGTGTCCGTCAATTGCACATTCGGAGGCTCTACCTTGCAAGAAATTTTATTCTCAAAATATTTTCTCGTAATAATCAGCCTCTGATTCTTATATTGACTTCACTATCCTTAAATATTCCAAATTCTAGGTTGTGATGACACAAACCCACTCCTCTTCTTATCATTGCTTATCATCACCTCAATAATATTCCCTTGTATAAATCGCCTTGCCATACCTTACATTGCCTTGTTCAGCCAATTTTTTGGCCCCTTCTATCCACTACAACTGCGGCTTGAACAAGCAGGATGAAAATAATTTTTTTTTTTATTCTTAACTTAATTTTTGACGATTTCATCCACACAAATTACCCGAATTGCCAATATATTTATACTGATGCCTCAAAAACCTTAGACTCCCAAAACATAGGAGCAGCATTTTTCCACAGTAATGTACTCCACATGAGCAAATTTGAACTTGATAATACTACTACATTTTTTCTGTGAAGTACATTACTGTGATTGAAGCCCACACGTACATCGAAATTGTGAATATAGAAAATGCGTTAATTATATCCGACGCCAAAAGTAAAATGTTAGCCCTTTCTGCCAAATTTCCTATTCACACACTCCTATCTCATTTAGAATATTAAGTGTATGTTGTGCAGAGATTTTTTACTGTGTGAATGGAAGGCTGTATGGGATCAAACCAGTTCTATTAAAGGGCGAGCGATTTGGCGAAAATTCCTAAACTACCTAAAATCTCTAAATGTGTCGTATCTAATTTGTCGTTGAGTATTGAGTATCTAATTTCCCTCAATAACTCAAAAATTCTAATCTCCACAAGTCAATTTTTTAAAGCCTCTCACATATCCGTTTAACACTCACTTAAATGTTTGCTCTATCTTATCACATTATACTAATAATGTCTATTGTTACCCCTTCCAAGGCTCTCAACATTTATATTCGCGTTCAATTCCTAGCATCGACGAATCCTCGGTAGCGAATTTCCTACTTTCCTTGAGTCCCTAATCCAGTGTCTATGATTCGTTTCGTATTTTTGTTGGAATTACTATTATTATTATAGTGTTCTTCTTTCCTACCTTTCAACGATATTGCGATATGTACTTATTAATTTCTTTTTCTTCTTGTAGATTTTGTGAATTTATAATATGTTCTTATGAAATATGTTTTGTGTTTATAATTGTACTTATTTTTGTAATTGGCTTTAATGGGAAATTCTGCCCATCGCCAATTAATTTTAAATAAAAAACAAACAAAAAAATCTTCCAAAATATGAAAAAGTGTTTATAAATGTTATGAACTCTTTTAAAGTCTGTAAAACTATGTGAAAATTTTACACGTTTTTTATTAAAATACAAAAGTCTGTGAAAGTGCATGCTCATAACACTGTAAAATACTTTTAAATACTTACAGAGATCAAACTTTAATAAATTTTTTGGAAAATCCCACCAGGTAATTTAGACTATACACACTTGTTTTGTCTCGATGCGTATATAGAAAATTTTGATTGTACTTTCCATTTTCTAAAATTACTTCTTCCTTAGCCTTTTAAACATTCTAGAATATATATATATATATATATATAAGCTATAACATGTAATCTCTCAAACTTTTTAAATTAGGAAAATATCAAAACAGTTGAATAATGAAATCGAAATAGAAAAATTAAAAGTTGAATCGATTAATAAAGAAAATATAGATTTACAACAAGAATTATCAAAGTATAAAGAAATGCACGATACAGTTATTCAAGAATATCGAGATACTTTAAAAATCAATGAAACTGAATTTAATAAAAAAATTGAAGTAAGTTTTACGCATATAATATTCGATTAAGCCTACTTTAAAAAGCAGTATTTATAGAGTAGAAACACATGTAAGACTTTAAAATTACAAAATAATAATTTTTTAGGATTTAACAAATAAATCCAATGAAATTAAAAAAGATATGTACGTAAAAATTGATGCAAAAGAAAAGGAAATTGGTCAACTTCATATGGAAGTAAATCAAATGAAAACACAAATTGATGAATACATGAACGAAATAAAAATCTTAAAAGAAAAATTAGATGGCGCAAATAAAGATAATGATTTCATATTTAATGAAAAAGACTTACCAACTCAATCCGAAGACGATTTGGATTCAACTCCAAACAACGAGATAATTCATAGTGTAAATTATTGAAACAAATTTATCTTATTATATTATAACTTTTATAACTTTTTTTTCCTAATTTATAACTTTTTTTATAGACCCCAATACATAACCAAGAGGGAAACTCAGATACCGATAGCTCGCAAGCATCATTTAGATTTGATGTAAGTGTTAGCTTGTAGTTTTTCAGACTGTAATATCATTATAAGACATTTTAATAATTTTTTGTACAACATTAGAAACTGTATTTTTTTACGATTGATTAAATTCCATGGTAAAATCTATATAAGCACACGTTATGCAAAGTATTAACGCTGACTCGTGAATACTTTGTTTTCGTGTGTGTAAATTATAAATTTATATAAATGCATAGCCTAAAATTGAAAATTTTTGCTTAGAAATTCAAACATACTTTTAAATAGAATATTTAAAATAGGTTTTAGAAAGGAACAATTGCGTTAACGCATTTTTATTGTTTAATATGTTTGTTTGGCACCTAAATATGACAAAATCACAGCGTTCCCTTTTTCTGGGGTGCTCAAAATTTGAGATTTTTATAAGGACACTTTTTTCTAAAAAATTAAACTTACTACTTTTTCAATAATTCATTCATAATTTTTTGGGAGTCATTCTAGCTGAATACATATGGAAAAGAAAAACCATTTATTGAGACATTTTCATTCTAAGAAGGCAACTTTTTCATAATATATTAATTTTTTCTTTTAATTTTCGCCTAAAAAACGGAACCTTGGAAAAGAGGGCTCTTTTTAATTTTATTATAACAAACATATTAAATAATAAAAATGTGTAAACGAAACTGTTTCTTTCTATCCTTAAATTTTCTACATTTAAATAGTCTATCATATTAAATACTCTTTTTAGACGAAAGTATTTTCGAGAAGAACGAACACATTTTCTCAACAATTTGGAACAAAACGCAAAAATCAATTGGAATCTTCAGTAAACAAAGTAAGTAAAAAATAATATTGTACTTGCACTGTGTATATACGGCGGTGATATAAATTCAAACTAAACAGAATAAATAATAATTTAAGAAATAAAAATGTTTATGTAAATGTTGTTAAGCTGTAGTAAAGAACTAAGTGAGAATCTTAAAATAAATTGATCTTGAAATTTTAATGATAATTATTTTATGTTTTTTCTTTTATAAAGAAAGTCTTATTTTTTAATTTATGGCTTTTCTCCATCTTTTTCTAACTTTCGAATTTTCGTATATATTTCGAGTATTTCAAACAATTAACTATGTTGAAATTTATCTTGCTTACTTTTAAATTTTTTTATTATAGAGAGTTAATATGGGAAATATTTTCTCCATGCCAGATTCGTCATCTGGAGAAAAGACGACAAAAGAAACCAAAAAGAACATTGGAAATCGTGTTCTCCGCAATCCAAAATAATTTTCAACTGATTTTATTTACTTAAAAAAATTACAAAATATAATCTCAGTTAATTTTTCATCTTTTTAAGTTTAACTAAATAATTATTTGTTAATCAGAGAATATTGTCACTAATTATAATAGCAAAGAATAATAATTCAATTTGTTATATTAGATTAATTTGTTTCTTGTCTTGATTTCTTAATAGGCAGTTCAGTATTTTTTAGACCAACATTGAAATACATTATGAAAGAACTATATGAAATATCAAACTGCAAAATACAGAATTTCTATATAAAAATTGAAAATAAGAAAAATGTTCATAAATTTTAACAATCTTGCTTCTATTATGGATAAATTTTAACTAGACATCATTAAATTGCAATTTAGTTACTACATTTTTTCTGAAAGTGGAAAAAATTTATGTGTACTTTGATGGCAAAAATTGATTGATGGAGATATAATAAACGAACAAAAACTAGATATACGAGGCAAGGTGGACCGTAGTTTAAGGGTGGCGAGGTAAAAAATTGCATTGTTTCGAATTCCAGCCGAAGTTAAAGTCGTACAAAAATATTCAAAAGAAAAGTTGTAGATAATAAAAAATATACAACATTTTTCAACGGAAGCTCAAAATTTTCGACAAAATGGAAAAAACAGTGTTTTTTTTATTTGTGTATTTTATTCATTTCAGTACAAGCCATTCAGTTTATATAAAATTTGTGACCTAAATAACCATATTTCATTTTATATAAAAAAATATTTGAGACATTACATTTGTTTCGAAAAAAATTACGTTTTTTTTCAAATATCATTGGCTCTTAGAAAAATAAGCGTAGAGTCTTATGGGACTCATGTTTTTATTTTACAATCTGCTTCTCTATAAAATAAAAACATTGTAAATTCAACTTTTAACAATATGCTCAAAAATACATATAAAAAAAATGCATTTGGCAATGTTAAAAAATTGTTTTAATTTATAAAAATTTTGAAAAATTTCTCCACTTTTTAAGTAACTCAATTGAATTATTAATGATACTATGCATTATAGTCAGATGTGCTTATTGAAACAAATTTCGCTAAAATTAAATTAAGATCAACGATTTATTTAGAAAATGATATGATTTGTTAGAATTAGATTTCCATTTTCCATAAAACTTTACAAGATAAAAAAAAAAAACATTAAAAAAAATAAAGAAAACAAAATTTGTATTAAAATTATTTTTAATAGAACATTGATAATAATTCGAAGGATTGGAAATTTATATCTTGACCATTCCTTAATAAGTAATCCTGAAACTTTAAACGACATAAAAATTGTATTTTCCATAAATAAAACTCACACAAGTGTTTAAGGAATCGATCAGAAAATAATCTATTTATATAAAAGCGATATAAAATACACAAAATATAGTAGAAAATTCGGTTAATAAAATCGGAATTTTAAATATTTAGCAACACAATTGATTAAATTTTTTCGATAAACCGAATTTTTGATATTATAACTATAATCTCTCAAAAAAATTAGGAAATTTGTAGAACGTCTTTTAGAAACTTTTTAAACGTCTCATTTTACAAACTTCGGGAAATCATATATTTGATAAAAGGCTAGTTTTTTAGATATTTAATATAATTCGATATTTCAAAGACGGCATTACAATATTGAAAATCATTTTTACTAAAACTCATAATTCCTAATATCCCTGAATATTCCACTAAAAAGAAATGAATAGTTTCATATTACAATTTAACACTTTTTTCCAGATTTTTAGCCAGCCTTCTTACGTATACCTCCTTTCTTTGTTTTCTTTACAGGTCTTCCTCTGGGCCTTGGAATAACTGTCTTCTCATTCGGACTTTTAGGTTTTCGTTTCACATAACGTACAGTAGTATGCACTTTCATATGTAGCTTTAAATTTCCATTTGTTGTAAATGATTTTTCACAAAAACTGCATGGAAATGGCTTTTCTCCAGTATGTGTTAATTCATGTGTAGTTAAAACATTCAATTGTGCAAATTCTTTGTTACATATAAAACACTTATATGGTTTTTCACCTGTATGTGTTCGTTTATGTACATTATAACCATTTTTATCTCTAAAGGTTTTTTGACAAAAATCACACTCATATGGATTTTCACCGGTATGTATACGTTCATGTACTTTCAGTGAACTTGGTTGCGCAAATGATTTTTCACAAACACTACATTGATATGGTTTTTCTCCGGTATGTGATGGCATATGATATTTTAACCCAATTGAATTTTTGTATACTTTGAAACAAATATCACACTCAAAACGTTTCTCCAAAATTTCTTTCGGCAGTTTCATTGTTGGTTCTTTTTCTTCTTTCTTCGCAATAAATTCACTGGAATATGAATTTTCGTCTACACTAGATTCATTTTCTTTTCGTTTAAGGCGAATTTTCAAATTATAAGATTTCTTTTCTTTTTTTACTTTCTTCCTCCCCATCGCGTTGCTTATTTGATTTTTAAACAAACTTTGACAGTTATTGAAAAATAAGCGTGCTTTTTTATTTATGGTAGCAAAGCATCGGTGATAAGATATTTGATAGCAAAATATCGATTAGCCCCATAGAAACCATAGATAACACTACTGAATGCTTATCCTATGTTAAAAAGAAGCACCCATTTGTTATAGGGTAAGATATAAAAAGGTATTCCAATCCAGCAATAAATGATGGGAAATGTGTCAAGATTTTGCGTTGATATCAGGGTGTCAAAAGTACTAACATCTACCAAAAGTCCAAAGTGTCCATAGATTTCACTGTTTATTGTTTTTTTTATATTAATAAAGATTATTATTTTGCAACATTAAAATGGCATTGGTGGTATTTTCTTATCACTTAAATTTATTTATACTAATAAAAATAATTCAAACCATATGTTTCAATGGCAGTTACATAATTACTATATTTTCTTTGAAAAACTTAATGTTTATAATAATTTTTTGAATGCTTTTTCATATTTATAATAATCTAATTAGAATATGGATCTAAACTTTTAAAAATAAATTGTTACATAAATACTTCAAAAACATTTATTTTCAATTTTTATTAACTTATTTATTTTCATTTTTAATATAATGGAGATTTGAAACTTTTATAATGTTAGCACGTAATAATTTTCCTAGTAATTTTATTAGACCCAGCGAACACCATCAGATTTTCTGGTCAGAAGATCTGATGTAACTCTTAACATGTTTTTTATATTAGACCTCGCACACGGTAAGAATTCTACAAAAGTTATCAGATTTTCTGATCAGAAAATCGTATCATGTGCGCATACATATGATGCTGTCTGAAAAAGTATCAGAATTTCTGATCAGAAAATCTTTTTTTTTTTTTATTGAAAAATATAAATGGTTTGAGCTAATAGCTCACTCTGCCGTTAATACATGAAATACAAAATTCTTAAACACTACGCTCCCTTTCGGGAATAAACAAAATTATAATTTTCTTACGTATTAAATTTAAACTGTTCATTTGCGTGAAAACACGTAGAAGGCACTTACTTTTATAATTACATTATAAAAAACAAAAGAAAAAATTAGGATTAATCTTAATATTAGATATTTACATCAATTGAATTAATAAACTTAGGAAGCAATAGGAATTATAGCACTGGGATTCATTTCACTTAAAAAGGATTCGATGTCATAAGGTGGAAAGAATTGTACTTTTATGAGATCATTACTAAGAGATTCTCTAGCTTTTTCATATAATTTGCACTGCCAAAAAACGTGATTGGGGTCCTCAATTTCCTCCCCACAAGAACACTGATCTGAGTTTTGAATCTAGAGAACAATTTTGAATCTAAATAATCTTTTTGGTAACGAGGTATGTCCACTTCTTAATCTATTGATAGACACTATTGACTGTCTTACTGACTGACTTGTAATTATTGAAATATTTTTTTCCTTTTTCTTTACCCGTATTCATACACCAAAGGTTAAATTTATTTTTAATTTTAACCTTCCAAATGGCTTTCAGATCAGAGGCTGGAATTAGTATTTGTGAATCTATACCAACTATTGCACTTTCTTTGGCTACTTTATCAACTGCTTCGTTATATTTGATTCCTGTATGTGCAGGGATCCAATAAAATTTAACTATCTTATTTGAGAAACTAAGATTAAAAAGCTGGTCTTTAATGATTTGTATAATTGGTTTCTGTTTCTCCGCTTTTAAGTAATTTTTAAGAGAAGTGAGAACATTCCTAGAGTCACTAAAAATACAAAAGTCATTTGCATTAATCTGAGAGAATTGATCAAGAGTACTAGATATAGCCATAGCTTCAACCGTAAAGATGGAAGCGTATTTAACTGTACGGTGCTTTCCAACTAACCCGGTAGATGCATTTAACGTTGCAAAGCCTACAGACTCCTGTTCAGGAATTTTAGACCCATCAGTGAACCAACAATTGCCTCTTCTAAGTTCTTGTCTAAATAATATTTCAAATTTCCTATTTGGATCCCGATCATCCTGCAAACTGATTCCTATGTCCAAGTCGACATCAGGAACAAACCAGAGTGAATCATACACATGTGTATAACACCAAGACTTGTCTGATGAAGATATATAAAGCTGAATAGGAATAAGACCCTCGTACGATGATAGAATTAACGGTCTTGGACCTCGAGGAATAAATGTTGGATTGTCCCTGTTTGCTACTAATTTATCAAGCACAGTAATTATAGGATGATTATCGGTAGTTAAAGTTCTGGTTAAGAAATTCATGCAGAGATATTGAAATCTGGGAAAAATAGGTGGTTCTTTAGACTCTGCCAACATAATGTTGACAGGAGTAGATTGTCTATATCCCATAGCTATCCTGAAGGCTTTGTTCTGAATGACTATTAGTTTTCTTACAGATTTTGTTGAGAGAAGATGGAAAAGGAAACCTCCGTACTCCATTCTAGACTTTATGAGGGCCTTGTACAATCTTAACAAAACTGTCGGATCAGCTCCCCTCCAGGTTGTCCTTAAATAGCTAAGAATAGATAAGGCCTTCGCACATCTTACTCTGACATTTTCAACGTGAGAGTCCCAACTGAGTGTATTTTGAAATTGAAGTCCTAACAACTTAAAAACTGGTTTAGATTTGACTACTATATTGCCTATTCTCAGAGACCACTCTTTTGAGATAATTTTAGAATCACGACTAAAGACACATAACTGATATTTATCCTGTGAAGCCTCAAGGCGGCTTGTGTCCAGAAACTTAAGCACATCCTCCATGGTGTTCTCTAAATCCAAGAGACCAAGACCAGGATCCTAGGATTGTTTGTAAAATGTGTCATCGTCCGCGAATTCGCCAACCTGACATCTACCCTGAGGAATAGTATGCAATTTTCCCATATATAAGGAGTAAAGCAGAGGACTCAAGACTCCCTCTTGAGCTAATCCCTTATAGACTGTTCTTTTCTCATCTACATCGCCGTATTTAAGACTTAGAAGCTTACGACTAGCCAAATTATATATTTGGGTTAAAGTAAGACTTGGAATACCTATATTTTTAAGTCTGTCCAAGAGGTCATCCGGAAGAACGTGATCATAAGCTCCCTTTATATCTACCGACAAACTAATCAGCGATTCGTCCTCATCAAAAGCCGAGAGGATCTTGGAATTGAGGAGCACCAGATTATCCATACATGACTTACCACATCTGAAACCAAACTGATTACTAGGCAGATTTTTATGATATTCAAGCCACCAACTAAGTCTTAAGCTAAACATTCTCTCAAAAGTTTTTAGGACGCATGAAGCCAGTGATATAGGTCGTACCTTACTAATATCACTTTTAGGAATGAAACATACCATATACTCGCGCCATTCGTTTGGGAAGAAACCAGAGGCGAAAATCTCATTGTATAGTACCAGAAGAAACTTACGAAGTTCTTGAGGAAGTCTTTTGAGGATCTGATAGTCAATGCCATCAATTCCTGAACTACTTCCACTGTTACCCCTGTCTATTGCTATTTCTAGTTAAATATCTAGGAATGGTTGATCCAAAAATACGTCACCGTTCTCATTGTGAAAATATTCCTGTTTAGGATCCTGGTGAGGAACCCAAAGAGGGCATAGTTGATTAATAGCCAAATTTACATTTTTAATTATCTCTTCCGAATACTCATTGGCTGTAGCAGAGCTATTCCAACGATTCTTAAACCTTTTTAACTTTTTCCAAATAAATGATGGATTAGTATATTTATTAAGTGAATCACAAAATGACATGAAATTATCTTTTTTAATTTTAGCTAACCCAACCTTAGCATTATGTTCAGCTCTAATCAAATTTCTAAAATTATCACGATTACTATTGTGTTTACATTGTAATAATGCAGCTTTTCTCTTTCTAACTAGTTTCTCACACTCAATATCCCACCAGGGAGCTGTACAAGAATTACTAAGCGAATTTACCTTGTTGTTGCTTTTTTTCTTTTTGTGGTTACAAGAGGGGTTGGCTTCCTGAATGCAGTTCTTGACAATTGCAATAAAAGTAGTATATTTAGATATGCAAACTAAATATACTACTTTTATTGCAATTAAGTATGCCACCTGTTAGTCAAAAAAGTAATTAATAAATTTAAAATATTTGAAAGCTCATTGGTTCATTGTGGGTCGTATCCGATAATATGCGTTTGCATAAGATTTTTGTCTGATGTATGATCAAAGTTTCTTATAAGAATTTCTTATAGGACTGTCCGAAGGTGTGCGTTGATCATCAGAATTTCTGATCAAAAAATCATATAGTTGGCGCTTGTCCTTAAAAAATGCTAGTTTTCGGGGAAAATAGTGTTATTATAATATTTTAATTGTTATAATGTTTGAATAATAAACTGTTGAGTTTTTTAGTTGTTATCGATAATTTCATTTACTATAAGACAAAATTGAAAATAAATATTTTTGAAGTATTTACGTAAAAATTTATTTGTTAAAATTACGATTCAAATCCTAATTGGATTATTACAGATATGATAAAGCAATTTCAACTATGTTAACCATTTTTTCCAGAGAAAAATTATATAACTAGCATTAAAATAAATAGTTTTAATTATCATTATTGTTAAGGTGGTGGATTTTATCTTATCTAACTACATTTATTCATATTCAAATCAACTTTATTTTTCCTTATATTATTACTACATGTCAAAACTCTAACTTTTTATTCTTACAACCGACAAACTTAAACTTATCAAAAATAACTAACTAATACCAACATATATAAAATATTACTAGAAATAAATGTGTTATATTTAACACGCCTCCTCACATTTATTTTCTTTTAAACAATTAAGTCCAGTGAATTTCTTAATTCTTCGAATCTTTTCTTACACAATGCTTTAGTAAAAATATCCGCTACATTTTCTTCACTTTTAACCTTAATAATATTAATAAAACCTTCTTTCATACATTCATATACATAATGATAATGCACTTCTATATGCTTCGAATTTTTTGTAAAATTACCATTTTTTACTATGTCTATTACACCTGAGTTGTCTTCATATACATTAAGTGGTTTAACTAAATTAACATCAAAAATTTTTAACAATTCTATAACAAACTTAAGTTCACTAACAGCTTCCGATAATGCTACATATTCTGCAAATGTTGATGCTTTCGTCACACTCTTTTGTTTCCTTGATTTCCAATATATTACATTGCCAAATAATCTCAATACGTAACCAGTTGTGGATTTTCTGTCTAAGTTATCCCCCGCCCAATCGGCGTCAACATAACAATCAAGAACTTTAATATTTTCATTTCTCTTATAAGTCATCTTTAAATTTTTCGTTAAATAAAGATATTGTAAAATTCGTAAAGCATATTTGTAATGTGTCTCGTTATAACAACTTTGAAATTTACTCAAGTAGTTTACACTGAAACTTATATCCGGTCTTGTAGCCGAACTTATATAGAGTAATGCACCAATTAAATATCTATATTTAATGTTCATTTCACAATTATCTGATTTTTCAATTTTCAAATTTACTTCCATAGGTGTACTATATAATTTACTGTTTTCCAAATTATATTTTTTAATTAATGACTCAATATATTTAGTTTGATATAATTTCATTTCATTCGTTTGAGGCTCATAATCTATAGTGATTCCCAAATAATCTTTAATTTTACCAAGATCCTTCATTTTAAACTTTTCCGATAATAAAACTTTAATTTTTTTAATTTCATTTTTATCTTTGCAACAAATTAATAAATCATCAACGAAAATTAATAAATAAATGGTAACTGTTCCATTTTTAAACATATACAAACAAGGATCAATATCACTGCGTTCAAAACCTATACTTTTCAAAAATTCGTCGAGACATTCATACCAAGTTCTAGAGCTTTCTTTTAAACCGTACAACGCTTTTATCAATTTACAAACTCTGTTTGTACCATCTTCATAACCTTTAGGTTGTTTAACATAAACCTCAGAATTTACATTTCCGTTTAAAAAAGCTGTCTCTACATCCATCTGTTCAATTTCTAAACCCATCTGACAACAATATGATAACAAAATCTTCAATGTTTGCATTTTAGCTACAGGAGAATAAGTATCTTCAATTTCATCGGTTTGTTGAAAACCTCTCACAACTAATCTAGCCTTAAATTTATTATCACACTTTTTAGTATAAATCCATTTTACATCTAACACTTTATTATTATCGACATTGTCAACCAATTTCCAAGTTTTATTTCTATTTAAACTATCTATTTCTCTATTCATAGCTTTCCGCCAAATTGTTTTCTCATTACTTTCCATCGCTTCCTCAAATGTACTTGGTACATTTGTACTACAAAAATTAGCAAAAATATAACTATTATACACTTTATAATCTTTTAAATATTCTGGAGGTTTTAAGGTTCGGTCAGATCTACGAACACCCGATACCTCATCACCTTCATTAATATTATCATCATTTTCATTTTCATCATTACTACTTTCACTAGAAGTTAGGCTATTGTTGGTTGTATTATCATCTACATTATCCGTACTATCAGATACATCATCATCTAAACTGATCCATTTTACATTATTTTCAACAAATTCTACATGTCTTGCAACAACTACTCTCCCGTTTAGCAATATACGGTAACCAACATTACTGTATCCTACTAAGATTCCCATATCAGCCTTTTTATCCCATTTAGATTTCCTCTTTTCTTCCGGTATTCTAATAAAAACTTTACTACCGTATAAGCGTAGGTTTGACACATCCGGTTTTTGTTTAAAAAATATTTCATAAGGCGTTCTTTTTTCACTCGTGTTTGCTAACGTACGATTTTTCAAATAAGTTGCCGCGCAAACTATTTCTGGCCAATATTGTTTATCCAAATTTGCTTCTTCTTTTAAACACCGCGACATATTCATTATCGTTCTATTAAACCGTTCCGCGGTTCCATTTAATTCATGTACATAAGGAGGACAATTATTAATACTAATTCCTTTATCTTTCGTGAACTGATAAATCCTATTATTCAAATATTCTTTGCCGTTATCACATCTCAAAATTTTAACTCGTTTTCCCGTTAAATTTTCACATTCATTTACGTATTCAACTAAATAATCATAAACTTCTGTTTTTGATTTCATTGTATATATTTTAGCAATTTTACTGTAATCATCAATAAATGAAACAAAATATTCTTCGCCTTTAAACCCTTTTGTCTTGAAAGGTCCACAAACATCAGTGTGAACTATTTCTAAAATTTCCTTTGCCTTTTGTCTACTATTTTCGAAAGATTTATCATGCATTTTACTTTCTGTACATATTTTACATTTCATTATTTTCGATTCAAGTTTATTAGGTAGACCTTTTAACAATTGATTTTTACACAAAGTATTTAAATAACCAAAATTAACATGGTCTAACATACGATGCCATTTTTCTTTATTGCTCATCTTATTTGTATTTCCATTTGCTATATTAACAAAGGACACTTTTGATTCATTTGATCTCAATTTACTTTTCATGATGTATAAACCTCTCTCTTTGACTGCTACAGCAGTGACTTTACCATTATAATTATCAATAACCTTTGACATCTTTCTTTTAGATATAATCGTATTATTTTCTGTGATTTTACTATAACTTATTAAATTTGATTTCATATCTTTCACATAAAATACATTTTTCATCTCTATTAAATTCATTTGACCAAAAGCATTAAAATAACTAACAACATTTCCTAATTTTGTTGCATTTACCTTTCTATTATCACCTAAGTAAACATTTACTGGTTTTTTAAGTTCAATACATTTATCAAAATATCTTTCGTCATTAATAATATGGTCTGTACAACCACTATCTAAAAGCCACACAATCTCATTAGAATCTACATTTCTTATCTCAGAATTTTGTACCACATGATGCTCAACCGTTGTAACCCATGCAGTATTCTTCTCTTCATTCTGTTGTTGTTGACGTTGCTGAGGAGTTGCTTGTTGCTGCTTATTATTTCTGCGATATCCACGAAAACTGCCACGTCCTCTATAAACACCTCTACCAGTACCTTGCCGTCCTCGTGATGATCTCCATCTTTGATCATCTGATGCTTGTTTATTATTTCTACAATTTCTCTGAATATGACCTGCTTCACCACAGCCATAACATGTCCAATTTTGCTGACTTTTATTCACCATAAATACATTTGATTTTCTACCTGGATTTTCATCTTTTGTAATTTTCATTTCAGCCCATTTCAATTTTACTCTTTACATAATCAGCCGTTTAATCTTCCACTTTTAACGTGTCAATTAAATCACCAATATAACTATATGACTCCGGTAATGTGTTTAACATGTAATTTAATTTTTCTTTTTCAGTTACAGTTGCCCCAGCACTTTTCAACTCATTCACTGTCTTTTCGAAATCACTAAAAAATGTTGCTGAATCATGGTAGTCTTTTAGTCTCAATCTTTCCAATTTATTTCTACATACAATTTGTAATGCCGTTGATTCCTTTAAATACAAACTGTCGAACTTCTTTATTATTTCATATGCAGTTTCTTTATCACTAACAAATTCCAATTGTTTATTTTTCCTTATATTATTACTACATGTCAAAAAACTCTAACTTTTTATTCTTACAACCGACAAACTTAAACTTATCAAAAATAACTAACTAATACCAACATATATAAAATATTACTAGAAATAAATGTGTTATATTTAACAATTATTAACAATAAATTATTATAAGTAGATTGAGGTTATAAAAAATAAAAATATTTAATATCATTATATAGTGTAAAATAAGAATCTTTTTTAATATAAAAAAAACATAAATGGTGGCTACTATGGATACTTCCCATTACGTCAGTCACTTAAATATGTTAGTACTTCTAACCTACTTTTTGGCGGCGCCATGCATTTTATGATTAGATTATCTTACTATTTAATATCCTAATTTAATGTACAGTGACTTGCCTAGATAGAAATAGTGCGGTGAACGAAGGTGTTTGTTTCTATGGGCTATCGCTTTCGCTGCCATTTTGTTCCCAATTGTTTTGTTTATCTAATGTTCTTTAAATACGAACTGTCTACTTTCGAACAATTTCAACTGTGTTATTATTGCTTTTAGGGCTAAAAACCGTTTTAAGAATTATATTATGTTTGCAATATTTTATAATCTCCTCAATAAGTTTATAAAATTTATTTATTTTTATTAAGTTATAGTACCTACATGTCAAAAGTTATTTGTAAAAATGAAACATTTGATTTTCTTTTGAAACTCGAAGAGAACTTCAGAACTATATTCGCTTGATTGTTAGTCAGAAAGGAGATTTAAAAGAGTTCCTTATGAATAAAATGAAACAGGTAGAAACAAAGCATTTTGAAATTTTTCAGACATAATTGTTAATAGATATATCATATTTCCATTAAAAATTCATTAGACTAAAAACAATCAAAAAAGGGAAAAGTATTGAGTAGTAAGTCGATGCAATTGTATTTGAAACACTTTTAATTTCAGTTTTTAAAGTATTTGTAATTTGTTATCTATATTTTGGATTGTGGTATATGATCGAACTGAAATTGGTTGTAAATTATTTGTTATCATGAAAAATAAATATTATATTGACTAATTTAATTAATTGCACACCATCAGTGCTTTAATTCAGAAAAAAAAAAGTTTTTTGCATTTTTTTTAATCAATTTTGATATAAAAATACTAGTTAAAATGTAGAAATTCTTTGTTTGGCTGATTTAAACCATTAAAATTTTGGAAACAAGATGGCGGGCAAATGTGGTAAGATAATATATAAGAACATGTGGTTGATCGCACTGTTAATTTGTTATGACTGAATGCGCCTCACACAGCGAATAGAATTACTAACTATAACACAAATGTTTACAAATTACAATAAATTGCTGATTTTTATATCAAAACTGGATAATGGAGATAAATAAAAAACAAGTTTTATTTACAAAAAATAGTATAATTATATTAACTAAATTAAATTCATTCAAAAAATATAACATTTTATATTCATATTAAGTTTGCCAAAATATTATTATCACAATTATAGAAAATATTAAAATTTTAACGGCTATCAACATTAATTAGTATCATAAATATAATTAAAAATAAAATACACAATCTTTACTATAATCATAATTATTATTATCATCACAATTTTAATTATATAATTAGATTAAAAGGATGAGCATGTTTTTCGAGAATTGGCAGTAGGTAGCAGTTGCAGTTATACTTTCTTGTGGCTGAAATTTGCATTACTTAAGGCTATTGGGATATAGGTGTTGGCTACCTAAACTTGGCGATGTTAATTAACTCTTTTTATTTATTTTTTTCTAAATTGTTTGTTTGTAAATTTTATATAAAAATTTGTTATTTGTTCGATGTTCAATTTCTTATAAAAAATGATTTAAAATTTGCCTGAACACTTAACGATTTTTTTGATTCTTTTGTTTATATATCAATCTTATTGCGTTATTATTTGTTAGATTGAAAAAAACGTTTGTTCGATGTTATTTATATAATTTCAAAGAAAATTTTTGGAGCTAAGAAAGTGGAAAATCAAAGTTCGAATTTTACGGGCTGCAATATTTTCAGTGTCAATCAAAACTTTGAGAAATGAAGCTTGACCAACTTCAGAAACATGCAGGCCAATTACGACCCATTAAAAATTTGTTGTTAATCATTCAATTATTTTGCAAGATAAAATTCCATCTTCATTGCTATTGTCATCTACATTGAAATAAGCAAAATTTCATGCTTTACCCTCTTATCATTATAATAATTGGATAAATTTCGAACGTTGTCAATTCATTACTATGGACCCAAAAATTTTTAATTAATATTTTCAGCAAATAATTTTGGTCAATTATTTTGACTGTTATTCGAAGGATTGTTTATAATATGACGTGCTTAAATCTTTTCAATAATTTTCTTGTATAATTTTTCAGTCAAAATTTTGAGAAAACTAAGCCTGACAATATTTTGATATATGCTGACCATTTATGGCCAATTTTTTAAGCTTAAATCAATCAAAAAAAAAAGCTACTGGTATATATTTTAATGATTTGCTTGAAATAAAATTAATAAATAAATCTCTTAAAATAAATGTACTTAAAGTAAATGGAATTAACTATGGGTTTACGCATGCTTAGTAAGTGATGCCAGAATTCTAAGACTATAGGTTTATAACCCTTCAAAAAATTTGCAGTAGAATTCCAGTAAGCTTTATTTAAAAATGACGAGTGTTGACTTTTGTTGATCTTGAATCGATCTTATAATGAACATAATTTCAGTGGCAGAATGTGATGCTCAATTTTTCCATGCTCAAGTCTATCCAGGCCCTGCAGGTATATATATATTTTTTTTTCCATAAATGATGAAGTCTATTTGAACATGTAAAATATAAGACAAACAACCAATACTTATTATTTACTAACCCTTTTAGTTCAGGAGCTAATGCGAATTTTATTTTATTTTGTTTTTTATTAGAATGATAGGGACCGTTTTCCCGGGTACAAAGTATTAAAAAATTTAATTAATAGAATCAAATATAATAATACGGTGCTACCTAGAAGAAAATACTTTACGCGTCGGCCATTTCCGATAGAATTGGAAAATTTAATCATTGCCGCCTTTAAGGATAACGTCAATTAAAGCCTATGAGTTTGTCCGGTTAGATTAGGCCCATCTATTAAAACAGTCCATAACAGTGTTAATAATAATATAATACTCATATCGCTACAGAAAAGTTCGACGCATAAAGTACGTTAACACCGAATGGAATTTTCAATAGCAAGAATTTTGTCCATTGGAGTGATATAAACCCAAGAGTTTTAAGAGAAACAAACCACCAATACGGATGGTCAATTAATATTTGGGCAGGTGTGATAGATAATTAATATTATTTTATTGTTATTTAGATTTAACTACCATTTGAACCATTTGAACTACCTCAAAGATTAGATGGGCAAAACTATTTAGATTTTTTACAAAATGTTTGCCTGATTTGATTTGATTTCATGCACGATATCTTCTTATTTTGCTAGACCAGTTCGCAACCAGTTGAACGCGGTATATGGAGAAGACTGGATTGGAAGAGGTGGCCCAATTGTTTGGCCACCAAGATCCCCAAATTTAAGTTCCTTCGATTATTTCTTATGCTGATAGCCAAAATAGGCATGAAGAATTGTTGATGCGTTGGGCACACTTACACCAGAAATATTACGGAACGCACCAGCAAACATTCTAAAAAGGGTTCAAGCATGTGTTAATGCAAATGGTTTACATTTCAAACAAAATTTGTAATCAGAGTTAACAAATGACTGACTGACGGACCAACGCACAGCCTAAGCCACTGATCGTATAGACCTGAAACTTAGAAGGTGTATACTTTGTATGACGTAGGCATCCAATAAAAAAGCATTTTCCAAAATATTACTCCTAAGGGGGTGAAAAACGGGGACAAAGTTTGTGTGGGACAACGTGATTCCTTGGTTCAATCTACTTGAATTTTTGTATAAACATTATTTGCTAGAGGCTAAACGGCTAGCCATTTTAATAATTATATAATAATTTTAATATTTTAATTCAAAACAAAGTATAAAGATTTTAATATTATTTATGTACTGAATTCGTTTATGGCGTATTTGTTATTCAATAATCAGATATTCAAAGATAAATATTTGTTTATACTGAACAAGCTGAAAAACCACTAATCGAATGACATTGTAGCATTTAGTCATTTCAGATAAAAACTGTCTGTCTTTTCTGGTATAAATTAAAATTTCTATTCACTTGAAATAATTACTCTGATTTATTATTTTTAATTTCTTACATTTAAATTTTGTTTACTATAAAGGTTATTATTTAGTTTTTTTTTTTTTTAATTTTTGCTTCAGCTACTTTCAGCTATATAGCCATTAAGGGATTATTATTATTGTTATTATTTGTATAGAACAACAGTACACAGTACTGCTAGGTGGTAACCCATCCAAATACAGATTGTGACTGCTGTTGCTTAACTTTATTGATTGATCTAAGCCTGTCATTAAGTTACGTCAGTCCGGTGTCTTATTATTTATTTACTCATTTGTGTAAAATAAATTAACTCAAAAAATATTTATCCAAATGTTATAAAATTTGTTATGCACAATCTTGAAATAAAAACGGACACAGTCGGAGAGTTTTTTGCGGAAAAACATTTCTCAATATTAAATCAAAATTTTTATTTTTAATTAAACTTGTGCACACCGAATTTCATTACATTTGAATAAGTATTTTTTCAGTTATTTTTCCACGAAAATAGCGTTATTATAGAGGTCTCTATCGAAATAACACAGACTCTTAATTGTACACAATAAGCTGTATAAATTTAAATTTTTTTATAAACCTGTGTCTAATCTATCATTTGGGTTTTTATTATTTATTTTAGTGCTGAAAGTACAATCTCCAGAGTATCCAAATAATATAAGAAAATCTTGCTTGTGAATTATCATCCATTGTTTCCATAACGATTTACCAATTTTCAGGGGCGTAGGAGCCGTATGGGCAGGGTGGGCAGCTGCCCACCCAGGAATTTCCCTGGGTGGGCCATGTCCTTTTGTTGAAGAGATTAAAAATTTTATTGCTCTATTACAATTTCGTGTAGGATAATTTTAAGGGCAAAACAATAGTTTTTCACGAAAAATTGACCTTTCTAGTCTAAGAGAGGATTAGATGACTCATCGATAATTTCGAACCTGCCCACCCAGCAAAAATTTCAAACCTGCCCACCCAGCAAAAATTTCGTTCCTACGCCCCTGCCAATTTTATATTAAAATAATAGTTGAAAATATAACATTGAATAGTTCTTTTTTTTAAATAACAAATATGTCGCGCCAATGGCTATGTTACGAAACATGATGGTGTTACTGAGAAGTAAAGTATGATATCAGCATGGATGGTATATGTTTTAAAAGTTCTACAACATCACGATGCCTACAAGCATTAAAAACAAATGTGTTAACAGTAATAATCAGACATCATATGCTACTGCCATCACTGACCATCACTTAAGCTAGGACAAAATCCCAGTGACACCATCTTACGTTCGAAACATAGCCAATGTATTATGTATTATGTATTATCATATGTATTTAGATGGATCACGAAATTTTATACCCCCAATTTTTTTTTTTTCATCTTAAAATTTTTATGTTGAAATATAGTTCGTCGTTTTTATTTGTGCACTATAATCAATTGTTTGTTTTTAATTTGTTTAATAAAAAATGTTTAATTAAAAATATATCTTAGGGGTAGAATTTCAAATCCTTTCTTATCGGATTCCCGGTATTTAGTGTGCACCCGGTACATTATATGCACCTGGTATTTTCCTGGGGTACACCCGGGACCGCGTTCACCCGATAATTTTTGCTGTGGTACACATACACTTGATGAAAGGTATATGGACCTCCTGAACCAAGAATGATTCCGGTAATACTTGAACAATGCGATATGCACACTTTATATAGTTGACAGATACTGCTAGTGAGAAGAGATAAAGAAGTTTTATTTTGAATTTCAAAATTAGATTTTGGTTTCTATGGAAATGATGATTTGTAACACGTGAGAAAAAAAAAGACAAAATATGTTTCACAGCTAGGAACTTTTTGTATTTGAAAATTAAATTGTCGTTTATAGTATTTTCCTTTACTTATTATTTATGTTTCTCACCGTTTAAACGTTCCCTGAACTTTCACGAATATTTCAAGACCAAAATTAGCCAAATCGGTCCAGCCATTCTCTAGTTTTAGCGTGACTAACGAACAGCAATTGATTTGTATATATATATAGATAATAGATAATGACAAAAAAAATTAAAAATGCTTTAAACACCATATATTGCCACAGATGTTTATATATTATCATAGACATATAGATTGCTTATATATATGACAAGTTATTTGAAAAAATCAACACATCGGTACACGGTCATATAAACAGGTTCGGAAAGTCTATGTTAAAAAAGTATGCCAAAAGTGTATAATTAACCGCTGCAAATGCAAGTAGAAAATACTATTTACCACCACTAACTACTGACAGTACCACTCCTGATACACACGAATAGACTCACATTTTTATACACACTCAGGTTATATTTTCCGACCTGTTTTTTTATAAAAAATCGCTATTTTAAACATACATTTATTTTTAAATGGCCGGAATAAAGGAAGAGGTTCTTTCTGAATTCGCATGTATGTATCTTTATGATTAATAAATAATTGTGTATTTGAATAAATCATATAGTACATGTTTTATCACAAAGTTATACATAAGTGATATTTTATCAATATGAACTCGATGTAATTAAAAAATAATTTATTTTCAAAAATGTTTCAAATAAGTCGTTTATTTTGAAAAAACAACTTTTTATTTTCATTCTATCTCTTATTGTTTATAAGTTGGAAAGCTACATTGGAACTAATTGACCGATTTTGCTTATTCGAATTTAAACTCACTTTATACGGCTAGAATATGTCACTAAAATTTCAGCTCGGTATCTCTTTTAGTTTTTTAGCTAAAATATACCTAACATATAGACGGAATTTGACTAATTAGGTAATTCTATGAATACCTATACCTATACCAAATTTTTATAGTAATACTAATTGTCTCACGAGACGAATAACATAAAATATAATTAACGGGTCAGTTAATTAATCCTATTATTGTACGTTACTTGTATTAAAACATGGGAATGTTTGCTATGTCAGTATATCTCACAAAGGCAATACAGCCACTTCGTTATAATTCTTATATATAATTATATTTTCTTATCGAAATTTTAATGTTTTTTATGAATTAAATAAATTCATATAACGATAAATTAATATACCTTATTATTGTCTGTTTAATTCACGGAACTCAAAATTTGAAGAATTAAAATAATAATACTATTTTTTTGCAAATAAAATTCGTTTTTTACTTATCGTCATTATCCAATTTTGATATACAAATCGGCTATTTAATATATTTACTTAAGAAATTTTTTCGGATAAAAATTTCGACAAGTACTAGATTATCATGTCAATATTGTGTCTACCAAATTTTATAACATTTGGATAAGTATTTTTTGAGTTATTTATGCTCAAAAATTAAATGCAGGTACATAACTGCTGTTGGTTTTAATGTCAATATTGTGCATACCAAATTTCATAACATTTGGATAAGTATTTTTTTATTTATTTGTGCCGCGAAATAAATATTCAAACGTTATAACACTTGGTATGCACAATATTTACATGAAAAACTCTTCGCAAGCACTAGGTTTTCATGTCAATATTGCGCATACCAAATTTCATAACACTTGGAAAAAAAAACCTTAGAAAAAAAATGTTTATATTAACCGAAAAAATTTTGTTACAATAATTTTTTGTAAAAAGTGGTAATTAGCTTAATATTTAGTGTTAGTATTTGATATGGCATTCCACAAATTAAAACTCAATTCAATTAAGAATTTTCTAAGTCTTTAATTTTTTCTTTATATAATCAAAATATATACCAAATACATTAATATTTATGTAAAGAAATTTATGTGGTAGGATTAAAAAAAAAATTATAACAAAACAATTTTATTAATATTATAAAGAAACAATAAATATATACATTCCTTTGAAAATATTAGCCTTTATTTAAAATTAATAGAGATATTTAAGTTTATTAAATAGCAATAAAATTTTTTAATTTCGATCTCCATGTAGATTTTTATTTTCTTCGGATTTATTTTTTTGTTCCATAAGAATAGACGTTTCTCGTTTTAGCTCACTGATCACCCATGACAATATTTCAGGTGGTATACCCTCTTCACATAAACGTATACAACACATTAAAACATCTGGATCCAACCCAGTTTTCAATAAGTTCGATATTTCATATATATATGTAAATGTTTCACGTGCATCTTTTAAGATTTGAGAATCTTTTTCAGGCATTCTGCTTGTCATTACTAAAAAAATCAAATACATGCTTATCAAATCAAAACATTTATAACATTAATCAATTAAAAGTTTTAGAATTTTGGAGAAAGTAATACAAGCTTCATTATTTGTTTTAATTTTAAGTTAATGCTCGAACCAAAAATAGATTGAAGACTCTTGCCTTCTACAGAATATAATTTTTTAAACTATTCACAAATTATATTATACCTAAAGGCGTTTCAGGATGACGCATTATTTCAGCTTTGAGTTGTTCGGATTGAAAATAATCTTGAATTCTTTATTGCTAATTAAATTAATATTACTGAAATGTTAAACAGATATAGTAATTTCAATTGATTATACCACATAATTTTTTTATTTTTACGGATAATTCATAAAGTTTACTTGAAAACTAAAATATAATAATTAACTGTTTCATTGCACAATAAAGCACATATAACACTTTAATTCTTTTATTCTTATTTACGCTTCCCGAATTAGTTTCTGGCATTTATAAATCCATGTAGTAGTTCATAATTGAATATGCAATTTCTAAAAGGGCTATTTTTTAATTTCCAGGAAATTAAAAAAACTATTTTTATAGTGTAAGATAAGTGTAAGATATCATTTAAGGCAATAATTTCGGAAAAGGCACAACAGCTTTATACTTGTTATAATTAATACTTAAAATATACTGTTTTCGAGTATTATAAGTGCAGGGTGTGACGCTTTTGTCAAAATATGTGAGATGTGGGTAAGACCTAAAATTTTTTGAATACATAAAAGTGGATTTATGAGCTTCTATGGCCGTTTGTATTCTTTGATAACATTTATTATTTAATGAAAACTTTGTTATTTATTTTTTTAAATTAAAATAAGTAATTAATTAAACAATATCTCAAGTAAATTTTAAAGTTCGTTTTAGAGTAGTAACTGCTTCTCTCCATAGGAAAAGTCACGTCCACGGCAGATTTCATAATCTGCGATTTTAGTTAGAGTATAAGTGTAGATATTAGCAAATTTTCTATGAATTTAAAAAATTTTTAATTAGACACTATACATTTTTAAACAAAAATTATGACACACGATATATTCGATTTCTATTTAGGTTCACAAATCCCAGAATTATTATATAATTTAAATTTAATTAAAACTAATTATCTATCAATAGTTTTAGCCATTTATTAGTTTTGAGCCACAAATAACTCAACAAATACTTATATAAATGTTATGAAATTTGGTATGTACAATATTAACATGAAAACCTGGTGCTTGTGAAAGATATTTTGTTAAAAAAACATTTCTAAATTAAAATTAAATTTTGATTTTTATCTTAGAAATTTTTTTCTGGAGAAACTCTTCAACCACTTCATTTCAATATTGTACATACTAAATTTCATAACATTTGGTCAAGTATCTTTTGAGTTATTTCTACTGGAAAATGTTTTAGAATAGAACATGTTATTTAAATTAACAGCTGTTTAGAAGCACACTCCTTTATGCCAAGACAACAGCTGTTTATAAACCGCCTTAAAATCATAAACCGAAACGTGACACCTAAATTGTATAGAAGGGCGTAAATTGCGTGGAATCTTACCACAATTAAAATGAAGCTCAAAGAAAAATAGAAGAAAAGCACTTACACAAATTCTTTTTACTTTATATTTTTTGAAAATTTAAATTCTTCACAAAAATAAAAACCCCTGTCAGACTACATTAAACGTCAAAACTATTTGTAGAGAACATGCGCAAAGTTTAATAAATATCAAACTACACACATGTGGAAAACTTTCAAGAATGTTTTAAATAGCTTAATTCCTAATTTATGAAATAAATTATCAATTGTTAGTAAAGATGGGCAAAAAACGTACGAATTCTGAAGCAGTAGAAGTGAAAGAAAGTAAAAAATTTGCATATGAAGAAATTTGCAAAGAAGAAGAAAGGTATTGTTTATTTTTATAGGTTATTTTTATAGACAAGTTTTCGATTTATTTTTTTATTTTTGAAACTCTAATAAATTAAACTTTGCTACATAAATATTTAAGTATCGTCCAGTGTTTTATTTATTATGTAAAACTTATTATAGACTTTCCAAGTTACTGTTTGGAGATGTTAAAGAAGTAATCAACACTGGTGCTGTTGAAAAACCCATCGAAAATGTACATGAATCAACAGCGGCTTGGGAGGATGAAGATGATGCTTCAATTACCGTAAAAACTGCTCTCAAATCTCAAAAGCGTAAATTACCCGATGGCGGAATAAACGAAAAAGAAAACACTTATTCCAGTTTATTAAAACATAAGTACACAAATTTGGTCGGAACCCCAAATTGGGCCAAACTTGATAAAATTGTCGATGATGATTCTGATGATGAAATATTGCGAAGTTGTGGTCATATTGCATCCAGTTCAACAGAAAATACTTTAAAAAAAGGGACTTTAGAAATTAAACAGTTGACAGACTTAAATGCCGAAACTTATACAGAAGGGCCTTTTATTCATTCATTAGAATTTCACCCCACGTCGACAGTAGGTCTAGTGGCTGGGCCTTCCGCAATTTTTTCACTTTTCGCTGTAGATGGAAAACGCAATAATAAAATCCATAGCGTGAAGCTAGATCAATTTCCAATCAAATGTGCCAAATTTAATGGAGATGAAATTGTTTTTGGTTCGCCGAGGCATAACTATATGTACATATATGATCTGGAAAAAGCTGAAGCTCAAAGAATTTTTTTACCACAAGATATGACGAACATGCAACTATTTGAAATTTCTCCATGTGGAAATTATATTGCTGTAAGTGGACGATTTGGAGAATTATTTTTATTAAATGCAAAGTCCAAGGAGAAAATTGGAAATTTCAAACAAGATTCAAAATTACGTGCACTTGCTTTTACTCCAGATAGTAATCATATTTACGCTCACAGCGAAACGGGAACAGTAACCGTTTGGGACGTTAGAATGCAACGTGTGTCAAGTCGGTGGTATGACGATGGGTGTATTCAAGGATCAAGTATTGATATTTCACCTTGTGGGCAATATGTTGCTACTGGTTCATTTGAAGGAGTTGTTAATCTTTATGAAAAACGTTCTTTAGATGTTGAGAATCCCAAACCGTTAAAGGCAATTTTAAATTTAACAACGCGTATCACGAATTTGAAATTTAATTCAACATCGGAGATTTTAGCATTTTCATCAAGAGAAAAAGATGGCGACGTTAAATTATTACATGTTAACAGCCAAACGGTTTTTAGTAATTTCCCTGGAGTTAATTCGAAATTAAATAAAGTCAATTCGTTAACATTTTCACCGTTAAGTGGGTATTTTGCTGTGGGAAATAACAAATCGAAAGTTATGTTATACAGATTAAAACATTATGCTAGTTATTAAAATTATAATATTTTCTTACAAAATTTGGTTTATTTATATTCATTTTTCCTTACAACTCAACTAACGCATTAAGTGCTATGAGGGATAAGAAAGTATCATTAGGATTATGGCTTCTCAGCTAAGTAAAAATTTCGAAAAAATTTTTTTCAATTCAATCGTATATTTAAGTTAATCAACAATAAACTAATATTAAGCAATATTAGCACACTCCGAAATTAACTTCCAGATCCGTTCTAGAAGTGTATATTAGTTCCATAGTCCATTTTGTTTATTATGGCAGGCATACTCGAACGTTTAATTTTAAATGAATGAACAAACGTTTTAAAAACTTTTATATTGGACTTATAATTTACTGAACTCAAAAGCTCTCCAAACACCGATAATTTATTTTTCCGACTATATGCTTGTAATATTAATCATTTCCATCACGTATAGAATCTTGAAAAGGGATTAAATTTGTTTTTAGTCATGAAATTTTAATTACTTCTTTGGAAAAATTGAATTTTTACTAAAGTTACTATTCGTAAATTATAATTTTTTTAGTTAAAAATATTTCTTATTTAGTTTAAACGATTATTTTTATGAAAATATCAGTAAGGTCATAGTATCAAGTTGAGACAAAAAAAATAATATCCGTCATATTTCGATGTGAAATTTTTTTTACATTTATCATAAGTCATATACAAATTTTTAGCATTTAGTTCATCATCCTGAAAAACGACGCTAGGTTAATTTATTAAATTTGACTCACAAAATGTTGACAACTAAGCTAAATTATAAAAGTATTTGGCCATTACATGAAAACTGTATCTCCGATACAGCAATTAATTGGTGAAACGTTTCACTTATGATTAACAAATGTTTATAAAGATCTGTCCAGTAGATTTGCGCGTCTAAATGATTTATAGACACAGATACCAAACAAAAAAACTCAGAAGGCTCCCAAGTATAGAAAAATTAACTTTTTTTTTAAACGAACACAACACTTCTGCTGTTGATAGATATAGCTCGTTAATAAAATATGTACATAGATGAGTGCACTTGAGTACTAGATAACATTATTTCCACAGTATAAAAAAATATGCTTTGAGCATTGCTGATTACTTGGAATACTTCATACTTCGATAGTTGGATTTTTTCTAAATAACGATATTTTAGTGTTCTGGTAGATTTAGACAGATAGATTTATTACAGGTACCATAGTGAGTTCGTTTTTCAAGATATTTGCTTTCTACTATTTGATAATTTATACAAAAAAAAAAAAATAGGTTGACATAATACATGGTAGTAAGCTTAGTGAGATATAAACTAAATTTTTCTTAATCTCAATTTGATTTTCATTGGATCTATTCAAATTTTTTTAGTTATTCTAGTTTTAGAGTATTTTTTATAATAGATTTGTAATTTTAATAAAATGTATGGGCGAAACGAAACTAAGTATACCGCACCGTGGTATATCGGGGATGACAAAAGTTGCCGATGTTTCATATTAATGAACTAGAAAATTTGACAATATTGAAAAATAAAATCAATTTTACATGTAAAGGAATGTTTTTATTTACATTATCTGATACATTTTACACCAAAAACCAAATACATAAGTTTTAAAACATTTAAATACTGAAATTACTAATCTCAACTTAAAATATATACACAGTATCCTAAAAAACAAGTAAAAGAAATTTAATTCCTTTTAAAGAACACCTCCATTGTGCATACTTATAATACTCAGTTATTATAAAATTAACCTCGTGGAGTTCCAAGCATATCTTCTGGATTAAACATTCCCTAAAAATAAAATTGTATTAAATCGTATAAGGATGGTGCTTCGAAAGTAGAATAAATTCATTAATGGAAAATAATTTTCCAATAACAAAAAAATATTAAGATGGGAACCACAGAATAGCTGTAGATGCAGCCCAATGCATCTATAGCTATGGGTCTTCTGTACCTTTCTTTAGAATTTAGAACACTCCATCACCAGATAATTTTCCGGAATAAATTTAAACCCAACTTCATTATCGGCATAACAAGTTTTAAAAATTTACCAAAAAAAAAAAACCATTGAGGAAATAAAATATATGTGCCATATCGTCGTTTCAAAATAAACTTTAGATGGATTTACAAAAGTAGGGACAACAGACGACCTATGATAGATGAATGATTTCGTCACGTTTAATTTTTTAAAGTGATGAATTAGGTACTCAGGTACTAGTTGAATAATCTTAGTTAAATGAAAATTTATTTTAAACGTGTAAAATTTTCTTTGGGCAATTTTTTTTGTTTGGATTTTGCTTGGATTATAATAAAAAATCAGCTTATCAATTCTGTTTAATAAGATCCAAACAAACTCCATACAATATTTTGCTGAAAATGTCATGGAATAGTCAGGGAAAATGGCAAATTATACCAATAGAAAAAATTCAAAATTCAGTGGGGGAATTTTTCTGGATCATCAAAATATAAATTTTATTTGTTGTAAAGATTCGTAATAATTATTCTAAATATTTTAATATATCCGATTATGATCACTGTCCACTTTTAAAATCACTGTTCAGGCCTAGATTAAGCGACCAAAATTTTAATTTGCAATCTTTCATTTTTGAGCTATTATAATGGCGGGCATACAAATAAAAATATTAACTTATTAGATTAACGCATTATCTTTGAAAATAGAATGCAATATTTTTTAGTGTTTTAAACTTTATTTATACTACCAGTCTGGGTACACACATAAGCATATTATAAGTTTTATAAATACATCTAAAAATTTATATATGGCTTCATTAAAAATTAGTAAAACAAATTTTTATTTACGAAAATTCTGAAAAGGAGCCGTTATCTTTTCAGAGCTCGTATAATTTTCGTTTGATATCAAAAACATCAAATTGACGGAAGTTTTTATTTTTTGTTATTTAATAGACAAACCATTCAATAGCAAATATTAAAATCATTATGTCCACTAGGATATAAAACCTGGTGACTGTTCTCCGACAACTTGAAAACTGCAAAACTTAGATTGTCGGACAACGGACATTCCGTTTTATAACGTGTTGGACAAATTTATTTTTGCATTTTTTGTTGAATGGTCTTAAAATTACAATAACAAAGAAACGGATATCATCAAAGGTTTAAGGCTTTTGGACGCAATCGAACATTTTACGGGTCCCGAAAAAGAAAACGCCTTACTTTTTAGAATTTTCGCAAAGTTGTTACATTAATCATAATTAAGCCATAATTTTTTAATGGATATTATAAATGATATCATATACTTATGGTCACCCAAACTAATGAATATTGTAGAAGTTAATTTTAGGTGAGAAAGGGTAACCACACCTGTATATATTCATAAGTAGTAGTACCCCGTTTATTCAAAATAATATCTCATGGACGATTCTCATGCCATTTATAAAATAAGGAAAACAATTTAACTTTTGTTATTTTTAAAATGAGTTTTATCATATGATATAACTCATTTTATTACTTTGTCATTCTACTTTAAACTCTAGCTAAACTATATTTAAAATGAATTACAAAATCCCACGCGAACACATAACAAAACTATTTCATAAAAAATAAAATAAAATAAAAACGTAAAAATCAAAACTGAATGCCGAATTACTAAGGAATTGTTTTTCTTTTCCTTCTTGAATCAAGAAAATAATTTTGTTTTTCCTTGGAATTCGATTCAACTTTTTGATTATTCTTAATTTTTTAGATTATCAATTTGGATATTCAAAATACCTTTGCACGTCGTAAAATCGAGTCTTTACTAGCATCATATGGATGATCCTTCGAAGGGATTTCTAGAATAGATGGGACAGGTTGTGAATGTGAATCTATCACATGACGAATCAATTCAGCAACATTTTGATTAATCAAAATGATATCAATATCATCACGTTTGACAAATCGTCTGAAACAATCTTCAATTTCACTGGCTGGAGTATCTAAACAAGAAAAAAAAATATTTTACAAATGATTAAATATTGATGATTATTCCTTACTTTTATCAACAACCATAAAATTTGGGTGACGATTTTTATTTATTTCTCCAACACCACCCAATAAAAATCCAACACAAGTATCCTAAAATATTCCTCCATAAATTTATTGAAATTTTATTGAAAATGTTAAAATCATACCTCATCTCCAATTACAGATATTAATTTTCCTTTAATTGCTGAATGTAATGCCATTTTAAATTGATTTTTCTCAGATTTACAATATTTTGGGTTAAATGATAGTAGAAGTCAGCTGACCAATTTTTATATCATGAGCTTTACAGAAACGATTACAAAATTCATTAGCATTTTTGTATAAACATATTCATAGAGCAAGTTTTTTTAAAGATTTAAACAATTCTTTAGGCAAATCAAGGAAGTTAAATTTCTACATTTCTGTTCAACTTGAAAAATTTCTTATTTAGAATTTTTTTTCTTATGTTTAATGAGAATTTCTTATTTTTAATGAGAATTTTGTAATCATCTATAGATTGTACTCAGTGTTACTTATTATAGTGAAGGTCAAATATACAATGCAACAAAATGTTGCCTGTAATGAACGGTTTTAGTTATATTAGTTATGTTCGTGGACTTTCACCGTTTTGATGAGAATTTAAAAAGTCCACGAACATAATAATTGTATGACTGTGCTTTAAACTATGAAGATTTTAGTATTTTGCTAAAATAGGGAACTTTTATAAAAAAATAAATTATAATGAATTAGTATTTGAAGAAAAAAATAAAAGTTGAATTTCCAATCTAATGTTTTTACAGTGATTTTAAGTTCCAATTTCATGCAATAAAATAACAATGATTACAATACTAGCTTTATATCAAATATATATATCTATATATTTTTTGGATATCAAGAGGGGAATATGCATTACTGATACTCCATTGGCTAACTACTGCCTACTCCATTATTGTCAATGTGAACGTCGTCTTGATCAATCTTCTTGGAGAATCTTCATAATCTTGGCCACTGCATCGGCCAATGCTTCCGATTTCCCTCACAGCGAACTATCAGACCGACGAGGGTTTCTGATATATATATGAAGATAAAATTTTACTCTTAAATGAACAAACCAACATCACTATTATTAAAACGTTTACTAATTTTTCTAAAATCGGTAATTATTGTCAAGACTGTTCAGGAACTGGAATTTTTTATTATTGATTTTTATTTTATTTTATCCCGCCGACTACCGTATTCGGGTATTATTCAATATTGCATTACAGGCATCTTAATGAAATAATTTCACAAATTTTTGACCTGAATATATTTGATCGATCTGACTGAGGTTACGTGAAGCTTAGTTTGTCACATGTTTGTGGTTATATTTATATTCGACGTATAACATGTATAACACTAGATATTTTGAAATACTTCTATATCAATGCTATCAATGCTTTCTACATTAGTGTTTCTTGTTATCAAAACTTGATTATATAATTTCAAATTCCAGATAATGAATGTAGTTGTATTCAATGATATAGTGACTAATGGGCATTACGAGGCCATGTCGCCATAGGGGCTCGAAATATCACTTAAAAAATATTAAATAATTATTAAAAGTTATTAAAAAATAAATAACATGGTATTTATTGAAATTTTAAAATTTTAGTTTAATATTAAAATATGGAGGATATTCAATTGAAACATCGCACTCAAAAAGGGAATTAGCTATCTGCAAACTTGTGGAACATTCATCCTAAATATCCTACAGCTTTTTATTTTAACGGGATACATATAAGCAAAGCCGTAATTTTTATTCTAGATCATTTCCCTTTGTTGATTTATCCAGATAAAAATTTTTTAATGATATAAAATCTAAGAAATTTGGATGAGGGCCAAAATTATGAAAGTAACAAAATACAATTTTGTAACAGGTTATGCAAAATAAGCATTCACCTGATTTTTTAGTTGTCCTTAGTTTTATATAATATACCAGTTTCACTCTAACACAAAGCAACCATTGTAATTAATATTTTTTTCTTTTTCTACTACATAACACTTAAATGTTTTTATACATGTGTAGTCATGTTCCTTTTAAATTCGGCTAAGTTTGTGCGCATCATTGGTAAAAAGGGTAACAACAACGTGGTTTGTTTGGAACAGGCAAGAAAGGTGATGAAATAATATTGGAAAATGAGAAAAAGGTTATGAAAATTTGGAAAGAAAGGCATAAAAAATTGATACGGAAAAAGTAAAAAGGTTAAATACTTCATTTTATTTTAAAATATTTAATAAATTCTTTCATTGTTTTCGCATGAAATAAATCTAATTAAACGGATTAATTAAAATTTTAGCGGTGTTTTCACTCTTATTTTAAATAAGATTATATGCAAATTTAAATTTTTCCATTATTTTATTATCAGTTTTCTGAAAAAGAAAAAATTAACATCGATTTCAATTTTTTTTTTTTTTTTTTTTGGAATTACCCGGTTTAGTGTTGTAAATATAATTGCAAGTAAAAAAAACATTCAATTGCATTTGATAATGATTTGTAAACAAAAAAGTTTTAAATTGTATCTATTTTTTTTTCTTCTATTATTAAAATTTAAAAGGACTTTATTTAATATGTACTGAAAATTTTGTTTATAATATAAAACAATTAAATACGTGAAACGATATTCAAACGTTATAAAATTTCATTTTTATTGATAAAAAGCTAATATTTAAAATATCTGTTACATTGAAATGCACTAACATACTGATCTAAATGTTACTAAATTGTGAACTAATTTTTAATTTCTGATTGGTTATCTGTAAAACAATTAAAATGATAAAAAGATCGTTACAACTTTTAAATATATTTAACAATAATGTTTTATTTATTTAACAATAATGTAATTTATTTGTTTAATTTATGAATATCGAATAGCTTTTCGTTGTAATCACCATAAGCTACAAAACCATAGATCTATTTAAAAAATATATTAATTTATTCAAACAATGCCTCTTTAATTACAAATAATTAATAGTTTACAATATTATTTAAATTTCTTTAAGTAATCATTACCGAGTAATGACGTAATTGTTATATCCGTGGATGAAACTTATAAAAAAAAGATGTAATTAAGTTTAATATTTCTGTTAATTCTATTATAAAATTATAGGTTTTTAAAAAAATGCCAAATATCTAAACCTTTTTACGGAAATACTACTATAGTTTTTGAATATTAGAGGTAATGCAGAATGTGATCTCTTTTTTCATTTGAAAATTTCTAGGTAAAAATTGGGAAAATTACGTTTTAGTTGAATTTTTAAGAGTTTGATTAGTGCAGCCCTAACAGTTTTTATTGAAATGAAGCCTAAAAGATTCGATTTATTATTTTACTTACTAAGGGCGTTTGCCAGCTTTACAGTTTTTCATTTTGAAACTGTTAATGTCTGCCATTAACAAATATAAATGTGAAATACTATTAAAAGGTTTATCTCCAATTATCTTTTATAAACTCAAATTCGTATAAATTGAACAAAAAAGAATTGTCTTTCAAAATAGGAAACTTAAATTCCGAAATTTTTCATAATTTTCACATTGAAATATCTCGATCAATTTTTGATGAGCCAAGTTTATTCATATTCAGAGCCAAGTATCCATTCTTTTTTGCTTTCATTGAATAGTGGAACGGGCATGGAATGTTTTTAAAATTATAAGTAATCGAAACAAATTTCTTGATATCGAGGTATCTTGATATATTCATGAAGAAACTATTAAGTACGCAGTGCCGGACTAAGCAACCCCAAGGTACGTAGGAAATTCAAACAGCGGGGCGCTTGAATGACATTACTTATTAAACTTTGGAATGGAATGTATATAAAACAATATTTGCCCAAAAAACTTTTTCTGATTAGCATGCTCAAAAAGAGCTGTTTTTGAACATGCTTAAAGTATCTAAAATTTCCCTTTCAACAACTTTCAACTTTTTGAAATTTTTATCGCATGGCTCTAAATGACGGTAGTTTTATACTTTTAATCATTAACAAAAAATTGTATAATTTCGCAGTACCAATTTGATAGAAAATCCATATCCATAATATAAATAAAATGTAGGTATATTTCAAGAAATATTTTCAAAAAATCGTACGTTAGGATGAGCAAACAAAATATTTTGAAGAAAATAAATTCATTTTAGATTACTATTTTAATCGTACTATAATTATTAAAATGAATATTCAATTTAAATTTCTAGATAATATTTTTCAATTATCATTTTCAATTTACACCGCTAGTATAAATTTTAATAATTTTATTTAATAGGAATTCGATATTTTTTTAAACTATACATTCGTAAGTGATTTTTTGTTTTTTTTTTTGAATAAATAAAAATATGTATTTAATTTAATTTAGAAATTTGTTAACATAATGGCGACAAAAGAATTAAAATCACCAACGGAGATGCCGTTAATAAATCCAGTGGAGGAGAATCATAAATCACCAAAAATTGTTTCAACACCAGAGGAAAAAGTTCGTATGAAAAAAGAATTAGGTTTATTGGAAGGCGTTGCAATCATTTTAGGGATTATTTTGGGATCAGGTTAGTATTTTTTGTTAATAATTTTTGAACCTCTGACTTAAAAGAGGAGCGTCCATAAGTTTAAAATTTATTTTTAATGTTTTCTGGTCTGTGATATCGTTGCTCCCTAATGCATTAACCAAATATTATTGTTTTATTGAAGTGCCTTATTTGAAAGCCGATTAATGGTGCGGGTTAAGTAGTAGCATCGAGCAGGTATACCATAGATTTGATAAAATTAATTAAAAAATAATAAAAAATTTTTATTGAAATTTTACTAAAAAATGATCAAATCTATGGTAAAATCTTTGTTATCAAACCACGGACTTTTCTCGGCACTTCTAATTTTCTAACTTCTAAACCACATTATATTAAGTTTATTTTGTAGAAAGTCCCAAGAAAATAGAAATTAATATCAAAAATATTTCTCCCCTTATACTATAATAATTTTTGTTCCAAGTATTTTTCTGTATCCTCATCTACTATAACCGGCTGAGAGTTGGTGGGTGATTTGAGTGGTATTTCTGCAAGACTATAATTTTATTTTTAGTGATGAATCATAGTAGGTATGGGAAGTTCGAAGATTACATTCCTGACAGGAATCAATTTGCACGTTATCAGCTTTTATACATTTGAAAGTATTGAAAATTGAGTTGTTACAGATAGATGTATATGAAATATGTATACATGTACGTGTGAAAAGATGCTCTGGCTCCGTTCTTTTTAATAATAGCTAAAAAAGAATATCCTTTTTATCTAAAATTTTGTGCTTTAAATTTTTTCTTACCCAACTCAATTCCTACATCTTTCAAATGTATAAAAGCTGATAACGTACAGGACTAATTTCTGTCAGAACGAAGTTTCTGTACTTCACATACTATATATGATTTATCATTGAAAAAATTACAGGTTTATAGAAAGATCGTTACACAAGTCGCCCACAAGCTGTTATATTTAAAAAAATGAGTTGAACCTATTTCGTAGAAAAGATTTTAATTTTTATAAATGCTGTTTTTTAATTCGCAGCATGCTTTTTAAATACAATTCATATATAATTGATATATAAATGACAAATTAAAAAATGTCATTTTATATTACATAAGCTATTTTTATTTGGCACGTTTGGTAATGTAATATTTCTCATAAAATTCATTAATTAATATTTGAAATATTCAAGGAAATATTAATATTGAATTTGTAATTTGATAGATATATTTATTTTACTGTTGATAAAATTTATATCTAATAGCTTTAGGCACATCGCACATGACGCGATTTAAAATAAAAACTTGTCAATGCTTGTTTATAAACAAAAAAAAAAGGTTAGATAAACCATATAGAACAGGCTTAATCGGTGCATCTTATAAAGCAGATCATAAATTTTTTTAAATACATACATATGCTTTAAAGAAAAGGAACGAAGAGTAGCGAGTATTAAGTAAATGCTTATAATATCCTGCAATATTTATATCGTTGAATACATGCTATACTTTTATCACATATATGGTATTGTTCCAGCTGTTGTGTCGAATACGGATAGAGATTACTTTCCATAAGAAAATTACATGTACGAAATCGCACTGTGTAAGATATGCATAATCAAATACTGAAATCGTAAGAATTCCATCATGATGCGACAACAATCGTATGTAATTTTACATTCGTAAGCAACGTTGTCAAATACATAAGAGCTTTCACCTATAGCATTACTCAGTTAAATGCTGAACCTAAAAAATTTCTAGACATATTTATTATTTGTGGATAGCAAAAAGGGAAAAACCTCTTTCTCTAGGTATACTTCTTCTAATTGTTGTAGGAACGTTGCAATAGATACAACATTTCTTCATTATGGCAATAATGACGTTCTGCAAGAGTTTATAAACTTATTTTCGTATAACACTTTTCAAGCGTCAATATTAATTTCATTCATTTCAATGACAGGGTAAATAAACAGAAATTAACTTTAGACTTATTTTATAAAATTAACCCAATACATCTTATACTATTAAATACTGATATTATTATTATTTTATGTTTACAAAATGAACTGTAGAAATATAGTAATTGTACAGTGGCTATAATCTGTATCTCATTAAACAAATAAAACAAGTTAAGGTAACTAATAACAGAGTTAATTTTTTAGATATTCGATATAAGATTGAGCATCAATGTTTGAACTACTTTAATCATTAGCATTCATAAAACACTATAATATCTATACAGTTATAAATAAATATATATATATATATATATATATATATATATATATATATATATATATATATATATATATATATGGTTTAGTCATAGTATATTAGTATTAACCCATCTCAGTCTCCCGTTCGTCATCAAGATAACTGAAAAACGACAAGAGACAGGTAGTTGAACTTTTGGTGTCATATTCTGAATCTTAAAAGTGTGTCTAAATTCGTAAATGAGCAAAATCGGTATAATGGGATAATTAGATCCATAACCCAACTTAACCATCAAAAAAGATTCAAAACGGTAATTGATTAAAAAAAAAAAAATGTATGAACATTTTTCGGAATGTTTATATTTGCCACAGTTTAAGCTTATTAACAGATTCTTATTATATACGAAAAATGTTCACACAAGTTTTTTGTGTTTGTTTTGTATCTTTTTTTATGGTTAAGTTGGATCAAAAATCTAATTAGCCCATTATACCGATTTTGCCAATTTACGAACTTAGAGTCACTCTTAAGATCCAGAATATGACACCAAAAGTTCAACTAGCTGTCTCTTGTCGTTTTTTAGTTATCTTCATGACGAACGGGAGACTGAAATGGGTAAATACTAATATACTCTGACTTAACCTTATATATATATATATATATATATATATATATATATATATATATATATATATATATATATATATATATATATATATATATATATATATATATATATATATTTGTAAGACGAAATGCGAATTTCAAATGGCTTAAAGAGTATAATCTATTATAATATATATTATTTATTGCTTGATGTATTTCATCCTTTAAGACACTGTATATACATATTTTGTTATTAGTAAACAAACTATGAAACGATTTCGCCGATTTCACCTAAATCACCTCATGTGCGATGTGCCTTAGTAATCCATAGTCGTTAACATTAAGAAATTATTGCATGCAAGTCTTATAAAGTATCAATGCATATTCGCTGAAAAAAACTTGTTCAATTGTATTTTCATATTCACCTTTAATCTATTAGACTATTTTTTCTATAATTTAAACTGTTCTCTATTTACATTTTTACATTCTCTACCGTTGACGCTATGCCCAGAATCTTTAAAAGGGTTTTCTTAGGTGTTTTTTAATTCAGCCTTTGTGATTGATTCAGAATTTGTTACAAGTCCACTTAAAAAATTTCGTTATTAAACATTTTAAAAACTCCATTTATTGTGAGCAGGTTTACATATACATAAAAACAAAATATTGGGTCGAATTTATTTCATACACAATATTAATAATTAAGAAAACTATTATCAATTTTCTTCAAAATAATTTTTGAACTTTTGGGCCCTATAATCAGGGCAGATCTACATTTTTGTCGTCAAAGGATAAAATTGGCGTCCAGCGTTCTACCCCGCATACAAATTACAAGACCACCCCTATCATATAACTAAAGGGTCCGGCCACTGGTACCACTTACTGGGTTGCCCCCGCTCCTTCCTAGAAACGTAAATATATTTTGACCTACTGTATAGATAACTAGCGGACTATTTAGAGTATTTTATCAATTCTAATGATTAAAAATAGTTTAAACATTGATACTAAACCATATGCCTAGTACCAAAACCATTAATCCTGTTAGTTGATATTTTTCTATTCAATCCTATTCAATGTTTTGAATATGAATAACTGTGTTTGAACTATTTTTTTTTATCATTAACCCGATAGCCCTTTTTTTATCACAAAATATATTAAGTATACAGTCCATAAAGTTATAATAGTTTGTTATAAAATATATATGTTTATAATTATATATGTTTTTATTAACTGAAATTGTGGCAAATTTCAAACAAAATATGTTGTTTCTTTTGTAAAATCGAACGTATTTTTTATTTGAACTTTTCTTCAAGCACTAATTGTTTTAAAGTTGGCTCATGGATCCATTGGACCCAATAGATAGATTTTGTTAATTCTAGGTTTAGAATACGCCACCAAAATTTCAGCTCGCTATCTCTTTTCGTTTTTGTGTTATCTTGATGACAGAAGGACGAACGGACAGACGGAAATGTATGAACAATTATACCAAAATTTTGTTAGAGCTTTCAATATTTTTTAGCTTTACAAACTTTATATATTTCATATATGTTTAGTATAATACATTTAAAGTTTTGCAAGTGATAGAATAATAAATGAAATTATGATTGAACGCCTATGGTTTGTAATCATACAAAGGTGTTAAACGGTTATCAAGGTTTTTAAAGTTTTTGTGCTTTTATTAAACATTCAACATTATTAAAATATAATGTACAGCATCGACAGCATATTCACCGAATCCACTTATGAATTTGTTTTAAAATTTGTATACTTTACTCATTTGAATTTGCAAATATTATGATTTGGAAATTTACAACCATCGAAAATGATAAATCAAAATATGATATCGTTATGTTTATATAAAATAATTTTATTTATTTGTTTTATTTAAAATAATTTTACTATCCGCCAAAGCTATACTTTGTCCGCGAAGAACAATAATTCAATTGAAAATATTTGTTTAAATATTTCACACAGGTTGAGACTCCCCTACCGACATAATTGTACTTCTGTGAAACGGATATAATGAAACATGAAATGAACTGTCTGTGTTCATAATAATAATACTAATGTCTTATTTTTCAAAATAAATTAAATTTGGCTAGTCAATATAACTTTTCACAAATTATGAATAATTTAGCCGTTGTATGTAGCCATGCTTTTTTTTGCATAGCAAAATATATTATTTGAATTTAAAAACTGCTTAAGCAGACTGTTTATTTTATTTAATGTGAAGCTATTTCATTTTTTCTTAAAGATTGGACAATATAAGAAAAAAGTTACAAATGGTGTTTTATGGACACCATGCATCAAAATTTTTTCTACCGTTTTTATGGTTACGAAATACTAGTTTATCAATCAAATGATATACAATTCTGTGAATTTAATTAACATAGAAAATTTCTCAAAATTTATTAACTAATTTATATGAATAATTTATATTTGTAATTAAAAATAGTTAATAATGAAATTACTCCAATCATTCTTATAATTTTTAACCCAATAACTTCAATTAAATGCCTTTTTGTAATTATTCAATAATTTTTGTTCGACATTTGCCACACAATTTAAATGCAAACAATTGAACAATAATTATATTTTCTAGAATGTGAATGTTTTATTACAAATTTTTGATACTCGTAGCGCATCAATCGATTAAGAAGTCTCTTCCGTTTAGTTTAGGATCAAATAATTTCTTGCAATTGTTGAATAGGTATAACAAGTTACAAATAAACAATATTTTATATTTTATTTTTGAATAAAAAAACTCGTAAATTGAATTTCATAATGTATTAATGTGTTTCATTTTTAATCAGTTAACAAAAAATACGTCTTAATAATATAATTTTTCAAACATAAGTTTTAATTTTTTTCTCTTATCGAATACTTTTTATTAATTCACTTTCTATTTATAAAGTCCAAAATTTTAGTGTTCATTAAAATTTCATAAAAGTGGACTAAAAAGTAAAAAGTTATTTTAAATAAAATAAATAATTTTCTTGTGTCCAAATACCAATCGAAATCAGCGGTAATCATATTGTTAGTAAAACATACGATTAGATTTGTTTGCGCTTTTTCGGATGACAAATGGCTACAAGAAAATTATTTTTAAAAATATTTATTTAATTTAAATTTTTAATTTTTAGTCCATTTTTTTTAAAGTCTGTAATATTTTTTTGAATTTTCTTTTTTATTATTTAGTGTTCATTAAAAAGTCGGTTTATTCAATCAATCCCCATTTGATAGATATTAAATTTTTGTGAACCACCCCAAGTTTTGTCTTTTTCGAGTAAAAAGCAATCGTCTATGGCACATCGCACATGAGGTGATTTAGGTGAAATCGGCGAAATCACCGATATCGGCGATATCGCCGATATCAGCGATATCACAGCATTTTAGTCGCACACGGAGCAACAGAAGTTGCTCCGACTTTGTAACGTTTCTTGAAGAAGGGGTAATACATAGTTTGTTTACTAATAATAAAATATGTATATACAGTGTCTTAAAGGATGAAATACATCAAGTAATAAATAATATAGATTATAATAGATTATACTTTAAGCCATTTGAAATTCGCATTTCGTCTTACATATATATATATATATATATATATATATATATATATATATATATTTCTTATATCCAATATCTAAAAAAAACTAACTCTGTTATTAGTTACCATAACTTAAGTTTTATGTGATAAGAATAGACACAGATTACAGCCACTGTACAATTATTGTATTTAAAATACACTTCATTTTTCAATATCCATTAATAAATAAAAGATTACTACGCAAAGAAACTAAAAACAGAATTATGAATCATTTAATAATGTATGTTGTTACAAACTTTTTTGTTTGTAAATAAACAAGCATTGACAAGTTTTTATTTTTAAATATGACCATAATAATATTTAACTATAATACAAATAACTATCTTTGTCATATACATGGATTTATATGATAGTAAAACAAAAATAGTTTTCTGTAATACATATAGCTATCTTTGTCATAAACATTGATTTATATGACTGTATAAACAAGAATAAGAAAAAGTTGCCGATATGATTTTAAAAACGAAGCATTTTTACAACGATTTTTTTATCACATGTATGATTTCAAATCACAAAAATCACGTCGTGTGCGACTATACATTGGTTTCCATAAGCAAATCATATGTATGATATCGCCGATTTCACGCAAATCACCTCATGTGCGATGTGCCTAAGTATTTAAATAGCTCATATCTTAAAAACTAAACAACCGATTTTGATGAGAGTTACTCTGAACCCTAAATTGAAAGACATAACATAATAAAAAAAAAGAATCTTTTTAATCCGATTGTTAGTTTCTGAAAAATATGTAGACAAACATACATACATTTATAAAATTTGGCTTACACGTTTAGAAGGCCGTATAGACTAATATAAACGAATTTTGTACAATTCCAATAATATTACATAAATACGGTCGAATTGATCAACTCTTTTTTTTGAAAATCGGTTAAAATTTCCATTTAAAAAAATGAAGTTGACATTAAACGTATCTATAATATACTTAACAATGAATATGCACTTGAGATTTATCGAGGCTTTCAAATGTCGTCAAAAATTTTCTGCATAAGACTTATTTTTAGATTTTTTTAAATACGAAATCTTTAGTAAATATAGGTAAAGCAATCGTTGAAAATTTTTTGTTAATAATGTAACTAATAATTAAACCCTTATTATAGCGATGATATTTTATTATCAAATAAATTAAATGCAATTAAAAACATTAATTGGTAATAATTGTTTACAATTAAACTAATTGTAAGTATTTCTTAGCTTATATAGCAAGTGTCATGTATAAAAATGCGTTCAAGGATAAATTTACTATTTTAGTATTTATTTTATTGAATTCAGATATTTCGAAATAATTCGAAAAAATATAATCAGTTTGAAAACTCAAGTTTAGAAGATTACTGTTTTTCAGAAAACATATACTATTTTTTTAATACGTGGTTTAGTTAAATATGGGGCACTAAATGATTTTAAGAATTTTTCAAAATACGTTTTTTAATTTAAACAAATTTACAATAACCGGTACATATTCTATGCCTGTGACCATAACGAATTATACAATTTATAATTATAAATATTTTTTTAATTGCGATATAAAGCTAAAAATATATAAATTTTACCATTAAATTTTAATAATGGATCTCACTAGGTTATTATAGATAAACGAATTGTATAATGTACAGCTATACATTATTTTTATTTTTGTTAGCTGTATACTTGTTTATATCCTAAACTTATGTAGATCCTATTTTTTAAATTTTATGGTATAATTCTATTTTAAGCTGAATTTTGTGATTACATTTTTTTTTTTTTAAATGGTCGATATTATACGAAATTGCATCCTATACCTCTTGGCTTGAAAATTCAAATCCATTGTCATTTTAAAACGGGCATTATCTTCATTTAAATTTCCATTTTCTCAACTTACAATTAGTTGATTAGTTGAGTTCAGTTTTCAGTTTCATTAGATTAGTTAAACATGCAACGACCAGTTTTTTTTTGTGGTACGTACTGCTTTCTTTTAATGAGATATTCTTTATTTAAGAGATAAAGAATATGATGATCTATCCAATCTATTCACAAATTCGCAGATTTCTCGGAAATTGTTTGTTTAAATTTTGGATAAGTTATACAAATAATAGATTTATACTGCGTTTTTATCTTTATCCCCGACTGAGAAAACAATTTTATTTTTTGTGTTGATGGATTTTTATACTCAGAAAGTGTGTATGTAAGTGAAAATTAATATAGCTACCATTAATCGCTTTTTCACACTACTGTTTATTTTACCAACGTCCATTCTAGCTTTCTATTGTGTTAAATACTAGCAGCCACACTAGAGTTTGATATACAACGGAGTTCTAGCTTTCTATTGTGTTTTAAATACGAGATGCCACTATAGTTTATAAAACGTGCGTTTATCTAGTTTAAACTTGTCTGATTTTTGTTTTGTTTTTGTTTTTGTTTTTTTTAAATTTTGGTGATTACCGCGAATGGAATGCAATAAAAACGAAAGTTTCCTTATATTATTTTACATCGTGTAATTTAATTGAACACAAAAATTATATAAAAATAAATTCCTTTTATTTATTCTAAACGTTACATGTGAAAGCTGTATATAAACTCAAACTATAAATTTTATCTAGCTAAAAACGTCAACTCGGTCCATAACCAACTTCAACTGAAATATGTTCGTATAACACAACAAGACGCCTTCATGATCTAAAACGAAATGAATCTATTCCATAGGTAACTTGAAACATATCCATATCATGACACAACACATCGATTGCAGAAAACCGCATCTTTCTAGTAATTATAGAAAACAAGTTGGTATTTTTGGGTTTTGGATTTTCCCCAACTGCGGAAATGTAATAAAAACGAAAGTTTTCCTATTTTATTGAACATCGATAGTGAAAAAACCGCATCTCAATAATAAGTATAGAAAAAAGTTAGCTTTTTAAAATTACTGCTTAATGTATTGTGGCACATCCTCTATTTGTAAGATATTTCAATAACATATACATACATATCATATGTATACCTGAGCTTACCTACATACAACCATAGTATATATTACCTAACACAATACAAAAATTTAACAAGATGAAACTAATACAATTATAATTATAAATAAATATAAATATAAATGAATTAAAAATGTCTAAATGTGAAATACATTCAAATCCTAGTGAAAATTGTTGTGTACTTTAATTGTTAGTGGGAATCAACTTATAGAAAGCATTAAACTATTAATCCTAAACAATCAATTAAAAGGGGCTGCAGTCTAGTCTCAAAAACTATAACTTGCACAATTAGCTATGTTTCCTACATCTTTCTCCAATCTATTCTTGTTTTTTCGATTTTTATTAAATTAGCTTACAGATTTAGTAAAATTAGATTAGACGTTCGTAGTGACTAATATCTTCATTAAGTTTTAAATAAAATAGTTATAATTTAGTAAAAATTTCAGATTTTTAATTTTAAAATTCCAATTTTTACAGGTATATTTATATCACCAAAAGGTGTAATCAAAGAAGTTGGATCTGTTGGTTTATCAATTGTTATATGGGTATTATGCGGTTTACTCAGTATGGTTGGAGCACTATGTTACGCCGAGCTAGGCACATCAATACCAAAATCTGGTGGTGATTATGCTTATATTTATGAAGCATTTGGTCCATTACCAGCATTCTTATATTTATGGGATGCAAATTTAATATTTGTGTAAATATTATTTTCTAAATATAAGGTCTATACAATACGTACATAGCAAGACAGAGGGGGCATCAACGTGATATATTTTGAAAACATGAACTTCGTTTTTAAAGCTTAAGAAACCTCAATAATTTTTTAATTTATTATTCGTCTAATTATAAATGATATTCTTTTAGAAAAAGCAAACTCTTGATGCCACTGGTTGGTGTTTAAAAAACTATTTACCAACTCGTTCTACACTTACCAGCAGGATCGTATCACAACAAGAGGTTATAGTATTACTAGCGCTGTTAGTGAGCAATTATTGGCTCATTAGGGGAATCAAAATTTTTTTTTAGTATAACGTATTTTATGGGTCTATATTTCCTTATTGTCTTTTTAATATTTTTTTTTTATATTTTAGACCCACAACGAATGCCATTATGGGCCTTACATTTGCAAGTTATGTGATACAACCCTTTTTTCCAAATTGTACAGTGCCATCAATGGGTGTTAACTTATTAGCAGCGGCAACAATAAGTAAGATTAATCTTTTTAATTTAATTTTTATTTGTTGCTAATACTGTAAATGAAAAGTCAATCTGTAAAACAAATAACTCTATTTGTTGATACTAATTTATTGATATTAAATTATTTTTTGATTATTAAATTAAATTAGTAGCTTTTATTCATATTTAAAATCGATTTCTAACATCAAAATTCAAAGTTAAAATTGAAATAGTGTCTGCCCAGTTTTAAAAAATTATTAAAATTCACAGTAGCATGGTAAAATTTCCTGAGGCTTGAGTTCCTTGCATATTGAGTTTTATTCGTTGTAAAAAAAAAAAATATTCTGTATGTGTGAAAAGAATTCGTGACTGATTGACTGACTACTCTATCAACACATTGTTCAAACCACTGTACGAATTGTGTTAAACTTTGGCACACTGGTAGCCATTATAAGGTAAGCATCTGCTAAAATATAATTTTTGAAAATTCAAACCCTAAAGGGGTGAAACGAGGCTTCAAAATTTATATGGAACGCAAAGCTCAAACAGCTGAACGGATTGGGTTGGCATTTGGCTCGCAAACAGAAATGGGGATTCAAAATTTGTATGGAAAAATGATATAGGAGTGATTTATCAATTCGAAAATTCGCAGCATTACTCTTGTCAACAAATAAAAAACGTGTTTAGTGCTTTTTCAAAAAAAAAAAAAAACCCTTTGAGAGGATGGGAAGAGGTAAATAGTCGAAAAATCAACATGGATGTCATTTTGAAGGTTTGTGGAGACGTTGATCTTGTAAATGTCATCAATTTTAAAATTAATTATACTTTTTTTTTTTTTTAATTTCTGGCTTTAGCTACTTTTAGCTGTATAGCCATTAACCAAAGGGGATTATTATTTTTATACAACAACAGTACACATTACTGCCTGGTGGTTACCCATCCAAATACATATTGTGACTGCTGTTGCTTAACTTTATTGATTGATCAAAGCCTGTCATTACGTTACGTCAGTCCGGGGCCTTTAATTATACTTGAACAAGAAAAAATTTTTCGCCTATTAACACTAAAAAAAATTAAACTCTAGTTCCGGTCATTTTTTAAATTTATTTGTATAATTAAAAATATTTTTTTATTATTTAGAGACATTTACGTATTAAATAATATAGTAAGTCAAGGAAATTAATGCCCATACAGAGAGTGTTTCGTCTTTTTTTGTATAATTTGATCGTTTTTCAACATTAAAGTTATTATTTCTTAAACATAATATTTCTTCTATTAGTTTTAGTATATTCTAAACTTTAAACTTACGCACTGAATTTATAGTCTAAAAGTTACTAATCAAGATGAAACTTAAAGTGCAGAACCTAATTATATATTTGTCTTGTTTTTTCAGCAATTTTATCGTTCATAAATAGCGTTGATGTAAAATCAACAACAAAATTACAAAATGTGTTTATGTTTTGTAAAATCGCTGCATTATCCATAATTATAATTGCCGGTGTTGTTTATATGGGATTAGGAAATACATCCCACTTTGAGAATGCGTTTGAAGGATCGGTTACATCACCTGGTAAAATTGCTAAATCATTTTATTCGGGTATATTTTCTTATTCTGGATGGTAAGTTTATTATTAGAGCGATTCATTTCATGAAAATCGATTATAAATTTGTGATTTATTTTCAGGAATTATTTAAATTTTATGACTGAAGAATTAAAAAATCCGTACAAGTAAGTATACAATTTAAATTTCTAGACTGTCATACATTCAGTTCATATAGTAGAAATAGTAGTAGTACAGAGGAGGCAAAGGCCTGGCAAGTTTAGAGCCATTTTTACTGACCGTGAACTAACCCGTCAACTTTTTAAACACTTGCTGTGCCTAATTTGTTTTCTCTAACCCTTTCGTCTTTGTCGAATTTACTGGAAGTTAGAGCCTTACTTAGTTGCTCTTTTTCTATGTCGTTTGGGGAGGTATTTCGATAGAGCTGATGGCGAGATATTTCATTCTATCTTTGCGATGACATTCTGCAAGATGGATAAAATATTAAATAAGTCAAAATATTCAAATTTCTGGTTTATCATGAATGCAAAAAATCAGGAATAATTAATAATAATTAGAATCTCGTTACAGTGGTCGAAATTCAAATTATTTTCATACTGCAATTAAATGAAATTTTATTTTATTTTTTCTTATGAAATCTAGTCAACACTGTAAAATAGTGATATATTTCTAATGTTGGTACAATCCATCTATAATGGCCAGCGCACACCATAAGATTTTCAGATCTGATCAGTGGTCAACGTACACCATCGGACAGTACTATAAGAAAATCTGATCATACACCAGACAAAAATCTTAAGCAAGTGCGTATCATCGGATACGTACAACGAACTACAATGATCCAATGAACATTCAAATATTTTAAATTTATTAATTACTTTTTTGGCTAACAGGTGGCTTACTTCAGATAACATCGTAAGATATTTTTATGAGAAATTCTGATGCAATGCGCACATGATAAGATTTTCTGATCAAAAAATATAATGTCTTATGTAGAATTTTTACCGCGTAAGGGGTCTAATATAAAATACATATTGAAAGTTCAGGAAATCTTACGATGTACGGTGGCCTTAAAGATGATGTATTGCGTTTTCTTTAATTAATACATTGTGTTTGTGATAACCTTAGACCATATACTGCTAGATATAGCCAATGTATATAAGTTACATACATTTTAATAACTTATAGTATATTAAGAAAGAAAACAAAACAATATTAATAAAAAAGACAGCATCCCAAATATGTTGAAAAATCTTCAACGCGCATGATCATACCAGCGGAAATATATGATTGCAATACTATGTATATATCCAACATGTATTATTAATATAAACTCGCGACAGTATATTCCCACTATCGAATATTAGCATTTTAGTAAGGTTGCTTATTAACACTTTTTCAACATGTTTGTTTAACAATGTCAACCTAACCTGAACCATATTTAGCATATCTAGTATATGATCTAAGGTGATAACATACGTTCTTTATCTATAAGCTGTCAAATTAAAACCATATCATTTAATAAATTAAAACCATAAAATATTTGTTAAGATTTTTATTTAAATTTTTTAATTGCCTAAATCATGTCTATATTGAGAGCAGAAAAAAATAATATGCCACAAAATTTATTTAAATGAATTAAAATGATTTCAAAATGAGTTAAAACGAACAACTACTAGTGAATATGGGTATCAGCTGATTGCAGTGTTGCCAGACTTTCTTATGTACCAATTAATTTTTCCAGTAAAAACGGTTTTTTTCTCGACTATCGTTTAGTGAATTTTAATAAATTTATGCTAATTTGTTCACTAGAGTCCAAATTACTTATTTTAAAAGTTTGATATTCCCGATAGCTTTTTGTCAGTTGATAAAATAAATTTAATCTGTTTGGCTAACGAATCTACATATGATTATTTTTAAAAGTACAATTTTTTTAAATTGCAATAACTTTTTTACAGTTTTGTGAATCGTTTTGTAATTTATACAGGTGATTTAGAATGGAATAATGAACTTCCTACTATTCGTATCCTAGCATTGTTATATACATCCCAAACATCCTTAAATATACATACTAATATCAATATTTTTATTGTATCAAACAAGAATTTTTTTGAAATTTGTTTTGAAAGTTTTTTTACTGTCAATTTTTGTGCTAAAGTGGGAAGTCTGAGATAAAGTTTAAAATTGTGCTTGTTAGCTTAAATTATATAACATCGAATTATTTCACAATACTTTTAATTATCAATAAAAATTTATGAATTGATTTTAATTCAATTAATATTATTTAAATATTTGTTTTTCTTTCAGAAATCTTCCTCGTGCCATATTTATATCATTGCCGTTAGTAACATTTATATACGTATTAGCAAATGTAGCATATTTAGCGGTGCTAACACCTGATGCAATGATTGCATCTACTGCAATTGCTGTGACATTTGGTGATCAAATATTAGGAGTAATGTCATGGATTGTACCCGTAATGGTTGCAATTTCAGCTTTGGGTGGTTTAAGCGTACATATTATGACATCATCGCGTATGTTATTCGTAGGTGCTAGAAATGGCCATTTTCCTGAAATGTTATCACATATAAATATTAATCATTATACACCCACGCCGTCTTTGGTGTTTTTGGTAAGTTATATATTTGTTTTTTTTTTGTCCTCCACCTTTTGCAAGGCTTCGTCAGATCTGTTATTTTTCTCAGAATCTATTAAAACTAAAGTGGGGATTAGCTAATGTCTAGAGCCGCTGAATAATCCAGCTTCTTATGTATTTCGACAAACTGAGTGCGCCTTTATCATGCAAATTTGCACTTCACAAACTCATTATAACAGTTATAGTTTATATTTTAAAATATGATACCAGCGTACATACTTATATCGAGATATATGTACGTTGGTTGTAAATTGCTTTTTTTTTAGAGATTTATAAGTTTTTAGAAAAATATATAAAAATGATTTTTTTACTTTTAAACATAATATTAATATTATTACTTCTAAAACTAAAAAATGAGTTTAGATTTTGGATTAATCAAAATTGAGTCGAATAGATAGAACCATTACAAAATTTTTAAATCATAAAAATAGAAAAGTTCTAAAACAAAAACCGTATGTTCTAAACAAAAAATTATTGTTTGTGACCTTTTTTCGTAAATAGTTTAAATTAAACATAATTTCAGCTCAAATTTAATTCATGAACACACATAATTATAATACCTACATATTATTTATAACAAACTCTAATACTTGTTGACTACAAAATTTATTAAGGTACCTTGGTAGCCGCAATTCGAAGTCAAATAAAAAACTTTTTTTAAATTTTTTTTAATATCAAATACACGAAGCATGCTACAGTAATTTATAGAAATTCACATAATAATTTAATTAATATAATTTAATAATGTTCATAATTAAATAAATAAAATATGTACATAATAAAATATTATTTGACTAGTCAAATTATTAACTATCCCTAGATAATACCAACTTTAAATGATTTTCAAAACATAACCCTGAACTGTCAACTTTATTTTTTATATCGTGAATTCTTTTTTTTTTTATTTTTTAATTTTAATATAAATAAATTATTTCGTTAGAAAATAAATTTAATATTTTAAAAAATTATTTTTATATTTATTAATGTTCAATATCCTTTAGTTGTTATATATTATTTATAAGTGTATTTTAAAACGCTAGTTACTATTTGAAATTGTCGCGCTTCACATAAGAATTTAATTAATATAATTTAATAATGTTCATAATTAAATAAATAAAATATGTACTTAATAAAATATTATTTGACTAGTCAAATAATATACTCAACTGTCACTAGATAATACCAAGTTTAAATGATTTTCAAAACATAACCCTAAACATAACTATTTTTTCCCTAGTAAATATGAAGAAGAGAGATAGAAGCCACATATCAATATTGAAAAATTAATTAAATGGAAAGTACGCGGTAAATTATTCTGAAATTTTTTCAGTGTATATTTGGGATATAGTTCTATTAATTTAAAAGTTTTTTTGCGGGGTCAACTATGCCAAATTTCGACAAACCTTCCATTTTCGGTATTATTGAACAAATACACTCATAAGAGCTCGTGTATTTTTAATAAAACTTAATTATATCCCTTAAACGGTGTGGTTAAAAAATCTGTTTTTTTCTTTCTATAAATGCATTTAATTATAATCTTCCGAATAAACACAAAAAAATATTGAGTTAACTTTAAATCATCTGGGTACCAAACTACCTTAAAAAAACATAATTCATAATTTTAGATATATTAGCAGTAACATTATTTTAAAGTATTTTTTCATAATAATATTGATCCGTTTAAAATTTTCTTTTTGAATGTTTAATTATTATCTTTTTTTCAGAATATTTTATCTTTATTAATGTTATGTACCAGTGATATTTACGTTTTAATTACGTATTGTACAATTGTGGAATCCACATTCATCACATTATCTGTCTCAGCTGTTTTGTGGCTGCGTTATAAACAGCCAAATTTAGCTAGACCAATCAAAGTAAGTTGACTAGGGATTTAGATATTGAAATCGTACATTTATTCTTAAATACAAATCTAATGATATCTTACAACTTAAATTTTTCTGTATTTTGTAGATTTATATTGGAGTACCAATATTTTTTGTACTTGTTTGTATTTTATTAATCGTTGTGCCTTGTTACGTAGCTCCATATGAAGTAGGTATGGGAGTATTAATTACATTAACAGGCGTACCAGCTTATTATGCGGGTGTAGCCTGGAAAAATAAACCAAAATGGTTTACAAATATTGTTGGTTAGTAGAGAATTTATTTTCACGTCTTACATTATTCCTAGATAATTTTTCATTTTTTTTTGAATAATAATTTTATGAAATGGGTATTTTAATTGGGGCTTTGTCTAGAGTATATTTTTAAAGTATTTGCAGATGCAGATAATAATGAACTTCATTAAGAAAACAGTGTTTTTTGAGTAATCGTTTTTAGATAAATACCACTTGTAAACTATTTACATAAAAAATAATCATTTCATAAAATTATTCCAAATTCGTCGGGCATATTTTTTAATAATAATTTCAAGAAGTAGATTTTTTAATTCGTTGTTTGTAAAGAGTATACTTTTTAATGTATTTTCAGAAAATTTTTTTATATATAGAGAGAGGTATTAAACTGTAAATATAGACGAAAATGGATTTGTAAGTGTATTGAATAATTTTGAAAATATTTAAGGCATTTACGAATCCGTTTTTATCTATCCTCATACCCGTCATTAGAATAAAACAAAATGGAAAAAGGATGGCGAGATGAAATTTTGAATAAGTATCCTAGATCTAAAATGTTTAAATTCGTTAATGAATGAGAAAATCGATGAATTGAGTCTCATTGATTAATGACTCGTGTTTTAAAAAATAAGTACTTAAAATCAAACAACTTTTGTTAGAAATATTTTTTCATAAACTGTTATAATCAGATACAATTCCAACTCAAAATTCATATAATTAACATCCTCACTCCTGATTTATTTGAAATTTTTACAATTCTTGACAACCAATGTCTAATATACTGGAAATAGGTATTTTCGCATTATTACTACCGTATTTACCAACAGATCGGTAATATTATATCTGCTTAATTTTTCCATCTGTGAGCCGAAATAAACAACAAAATTTTTGTAATGCTGAATCCTGTTTCGTAAATACGGGTTGAGACTTGATTGTTAAAAGTGGTGTCCGTTTTAGCGTTAATATGTTCCATAAAATTTTACATAGCAAAAAATTTATTATAATTCAAATTTTGAAAGAATCCGACTGCCTTTAAAACAACAAGAAAATGTTTTAGTAAATTGTGCATTTGTTGTTTTTTTCTTCGAATTAAAATTGAATGTCCAGTATACTGAACAGTATTCAACAGTGTACGTAGTGTATGTTTTGAAATATAAAGTTGTGACTGGGCAGTTACGTATGATGTATCATCAATATTGTATATTGACAATGTTAAATATCATATTTGATGACATCATACCTAGCTGCTCAGTATCAACAGCAATGTTTCGAAACATATACGTTATAGTAAATAGTTGCCGAAGCGTAATTGTATAAGTGCACTAAATGCGATAATCATATCTGACAAGAGACATTGTTTTAAAGATTATCACGTAACAATAAAAGCAATTTTTTTTATTCGTGTAAATAGTATTCAGTTTTTGTTTGGACTTTTTGATACTTATTAAAATATTTGATACTTATACTTTAATATAACAACAAAAAAAAAAAAAAAATAAAACCTTCATATACAAAATAAATATACATAGGACATAGTAATTATATACAAAATAAATATACATTGGACATAGGACATAAATTTTGTATATATTAAATATACAAAAATAAAACCTTGTTGTTTTATTCAAGTATAAATAAGTGTCAAAAAGTCCAAACGGAAACAAAATAATTTTCAAATATTGACACAATAAATAGAATTCAATAAATTAATCAGAGAATTAATATTTTTTATCAAAACTTTATTTACTTTCTTGTTTTTTAATTACAATTAAAAGAATTTAATATTAATTTAGTTTTTTTTATTACAACGCTTGACCACTTTACAGTATACTGGACAGTATACTGGACAAACACAAAAACAAATAGTATACTGAACACTAGGAGTTAGAAGATCTAGAAGAGACATGAAACCTATTATATAATAAACTTTTTCATATCTGTATGGACTACGTATTTATTGTATTCAAACAATTAACAATTTTAGTTGCTATCCTGCTTTGTTTTGAAATGAAATTTGATTCAATTTTTTCTGTTTTTTTTTTATAGATTCAATGACACTTATTAGTCAAAAATTATTTTTGTCAGCAAAAGAAGAAATCGACGATATTGACAATGTCAGCAAATAAAAGAATAAAAATAACCAATGTTTTTAATTTTAATTTTGAAATTAAATAACAAAATATTTGTATTGCCCTCTATGAGGATACTTTTTGAATCTACTAAATTATTTATACAATTTCGAAGACTTTAATTATTTTATTGTGCTATTCATCGGTGGGCATAGTTAATCTAAACGTTAACTTCCTTAATCGTTTATTCGTTATATATTATATAATATATAATATTAACTTATTTAATTAAATTCGCACTAAAAAACTGTCCAGCCTTGCATTTCATATAGGCAGCAATTTTATTTTTTAATTTAATAAAACACATCACCGTGAACTCACTTTGGCCGCCATCTAGAAAATAATTTTTTAATATTAGGATTCAGTAAAATATTTGGGATTATAAAGTTTGTTAGGAACTTTTTTTTAGATAATAATTTTATCAAAAAATTTTAAAAGTAAATAATATTTTTGTAACCAACTACAGTGCCAATACCAATGGCTCAATTTTTAGCTTTGAAACGGATTCATTCATTCTAACATCCTTTGATATGAAATTTTTTTCTTAAAAATTATAGCCGATCAACTCAAGATTTATTTCTATTCTAATAAAACCAAGTGTCTAATGTATTAAAACGTATACATAAAAGATATCATCTAGTAATTGATAACTCCACCTTGAACTAACATCACATCCTTGACTAACAGAAACGAAAAATTATAAAAATGTCATTGGTTGTAGGTGTATTTTTGAACCATTTACCACGTACCATTCTAAATAGAATAATTTCGTGAAGAGATGCTATTTTATTAAATTTATAAATTATTTTATTTAAAACAGGCATCTTTTTAAGAGATTATTTTATTTAGATTGGTTCTTGTTGATAAATAGCTTCAATGTCGTTTCTTGGAGAAAAACTAAAAACATTATTAAACAGAATGGCAACATGTCAACAAATAACATATGAAAGGAATTAAATTAACGGAAGTTAACAAGAGTGTTAACATTTTTTTAGTTAACTTAAGGTTGTTTGGTAGCCACAATTCGAAGTCAAATAAAAACTTTTTTTAAATTGTTTTTTTACTATCAAATACACGAGGAATGCTATAATAATTAATAGAAATTCACAAAAGAATTTAATTGATATAATTTAATACGGTTTATAATAAAATAAATAAAAGAATGTAGTAAATAAAATATTATTTGTGTAGTACTGAATTGTCATTAGATAATACCAACTTTAAAAAATTTTCAAAACAAACCTGAACTGTCAACTTTAATTTTTATATCGTGAATTCTTTATTTTTTTTTTTAATTCTAGAATAAATAAATTATTTTGTTAGAAAATATATTTAATATTATAAAAAAATTTTTTTATATTTATTAATGTTCAATATCCTTTTGTTGTTATATTCCATTAAAAACGCTAGTTACTATTTGAAATTGGGGCGCTTAACGGAGCCACCATTTTTCCCAATTAAATATGGAGGAGAGAGATAGAATCCACATGTGAATATTGAAAAATTAATTACATGGAAAGTACGCGGTAAATTATTCTGAAATTTTTTCAGTGTATATTTGGTATATAATTCTATCAATTTAAACGGGGTCAACTTTGCCAATTTTCTACAAACCTTCCATTTCCGGTATTATTGAACAAGGATACTCATAAGAGCTCGTGTATTTTTGCTAAACTTTAATTAGTTATATCTCTTAAACGGTGTGGTAAAAAAATCTGATTTTTTTTCTACAGGTACATTTAATTATAATCTTTCGAATAAACACAAAAAATATTGGGTTAATTTTAAGACATTTGGGTACCAAACTACCTTAAAAGTTAACCGTTAAAAAGATTGTCAAGTTCGTTAACTAACGATAATCGAATTAACGATATATAATTCTATCAATTTAAACGGGGTCAACTTTGCCAATTTTCTACAAACCTTCCATTTCCGGTATTATTGAACAAGGATACTCATAAGAGCTCGTGTATTTTTGCTAAACTTTAATTAGTTATATCTCTTAAACGCTGTGGTAAAAAAATCTGATTTTTTTTCTACAGGTGCATTTAATTATAATCTTTCGAATAAACACAAAAAATATTGGGTTAATTTTAAGACATTTGGGTACCAAACTACCTTAAAAGTTAACCGTTAAAAAGATTGTCAAGTTCGTTAATTAACGATAATCGAATTATCGAGTTAATGCCCACCTACATAGTGTGGTTTTAAATCATATTTAAACCTAAATAGTAGAAACAGATATTAATAGAAAACTTTTGATATGCGAAAATTTTTTTAATCTACGCACAGTATAATAATTAAAGTCTTTGTATATTTTATTATTGAAAACATGTGAATCTCATACGGTTGTTACCAACAAATTTTTATGCAAATTTTACAAAATGATCTTCTTATTTTTTGTTTTATTAACATTTTGAAAAAAAACGTGTCTTTAGAATTATTATGTCGTGAATGTCGATTATTTTAATTTTTCTGGAACATCAAACTTAAAATAAGTAGACAGTTTTAAAAATTTTCCAGGTACCTGTCATTGTAGTGTCCCTCAGATAGAGCTCAACGTAGCGTAAGATAAATATACAAAATTCAATGTCCGTGATTTAATTCTTTTACTTTTAAACTAGAAATAAGATAAATAAAATATACTTAAACATAATGAAAAAATTAATTTGTTTTCATTTATAACGTTGGAATAAGTTTTTTTATCGGTGAGGTATTAAAGAGTAAAATCTATGTAAATTTTTTTAACAACAAATTTTTGATACTTTGAAAATTATTTAGTTAAATGTTAAGATTCCCAAAATCATAAACATTGAATTTTTTTCAAAACGAATAATTCAAATTAAAATAATATATGATTACTTTTATCATCAGATTAAATCAATTGAAGAGATAATGTATCATCTCTATTAATTGAAAATAGTTTATATTTTAAGAAGTCTAGCTTTTTAAGAACACAAAACATCAACTTTTATGTTGCTGAATATAGAATAGTCAATATACGAAAAATCTTGTATCTAGATTTTACTTTACTGGTACCTGTAGAAATCAAATTAACTCAAAAACTTAGAAATACCAAAGAAAAAAAATTACTGAACAATCTTTAGTCAGCTTTTACTTACTGAGATATATACTGATAGTTTTTAGTAATTTTCATTTTGGAACTTCATAAAAAGCGATTCATAATAGGGTATTTGATTCTAAATTTTGTATATTTCATATCAAATTGTGAAACTAGAATCAATACAAAATTTGAAAATTAAATTAAAATCGTTGAGAAAATAAAGAAGTTATAAGCTATTAACATGTGACGTCAAAACAAAGTATTTTCCGCTTTAATTAATCAGGATTTTTCGATATCCACATCTTGTTTATATATAAATATTTAAAAAAATAACTTAATATTTATGTTCGTGAAGCAAAGACGCTTCAATTGAAGTAATAAAAAAGATTTAGTCAAACACCCTATTACGCCAAAATCTTGATATATATAAACTTTAGTTTTTTTATTGAATTTTTAATTTATTGAATATTAAATAGATAAACTTCATCGTTTGAATGATTAAAAACTGCAATTTTCTTCGTCTTTTGTATTTGTCATTAAAAAAGTACTATTTTTGTAACGAACGATTTTCAAAAGTATGATATTCAAAAAAAACTATTCCCTTGATTAATAACATTTTTTCCATTTTTCTATAAAAAATTAAAGGTTTTCGCAAGATGTAATGGCCATCTTAAGGATAGGAAAATTGCTTCTCAATACTATTATTGATGAAGATTTAGAAATCCCGATGTTATATTTTTGTTGAAATATTATGTAATGATTTTCAGGATTTAAGAATTTATTTTTTACTCGTAATAAGAAAAATAAAAGAAATTATTACCCCCAAGAATTAGCTATATGACATCAATCTTTATGAAGAAACCAGTTGAAGTCTTTGAATATCAGATAAATTAAAAAATACTTTTTTAATGAAACTCAAGGCAATGATTCATATACCATCTAGACAATTTCATATTTTTTTTTTCATATTTAAATAACATTTAAAAGTCTTTACTAAAAGATAATAAAACGGTTACCTATTCCATTATTTATATGGAGTAATCGGTAATAAATTGTTTTTTCATCCGATGAAATCATTAATGTGATATGTCGTTACAATATTGAATTTTGGGAATTTTTTTATTTAGAAAATTAAATTTTTTGGAATAAGAAATATTTTAGTGTGAAGACTTTCTTATAAATTATTTTCTGAACATTTTTTTCTTAGTCGGAAATTTAGAGAAGTAATTTGAAATAAAACAAAGTTTTTTCTAAAAGTTATCTTCCACGGGTAGTAATTTTTTTAGACGTATTCTTAAAATTAACAATTTGTGTTACGTATATGCATCACAGTATTTATTTAGATAATCATAGAAATTAGCTTTTTTTAAAATGTTAACAATTTTTAAAAATAAATATTACTTAAATTTTTTATTTTGTTTTCATTTGACATATGAGATACTTTTTTGTGACAATCATTGATAGTGCTGAAATTTTGTATACATGTTTAAAGTGGATGAAAATGCAAGGTTAGCTAGGTGGCATCATTCTTAATCAAACTTGGCGGACCAATTATGTTTTATGTACTTCCAAGATATGGGGGTATATGAAATGATGGCGGGCCATAAATCAATGGGTAATACGTTAAGTAATAAGGAAGTAATAATAAAAACATAGTCATCATTTTCTATACAATATTTCAGTAGTACTAAATAGGTAATAATAATTTTAATGCAGACCTTAAATGCTTGTCCGAAATTAAAAAAGAGGAATTTAAAGTAAATTTTCTTCTTTCTTAAAAGTTTTAATGAAGGTGGATATGCTTCAAATTGACGGCTATTCATCACGCACAAATAACTTCGTTTTTCGGTCAATATAGTGCATACCAAATTTTATAATTTTTGAGTAATTTTTTTAGTTCCTTGTGCACGAAAATTGAAAGATATTTTATCAAGGAGTTATCGCATCAGCTTCTGTAAAATGACAATCCCCCTTGATAGGGTTTATCAACAACTGTAACAATTTTCATTTAACGCATATTTCAATTTTCGAACACAAATAACCCAAAAAATACTTACCCAAATGTTATGAAATTTGGTATTCACATATTGATATGAAAACATAGAAAAATTAGTTACATTAATCATAATTAAGCAATATACAAAATTTTAGATGGGTATTTATAAATGAATGACATGCTTATGATCACTCAGTCTAAATTATTTGGTCAGCAAGATTTCACAATTGGTCAGGAGAGAAAAATTGTGTATCTGAGATGTATGCATATTTAACAAGTGGTTTAGGTACGACCCGTTATTCTCAACAAAAAACGGTTGGACTGACTTTGGAAAAATCATTCTGTTTTAAGTTCTGTAATTGCGAGTCGAATAAAAGTAATTCCACGTTGATATCATTATTTTTCTCGAGACGAAAGAAATGAACGGTCATATAAACATATGTGCACACACAGGTATCTCTCTAAAAATGTTGGATTTGTGTTAAATTGACCTTGAAACGTGTAAAAATTCGTGTTTCATAAAATCGTCCTCATTACCCACTGGGAAGTTAAAAATGATTATTAATATATGATTTGCGGGATGCCAAGATATGACTATGATTCAGTCAGCTCAAATATTTAATTGGCTATACAGAAAAATTAAAAATTAAGGTGGTGTCTGGTATTAATTGTTGTTTGATTTATAAATGTTTGTTGTCATAAGTTGTTAATTAACTTGCCAATTTGACTGTCCGACTTCATTCTTCTGTTCACAAAATATGGACACTGGTTATCCGTTAAATACTATCATCCATTGTGTTTGCAAAAAAAAAAAAAAAATACAAATATGTATTGTATGTCGAATAATATTTACATAAAAAGCTAAAGGCCTATTACGGCATAGTGCTATAAAAAGTACGAAACAAGAAAATATGTTTGAACGAATTGAGATAAAGGATAATCCATGGACGCTTGCTTTACGGTAGAGTTATTTGTACTAAAAAATACATATTAGGGTTGTTGGGCAGCATGCGATCGGGGCTATTCTCAGAAAATTGGCGCTATCATAGCAACAACGTACAAGCAAGTATCCTGTACGTATAAATTAACATTTTTCGATTCCCAATGTTTTATTTTAATAATATTTCATTGTCAACTGACACTTCTGACAAAGTAATATTTCTTGTGGGTATAAAAAATTTTTTTTAAAGATCTGCCACACTAGCGTTTTTTCAACGCTGCAACGGATGCTGAAATCGTCGTGCGTTACCGATTTTTTTCTAAACATACCAGAAATATGTAGTTTTTTGCAATCGATCTGCAAAAAAACAAATTAAATATGGTAAACATTTAAAAAAATTACATTTTCCCTTTTGGAAAAACTCCTTTCTATACATACTAGAAAGATGCGGTTTTTTACAATTGATGTGATATGAAATGGCATAGGAAACAGGATTATTTCATTTTTTATTACCTTACATTTAAGAAAATCTCCAAAAACATAAAGTGATTTTCCTACAAACTAGAAGGATACAGTATTTTGTAATTAGTAGAAAATTGCTGTTATGAATACGTCGCTCCACTCCCCCTTGAAAATCATCTCTTAAATTACCAAATTGATAAATCGATGTTATTTTTTGTTTAATTGAAGTTTGAGAGCGTTAATTTGAGGAAGTAATTAACATTAATTAAACATATTCTTAATTTGCATAACTATAAAATTTGTCAATCAAATTTATTTATGTACATTTCGACTTGTTAGTCATCATCAGAACAATAAATTATAGTAAACAAATGTACCAGTATTTTTACTAAAATATTAAAACAATATTATATAATTATCAGGTGATTTTAGTAAATAAGTAATTATATGAACAAACATATAGAATTGTTAAAAAATATAAATGACCCAAGATCGTTAAAAAACTCGATTGATAAAAAATAGATATATAATAACATGGTTAAAAGGTTAAAAATAGATTAAAAACATATGAATATTATTCGTCAAGGTAGAATAAAAGTATACAATAAAGCTGACCGTAAATTAATTAAGAGAATTAAAAATTTTAGATGGCTATAATTTAGAGAATAAGGTTGAACCAATAATCCATTTGATCATTTAGTACTAAGATCCCACCCTTACAATGTTTATGGATTTCCAAAGCCTCTAGTAGATTCATTCTTGAAACTTTTTGGGAAAAACGTAATATTTCCATGGTGTCTTTAGGTTTATGCTCAGTTTCTAAAATTGAACAATCCTATAAAACAATTACCTTTTATGACAATATATTCTCATACAAATTCGGAAAAATTTTAAAATCACAAGGAATTAATAATATAGGTTTTAAGCCTATGAAGTTGTCCAATTTCTTATTTAACAACAAGATAAAAGTGGGCAAAATTGAAAAATCAGGCATTACAAACTAACCTGTGATGATTGTTCGGGAGTTTACTTGGAACAGACCGGTAGAGATTTTGGAATAAAAGGGAAAGGGAATATTTGAGATATTGCAAAACACTTAGTGGATTCTGGTAAATCTAACTAGAGGCTAAAGTAATGTATTAGAGGCTTTGGAAATCCATAAACATTGTAAGGGTATTAAATGATCAAATGGATCTTATTGGTTAAACCTTATTCTCAAAATTATAGCCCACTAAATTTTTTCCTTAGTTATTTTACGGTCAGTTTTATTATATATTTTTATTCTACCTTAATGCAATATATCTATATCATAATGGTTTTAATCTATTTTGAACCTTTTAACCATGTTTTTATATATTTTAGCTATTTTTTATCAATAGAGAAATTATATACTATTGCTTGCTCTTTTAACGGCAAACACCCCTCGGTCCGTTTTTGGCAAATATAAACTTTCATATATTAATTTAATAGATACAAAAATTTAAAATATCTTTGCTTTTATTATGAAATCATTATTAACTTTATAAACACTGAAACGCTACCAGATGAAATTAGTATTAATTTTATACATACTGTATTTATTATACAATATAAAATAAGATAAATACTTTTTGAAAATATTCATGCCTTTTTTTGGAAATAGACAGAATAAAACTGTCTTGTTTCAACCATATTAGAATAATAATAAAATACTTTTTGTAAATTATTCGTGCATTTTTATTATTATTTTTTTTAAATAATCAAAATAAAAAACAAACAAGTTTAAATTTTGTTATAATATTAATAAAAATAACATAAAAATTGCCGCACATTTAACATGTGTTAAAATCAACGCACGTTTTCAACTCAATCAACTGCTGAACATCCACCGATAGCAAGTAACCAAGTTAGAAGAAATGTTTAAAAAAATTTCAATTGACCAAAAATATAATAAAATATTTTTCATAAATTTAAATATGTTTAAAAAAAAAAGTTCTAAGAATGTATGAAATATTAAATAAGATTTATTCAACAATTTGTTATGTTTATAATTAAACTTTGCATTGATTTTAGTATAATTTTGGCAACTTCGCAAGTTTACAACATACACGTGGTTATCATAGATACATAGAAGGAGCCTAGTCATATGGTCAGTTATTTCAAATAATCAACTCATCGGTATAGTAAGCCAGCGCCTCCGGAACTGTATGACTAAACTAAAAAATACCAAGTTATAGGTTAAAAATGATCATCCATACATGTATTAAACTAAAGATCGTTATTTTATATATACATTAATTTTTGCGACTTGAAAAAAGGGTGAGTTTCTTTCTTAATACGCCTCTATGTATCTTTATGATTAATAAATAATACGTGTATTTGACTAAATCATTTACATCTTGTAGTTTTATAAAATATTATAATAAGTTATATTTTATCAATATGATCTTAATGTAATTTTAAAAAAATGTGTGTGTGTGTAATTATGTACACGCGTTAGAAGTTATACTTCTTTGGCGTCTGTCTGTAATTCGGTGTTTACTTATAGTGGACTGTATATATACAGTTATATATGTAAAAAAATAAAACAAAAACACGTTGTTTTACTTAAACAAATTTATTAATTATTTAATTATAAAATAATTACAAATTACAAGAGGCCATGTGCCTTAAAAAACGTGGGTTATGCCACTTAACAAAAAACCATGTCTTCTATCTAAGACATGTGGGAACTAAATCTTTACAAGTCATATTCATAAAAAAACAATCACACCACTCTGCATAATTAATTATAAAAAATTAACATTTCCAAACAGTGCCAATAGATAGCATTGAATTCAAAATTTTTCCTTGAAATTAAAAAATGTCAATAATATAATTATTGACATACTGGCCGGGAATATTATAAATCGAAATAATTAAATAATTTAATTAATATTATAAATCAAAAAAGAATTGCAAAAATTTAATAATTTTTAAATGGAATATTAATTTTCTGATTCTTTTTCATATGGAAACATACAAATTTTATTGATTGGCCATTTATAGTTGCCACCTTGGGTTTTTAGTGTCTCAAAACGCTCTAAATACTCCTTTCCTCTGTGAACATCAATTATTTTTGCTATTGGCCAATTCAATTGCGGAGAATTATCTTCAATTAACAAACAAATTTCACCAATTTTTACATTAATTTTCTTATTAAAGCATTTGCTTTAAATTTGGCATTATGCTAAATTTTTCAAACGATTGTCTGGAATAGAAGTAGAGTCAGGTTCTAGTATAGCAGTTAATGATTTACCGATTAAAAAATGTGCAGGAGATAAATAGCAAAAATCAGCCGTATTGTCATTTAAAATTTCTAACGGCCTTGAGTTGACTACAGCTTCTATTTCACATAATGCTGAACAAAATAATTCAAATGTTAGTTTTGTTTTTCCTAAAACTAATCTTGTCACTAAAGACTGGAGAAGGCAGTCCTCGCCGCCCGCAAAATTTTTTAAAAGCATTAATAAAGGCTTCAGCTGTCAATGCTGTGTATAATTCTAAATGAATGCATTTGGAAGTCAAACAAATGAATAACAGGACATAGCATTTTGAAAATGAAGATCTTTTAGTATGATTTAATTTAATTTGAAAAAATCCAAAATTGTCAATCCCTATATGTTCAAACAGCCTTGCTGGAGTTATCCGAATACTTGACAATTGACTCATCAATTGGTTTTGAGTTTTAGCTTTCATTTTACAGCAGCTTATGCAATTAAATATGATAGATTTCATCTCTGATCTAGCACTTATTTGCCAATAATGTTGCCTGACAAATGCCAAACAAGTGTTTACACCTGCATGCATTGTTTATGCATGTGAATCTTTTAAAATTAAATGAGTGAAAAATTTTTTTGAAGGCAATAATATCTGATGTTTTTCAATAAATGGTAGATCACAGTTTTGTAATCTTCCTAATATTCTAATAATACCATTTTCATCAATAAATGGACTTAATTTTTTATATGTCGTATCAACAATATATTTAGATTCTTTTATACATTTAATTAACTTAAGAAAATTGTAACTGTTTTTGGACTAACTTTATTATAACTGTTAACGCATTTTCTAATTCTTGCACAGATAATAAACCAGAAATTTTGTCTTTTTTATTTGACAATTTTTAATAAAACGTAATATATATGCCACAATGGCTTTTAAAGTATTTAAATTTGAATATTTATAAATATTTAAAATTTCACAATTTTTTGTGTTGATCAAACATTTAACATTTTTAGTATTTATCTCAAGATTTGTTTCTTGGTTACAATTGTCTAATGGCCTGTAGCAAAAATTAAAAAATAATAATAGATATGAATATTTTAGTATAATATGAAGTTAACATAAAATAAAGACATGTAATTAAATGAAAGATAGATGAATTAAATAATGAACGATTTAGAAAAATGAATATTAAAAGGATGTAGAAAAGAATAATATAATAATTTAATAATATAGAAAAATAAATGTAATAATGGCGCTTGCGTGCTTTGGTGTTCGGTTAGGCCCAAATCAACGGTTACAGAACGCGTTGACCCCCAGTTAGCTTCGCCGTATCACTATCTTCTTACCAAGAAGACCCAGCTGTTCTATTGAAAACCCAATTTTTTAAAGGGTAAAATGCTACATTTAAGATTGAGATAAAAATATAACACCGATCAACGTATAACCTATTTTAATCTAACAAAACTATGTACACAATTAAATAACAAACGACTGTAACAATAAGTACGGTAAAGGGATCAATATCGCCTTTACATTAAATAAATTTGAAATATAATAAATAAAAAAATATAAACAATTTATCTAACAAAACTATGTACACAATTAAATAACAACGAATGTAACAATAAGTACGGTAAAGGGATCAATATCGCCTTTACATTAAATAAATTTGAAATATAATAAATAAAAAATATATAAACAATTTATTATTCCAAAGACAAAATGAAATACTAGTATTACTAATCTTAAAAAAAACACGTGGTCCCTTTTTGAACAACACACGCTATACACGAATAGATTAGGAATGTACAGTAAATACGTTACTTAAAGAATAAAAGTAATAACCTTTAAACGAATTAGAAATATAAAAAAATTAATTAAAAGAAGAAAAATAACGATTTGACTTCAACCTACATACCTATGTTCTTCTATCATGAAAAATCTTAATAAACATAGTTACGATTTGCATATTACGTTCAAACCAATGCGACTGGATGCGATGTAGTATTTTGATTAAAAGGTTTCAAGTATCGACTGCGTGTGCTGAACTTGGTTGTTACCACTTGGACATATGTGAAGACAAGACCGTTTTAATTGAATATCTCAACCAAGCAAGTAATATATTATTTTAAAAAGGGTAAAACGAAATGCGCACGCACATCTCTACTGAATAATAAAAAATACAACAGTGTCGCAATGATTTGAACAGTGGCAACAGATTGGTATGTAGCGACTTTTTTTACAATGAAATTACATTTGATTAATATTTTAAATTGTGTAAAGATAAAAATCGCTACAGGCCATTTATCTGGCGGAAGCTTAAAAAATTCTGCTATGGAAATTCTTCTGTATTCCACATTAAACCTAGAGTTTTTAAACAATTTTTGTCATCAGAAATGGCTAAATTTTTGTTTTCAATTGCGTTTGGTGGCAGCTGCTCAATTAATTCATTCAAGTTGCTGGACCATTTATGCAATTGAAACTGAGCTAACTTCATAATATCAATTAACTCATTTTTCATTAAAAAAAAGTTTCTTTATCATTAAAACCTGCATTTTCAACTAATTTAATTAAACATTTTGTTGCTAGATAAGCAGAAGGACGTAGTCCGTACGTAACCGTTTTGAGTCTATAAGTTTTTAGTTCTTCATTAGGATTATCCCTGCATAAAACGAGTTGCAAATTTCTATAATTTTCATTTAATTCAATTTGGAGATACATTTGCTTTATATCGTCCAAAAAGAAATATGTGAAGCTTCTAAAACTAATTAAAATTCATGTCGAATCATTTTGGCATACGGGTCCGTTAAATAAAATTTCATTTAATGAAAGTGAATTTGTTTCGCGATTACTACCGTTAAAAACGCACCTAGTTGTACTATTTTCTTTAATTACCGCATGATGTGGAATATAAAAAGAATAAGCTTTTAAAAAGTTTTGTAAATTAATAGGTTTAAAAAAGAATTTGAATTTATCATTTATTTTGGGAAAATATTCCTCAGCATGATTTAAAGTGAAATATTCATTAAATAATTTTTTGTATTCCTCATACAAATTAGGATTTTTTATTAATCTTTTTTCTAAAGACATAAATGTTTTATACGCAACATTAAAATTTTTTTGTTTTGCTTATGCCAATAGGTAGCGTAACTACGTAACAACCGTACGAGTTTCTGAACGTTGTTTTATTGAAATTATCTTCAACAAAAGATTCGTTTGAATCAAACTTTTCCATGTTTGTAGTAGCGTACGATTCAATTTCCCAAAATTTATTTTTGTTATCATTCAAGGAAATATTATCAGAACTTTCGACAAATAAACAATTACTTACATAGCAGTGACTACTGTTAGGGCTTTTTATTCTACCAGTTACTAAATAATCTAATTTAGTTTTGCATAATGTGGGTTTATTCTTACCCAAATAAATTTTATTTCCAATAAGAATTTAATAAAAATTTCAGAACTTAAGATTTTGCTATGCTGATTAAATTTGGTATTTGCCAAGTGGATACCTTTTGGTAAATTTAAATGTGAAATATCAAGCTATTGATTTGGTATTTTTTTTCAAGTTTGTCTAAAACTGAGCAAGTGGTGTTTATGTTGTATTTTAAATCTTTTTATAAAAGTTTAACATTAACTGCTTTATATATCGTTTTAAACGAATTTATTCCCGAAAGTTTTAATGGATAATCAAACGTTTTTAACTCAACCTTTGAACCAAGTTAGTGCCATGTTAACTAATCTTCTTTAAAAAAAACAAAGAGTTTGAACTCCGAAACGTAATTTTTACTAATTTAAAAATTATGTTTAGAATGTTTTTCAAAAAATTATCTTATTAGAATTTATTACACAATTATAACTTGAATATAATTCGAATACAACACGATAGATAGTAGCCGTAGGTATGCCTATCTTTTGTTAACTTCGCATTTATATGTACACATTCTGTACTCCTCTTACTAAGTACGTTAAAAAAAGTCATACGACAAGTTTGGTACGCAGACTATATGCATACAAGTGTCAATGTATTGTGTTAAATAAAGTAAGACAACTTAATAATAACATACTACCAACATATATCATGCTCTTTGTTATATAAATTTATTGAATTGAAATTTATACTCGTACACTTCTGAGCTCCTTGTATAAAATATACATTATTTAATTCTTTTTATTTCCGTAGCCAACCAAATAAAAGAGTATAGGATAGAGGAGAAGCAGCCCATAAGAGCTAATGAAAAATAGTAGTATACGATGTTCAGCGTCTCTACTGAGTAAGGCAAACCTCAAATCGGCGCCAGGTTTAAATTTAAAAAATAATTTAATGAAAGTAAAGGAATAGAATTATAACGCACTCGTTGATTAATTTTTTTTTATTTATTCTTAGCTGTCAAAAACAAAAGCATAAAAAGAGTTTACATATTTTATATAAATATTTCAGTAATTTTTACTTTAAAATTATTAATTTATTAACTATTACGTCTTAAGAAACCAAAATCATCAAAAACCCAAGCGTAGATATCATATTTCAAAAATCCTCCTTCATCGTCGCCCCCGCAAAAGCCAACAAGCTCGATAGTGTATATCCTGAAAAACCATATGTCGCTTACAATTATACGGCTGCTTCTCCTCAATCCTATACCCTTTGTAGCCAACTTCATGTCGTTTTTATGGGATCGTGCGCGCGCAGATCACAAAATTCACTCTCATTCAACCGCGCCAAAAGAAGTATAACTTCAAAAATAATTTATTTTTTATTAATACATAATTGTAAAATTTTTGAATAAATAAATGCCTGTTTTCAATTTTTATTTAAAATGCATCATTCTTAGCCCTTAAAATGCAACAGAATTTAATTTTATTTCCATGTTCTTTTTTTTCAAATGATAGTATAATCCTTTTTTATACGAAATGTTTATGTATATTCGAAAAATATTATTATCCTTTTAGTGTAATTCTATATTGTACAGCGCATTATAATTACAATTGGGATGGTAATGTTAATTATGATAATAGTAAAGATTATGTATTTTATTTTTAATTATTTTTGTGATACTAATTAATGTTGATAGTAATCTTAAAGTTAAAATTTTGATATATCCTAAAATTGTGATAATAATATTTTGGAAAACTTTATATGAATATAAAATATAATATTTTTTAAATGATTTTAATTTATTTAATACTTGCTGACCCGGCAAACATTGTTTGCCATGTATATTATTTCTAGGAAACATTTTTTTAGTGTACGGGGATGTACACTAAAATGTACGTGGATGTATGTATATAAGTGTGCGGGGATGTACTTAAAATCGAAAGCGTTGTAAACAATGAAAATATGCTTATTTAGGTTAATAAATTAATCTTTATGAAACTAACGAATAAATTTTAAATTACAATTATTGATAGCTATCTAAACATCAAAAATAATTATTCATTTTTGGCTATCAATTATGACAGTTGAAAAAAGATTTATATCTCAGCTTAATAGAGTGTACAATATTCGTGCTTAGTCCGTCTTTAGCGAACACAAACAAATTGGATGATTTTCCCACGCGGGAACATGCCTCATATAGTTGTCCCTGGGAAAAGCATGGCGATACCACATCTAAGCTACATACAGACAATATCTGGCCCTGTGATTTATTGATCGTCATAGCGAATGTCAAACTAATTGGGACTTGAGTTTGAATTCAATTTTCATATCTGTAGGAATTATAGGGATTCGCGGCAGCAACACATTTTCGCCTTGAAACTTGCCATTCAAAATTATATGGCTTGAATAACGTTTTTCATTAAATTTTTAATGACCAATCATGTGCCATTACATAGCCATGGTGGGTTCAAGTTACGAAACAGAATGATCGGAAATGCAACCTTCAATTGTAAATGGTGTGGTGGTGGAAAATCCAATGAATTTAAAATAAAACTCAATTGGATAGTTCATAATTTTTTATGAACGTTAGACTTAATATTGTATTCATTTGCTTATTATTTGACTTACCTTTCACAATAACACGTATATTTATTAAACACGTACACGTTTTCGTTTTGATTTAAAACTATTTCCAAAAAATATTAAGTACAATATATACAGGTACGGCAATGGTCGTTGTTTGTGGGAGCTTACAACACGTGTTTATTTAATATATATGAGATCAATTAATTAACTGAGAGTTAAATCTGTCTTTATCAATTTATTATTAATAATAAATTGTGAATAAATAATTATTGCACAGGAAATTAATGATAAATTTACGATTAGAGTAAAATTAACATGAGAGTTACACAGAAAAATTAAAATCATACGTATAACAGTCACTGCTACGATTGATACACAAATAAAATTTAAATAAAAATACCAGCTTCGTTCTCACCCCCAAACCGTGATGTCTGGATAAGTGGTGACAACGGCAGTTACCTGGCCGAAATAACTGATCGATTGATAGTTGATCAGTTATCGACCGGCGAGGACGGGAGATGAATTGAGAAAAAAATCATAATTAAAGGAAATTGAAATTATAAACTCTGAATAAGAATTTATCGTACTACAATCATTATATTCGATTGCGATCTTGCAACCCTATTGCGGATCTGTGGATAGAATAAAAAAATAAAAATCGCAATGGAAAAATAGAGGGTGGTCGTATAAGGGTGAAAAATTGTGAGTAATCTGCAATTTTTTATTGTCATAACATAATAAAAAAAAAAATTATTGCCAAAAAAATTAAAATTTATAATTAACAAATAAAAAATAGTGGTTGATCGTAGAGGGGTGAAAAATTAAGAGTAACATGAAAAATTTTATTCTAAGTCATGATAAAATAAATACAAAATCTTGCCAAAAAATTAAAGTTTTTAATTAACAAATAAAAAATAGGAGTTGATCGTAAAGGGATGAAAATTTGGGGTTGTATGTATTTTAATATGCTGTACTATACAAACATAAAAACAAAAATTTTTGTCTATAAAATCAAAAAATAAATTTAGTGGTGGACCACCCTTAACATTTAGGGGGATAAAAAATAGATGTTGTCCGATTCGCAGACTTTACTGATATGCACACAAAATTTCACGAAAATCAAACACCGGAACAAACACCGTGACACGATAATTTTAAATATTAGATAATAATAATAATGTTATATATACTTAATATAATAATATTTATTTAATATAATTTGTTTTGAAAATAAAACTTGTTTTTTACTTATCGCCATTATCTAATTTTGTTATAAAAATCAGCTATTTAATATAATTTCTAAACATTTGTGGTATAGTTAGTACTTATATACGATCTGTGGGGTGGTGTCATTTATAGAAAATGGTTCCCACTTTTGAACATGGATAAGCATTCTAGTGGTATTGATTTCTATGGGTTTTATCTACCGTATTAGACCAGGGAAGAAGTCTTTAAAAATGGTAAAAAGTGAAAAAAAATTATAGTAGGATAGAACTTATTGGAAACGGAAGAGAATATAACAATAATGAAATGAAAAATAATTTACGTGTGACCGGGAAGGGGAAGAGGTGTGTTTTTATGGGGAAAAAATGGTTTATCTCGATTTCTGGCAGATAAAAGTTAAATGGCCAAGTTATAGGTAATAAAAAGATCTACAACTTTTGTATTTACACTATTTTATTTGTCGTTTGAAAATTAAGGGGGCTTTTTCGATATTTATTCAAAATAAGAAAAAATCAAAATATAAAATAAATTACAGTATATTTGGAACATAAAAAGGAAAGTTTTCACCAAATTTCGAATTTTTTTTTTTTTTGTTAAAGATAGAAATAAAAAGGTTATTTCAATTTTTCAAATAAGTTTGTTGGTTATGTGAAAAAAGTGTAAGGTACATGAGAGTATTAAGGTCTAGCTAAGGGAAATTTGTCATAAAATAAATACATTTAATGTAATCAACTATATTTATTAGGTAATCAGTCGTTCAATTAAGCAACTACAATATTAAAACAAAAAATAGCAACTTCTGCATAAAACTTAAATAAAATTAAACATTTTTTAAAACACTCTCAATAGGCCTTATTAAAATTAGGTAGGGTAATAAAGCCTACTGCCTAAACTTCTTAGATAATTAACTTAAATCACATAATTTGGTACTTGAGATCAATTATCATTCAGTCAAAGGCATAACAGTACTATAGCAGTCTAAGAATTAAATTATTAGCCTCGTCTAACATCCACCAGGGCACACGAAGTCATCAGAATCATCCACTGTCAATCCGACACACTCCTCATGATACCACTTGAAGCATTTAGAGCACTGCCTCATGTCATTCTTATGGTTTTCTTCACAGGCATGACAGTACCAACTCTCTTGAGTATCTGCAGCGTCCTTGGTTCTGGTAGATCCGCGAGATGACTTTCTTTTATTTGCTTTTTCAGTTTTTTTAATTTTTGAATTTTCAGAGTCCCCTCTCTTTCCCTTGTTTTGTTTCTTTTACTGTAATGTATTTTTATTCCCTGCATTTTTTTTCTTACCTTCTTCGTATTTCTCAAAAAGATCTTTAGTCACTGGAGTCCCTCGATAATTAATAGCCTTACGTTGGACAGAAGGTGTTCTTTCTTGAACCTTAGCAGGTGTGGGCATGAGATCATGAAACCCAGATTTTATTTGATCTTTTCCTCTGTTTAGTCGAGCAAGTGGCACATCTTCTTCAGAATCACTTGAAGAAGTTCCATAAATTTGGCGATAATAGCTGCGTTTTGCCGGTGATTGGCTTGGAGTCTGCTGATTCGGTGATACCTCTGATAAAAACTTGGCTGGCGACCTAAAACTTGTAGAAGGTTCAGGAGTCTTCGGTCGGAAATAATCAGGAAGTGGCACATTCTCTTTTCCGACATCAGCTGGTAAATTATTTGAAGGATTTGACAGAGACATTTCATCAGCTTCTGGGGTGTTTTGCCTAGCATAATTCTCATTCTCTTTTACGAAGTCAGGCATTAACACATCCGATAAAATTGATGGCGATTCGAATTCCCGAGTTCTCTGTTCGCCATCAGCAGGCGCAGGGACTTCTGTTAATATCGAAGGAGCGAAAGCTGTTTCTGGTATCGCCTGTGGGTTGTAAGGGTATAAACCAGTTGCTTTAAATCCACTCGTGATGTTGCTGTGAGTCATACATTTGGACCATACGCTTGAAAGTATGACATTGAAGCGTGCTTTTGTCAGTTTTTTGTCTCTGTTTCGGTCCATGAATGCAAGAACTTCAGCATCCCAATAGTGCTCGAATGATCTGTAGACAGCTTTGTCCAGAGGCTGCAGTTCATGTGTGGTGTTAGACGGTAAGCAATATAATGATATATCAAGAGATTCTGATACATCGACAATGGAAAGGTCTAAATGGCATGCTGCTCCATGAAATATTAACAGGCACGGTCCTGGACTTTTGTATTTGGCCAGATGTTTTAAAAATTCTTTGAAAAGCTCGTTTGTCATGTACCCTTTTGCAGACTTCTGAACCAAAGAACCCGGAGGCAAATTGTCATACAATTCTGGCTTTAAACGTTGACCCTTAAATATCACCATTGGTGGTATGGCAGTACCGAGTGCATTTACACATCCTGCTATAGTAACACTTTCTGCGTGTTCAGAAGCTTGCAAATGAACCCTCTTTGCTCCTTTTTTGGCCAAAACACCTTGCTGGTGGTGAATTGTTAAACGACATCCTTTCTCATCCATATTATATATTCTTTCGGGGTGATCTCTAAGTTCCAATTTATCGTAAACTTTTTTCAGTCTGTCAAAGTGGTCACCCACAATAAATTTATGGGCTCTGGCCACGTTCATGAACTGTGCTTTTCTTAGAGATATTTCAGGATGTCTCTTCATAAAGGCCTTATACCAATCTTTACCAGCGCGTTTCGCAGTCTCATCAAAATTGTGCTTTATGTTGTTTAGCACGCAATATTTGTACACCAACCGTCGCAGTATTCTTGGAGTGACAGGTAAACTTATTTCTGCATACCTGATTATCCTCTTCACAAGATCAGCTTCCTGTTCGGGATTCAATACAGGCTTACGACCCAAACTTTTTAGCAAAATACCACTCTGGAGATGGTTTCTGATGGTTCTTCTAGGAACTTTGTATCTTTCTGCAGCCGCATACGAACTCATTATTCCTCTCTGTACTGCGCGAACAGCTGAGACCAGGTCATCTTGTGACCATAATGCTCGCTTAGGAGGCATTGTGATCGTAGGAACTGCAAACAAATACAAGTATAATAAAGCCTACTGCACATTTTTTTCAATATCCGTAATTATTTATTATCCGTAGGTTAGGTATATACGACAAACGAACGAAATAAAATTCACTTAAAAAAGAACTCGCAATAGGTATGAATAAAACCCAGAATTATAATAAGGCCTACTACAAAATTTTAGAGGCCTTATTACCCATGGACTAAGTATTTATGGAAAACGAAATAAATATAATTTGAACTGTATCACGTTAATTAATAAGTCAATATAGGACAAGCGTAAGTTAACACTAATACAGAAAGTAATTGCAAGTAGAAAAACATAATAATATAGTAAATACATACCTTTTACCGGAGCCAATATTTATAAAATCGTGACGTGCGCCTACTCACGACCACGTTTAAGTTGCCACTGACGGGAGGGAGTGAGGTAACAGCGTTTGCCGCCGTGTGGCGCTTTGTACTTGTTATATGCATGTGTGAGTGCGACCTTGAGCGCAAAATCGTATTATAAACAAGATTTTTGAAGTTTAGGCCTTATTAGCCGACAGATCTAATACCTTCATGTACCTTAAATGCGAAAGTTGTAGATCTTTTTATTATCTACAACTTTGCTATTTAACTTTTTTCCATAGAACTTGAAGTTTTGCCGGAATTCGAGATAAACGGATTTAGCAGAACACTAAATTCTGTATGCAAATGTTAGAATATTTGTGAATTCACTTTTAGAGAAAAATACTTAAAAAACGGTTACTCCCTGAAACCTTCCGGTTTGGTTTTGGTGTAATAATAATACTTTGATGTATTAACCTCAATGAATTTAAGAGAATTTCTCTTTTTTTTTTAAATCAAGATTAGATGTTATCTTAAACTTTCATGTTATTTTGAGATCACATATTTTTGGAGAATTTCACATATTTTTAAATCCTTTTGTGCAAATTCTATAATGTGAGTACCAACTTTACACAATAATTTTATTAATATCAAGCGAGAAATTCTAAAAATTGTGTTTCTCCTCTACTTTTGGAACTTTGTGGTTATTGTTTTTCGTGTTTAGTAATATATAATGCCCAAAATTTGGTCAAATGTATGAAACATACATATTTAAAAAAAAAAAAATTATTTTAAGGTAATTTGTAAAGTTTATATAATTAGTATAATGTAAAGTTTATTTTTGTGTTTTAATTATTGTACTAGATGTTTAAGTTTCTTACCAGATTGAACTGGAAAATATTTTTTCCCTAAACAAACTAAATAGTTCATAGATATTTGTATTTATTTTTTTATTTTTGCATATTTAATCACACAACGCATATATCGTATTATATTGATATTATAAATAAATGTAATAATATAATTTTTTTTGTATTTATTATCAATATTTATTGACCTTTCTTTCTCGGAATTTGAATCAGTGCAGAAATAATTGAATCATCCCTAGTTTGAGTAAGCCAAATCTATTGAGCAATTTTTATTTTTTGGCGGTTTCTAGAATTTTTAGTTCGGATTTCATTTACTAAAAATTTTTTTAAATTCTTCCAAAGAAATCCTGTCAGCAATTAGACTGGCTTTAGCCTAAAAACTGTTATTCTCCCATCAAGAATTGATGGTAGTGTATATCATTCAGTCCGAATAGAAGATTTAGAGAAATTCGTGAAAATAACACGCTGTCCTAGTTTGTAGAAAGATAATGTGGTTATTATCTTATCTTCTGAACTATAAAATGAAGGAAAATTACATCTTTCTAAGTATTCCATTCGTGTTATTCTTTCCATTCTGGAGATATAAATATCAGCATCGAAAGAGAATAATATATTCACAGATTTTATTATTATTAATGAGAACTTTAGGATTTTTCGAATAAATTTCGATTTTTTGCCCCAATTTCCTAGATCAAATTTTTTATTTTTATAAATACGTATAAATAAGATTCAAAGAGCACATGGTACACATAAAATTTGGACAAACTGAAAAATCATGTGTAGCCGCTCATGTCATTGAAAATAATCATAAAATCGACAAATCAAATCTAAAACTTTTAAAATCGGTACCCAACCCGACTGAACTAGATGCATATGAAAGCATCTAGGTTCAAAAATATGGCAAAGATACGATGAACTTAGATAAAGGACCTCTTCCAAATTCTGATTTAATAAAAATTTAAAAATTGAAGTTCAACTATTAAAATTGAAACGGTATTTGAAATTATAATTATTTAATTTCATAATTCATTTTTGGTTTTGTAAGTTAAACTTTTAATTTGAGATGTTTTTACTGACAAAACCACGTGGTCCAATACTTCAATACCATTGGCCGAATAACTAAACACGTGATCGATGCTGATTGGTTGACGTAGCAATTTGATAGATACTTGGAAAGTATAAATTGCGCATAGACTAACAAACGTATGTGACATCAACGATATCCCGAGGGATCGAGCTACCGAAACAGCTCTCTTCGCCGACGACACGGCCATCTATTGTTCCTCATGGCAACCGAAACAAGTTTCGAGTTGCCTTCAATCCCGATTGACCATCCTTGAAAACTATTTCAAGTCATGGAAAATCAAAATTAACCCTATAAAGACCCAATCTATTCTCTTCACTCGAAAGAATAAATTTTCAACATACGCGCTTGGATTGAAGATGTTTGACACTCAAATCCAGCAAACTCATAGTGTTATCTATCTGGGTGTAATCCTCCAAAGGCAGTTGAACTGGACACAGAAAGCCAAAAGGCGCCTGGCCCTGGGAAACGCATCCTTTGCAGGATTGTACCCACTACTCAGCCCCAAGAGTAAACTGGACGAACGTTTAAAGCATCGACTCTACAAGTCATGTATCCGCCCAGTACTCACGCACGCAGCCCCTATTTGGACTAACGTTGCATATTCGCTCATCACGAAGATGCAGCAATTCCAAAATCGTTGCCTTCGAGTCATCTCGAAAAAACCCCTAAGATTTCCGTCCGAAGCTCTCCACCGCGAAACTGGACACCCAACTATTCCAATCTTTATCCTTTCCACCTCAAAATCCTTTTTCCAATCTTCCCTCAATAATCCCTTCCCAGAAATCAGCAAACTGGGTCAATTAGACCCAAGGGTGCTCCTTTTTTGGAAAAGATTTCCCACGCCACACGATATCGATTGCACGTAGTTCCGGTGTAATCTTAATTGTATATAGTATCTTTTTTCTTTTCTTTAATTTACAGGTTAAGCTAGTTTTAGGGATGGTGGCCTATCCATCCACATAGGTTAAGTATTTTCAAATGGTTTTTTTTTTAAATTTTCCATTTTATTAAAACGATGTAATGAACAATTGTAATCTCGATGTAACTAGTATATAAGATGATGTATTATAGATAAAGCTTAGGCTAGGTGCTATAGTTATAAGCCGATTTGTATTATATATATATATATATTTTTTTTTTTTTTAATGAAAATAAAGAATTATTAATTTGAATTGAAAAAACGTATGTGCAACGAGTAACATCTCATCAGAGAATCATTTCAACTAGCTAATTCTTACTGATGATGATTACTTTATAGTCGAAATACGTATTTATAAAAATACAAAATAATTTGATCTAGGATATTGGAGCAAAAATCGAAATTTATATTCACAGACTTTAAAAAGATCTTATTTCGTCGTGTTCTACCTAAGATAAATTTTTCTAGATTATTATGTAGAAGAAAAGTGAGTCATAATGGATGGCTATTTAATCAATAGTACAAAATGTACTGAGAGGAAGAGATGGTTAGAAAGAAGGCTATCTAACTTTATTTAATGTTTAATGTTCATAAACGAAATGAACATATAGTACCGCAAAATTTTTTTAAAGCAAATTAGCATAATAAAATCACAATTATAAATTTATTATGATAGAGACGCTGATTCAGGGAGTATTGATGTTGTAATTGAACAGAGACAACTGAACCTTGACAAGAACGGCATTATTGTTGGAGAATATATATCTTCTGCTCATATTAATTCATAAAAATGAAGACCAGAAAACCACATTGAGCGGTCCAATCTATTTTACTAAACCGTCATCAGGAAAAATTCAATAGAAATTTTTACCCAAAATTCTTTCAACTTTCCGAATCTTAATAAGATCATGATAGTTATCCACGCATTTTCTAGGTGTGATACTACTTCTTGTTTTTCACGAAAAATAAAATTGATAAAAAAATTACTAGACAATCCAGTAATGGTTGAAGACATGAATAACAACTTTCATGTAAAACCAACAAAAAAATCTGAAATTAATATGAAAAACAATACAGAAAAACTGAGGTATAATTGTTTCCAGAATCTTGAGTTAAAAAATTTGTCTCTTGCCATCGAACACAAAATTCCGCCATAGTTTGCGAACTTTTTATCAAATTTGTGTATGGAACAGTCATCTCACAAAAAATCCTATTGATTTTGGAAGGCAACAAACTGTAAATGGTATAATGCCAATAAAAATAAACTCATGTAGCACTTTATGCTACCAAGGCCACCTCATGCGAAAATATTGAAAATATCTTAGCTGATTCTATAATAGCTGAGGAACCAGAAGAAATAACAGTAGGAATCAATGCGAAAATGCGTGACGACGTCAGAGAAGAAGAAGAAATTTTATTTGATGATTAAGAGGGAGAAGTATGTTCTTCAAAAAATTTTTCTGAAATGTACGATTTAAACTGTGTACGAGTTTAAAAAAATCTTCCATAATGCATATTCTGATTCTGAAACAAGCAGTGCGTGTATCAGAATTTCAAGTCAAAATAGCTATAAAAGAAGACAATTTCAAAGAAAATTATTCCTTAATATAATAGTATAATTATGTGAAAAATTTTTTTTTAAGTAAAAAATCTCTTTTGCTAAAATTTTTTTTTTTATACTGTTGCATGGCCTATTTTAGTAATGCTCAGAACTTTTTTAAAATTTTAGTCACGTTACATTAAAGTGTATATAATAATATACTATTTTATTATATTTTGTGTACATACGTCCACCGGCGCAATTTGACCCATTTAAAATTTTTTTTAAATTTGACTTGTGGCGAAACCGTTTAATATTTTTAAATAAAATGTACATTTTGAATTCAGCATCTACCCTAGATATTCACATTTCAGTTTTTTTTTTATATATTTTTGTATATATATCTATATTATATATTATATATTATATATTATATATTATATATTATATATTATATATTATATATTATATATTATATATTATATATTATATATTATATATTATATATTATATATTATATATTATATATTATATATTATATATTATATATTATATATTATATATTATATATTATATATTATATATTATATATTATATATTATATATTATATATTATATATTATATATTATATATTATATATTATATATTATATATTATATATTATATATTATATATTATATATTATATATTATATATTATATATTATATATTATATATTATATATTATATATTATATATTATATATTATATATTATATATTATATATTATTTTATTCATACATTTATTTATTATTATGCCATATATAGAAGCGCAAGGCCAGTGTTACAATATATTAGAGTTCATAGATGTTCATGATTATAAATGGTAAAATTAATTTTAATTATTACTGTGCAAGAAATTCACCTTTACATTGAATATTTTACAAAGCAGTTTGGGACTTATATATTCATAAAATTAATGATGTTTTTGAATACTTATATTTTGTATGGAAGTTAAATTGTTTTCTATAACCAATATAATGATTATAGTAGCGTGACTTTTTATCGTTTTAATAATAATTAAATATTATAAACGTGAATGAGACATTAAAATTAATTATATCCTTTAGGGATCATGTGAATTTCACTTTTAACAATTTACATAACAAATTAAATATTTATTATTATCATATCAATCAATTTATAAATATCTGGCAATATAGGGGAAAGGTGAACAAGATGATCACCTGAAGCAAGAATGGGGGTAAAATCCAAGCTTTTTTATAAAATACATGAAAAACTACTGTATACAATTAGTTAAGGCTTCATTCTAAAAAGTAACCATCTGATACACCCCAGTGTTTAAGATGATACTTGTGGTCTGGGTAAGATAATTCCAATCATCAACATAGAAAGTGTTAGGTCCTGAATTAAGAAATTAAATCATTTAGGTCCTTAATTAAGTAATAAGTTAATTTTGGGAGTGTGGAAATGTGCTCCACAAGTAAGGTGTACATTCATACATTTAAGCTCATTTATTGCCGCTTGCTATCCTTTATCAATATTAGTTTAGTTAATTAATATACCAGGTATTCAAAAGTACAATGAGAAATTAGGTAACAGAAATAGTTTTATTCTGTTTTTAATGAGGGACGTTTTTTTATGGGGTACATTTGTACATCAGTACTGTATGAACGTACTACATCGATGATATTGTAAGAAACATAATACAGTATTTAATGAATGTGCCCAAGCCTGCATATACGAATGTAAGCAAAATGTGCTAACAATTTTGCAGCTATAAACATACAAATGTTTGACAATATTGCTAAAATAAAAAATTATTATAATTCATATATACTAAAATAGTCCATTGAAAAGTTACATTTTGGGTTGCGTTTTTTAGAGGACGCAATTTTATTTTTTTGATGTGCAGGGGGGGTCAGTGTAAAGCTAAAACCAAGTTTGTGGGGTCGCCACCCTTGTCCCATGGCCGCCATCTTGAAAATAGGGGTTGAAATGGTATTTACGATATATCTCTTAAACTATTTATTTTATAAAAAAAATTTGTTAACATTTTTTGTTGCAAATTAAATTCTCTACAACTTTGCTCCAGTAACTTTTTGTCGTAGAACTATAAATAAAAAAGTTATAAGCGAAAATCTTCGGAAATTTGAGAAAAAAATTTATATTTTTCGATGTAACTTTTTTTTTTTATCATTTTACGAAAAAATGATGTCTGACCATTTTTGTACATCGTTTTTTGAGGAACAACTTTTATTCGCATCATTTTTTCATTTAGTCAATAGCTAAGGTTTTACAGCGCTCCGAAGTGAGTACTATTTTTCAGTACTCTTAACTATACCTATATTATACGTGTGTACCTATAACATGTCATCAGTTATTGTTTTTTTTTTTTTTTTTCTTTTTTTTTACTTTATTATTATAACTTTTTTAATTACAAATTTTGCAATATTATTAATAATTAATTATTGACTCTTTTCCCCACCACCCACGAGGTAGAGTCTAGAGGCGCGTTTTTTTTACGTGGTATCCCCAATAGGCATAATCCACGGTGATTTTCTAAATTAGAACTACTCCGTCCTCAGTCGTTTCGATGGACCAGGCTGCGGCTCAGCATCTGATCGGCTATCATTTCAGCGTAAAAATAAGGTTCTTCCTTTCAGCGCTATGACAAGTACTATTGAAGTTGATAAAACTCGTGTCGTCATTGATCCATTACTCTTATTTCAACGAATGTGCATTTCAAGAGAAACAGGTGATGTCAAAGAATACTTAAAGTATTAATTAGCACCTTTTTCATTGTCATTATTCGCGGAGGATGGCATGAGAAAAGGTACTAAGTCATCTTTGTTTAATGCTTTTACACCGGTAGAACGATCCTCTAACATCAGCGCTAGGAGTCATTTTGTTATTGACGGTGGTTTTCTTTTACATAAAGTAATTTGAGATCGAAATTCATCGTTCAAAGATATAACTACAAAATACGTCAAATATGTACAAGAACACTTCGGGCTCTCTGCAAGCATTGTGTTTGACGGTTACTCAGACGACCCTGATGTCGCAGGAACAAAGTCTTGGGAACGTTTGCGCCGCACTAAAAAACACCAGTCGACAGAAGTAAAATTTGACAAGAACACCATACCGACATTATCACAAGAGAAATTTCTTGGTAATGAGAAAAACAAATCTAACTTTATTATACTTCTTAAAACTGCATTCTCGGAAATGGGTTTCACTGTTGACCAAGCTGAATCAGACGCAGACGCTCTTTTCGTTCGTACTGCTCTTGCTGCATCTCCATTATTTGATACCGTTACTATTGTAGCTGAAGATATTGACATACTGATATTGCTCACAGCACTTGGCTACAAAAAGTACATTTAACTTATCCTCACTTCCTCCAACACAAGACACAGCTCGCTTTCATACTTTCCGAGTCTACCATCAGGTCCAGTCGTGGCTTGGTAATTATAATGATCCTGAAAACTGGGGCTGGAAAAAATGTGGAAAATTATTGATGCCAGTGCAGAACTCTAAACCTCCAGCACCCCCTGAGCTTCTAAAATTGATCTTCTGCAAATGCAAAGGAAACTGTGGAGCGATGTGTGGATGCCGAAAAGCAGGAATGAAATGTTCTGCAGTGTGCTTCCATTGTTCTGGAGAGACTTGCAGCAACGTAATGGAACTCTCAGATTTAATAAATGAAAATGACTTTGATAATGAACCGCCAACATTAACACCCCTTCCTTCTCCAGTTCTCCCACTGGTATTTAATTCAGAAAGCCGATCAGATGCTGAGCCGCAGCCTGGTCCATCGAAACGACTGAGGACGGAGTAGTTCTAATTTAGAAAATCACCGTGGATTATGCCTATTGGGGATACCACGTAAAAAAAACGCGCCTCTAGACTCTACCTCGTGGGTGGTGGGGAAAAGAGTCAATAATTAATTATTAATAATATTGCAAAATTTGTAATTAAAAAAGTTATAATAATAAAGTAAAAAAAAAGAAAAAAAAAAAAAAAACTGATGACATGTTATAGGTACACACGTATAATATAGGTATAGTTAAGAGTACTGAAAAATAGTACTCACTTCGGAGCGCTGTAAAACCTTAGCTATTGACTTAATGAAAAAATGATGCGAATAAAAGTTGTTCCTCAAAAAACGATGTACAAAAATGGTCAGACATCATTTTTTCGTAAAATGATAAAAAAAAAAGTTACATCGAAAAATATAAATTTTTTTCTCAAATTTCCGAAGATTTTCGCTTATAACTTTTTTATTTATAGTTCTACGACAAAAAGTTACTGGAGCAAAGTTGTAGAGAATTTAATTTGCAACAAAAAATGTTAACAAATTTTTTTTATAAAATAAATAGTTTAAGAGATATATCGTAAATACCATTTCAACCCCTATTTTCAAGATGGCGGCCATGGGACAAGGGTGGCGACCCCACAAACTTGGTTTTAGCTTTACACTGACCCCCCCTGCACATCAAAAAAATAAAATTGCGTCCTCTAAAAAACGCAAGGTAAGGCCTAAAAAATGTAACATTTCAATGGATTAAAATGACACATTCATATATACTATAATAAATTATTATCATACTTCATCAACAATACCAAAAGATATTCATTCAAATGCAGAGTCGCTACTAAAATGACATTACCTTTGTACAAAAACACATTGCCTACTGTCTCTCTGTAAGCTTCGGTCGCATTGTCGGCCCTCTCTACAGGGAGAATGAATACATGATGCGAAATTACAATTATTAAAAGTGTACGTTACCCTATATATAGCTACTGTATGCATGTGCCCTATGTATGAATCTACCCCACTTTCCCCTTTTCCCGTTTGGAATAACTTTTTATTTGGTTTATGAATAATGTAAGTAAAAACAAAATTATACTAAATAATTAAAATTATTTATTTAGAATAATCTTAGACACAACATGACATAGATTTAGGCGTATAAACTTAAAAAAATCCACAGTTAAGTTAGTTTTAATCACTAACTGATTGAAAAATACTACAAGAAGTTTGCAGAGTAGGAAAGAAGATGACAAATGGTCCTAGACCAAGGATACCAATCGTTTTAGGACAGCAGAGCACTTGGCTGGATATGGACAAATTCCATAAATGCTAATTGTATTTAAGGAAGTTATAAAAAAATATTAAAAAGACACTTTGAATATATATTAATTCAAAGTATGAATCGACATATATATGATATATACATATATATATATATATATATATATATATATATATATATATATATATATATATATATATATACATATATATATATATATATATATATACATATATATATATATATATATATATATATATATATATATATATATATATATATATATATATATATATATATATATATATATATATATATATAAATATATCACGAAGACCGTGGTATATACCAGGGATATTGTGGATGCTGATTTTTAAAAATCCGCGAATGTGAATGTAGAATTTTAAGGCTCACATCCGCGGATTCGGATGCGGATGTTTATGATCTTCTATAAGTATATTATATGAATTAAGAACATTCATAAAGTTATTTTTAAATTTTTTATTAATGTAAAATAGCATTAATAAAGCAGTATTATTCTAAATAAAGAGTAACATTGCCGCCTTTTCTGATTCAGGCCGATTCAAAGATTCGTAAATTAAACCCACGATATTAAATGATTGTTCGCTAGGAACAGTCCATCTTTTAAGAGGGTTTTCATCCACATTGATCCTTTCTTTAATGCGGTAAGAAAGTAATTCCTTATTGAATACAGTTTGGAGACATTATTAATTAACTTGTTACATAATCTATCAATAACAGGAACCTCGTTAGAAAATATAGTATATTGTTATAAAACGATAATATGGCGATTTTAATTTAATAAGCTGAGTTAAGACTAATGTAAAGATTTCCCAATAAACAATTATTTACAAACAATGACGACTGTATCACAATAACTCACAAAATATCTATCTATTCGATATGTAATCCACGGCGCAAACAATCACGTAATGATTTATTTAAAAGAAACAAGTGATGCAGCAAACAAACGCGTCTGATCTTGTAAGTAATTTCTTTTTTATCGCAACTTGTATTACATGCGCATCCGCATGAATATCCGCATTACTTATTGCGGATGCGGATACAGCTGTCCAAATCTATGCGGAAGGTCCGCATTTGCGGATGCCGATATTATTCGAAAATTCGCAACACCTCTGGTATGTGTATATGCATGTCTGTATATATCACTTAAATGACAAATTTTTCGTGGTTGCATACAATACTGAAAAGATAAAACTGAAAATTTTTGTTAAAAAGACGATTTCAGAAAATACGACTTGACAAAAAAATTAGATCCATTATATATTATTTTTGATGATAATCTAAATCAAAAATTTTTGGTGGTTATATGTAACAAATAAAAATTTTTGCAGATTTAAAAAACCGTATTCAAAAAGTTAAAAAAAAATTTTAATTAAATACTTCTATAAATAATTACTTTTTGGCGAATTACCAAATTCGAAATCAATCATTTTCCTTGCTAAAAAATTGATTTGGTAATCGACTTCGAAAGGTAATTGCTGATAAGAAAATTATTATAGAAGTATTTTATTTAAAATTATTTTTCACTTTCTAGTTCATTTTTTTGAAGTTGATTTCTTTTTTTTTTTCAAAAATTTATATTTACTGTATTTTAAACTTGAGTATAATTGAAATTTTAAACTTTGTTGTTTCGTATATCATTTGATTTTCGCAACATTATTTTAATAACCAGCAAATCATAGTATCCTTATGTATTTGTAATATTTAAGAGATTGTACAATTTAAATATTTTTATTGCTGATAATTTTTTATAAATGATACTTCTTTGGTATTTCTGATATTCATTTAGAGCAAGCATAATAAATAATATAAATATTTAAGGGGAGTTATAAAAAATTGCCCTACTTATTTTATAAATTGAAAAATAATTTATATAAAAACTAGAATATGGTAAAACTTATTTACAATTATTAGTATAATTACAAACCCTCCAATGTTTACGTAACCAAATTAACAATGGTTTCGCCATTAATTGTTGTGATTGTAATTACATATTTTGCATATTGGATTTTGGAATTTTTATTGGCACGTCCAAAAAATTTCCCACCAGGTACTTTTTATTATATATTTAATTAAAACTTTTTCTTTAATTGATTGGGAAATTTTTAGGACCTATCCGTATTCCAATATTTGGTAGTTATTTATATCTGTTATTACGGGATATTAAACATTTTTACTTGGAAATTAAACGATGGTGTGTTAAATATAACTCAAAAGTTGTGGCTTTATTTGTGGGCCCATATAATGCAATTAGTGTAGGTGATTTAGATGGGATTCGACGAGTATTTCTATGTAATGATTTCGATGGAAGACCATTTCCATATTCTGTACAACTTCGATCATGGGCAAAACGGTTAGGTGTTTTTTTCACTGAAGGTCCTTTTTGGCTTGAACAACGTCGTTTTACACTTAGATACATGCGTGATTTTGGATTTGGACGTCGTATGGAGCGTTTAGAATACATTATTGAAGATGAAACTAAACTGATGTTAAAATTAATTGAAGAAGGGACGAAAAATCCATACAATTCGGTAATTAAAAAAATAATATTATAAAAATTTGATGTTACTGAAAGATTATGCAATAATAGGGTCTTGTGAAAGATGATCGATTGATTTATCTTCCCGAATTTTTTGCGGCACCATTTATAAATTCATATTTAGCTGTGTTAACTGGACATCCATTACCTGAAGAAGCTAGACCACTTTTACATAAAACAACACAAGGATCAATATTATTTCAACTTGCAGCCGACGCTACTGGAGGAATAATTTCAATTTTACCATGGTTACGTTATTTTTTCCCAAAACTAAGTGGATATCATGGCATTACTAAAGGACATGGAAAGTTAATGAACCTTATGAGGGTAAGTTTACGGAAATTTTTTTTAAATCGTTTATTAAATAATTGACTGTGATTAAGTGTATTTTATATTTATAGAATATCAGTTTAAAGAATATTTGAAAAATCAATAATAATTTTTAGGAAATTTTAACTCTATTAAAATTTTTATTTACTGAAATCGATGTGCAATGTTTTTAGGAATTCATTATTTATCTCATTTTTAAAATCATGCTACAGATATCCATATCTCAATCACCTTTTTAAGTTTCTTATATACTTGAAATTTTTTTGTCCAATATTACACCATTTTGTCTACATAGAATGTCATCGACCTATAAATAAAAATTTAACGATGTTTAAAAATTATCATTGTTATCATTATGAACAACTAAAGTCCACAAAACCAAGTGTATATTGACTATTGTGTATCAATAAATTGAGTAAATTTAGCAATTTTTGAGCATTAAAACTATGTGGAAAAATAATTAAAAATAATCAAATAGAAAGTAAGATATTTGTTGAATGAAATTAAACAATTTTGTGAAATCAAATGGAATTTTGATTTACTGTTTTGAAGATTATTTCTTTTAAAAGATCAATATTCTATTCTTTCTATTCTAATACAAATTGTGAATGCAAAATTTCAATGCATTTGGTATCAGGTTTTCCAATCAATTTGTTTAGCAGAAATAGAATTAAAAATCTGCAGTGACGCTTCGCAGAACCTTCTTTTACAAGGTACTATCCATCCACGTATACTAAGAATATTTATTTATTATTTTTATAAATAAACATACAAAAGAATAGACTCATATAGTCGAATGACACCCCGTAGTTCGATTATTTGCTTACTTTTCGTGCTTGGATTATGTGAAAGTTAAATATAAATTTGGTGATTGTATAGCTCTTTTGGTTCGGAGGATATTGTGATCACAAACAAAAAAAATAATTATTAAAATTTAGAAATAGTTTGTCAAAGAGTATTGCTCGACATATGTTTCTGTCCCTATATTTCTTGATAAAATAAAAAAAATAAAAATTTAATTAATTACAATATTCAAGAAAAATTTTTTTCTCTTTTTTAATAAAAACTAATTCAAATAAAGAAGAAAATTTAATTAAAATTTCAATTCTAGAAAACAATTTTTTGAGATATTTTCGAATTTTCTACCAAAATATTCCAATTATGCCAATAAAACTTTCAGTGCAGCTAAATTAGATACATAACGCATGAAACAACGTCACCAGATCTTAAATTGTAATGAAAATTAAATACAAAAAAACCCAAATAAAAGCATTGTGATGTTCAAACTTGGTCTCATTTGGAACTATTTAAGAAAAAATTAGAAAAAGTTAATTTTGTTATAATTATTTATATTTTCAGATACTCGTCTATTAAGTTATTTGTCATTCAGTAATTAAAAACTGAATGTTCAGAAATTAACTTTTTCGTAAAAAATCAAATTTATTTTATACAAATTATTCGCTCTAGGAGTATAATGATAACCATAGATAAATACTTAACAAACTTTAACTGATTTTGATGGTTAACGATACCTTAAATATTAATAACCAAATAACTAAACGATAAACATATTAGGTATTCTAGGGATATAAAGGGTCTCCCACATTATATACCAGACACTCAGACTAACACCATCACAGAGTAGGTAACGATACCAGAGCTGTTTATTTTAGCTGCTGTAGGTAATATCATCGTATTTACTTGCCCGTACAGTTTTTTCAGTGTGCTGTATTGAATGTAAATAGTTTTTAAATCCCTGTAACACTATTGTAATCTCTGATTGTAGATTAGGGTTTCCATCTTAGAAAACAAATGAAGTATACGTTTTCGTTTTCCACTAGGTGTAATAAAAGCCGTAGAAGGCAAATGTGAGCCATTATAACTCCCATATTAACTCATGTCAGTTAATAAATATGTTGCTAAATTTGTAAATTTGGCCCGGGTCATGTATTCAGTTTGAAAATCGTTAATCAATACCTTAAAACTCTAATGATACATTGGTTCTATGCTTCATAAAGATGAATTAATTTATTTACAAAACTTTATTTCCAGGATATTATTAAAGAACGTAAAAACCGTGGATTTACCGAAAACGAAGGTTTTATAGATTTTTACCTGAATGAAATGAAAGCCAGGAAACAAGCAGGTGGTTATACAACTTTCTCTGATGATCAATTATTATTAATTGTTGCGGATCTTTTGATGCCCACATCATCCGCAGTACAATCTCAGCTTGGAATGTTAGTGGAACGATTACTATACAATCCAGAAATTCAAGATAAAATTTACAATGAAATCATGGCAGTAGTTGGAGATGCGCGACTCCCTACATTAGATGATCGACAAAAGTACTATTTAAAATTTTAATCCAAATGATGGTTATTTCATAGAAAAATTTTTATTTTTAGCTTACCTTATTGCGAAGCTACATTACGAGAAAGTTTGCGAATTGACACATTAGCCACATTAGGTGTTCCACACACAACATTGGTAGATACAACTTTACATGGTTATAACATTCCTAAAGTAAGTAATTATTATAAAATTCCAATTCCAATTAATTAGATGGGTAATACATTTACATTCAACACATTCGAATATCGTCTACTTTACAATGAGAGGATGATCTTAAGATACTTCAGTATGCAACAATCGAACAACGCATTCTGTCAATGGATTTGTGGATGAAGAATAGCTCAAATATTATCAGCTATTCTTAACGAATGAGAATGCGGCACTTGGTTTTTGCAAACTCAGTACTGTGACCCCAGCTCCAGTTAAAATTATAAAAAGGTTATTTGTATTCCTCAAACTAACAATTTTATTTGACAAAATTCGTCACTTGACGAAATTGTTTTCTCATTTGGCAATATTAGTTAATAGATGTATCAAATTACAACTTGTTTTATTTAATGGATAGAGAAAATATTTTTCAATAGGTGGAAAATAGATGGAGAGAATGATTAGGTATATAAGGACTACATTTAATCATAGTATAAAAATCAACGGTTAATGGAATGTATAATGTTGAAACTTTACAGGATACAATAGTTTTAACAAACCTGTGGCAAATGCATCACGATGAAGAATTATGGGGTGATCCAGAAACATTTCGGCCAGAACGATTTGTAACAGAGGATGGTAAAGGTTTAGTTAAAGATCGAAGTTTACCATTTGGTTTGGGACGACGTGTTTGTGCTGGTGAAACTTTCGCTCGTAATACAATGTTTCTAATTTATACAGGTTTACTTCAAAATTATAAATTGGTGTTGCCCGAAGGGCATGCGTTACCGGATTTAGATAATCGATTGTCAGGTTTAGTTATTACTCCCAAAGATTTTTGGGTAAAATGTATACCTCGAAAATAAGTTTGTAGAATTAAAATTAATGTATTTGTTTAGTTTTAAGTAATATATTATTGTGAATAAAAAATATTTTTTTATTAATTTTTCCAATTTTTTAAATACCACAAAATAGCATCATTTTAAGACAAAATAGCATCGTTAAATCTGACGTTAAGGCACATCGCACACGACGCGATTTGTGTGAAATCGGCGATATCATACATATGATTTGCTTATGGAAACCAATGTATAGTCGCACACGGCTTGATTTTCGTGATTTGAAATCATACATGTGATAAAAAAATCGTTGAAAAATCCTACGTTCTTAAAATCACATGGGCAACTTTTTTTTATTCTTGTTTATACAGTATTATAAATCAATGTTTATGACAAAGATAGAGAGTTAATTAATGTTATTTTTAATATTTAAAAATAAAAACATGTCAATGCTTGTTTATATACAAACAAAAAAAGGTTAGATTCATGTCCTGAACCATATAGAACAGGCTAAATAGGTGCATCTTATAAAGCAGATGAAAAATTTTTTTAAATACATACATATGCTTTAAAGAAAAGGAACGAAGAGTAGCGGGTATTAAGTAAATGCTTATAATATCCTGCAATATTTATATCTTTGAATACATGCTATACTTTTATCACATATATGGTATTGTTGCAACTGTTGTGTCGTATACGGATAGAGATTACTTTCCATAAGAAAATTACATGTACGAAATCGCACTGTGTAAGATATGCATAATCAAATACTGAAATCGTAAGAATTTCATCATGATGCGACAACAATCGTATGTAATTTTACATTCGTAAGCAACGTTGTCAAATACATAAGAGCTTTCACCTATAGTATTACTCAGTTAAATGCTCAACCTAAAAAATTTCTAGACATATTTATTATTTGTGGATAGCAGGGAAAAACCTCTTTCTCTAGGTATACTTCTCCTAATTGTTGTAGCAACGTTGCAATAGATACATTTCTTCATTATGGCAGTAATGACGTTCTGCAAGAGTTTATAAACTTATTTTCTTATAACACTTTTCAAGCGTCAATATTAATTTCATTCATTTTAATGACAGGGTAAATAAACAGAAATGAACTTTAGACTTATTTAATAAAATTAAGCCAATACATCTTATACTATTAAATACTGATTCTTATTACTATTTTATGTTTACAAAATGAACAAATATGAAGAAATTATGAAGAAATATAGTAATTGTACAGTGGCTATAATCTGTATCTATTCTAATCACATTAAACAAATAAAACAAGTTAAGGTAACTAATAACAGAGTTAATTTTTTAGATATTCGATATAAAATTGAGCATCAATGTTTGAACTACTTTAATCAGTAGCATTCATAAAACACTCTAATATCTATACAGTTATAAATATAAATATATATATATATATATATATATATATATATATATATATATATATATATATATATATATATATATATATATATATATATATATATATATATATATATATATATGGTTTAGTCATAGTATATTAGTATTAACCCATCTCAGTCTCCCGTTCGTCATCAAGATAACTGAAAAACGACAAGAGACAGGTAGTTGAACTTTTGGTGTCATATTCTGGATCTTAATCTCAGACTTATGAATATTTGAAATGATATTGTGAGATGCCAAAATTTGACGATGGATTTAGCTTTGTAACATTTTCCGTAATAAATTTTACTACTTTCTTATTATTGAAAAATGGTACTTTACCCTTTTCTTAAATTGAAAAAATTATAAAATACGCCATAAATTTTGTGTATTTAATAATTTTATGTAAGCGTGAAAGATTTAGGTCGTCGCGTTTTTGGTTTATTCGTATGTACATAATATAGAAACAAACAAAACGTAAAATTGTGTATACCATTTACCATTTTCTCACTTCGTTCGATCAATAATTCCTAAAAAATATACAATTTGTGGATAATAACCACTGCACTTAGTTAAAATGAATAGCAAATATTCCCTATCTTTGTCAAACTTATTGTTAATACTTCAAAATTTTAAATGAAACTATTTGAAGAGATTATTCAAATACTACTGAGTGCATTGGGAACTGTCAAAAAATTGTTCATTTTCGAGAATTATACTTTGGCAATTGAAAAAAAAAATTATCCAATTTATAATGAATTAAAAAAATTGATAAAGTGTGCGAAAAAATTTATTAAAAATAAATTATGAACAAAAAATGTTTAGGTTCACTATAAGGTAAACACTCGGACCAAAATAATATTTTGACGTCATACATTGATAAGGCCGTGTTTCAAAAGTTGAACATCAAGGATGGGCATTAGAATTAAACATGTTTTTTATGAATATACAATTACACAAATTAATCAATACAGTATTACCAATAAGTATTCGTAATCAAATAATGACAAAAAATTACAAAATCATACACAAATTATAATAGACAAACGATTATTTAAAGTATTTTTTTTTTTTGTAATTTAAAGAAAGTATTAATTTATTTTTTGTTTTCATTTAGCCAAATTTTATTTTAGCCATAAAATTTGATTCTTTTTTTTAATTTTTAAACAAAAAATTTTAATGTATATTTTTTTACACAAAAATGTTATTTTTAAAATTTTTAATTTTTATGTCCCTTAAATATATATATAAGTATTTGGATTATTTGAAAATTGACTAGTGGATTTTGGGTTCAAAAATAATAAGAAATTAAAAAATCTCATAAGTTCATATTGCAAAAAATAAAATCCGAATAAAAAATATATAATAATGATTAAACATATGAATAAATAAATAAATAGAAAACATTCAGATTTCCTTTTAAGATGCGATCGTTGAAATTAATGAGTTTCAGCACTTTACATAAAGATTATGTATTTTGAGTTTGGATAATTCTTCAAATCATTTTCAATTATCGAATAAATTAAGATTTTTTTTTTCGTTTTTATCGAATTTTTCAAATATTGAAAATTGACTAAATAATATAAATAATAACGATGTATACAAAGATAATTTTAAAACTATAACATTTTATTATTAATTACTACTTTAGATAGTAAAAACAATATTATAATTAGTATTAATTACTTGTAATTTTTTTAAAAAAGGTCATCATGTTAAATATAATGATAAATAATGACCTTTGTAAAATAATCTTGTACATATATTCTATTATTGTAATAAAAGAGTTCAAATTTCATACCATATTTGAAATAAGTGTTTGATAATTACTGAAATATTATTGCAGAAAAATGTCATTAATTATTTTTATGTTATTGATTATTCTTATATGTTTATATATAAGAAAATCATATACAAGACCAGAAAATTTTCCACCAGGTAAGTTTATAATTTTTATTAAAAATATGCTTCTCGTTTCTATTTGATAATTTTTTTCACTTTACCAACTAGTAATTAACTAATTATTTTTTGTTTAATATTATTTATTGAAAATATATAAGTAAACAAATTATTTCATCCTATTTTTAAACTTTCGAAATTTTTATTATATTATAAATACGTATTTTGTATCGTTATTTTAAATTTATTTCGGAAATGCCTACATTAAAAAAAAAAAATTATTTTGAAAATAGTACCACTAATAATTCAGTGATACTTCCTCTTAACTTCAAAATTTGTTAGAAACCTTTATGTGAATAGGTATGCAAGATATACATCGATAAATCGTTTTATCGAAACCATCGATGTTGAATACTGTAAAACTATGATATATCGTATTATATGGATACTAAAATAAATGTATTAAGGTAATACCCTACCAAATTATCAAATGTGGGGAGATAACACATCTCAGATTTTGATGAAAATAAGCACAAATGTTGAAGTTTTCATCAAATAATGGAAATGATCTTTTTCAAGTACTCGTTACGTAGTAACCGGATGGCACCCACTAAAAAAAAAAAAACTTTTCTCATACCGTCATTTATTATTGTTTTAAATTTTTTCCATCCAAGTTATTGAAATGTTGTAAATGGCATAGAGGTTGTCCTCCGGTAATTACGTAACAAACAATAAAAAGAATGTCGGTTGAATAATTAATTTAGGTTTCCATTCTTCAAGTTAAATCAAATTTATAATAATATGTTTGAATATAATTTTATAAAAATAAGAAAATTCTATAAACCTCTTACAAATCAACTTCAAAATATTCAATTTTGATTAAATGAAAAATTTTTAGTGATTATAATGATGAATCAATTTTTAATCTTAAATGACAATTGGGCACAGTTTTTCATAAGTCAAAGGCCTGCCATTGTATATAGAACATCAAAGATAAAAGAAAAATAAATACCTGAATAAATAAATAACAAAATTAAAAAACTATAAAATATTACACGAAAAATTAATCATTTTATTATTATTACATAAATCACGTTTTTATAATGTATCATAAAAGTTTAAGTACTAACCAATAGCTAATTACTAATCAAACAATAGACTTAAAAAAATTACATTTCTAACGCCAAGCAGAAATTTCGTATTGCTCTTGCACCTAAAATTCGACCACCGAAAGTTGCATAAAAGATAATCATACGTCAGTTTGACGTACGCCGAGTAAATATACACGTTACTATTGTACACATCGTGGTGACACAAGCGTCTCATGTAAGCTCGACTCAGCGACAAAGCATACTGACACAGACACCGCACTTCAATCCGAAATAAAAAATAGAGAGTAAAGTTTGTGATTTTCGTACGTCTTAAAGACGTAGATTTTTATTCTAGAGTTAATGAGTTTTCCTTCTACTACTCAAGACGCTTTTAGTTTGTCTTTAAATTTTAGACAATTATAACATCGGTTAAAACATTTACTTTTCGGCTTGTTTGTGTTTATATACATAAGAACCAGTTTTTATATCTTTTGTTTTCATAGCTTTATATCAGCATAAAATTATTTTATGCTTTTTTTATGCTATTTTATTTATTTTCTCTATTTTTTATATTTAGATATTTAAAATCAGTCCTGTTAATTATGTAGGTATTTGTTACTAATTTTTGATATACATAAGAATTATACTGCTTAAGATTTCTATTTCAATAATTTCATGTTCATTTGTTTTAATTAATATCTACCTGCGACTCACCCCACTTTCGCATACGTGAACTTTTACTAATAGGATAGAAAATGAGAAATAGGCTTAGCTACAAAATTATTAAATTAAGTGTAATTATTATATAACGTTTATATATTTATATTTAAATAATAGAATTCGAAAAAATGTGCTAAATATTAGCATAAGCCATCTAGTATATACATAAAAATAGCTTGAGATTATCATCTAAAATTCTAAAATAATGTAATTTTCAAAAGTTAGGAAGATTTTTTACAATGCGTACAGTGATTCCTCAGATTAGCCAATTTTAACATATAAACTTAAGCGCTATCTCGTTATACTTATATTAGTATATTTTTTTATAAGGAGTCACAAAATAAAACTTTATAAAAACTCCTGACTGCATTGGGTTTTATCCATTTCCTCTTCATAATCAAAAATTTTTTAATATCAAAGAAACTTAAGTTTCGAAAATTCCAGAGTTTCAATCTAAAAGAGTGAATTTTTAACGAGGTACTTAACTGTATATAATATTTGAAGTCTGAATTTGAGACAGAATTAAGTAGAAATATTTAAAAGTTAAAAGAAATATCATAAAGTAGAAATATATAGAAATAGAACTATACTAAAGTAGAAATATTCATAAGAATAAAAATAGGAGTAGTTACATTTTAAGTTGAGATATTTTAGAGTAGAAAAATAAAAAGCAGAAATATTTTTGGTACAAGCTACTTACCAACTCGATAAAATATAGAATGTGCCATTTGCAAACGAAATTCTTTTCAAATAATAATTTCTATTTCTATAAGGGCCAGCGAATATCGTAATATTTTCTGATCAAAAAATCAGATGGTGTGCGCAGGGCCTTAATGTATATATTTAAAAAATTTATGAAGTCTATTGCGAATCCATCCGGCTATTCTATCTAGCTGATTTGATTAATTTTTTTTTTTTTATTGTAACGTATTGATGCAAAGATTTGTTACCAAGCATTGTGAATCACCTAACTTTCACCTTTCTCAAGTTATACTTAAACGCGATATCTTGCTCTACATTTCTAAGTTTTCATAGCATTTTTTCTTCATATCTGGTTTTAACTGAGGTACATATTGTTCTTAGAACACTCGTTAGAATGATCTTATTCATTTGAGATTTATATTACATAAATTGGTAGAGTTGGAGGAAAACTAGGTGTGAACATTCAACTTGACTTTCAAAAACACATTACAATATGCGTCATTTTAGAAATTTTTTTGGTAAAAAGTCTTCGACACACCCTCCGTTTTCATATCAAGATACAAACAAATTTCATTACATTTGTATAATAATTTGTGTATAATTTTTATATTATTTGTGATCGAAAATAGTATCTTTATTATCCATTCAGTTTTATAATTAAAAAAAAAAATTGTTTTACAAGTTATTGTCCCAAAATTAAGAATGTTATTGCCTCACGATAAATATAAACGAAGTATATGTTAATGATATGCTTGAAACAACTTAACATATGAATATATTTTTGGTTATTTGCGAAATCAACTTTTTCAATCAAACAATTTTTTATCATATTTTCTAGGACCTCCACGATTACCTATATGGGGTAGTTATTGGATACTTTTGGCGTTAAATTATAAATTTCCACATTTAGCATTAAGAAAATTGGGTAAACTTTACAAAACGAATGTATTAGGATTTTATTTAGGACAAACACCTGCTGTTATAACGTTGAATTATGAAACGACACATGAAATGTTAATACGACCAGAATTTACAAATCGACAAGTGAACTTTGTAATAAAAAAGCGTGCATTTGGTAAACAGAATTTAGGCATATTTTTCTCGTATGGTGATTTTTGGAAAGAACAACGGCGTTATTCATTACGATTAATGCGAGATTTTGGATTTGGCCGAAGATCTTTAAATTTAGAAAATTTTGTGGCTGATGAAGTAAAAAAATTAATGGCCATGATATGTAATGGACCCAGCAATGAAGTTGAAAAGGTAAACTACTTTCTTCATACTCTCAAATAAGAATAAAATTATCAAGAGGTACTTTTTTACAAGGTTTTAATTTCAATTGTCCCGTTATAACTTACACGTTTCTGAAACACCCTTACAAGTTAAATTTTACAATTTCTCCTTATTCCATTGAGATAAAATTTTGCATTCATTTAAAATATTTAATAATTTTTTAATTTCTTATTTTTAGACTGTCTGCAAAGAAAAATTTCTTGTTATGTTGCCTCATGTTTTTTTTTTCGGATTTTTTAATATATTTTGGTATATTTTAACCGGAGAAACAAACCCTGATCCATATAAAAGTCATAAAGTTATTCAAAATGCCGTAAAATTTCAAAGATCTGGAGAACCTTTAGGTGGAGCTTTAGTGTATACTCCATGGTTAAGGTATATATGGCCAAATAAATCTGGCTATAATTCAACATTTGACAGTCATTTTGAGATGGTTGATTTTTTCAAGGTAATTTTTTCCATGATTTCAGAATTGAATAAATATATTATTTTTTCATAAAGTTATGTATTGATATCAAACATTCTGGGCTATGTTGTATACGGTAAATACAAAAATATTTAGCACATAGTTATAATATTTACCAAATTATTTTATGTGCTTCCTTACCAACTCCCCAAAACACCACATTTGCATTTACATTTGATGAAATCAAAAATGAGCACACGGATCGATAAAGCAACAAATTGTAAGCACATAATGTTCAAAAAAGTTTTTCTAAAAAGCCAATATTTATGGAGCTATGAGTGAAGACTAATTTGAAATTTGTTAGTCGTTTAGCTCAAAAATTAACGAATTTATAATGAAAATAAATCTGTTCAATCTGTTTTTAACGAAAATATCAGGTTTTTAACCAATGGTATTTCTTTAAATATTTAAATTTTATGTAACGCATCACCAATAATACATTCTGAAACTCTGAATAGCTTAAAATGTTCAGTTTAGAAAATAAAATTCGATTTTCTTTTTAAATTCTGAATTTTAATAACAACTGTTAATTTTTGAGCTAAAGACTTCAACACTAACTCATTTAACGTAAACAATAATTTTTTTTGTACATACTCTAATAAAGGTTCAATGAAACTTCTCCGAATTCAAACTTTCTTGAAATGAACATCACCCGAAATAAATTTTAATACGGTTATTATTGCATCTATATAAACAAAAAAAAACAATAATTCTTTCTCCTAGTTATACTCGCCATACACAATATGTCAGAGTGTATCAATTTTAGGCTAAAGTTTGTAACGCTAGAAAATATTGATGGCAAAAACAAAATTTTGGTATAGACTTTCATAGAATCAAATAATTTGTCCATTTCTGTTTGTACGTCCGTCTGTCCACCCGTCATCAAGACAACTCAAAAGCGAAAAGGGATAGCGAGCTGACGATTTTGGAGACGTATTCTGGACCTTAAAAAGGTCCGCATGACCTAACTTTTGAACCATTAAGGATAGAAGAACAATTCAAAATCCAATAATTGTTGTTTAAACACAAAAAACTTTTGTTATTTAATTTTGTCCTTAAAAACTTTGGATTTTATAGAATTAAGGTCAAATTTATCTAATTAACACACAAGATACATATTATAATTATATATGTGTTTATAACTGTATATACTAGATATTTAGAGTATTTTACGAATGCTAATGATTAAAAATATTTCACACATTGTTACTAACCATATATCGTTAATTGAAATAATTAACTCTGTTAGTTGTTATCATTTGTCTTTAAACAAGCTTAGATATTTTTCTGGCACTTTTTTTATATAAAATGTAAGGTTTTTGGGCTATGATGGATTGGCTTCCAGATTTGCGGTGGGGGTCAGTTAAGGTAGCATATAAAATAAATGAATAAACATTTTAGTTTTTTTACTTATAAAACATAGTTCAAAAGATTTCATATCAATTCATTCACAGTTGCAAAATTCCTACCTTTTTATATTTTAAGTTCTAAAAGAACTCCACTTTACTATAGGCAGTGCCATTGTATGGATTTGGAAAAATAGGCATTGTCTACAGAAGTTTTTTTCAATTACCCATTCATAACTTATATTTCACATTATACAAATTTGGTAGTTGAACAAATTTTAAGATATATTTGAGTCATATTTTTATGATTTTGTGACGTACAGTAAGTCATGTACCTTTAGCAAATGGTACCTTTCGACAGTATCCATATTTCGAAATAGGTTACTCCTTTTGACCAGTAAAATTTGGTAAGTGAAGATATCTAACAGAGATAATTGTTTAGATACTCGATATATGGTTTAGTATCAATGTTTGAACTATTTTTACAACTCATGGAATATGCTGCAGTCCATACAGTTATAAACACATAACTGCATAATATCGTAATAATAATATGTATTGTAATAATATACGATTTTCTGATCTGATGGTCAACGCACACGATCGTGCAGTCCTATATAAAATTATTATAAGAAAATCTGATTATAATACATCAGACAAAAATATTAAGCATGCACATACCATCGGTCATCATCGGATATGTACAACGAACCATCAGTGAACCAATTAACTTTCAAATATTTTAAATTTATTTATTACTTTTTTGACTTCTGATGCCAGATACATCAGACAACATCGTAAAATATTCTTATAAGAAATTTTGATGCAATGCGCATTTGATAAGATTTTCTGATCAGACCCACACACGGTAAGAATTCTACATTCTACATACCCCACACACGTTAAAAATTTTACATACGACAGCTTACAGTTTGCACTAACCATAAACCTGCAATGACTATAATACCACATAAAACTTTTAAATAATATCATTAAAACCATAATTATTTAAACATACGAAAACAAAATAATCAGAAAATTTGAAGAAAATACATTTATTTTATAGTATTTTTCGGATTTTTATTTTCTCCACCTCACCTCTTAAATGGTTTAAAAAATACTGGAAATTGTAATTTTTAAAATTTTTTTAACAAAAATAGTTTTTAAATCCTTCAATTATTAGATCCAAGAATTAGAAAAAATGTCAGATTTTTAGTTTCAAAATTATCATGGTGTGTTAATTTCCAACTTGAAATAATTACTTTGTAAATAAAAGCATAAAAAATAGAAAAATAACGGAAAAGTTTTTTTTGTTTGGATAATTGTAAATTCTTGAATTCACACATAATCCATTTTTACCCAATTTTCACCACCTATTATTCAAAGAATAATTACTAGTGAAATAATTCCGTTTGTTTCTTTAGAAAACTTTGTGTACTTTAAGAATATGTTTTTGGATCTAAGGTATATTTTATTGTTCTTGAGATATCCGCGAAAAACAAAACCCATGCCTTTTTCTTACAAATGTTTTTTATCTTATAAATTTATGTTTTTTGAAGGTCTCGAATTTTCTTTAAAAGGTTCTAAAATCAAATGACAGCATAATCATAATTTTTGATAAATGGCACTTGTTAACTGCCATTTCTTATTATCATGTTCATTTTTATGTTTATTATGTTTTGTGTATTATTGTTATTAGTTATGTTATGTTTATTAATGAATATATTTTGAAATCAGATAAAAATTTATTTGATAGTAACTAAATTTTACTATTAATTATATTGCAATTTTTCTATTTGACACACAAAACAAAAATAATATATACTTACCCATATACAAGCCAATTATTGTTCAGTAGTACACAAAATACTTAAATTTGACGATAAATTCTTTTTTTAACCAAAAATAAAACCTTTTCATACGATTTTCTATAACAGATTTATATTTTTGTATGAATGTAGTGGGTTTGTATGAATATACGTACCTAATAGTTCCGAAACTACATATCCGATTTTAATTTATCTTTCACCAAAAAGTATTTTGAATAAATTTTTAAGGCGATCCTAGTAAGATAAAAGGACTTTTCGTCGAGATCAATGTAAGTTAACAATAAGAATATTTGAAATAAATAATTTAGGAGAGTAATGACAGTTTTGGCTCAAATTGAAGCGACGGAGAAAGCTAGTTCATTGCAAAAATTATAAACCTGTAGCATACAAAATTGCTGGCTTTATCTAGTTTCATAATAAACTTTTCATAACTACATTTTTAGTGTATTTTATTAATGTTAGATAATTATAAATAGTTCAAAATTGATACTTAACCATGTGGATTATTTTAAAAATTAACACTATTAGTTCCAATCTTCACTTGTTCTGTTTCACCGACTTCCAAAAAAAAGAGGTTATCAATCCAACCTAAAATGAATGCAATATTATTGGAACTGTACAATATTCGTATATTCTATTCTTTATGTTTGTCCCGTATTTTTAAGAAACTAAGAATCGGGCCAAATGATTCCTTTTTATTAGATTATATATCTTTCAAATTAAGTTGGCTGCAGAACGCATCTGAACGGATCCTTTGCATGAGAGTAATAAAGATAGAGCTAGTGCGCGAACTACGCATGCGCATGCGTGTTTTTTTAGTTTTTTTAAACTATTATATTATATTATTAGTATAAGTTTCATCAAAGTCGGTTTACTAGTTGTCAAGATATAGACAATTTCCCAGATAAGTGCTTGTTTAATATATATGAGTTTTATATGTAGGATCACACATTACCACTATATATTAGGACCGATTTTGGCTATTACTATTTTATGGAAAAAAACGATTCGGGTGGCCCAATATTAATTTTTAGAAAAAAAAAATAATATGTGAAGGTGGGGGGGGGGGGTTATACAATAAGTGCAAACGACACTAAGAAATAAAAAATAAAAATTTTTAAATTAAACAAATACTTTAACAAATAATTTACTTGTGACCAATTGTAGAAGTATTTATTTTTTTTAAAATTAGTTTATTACTTTTTATTCCATTTTTTTAGAAATTGTTTCAATTTTTTTAATTATTATTTTGATTTATGTTTTATAAGGAATATATTAAAGAAATTAAAGCAAATTTAAATGACGATAGTAGTAATGGTTATATACATGAGTACTTATTAAAATTGAAAAAACAAAATCCAGAAGAATATTCAACATTTTCGGAAGATCAACTTTTGTTGACGTTGGTTGACCATCTAATTCCATCTATTGTTGCCAATAGTACAGTTCTAGCGTTTACATTTCTACGTATTTTACATAATACACATGTGCAAGATAAAATCCAACAAGAAATTGATAAAGTTGTTGGTACAGGATGTTATCCAACATTAGACGATCGATCAAAGTAAGTTTAAGAATAAAACCAAAATCATATGTTGAATCTCATCTATATAATTTTTTTAGGATGATTTATACAGAAGCTACAATTAAGGAAGGTTTACGAATGGATGCTTTAAATCCTTTAGGAATCACAAGAGAATGTAATCAAGATACATATTTCCAAGGATACTTCATTCCAAAAGTAAGTTTTTACTATTGGTAAATTTTGCAATTGATAGTTGAATGTATTTTAAGAGATGATGCTAAAAGCTGTGATTTATTTCGTGTACAACCATGAAAAACATCGTAAAAATGTTTATCATGTGTTCCTTAGAATTACTCAACCTAAATAAATGGGTAATTTATCATTGACTTGAGAAAATATCACATGACTGACCAAACTATTAATCGCATTCTCCGCTGCCATATTATAGATCCTCAAACGTAGGAACAAAAAAAACGTGTTACGTCACTGGCTTGAGTTTGTTTATTCCAAATTATTATAGGCCAGTTTAAAGGAATGTGTATTTTATTTCGTATATATAATAATATATCGTTATATCCTGATTAGCCATGAATATTCCGGAATAGTAAACATCAATAATACAACTTAAAATAAAATCATTTAAGAAACGAAAAATACACCGTCACAAATAAAAAAATATTCAGTTCTTTAAAGTATCTATTACGTTTCAATTTTGATTTTGAAAAATTGTTTCTTCATGGGCTAACCTTTACATCAGTTAAAATAAGAACAAATACATGTCTAGATTGTTTTTCATATCTCTTGATATTCGGAAAACAATTTTAAAATATTCTTATATAAAATATTAATTTTTAAGTGTGGGGATTAAATTATTCAATGTGTTTATTTATATGTATGTAATGTTAAAATTTAATAGTGGGAATGTAATTATGTGTTTATTTATATGTATGTATACAAATTGTAATATTCTTTAGGGTTATTCCATTCCAAATGATCAATGGTTGGGCGCTGACATAACTCCGAATTAGATAAAAATAGGCACAAATGTTGGACTTTTCGTGAAAAGAAAGAAAGTGAGCGGTTTATTGTTCGTAAAGTAGTTATTGGGTGGCACCCTCTACAAATGAAAATAAAACATTTTTCATAACAGAATTATTCTTGATTTAAAATTTTTCTATTCTAGCTATGGGAATGGAGTAAACGAAGCTTGGAAGCTTTCTTTCGTAGGTATTTTAAAAATTGTGGGTTGATTCATTATGAAATGGGTGCTTTTTAAAATAATCATGATTTTCCATGATTTTGACGTTTACCGCTCAACTTTAACTCGAGACTCGATTAATGAATACAGCTAAAAGTATTAACATTATATTTCTCACTAAGTCTACTTACTCGCTCATAATGACCAAATTTCTGGATCATTATCTTCCATTCGAATAAACGAAATTGAAAGTGGAAAATTTCGAATAATACGAAAAACGCCTTTTTTTGGAGTAAAAAATTAAGCATGTTAAAAATCGTCAGAAAGTAAATATGTCTAGCATAAGACTACATGGACAGTTTACTCATTTTTCCCACATGAGAAAAATTTTAAGCGGATTCAGAAAGCTGAAGTAAAATAAGATGAGGACTCTTTGATTCTTAGTTTATACCAAATATTTTTACTTCGTTATCCACATTTTTTGCATATATTGTCAAATAACATAAAAATTTTTATTTTTCAAGCGCAACTAAAAGGTTATAAAATCTCAAGATTGAAAAAAAAAACAGAATTATGGTAAAAATGAGCAAACTTTCCATATAGTTTTCTGCTGGATATTTTCACTTTATTATCTTTATTTTTTTTATTTTTCGCATAAAATGCCTTCGACAGAAAAGTTTGTAAGAAAGCTTCCAAATTACGTTTACTTCATTTCCATAAATAACTTCAATATAAAAATTTTAAATCAAGAATAAGACACAAAAATTTATTTTTTCTATAATATATCACGTACAGAAAACTGTTAATTTTCTTCCAAAATACATCTTCTTCGCCTAAGGGAGTCATATTTTGAAAAAGATTTATTTTCATTCGACAGAAATGCGCATTTCAATATAATGGGATGAGGGTTGGTAAATGTAATAAGTATTATGTGGCCGATTTTGTAAAGGTCGATATTTTCAAACACACGCGCGTGTAAAATGCGATTAGTATATACTTTGATGAGAGAGAAAAGTTTTGTACTCTTGCATTCCTTATACTACTTTCTTATACTACTAGTAAAAGGAAGTATTAAATCCCCTGAAGCCAAAAAAGTTTTTCACAAATTTTTACCATGTTAAATAACGTAATAAATGCCCAAATGCAGAAATATCCCGATGCTACAATCATTCTGGATGGTGACATGCATGCGAGAGAAATGGATATGGATCATGATATATTAGAGCCTAGGCAAAGCATGGACGATTTTGAGAATGGTTATGGCTAATAGTTTTTGAGTATGATAAGGCAAAATAATTTTGTGATTTGAATGGTGATAATAGCGGTGAGTGGGTATGCATTAAAAATTAAGAGAAGAGTGCAATTGATTATGTATGTGAAAGGAAAAATTGGTGAGATGGATGTATTGATGGTAGGGGACTTGGTTTAGTCTCTTCATTTTTCTTTAGAAGTAGATTGTTATTTGTAATAAAGCGGGCGACGAAAACTCTGGTTTTAACGAGAAATTAAGGCACTATAGGTGGGATCCCAGCGAAGAAATATGTATCCTTAATCGAATTAGTAGTGAAGAATCTCAAACAAAAGCAAAATTGATGGTCTATTCAAATATTACAAGATTGGTAGTTTATTTAAGTAAATATTTGGAACATAAAAAAATGCGTAATATTTTAATAACTAACAAGTACAACTGGTATGACTCTGATTGTAGGTAACAAAGAAAAGACTTAAAAAATAAATTAAGCAAAATGAGAAGGCAAAAAACTGATTTGTCACTAAAGCTTACCTGGAATTTTAGGAATCTTTTGAATGTATGTGTGAACAAAAAGAAAAGGCATTTGAATCTGAATGTGTAAAAAGGGTGAATGAAGCTGCCAATAGCAATGATTCCAAGTTACTAAGAAAAATTTTAACTTATCGAAATAAAAACAGGGTGAAAGTTAAGGTAAATCGCGATGAATGGGTACAGTATTATAGTCATTCGTAAGGTGTAGAAAGTGAGGTAACAATAGAAAAGTAATATTGATGACCGGTGTAAACGACAATCTCAATCTTTCCCTTGAAAGCACGGATATATACATATAGTGGTTTCAATGACAAATAACAGCAAGGAGCCAGAAAAAAATTGTATACTTAACGAAATTATTAAAGCCATATATAAACACTGTTCGGATTTTGGATTAATTTTGTGCTAATTGCTTACTAACTTGATTGGTAATAAATTGTACTCAACAGCCTGGAAATTCAGGAGTAATAACAAATTTTTTTAATGGAACGGAAATTTTTATAAAGGGAAAAGAATATAAGTTATAAAAAAAATTTATACGATCGTTTGCGGCAATGGCTTGATTATAATAATGTCATTAATGAAGCTCATGCTGGATTTTGCACTTGCTATGGAGTAATAGATAATTTGATGGTTCTAAAATCAATAATAGACAAGTCATTGACGATGAGAATAGCCAAAACGTATCTATGATAGTATCAAATGATGCGATGATATGAATTATCAGTCTTTTATAAATACTGATAATATATTTTGTACAAAATATAGATTTTATACTTCTCAGTATTTCATAAATATTTATAGACTGCCACAAAACACGTTTAAAGATATGTTTAACATCAATAGTTATTAGCAAATACAGACGCCGAGGTGCATTGAAATAGGCTGCTGTCTATATCTATCTTTTATCGATTTTGCTTAATTACATTATATAAATTGGTAAAATATCTATAAATTTTCATGATGATAAGAAAGTTAGTTTAAAATTTATCAAGATACCATACAATAGGCATTTCGTATTAATATATTAATATCGTCCTCAAACCATTTCAAACAAATTTATTTATGAATATTTACTACTCTATTATTGATTAACGACCATCTAACAATAATTATTAAATAATTGAAATGATTTGCCATCAATTTTAAAAGCCAAAATTATAACAATTCAACTATTGATCATTGAACAGTTTGGACTTAAGGAACACTTTTATTATTCCATTTTTTATACAAAACTTTAATTTTTAATTTCAAATTAATTCTTAATTAAGACATTTTCATATTAACCTACTAGATATCATATGACAAAATGGATATCCCAATTGAGCAAATAAATTCAAAATATTTTTTAGGGAACATTTATGGTACCAGGAAATCATAGTTCAAACATAGATCCAAAGCTATGGGGTGATCCTGAAAATTTTCGACCTGAACGATTTATCGATACAAATGGACATTTAATAAAAAAAGATTATGCATTATCATTTGGAGCAGGAAAACGGGTTTGTGTTGGAGAAACATATTCACGACAAAATATGTTTTTATTTTTAACAATGTTAATGCAGAATTTTCAATTTGAGATACCGAATGGAGATCTTTTACCGGATACAACCTATCAGAATTATATTAATGGTATTAATGTTGCTCCTCAAGAATTTTGGGTTTTTGCAAAACCACGTTTTTAAGTTCTTAATATGTACTTAATTCGTTCTAAAGTGTTCTTAATGTATAACGATTATACCTAAAAAAAATTAATTCTGAATTCATCTAATAATATAATCTTAAGATGTATTAAAATAATATCATCCATATAAAATTATATTAGTGAATAATCGTAAATCGTAAGTCAACTGCATTTGGTAAAAAAACGCATTTGGTAAAAAAAGCTAATTTGGCGACTGAAAAGATCCGTGTATATTTCTGTCATTTGTTTTCATATATTGTTGATGAATTGTTCAAACATCTACGATTCAATGCATTTCCCGCAAATGAACTCCTAGTCATTTAATTCAAGAGCTGGCCACAGATAACATTTAGTTTTATTTTGATTATATAAATTTATATTAAGAGACATCACTGATGGAAATCATATTTTTCTACAAAAATATGTGGAAGTGTTTAAAAAACTTATAAATACTGACATCATTTGAAAAACTTTACAAATGTTTCTCTATGTAAGTATTTAAAAGTATTTGCCAATCTGGTTTATGAGCATCGTCTTTCACAGATTTTTAAAGTGTTTTGTTGAACAACGTGAAACACTTGGGCAGAGTTTGAAAGACGAACACAGAATTAAAAAGACTTCATAACTCTTATAAAGACATTATCACACTTTTTAAAGACTTTTATTTTTTTTTTTAATTTTGTATTTACTATTGAAAGTATCTGCATAATTTAACTGTAATAAACTCTTGAAACTATACATGAATCCTCAGGGGAAGAACATTTATTACCAATCTAGATGGGCCCTGATTACATGGTATATTGGTAATACATTTTTATAACTGTGAGGAGTTTCTGTGTACAACTAGCTAGAGACAATGAAATCAATGAAAAAAGAAAAATGTTTATATACACATCTATTTGGTAAATAGGTAGATAAAATCTTTTAAAACAAAACGTAGATCAATTATCTTTAAAAAAATGCATTATTCATTTTTATTATAATATATTGGTGTCATAGATCCTAAGTTATTTATTTTCATTGAATAGCGAAAAAATTTTAAATTTTAGGTTTACATTCGCTATATAACATTGTTGTTTTAACTGGAAATTATTACATTTATTTTTAGGACATATAATCTTCGATAGTGACATACTCACACGATTGTAAAATTTAGTTTGAAAATTATTTGTGGGAAATGAGTACGTGATAATACCGATTAGAATGTTACATATGTGAAATTCTCAATAATGTTACAATTGTAGTATTTTTGCAGTAAAATAAACATCTCTCTGTGTTTCTGAGTATTATCAAAACAATAAAGTCTTTATTAATTAAATTAATAATTAACAAATTTCTTAATTTAATAAAATAAACAAAAAACATTAGTGTTATGTTTATTTGTGCATTAAAATTTGTAATTAATATTTTAAAAAAATTATTAGAAATAATGGTAAGTCTTAAAATATTATATTCCATAATTCCAAGATTTGACAATGAATTTTGGTAAAACAACTATAAATAAGTCGAAAATAAAAAATACAAAATTTTCAAGTTTTTACCTATTTTTCGAGTTAACGATACTTTTTTTTAAAAATTACTGTTGGGATTATGGTATGTGATGATGTATTATTTTAAATAATTAAACACTTTATTTATTTTAAGATATTCTTTTATTCAAAAATAGAGTTTTCAGAAATATGTCTTTACACCATCAATGATTAGACTTAACTACCTACTACTATATTTCTAAAGTTGTCCCTTTACATTTGTCCATTTTAATTCATGTAACATTTGTTGTTTATTTGGGTAATTCCAACATATTCAAATGTATCTAGTTTTTATGACAGGATGCTCTAGTACTTTAAACTATCTTTCTCCGATATAATAAAATAAAACCTTTTTATATTTAAAATATGTGTTCACCAAATGTTACTTAAAAAAGAAACTTTCCCATTGAATTAAGTTTAAGACCCTTTAAAAATATAGTATCGCAAAATACAAAGAGAATGATTTTTGTATAGACGAATTCAATATTTCAACAATTACTGTATTGTTAATGACACAAATACCAAATAAGGCACATCGCACATGAGGTGATTTGAGTGAAATCGGCGAAATACGATATCACCGATATCAGCGATTTATTCGCAAAATATGTATATACAGTGTCTTAAAGAATGAAATACATCAAGTAATAAGTAATATATAATATTATTTAAGCCATTTGAAATACGCATTTTTTTTACAAATTATATTTTATAATATATATAAATATATAAATATATAAATATATATATATATATATATATATATATATATATATATATATATATATATATATATATATATATATATATATATATATATATATATATATATTTATTTATTTATAACTGAATACATATTAGAATGTTTTATGAATGCTAATGATTAAAGTAGTTCAAACATTGATGCTCAATTTTATATCGAATATCTAAAAAATTAACTCTGTTATTAGTTACCTTAACTTGTTTTATTTGTTTAATGTGATTAGAATAGATACAGATTATAGCCACTGTACAATTACTATATTTCTTCATAATTTCTTCATATTTGTTCACTTTGTAAACATAAAATAGTAATAAGAATCAGTATTTAATAGTATAAGATGTATTGGCTTAATTTTATTAAATAAGTGTAAAGTTCATTTCTGTTTATTGACCCTGTCATTGAAATGAATGAAATTAATATTGACGCTTGAAAAGTGTTATAAGAAAATAAGTTTATAAACTCTTGCAGAACGTCATAAGGAAGGAATGTTTTATCTATTGCAACGTTGCTACAACAATTAGGAGAAGTATACCTAGAAAAAGATGTTTTTCCCGTTTTGCTATCCACAAATAATAAATATGTCTAGAAATTTTTTAGGTTGAGCATTTAACTGAGTAATACTATAGGTGAAAGCTCTTATGTATTTGACAACGTTGCTTACGAATGTAAAATTACATACGATTGTTGTCGCATCATGATGGAATTCTTACGATTTCAGTATTTGATTATGCATATCTTACACAGTGCGATTTCGTACATGTAATTTTCTTATGGAAAGTAATGTCTATCTGTATACGACACAACAGTTGCAACAATACCATATATGTGATAAAAGTATAGCATGTATTCAAAGATATAAATATTGCAGGATATTATAAGCATTTACTTAATACTTGCTACTCTTCGTTCCTTTTCTTTAAAGCATATGTATGTATTTAAAAAAATTTATCATCTGCTTTATAAGATGCTCCTATTAAGCCTGTTCTATATGGTTCAGGACATGAATCTAACCTTTTTTTGTTTGTATATAAACAAGCATTGACATGTTTTTAAATATTAAAAACATTTTTTATTTTTTATTTTTAAATATTAAAAATAACATATTTTAACTCTCTATCTTTGTCATAAACATTGATTTATATGACTGTATAAACAAGAATAAAAAAAAGTTGCCCATATGATTTTAAGAACGAAGGATTTTAACAACGATTTTTTTATCACATGTATGATTTCAAATCACGAAAATCACGTCGTGTGCGACTTTACATTGGTTTCCATAAGCAAATCATATGTATGATATCGCCGATTTCACACAAATCGCGTCGTGTGCGATGTGCCTAAAATTTGTATCAAAAATCAACATAAGATCAATCAATATTTGGACAATATACAAATTTTTTACTAGAAAAAAAAGTTTTGAATTACATGTTTTTATAAATTATTTGAATCATTTCTACGAGGTTATTTTAACTTGAAACGAAGCACACTGACACAGTAGATGAACTGACGCTTAACAAGGATAAATTTGGTGATTCACCACCAAACAATAGGGAATATATATGAAGATGAAAAATTGATATTTTACCCATCAAAATGAAAAACTGGGCTCAATACTAAAAAAATTTGAAAATTAAATTAAATTTGATTCACAAACGAATAGGTTATAAGCTATTAAAGATTATTTTCCATATCTTTCTTGCAAAAAAAGTTTTATGGGTGATTCTTCGATAAAATAATCGAACAACAAAATTTTTTGAATATTAACATAATTTATATAACATATTTATTTACAATCAACTCATTTGTGTATACTAATTTTATTAATCTTAATCTTTTTTGGAGGAAAGTGTATTTAAGTGTAATGGACATTGATAGGACCTCTTATCATGACTTTATATATATATAATGACTCTTATGTATAATCACTGCGGAGATGAGCATGTATAACATCGTTTATGTCAATCTCCTTTGTTTAATTATTAATTTTGAACGTTCATATTTTGGCTATTTTTTAAGATTGTTTTTTCGCCAAGTTTCCAATCTCACTATTTTTTATGTTTGTAACAAACATGATACTTGACTGTATTATCGAGTTTTATTACTATAAATACAAGTGAATTATTTTCATTTTGTGAGCGATTGTCAGATTCTACTACTTAGATATTTTTAACAACTTTTGTCGTATTTACACATTATATCATTATATTGTAACACATTATATCAATTTTACCCTACTTGTCTAGATCATTTGATTTCACATTGATTGCATAGAAAAGTAGCTGGTATTTTAAGAAATTATTTCCAAAAAGTTGAGATGTAGTAAAAAATTTTCCTTTCTCTTCCCCATTCTTACTTTGGATGGCAAAAACCGAAGGTTGAGGACGTAATAAACTAATTAAAATTTTCATTTCCTCTATTTAATCACTTCTGCCTAGTTTTTTTTTTTTTCAATTCATTTGATTGATAATATCTTGAAACTTCAAATTAACCGCAATAGCTAGATCAGTTTTTTATATTAGAACTACGTATTTCGACTACAAAGAAGTATGAACAGTATAGATTATCTAATCGTAATTTACTGTTTGACTATTGAAAACAAATAAAAGTAAATTAAAATAAATTTTATTAATATTAATACCATTAAAATTACTCAAATTAAATTTACTGTTGCTTAAAATACTCATATTAAAACTCATCGCTAATTTGGTTAGAGAGTTTCACGACGAATTTTTAAAGTGTCTTTTTTATATATGTTTCACAAACATTAACTTTGTCATAATCGTTTGTGATTATCTCTTTGTAAAAATTTCAAGATAGAAATCAGCTTACGGCGCCACGCATAACTTCGGGATTAACAGAGGATTACAATAAGTACCAATCAAAAACAATCATAGTAAGAGTAAATTTAATGAGGAAAATTTTCATTAATTTTATTTTTTTTAAGTAAAAAATTACGATAATTTATACTTATCATGACTACTTCGTAGTCGAAATACGTATTTATAATACAAAAAACAAATCTATGTATTGAGGCGAATTTGAAATTTTATTTCAAATACCTAGAGTTCTCATTTATTATTATTTGATACTATAATCGATATTATAAAATTAATAAATCGATATTATCTTATAAAAGTTAACTAAACGAAAATGTTTGAATAAAATTTTTTCGAAATTGAAGTATTGCGCTATTTTTATGATATAGTAGACTCAAGTATTACCTAGACTCGAGTATTGCGCTACGCTTACCTACCTACCCACAATGTACCGTGAATATGATGGGTACTTAAATCAAATTACTTTCAATTTGATTTTTGCAGGAAGCACAAATTCAAATAAATCCAATAAATTTCTTTAGATAAAGAATATTGAATATTGTGCTTATGTAAATTCTTTACTAATTTTATGACTGCAATAAATTAAAAAAAACTAATTTAGGCAACGTAAATTTTTATTTTTATAAAAATCAACATTAGTTATAAAAGTTTAATAAACTATTTTTAAGTTAAAACGACATAATCCATATACAAAATTTAGCTAGACATTTATTAATTTATTATAAATTATAAAGTATTAATAAAAATTATCACTGAGATAAAATTGAAACTATTTTTGTGATATAAATTAATGATAGACGTCGCTCTTTTGTAAAAAAATAAGACAAAACGCACGAGAAACATCATTCAACACGACTAGAATATTAACGGAGTAGATATTCTAACTTTCCTACAAAATTTTATTTTAGACCCAATTAGTACATAATTTTAGGCCGAATTACGTTAATTACTTAAAAAATAATTTAAAAAAATAATCTTTATTCGTCTTCAAATTCATATAATCTTTAATTCCGTTTAAACAAAATTTCTATGTTGAAGCTCGTCTCATTTACTCATTAACAATTGCCTCACTAATTTAAATATTAATAATGTTTCATGTTTCAAAATTTTTTTTTGTTACAAATCATACAACAACATTAAAGGTACATTTAAAAAGTTTTAAGGAATTTCTGTATAAATTATCATTGTATGTTCGAATTCGATACTTATAGTAAAACATATTTAAAAGAGAATTCAAATTACCATAAATAATAATATTCAAATCTTTATTATCTAACAGTAAGTGTTCGTCTTAGCCTCTCCGACATCGTAATATAAAACATTGTAGAATTTTTATTGCATGATTATTTATAGAATTATGAGAATTCACTGATACATAAAAATTTTTTAGATTTTTATTAATCATGACAAATATTTACTTTTTCAAAATGTATAATTAACAATATTAATATATCTAGTGATTGCAGATCTAGTCAAATAAATAGGGGGTTTTACCTTACAAACGGTCCGCTAGTTCTAAATTTTTGATGTTTTCTAGGATGGTAACTAAATGTTTAAAATTAATTTGCAAAGCAAACCCGCCCTTCCGCCGCCGTATTGAAAAAACCGGCACCGGATTTTCGCTTGTTTCTTCGTTTCGAAATTTTCTTTAATTTTCACTTAGGTGTCCATCCTATACAACATATTAAAAATTTAGAACTACCGGATCGTTTGTAAAGTAATCCCATTTTGGATTCCTATTCATTGGACTAATCAGGACATACTTTGTATTTGTGTCTAAATTATTATTAATTGCAATTGTTTCTTCTAATTAAGAATAATTATTTAAAAAAGACAATTAAAAAACTATATTTCCACATACATTTTATTTACTTTCCATTAACTATAAAAAATGATTAAAAATAAAAAAATAAATTATTATTTACTTTCCATTTTCGATTATAGCCTCAGTTTCTGGAATGTGATAGGATGCATCAATAAAGTATCGTATAAAATTACCAACAATTGATCGATCTGGAATGCTTTGTGCAGCTCCATATACTGCATACTATTTTTACAACAAAATAATGAAAATTTAATATTAAAATAAAACTGTAAACGATTAACATTAAAAATCTTACCATCCCTTCAACAGGTTGTTTAGGTTCTTTCATAATTATTGCTAATTCTGCACGAATATCATTTAGTAATTGATCAGCAACCCCAGGTTTTGTGTGCAAATGTGTCACACAAATGTGAATTCTTAAATATAGCAAAGGGAAATATTTTACATAATACATCTAAATTGAATCTTAAAGTAAACGAAATATTAATTTTAATTCCAAATGCCTGAATTAACTCTATAAATTTGTTTGAATAAGATTTTACTACTTTTTTTCGATTTTCAATTCTGTTAACAGTTCTGATAAAATGTTAAAAGTAATTATGAGCAATAGGCTATTTGACAACATTTAAAATATACTACAAAATATGGCCATCCTATAAGATAATAGCCTAAAAAACATATTTCAGTTTATGTAAACTAAATTATGTTGACTTTTTGCAAATTACACGAAATAAATTGTAATAATTTGTGAAATTTTATGTTGCATCGAAACGCTCTGTGATTGGTGACAGTTCTGTTGACGCCACAAGCTACTAAACTATAGAATATATTACATAAATAAATTATATTAAACAAGGTTGCCATGACATTTGCTGTTTTGTTGTATTTATATGAACTGGCTTACTATCGTGCTATGCCACACCTACCACGTGACAAACATCATTTCAGAAACATCGTTTTTCGCGCTGTTTAGAAAATTTAAACTTTCACGTTTATTTTCATTGGTAATAATATAGATTAACTTTTTAATAGTTTACCCGGAAATATCAATGTAGTGTGATTAGTATGTAATAAAGAATTATTTAAAATGATTTCCAAAAATTCTTCAAATAGCCTATTTGAGATGAATTTTATAACATTATGTTCTAATCTAAATAATCCACTTTCATTCATTTAGAATATTAAAGCTTTGATTTACATGTTTTTATTTTTATTTTAAATTATAGTGTCTTTATTTATAATTTTATAAACTTATTTTTAGTTAAAAGTTCCTATAATACTATACTTTTACCAATGAAGTAGAGTATATGAACAATTTTAACATTTTTGTATTCAATGCTGGATTAATAAAAACTACAACCGAGTGACATCAGCTATAAGGCTGTGTTAGTTAATATCAAAATAAGAAAAAACAAGTGAAGATAACAAAAAACAATGTTAATTATTTAGACATTCGACATATAGTTCAGTATCAATATTTCAACTATTTTTAATGATAAACATTCATAAAATACAGTTATAAATACATATATAATAATAATATGTATTGCAATTATACATGTGCTACTTAGCTAATTTGAGCTGAAATTGCGGCGAATCTTAACAGTTTACGAAAAAATATTTCAAACAAAAGATGTTTGTTTAGAAAAAAAAAAGCATTAAAAAAAGTCATTAAAATGAAATCTTAAATATTAAATTGGCAGAATAAAATATATAGGTTTATATTTTCGACATACATAATATGACAGAGTATATTAATTTTACTCTAAGTTTGTAACGCTAGTAATTATTGACCACATAAACACAACTTTAGTATTGGTGTTCGTAGAATAAATAAATTAGTCCATTTCCGTTTGTCGAGAGATAGAAGAGTTAGAGATAGAAGAAATATTTTTTCATAAAATGTGTGGATTCGCCAGAATTTTAACGCAAATTATTATTATGCATGTATTTATAACAGTATAAACAGGTTATTTAGAGTATTTTATGTAAATTGATTAAAAATAATAGTTCAAACAAAGATATTCAATGTTATGTCAAGTATCTCAGCAATTAACTCCATTAGTTGTTACCTTCACTTGTTTGTTTTATAAAATTATTTATATCAGTTTATCCATTGTACTTATTTATACATATAATAATTTTGAGGAAATCGCTCCACATAATGTATTTATAAGAAATTTTCGTTATCAATTTTAAATTGGTTTAAAAAATAATAATTTTTACCGAACTACGATTCATTTTTAGAAAATGAAAATTTTAAAACTATTAGAATTTTTAATTACAAGAAAAAAGGAGCAAAAATGAAAAAAAAATTACCCTGATGGGAATTGGAGTGAATTTAAATTCCATCCTTTTTTAGCCAACGCATCAGACAATAAATAAATATTAAATACTTTTGAACCAAATGCAATGACTGACGTAACTGGTTTTCCAAAGATGTATATTCCATCCATGGAACGTAATCTGAAAATAAAAATAATATACACTTTTCAAAATACACTTTTTAGCAAAAACACTAAATAAAAATTCATTTATGAACGAAATATAATATTTAACTCAATTTTTTAGCAAAAGAGGATGATCATAAATTTTTCTACAATTTATGAGCAAAAAACTAGTCCAATTTTTACTGACGTTTAAAAAAAAACAACATAAAATTTTAATAATTAAAATAAAATTATATTTTCATAGCTAATAGTAATTGTTAAATTGTAAATTTAAATTTATAAGTAACTAAACTAACATGAATGACTAATATAATTTCGATACCCTAACGACTTAAATCCTTCTAATAACAGTACCTAAGTGAATAAATTTTAGTATTAAACAATTCAATTGTTACAATATGTTAATTTTAATGTAATAAATAAATGAATGTGATAATTTACCTAGCCACAAATTTAGGAATCTGCCCCATTCCTACAGGCAATATTAATCATTTCGAATTATTTTGAATAGAGAGTATATATAATACTAAAATCATAGATTTGTTTTAATTATAAGAGTCACAAAATTTTACTTACTCTTCTTCAATGTACTTTGAAGTAGTCATAATCGCTGTAGTTGAATTTAAATATCCATTAGCGCCAAAATATAACATTGTAGCCCAACAAGCAGCAATAATACCACCAGCTCGAGATCCAGATACTGTTGGTGATCCATAAACACCACCCGGCCAATCAGTTGTAACAGTATATTGATGATGTCGATATTTACAATCAGAATATAAAATCACTGATGATCCTTTTGGAGCAAATCCATACTTGAAATTAAATATTATATTGTAAACATTGTATTTACACAGAATGTGCCGAAGTTTAATACCTTATGTGGATCAGCAGATATACTAGTAACACCAGGTAAACGAAAATCAAATTGAGGAACATCATAGCCTAGTTTGCTAGCTAAAGCGACAACAAAACCACCTAGGCAACAATCTACATGAACTGGAATATTATATTTCACACCCAATTTTGATATCTCTTCCATATTATCCATTGTTCCATAAGGAAAATTTGGTGCTGAACCCACCAACTAAAAAAAGTAAAAGTAAAATATTTACTAGAGAAATGATGTGCTTTGATAAATTTAACTAAAAACATTTTTAATACCAATTTTTTTCTGATTTAACTGACACTGAATTTGTTATTTTGCTTATCAAAATGTGAACCTTGATTCAATATCATAACAAAATTAATAATTGAATTAAAATAGATTCGTAAACGAAGTAGTAAGATTTTAAAAATTATTTTCATTGTTTTAAAACATTTGTAAAACATAACTTCTGTTCCATTTTTTCATGAAGTAAAGATAATTCAATTAAAGTAATAAAAAAATTTAGACAAAATCCGTGTTGGATTATGATCAAAATTTATTTTCAGGTCTTTGCATAATTTCTAAAATAGCATCGTCAAAGAAATTACAAAAATCCATTTTCTAAAGCAAGTTTCAAAAAATATTTTTTGTCTTAGTGGATAGATTCGGCTATCAAGATTCTTAATATTCAATCTAATTTTTTAAATCATGAAAGAACTAAAGCTCAAATTACATTGAAAAATGTTTGTATTAGAAATTAATTTAATTAGATTTATGTTGTAAACCTATATAAATTGAACAGTAGACTTCATAACTAAATATCTTAACAAAGAATTTTTAGAAACTGAGTTTAAAAAAAGCCTAATTGGAACATTTTTCAACTTTAAATCGCTCTAACAGAAAAATATTTCATTTTTAATAAAATATCGGAAATCAAAAAGTGTGAAAGATCAGTGTTTAAAAATTTTGGATAAAAATTTATTGTATTCTAAAACAAAGAAAAGCATAACGCTAACATATACGTACAAGAATAGTATTCGAATTAATAGCATGCCGCATTGCACTAATGTTTACAGTTGTATCTTCATCAACAGGTATATAACGTATACGAATCTTTAAGAACTGTGCCGCTTTATCGAATGCTGAATGTGCTGTCATTGGAACTACAAGTTCTGGTTTTGTAATACCTTTTTCTTCTCTAGCGTAATCTCGATATGCTTTAACCGCTAATAAAATTGATTCGGTGCCACCTGTCGTCATCTAAAAATAAAATTATGGAAATAAAATCTTGAAAATTTGTCATCAACTCTGATTATTTTCTTTTTCTCGCTTGTAATGCACATATAAAAAACTTTACCCAACCAACTTCAATACGAGACCCTTTTTCGATTTTTAAGTTTTGCCTTTCTTCAATCCCTTAGAGGTTGGTTTACAAAAAAACCTATGTTTGCTCACTTGATTTTAAGAATATTCCTAAGAAGTTTCGAGTCCATATGTCAATTTTTTCCATATTGAACCCACATTTCGACTTTTTTACGAAGTTGTGTCAAAGTTTCTAGTCATTATATTGTAGTATGTCTCCATAAAAATTCCTACGATTCGAGTCGAAATGTATATGCATGAAGTTATTTTATTACTTCTTCATGTAACATTTGAGCTCCCATTTCACATACTTAGATCTAGAATTTTCAAAATACCTTCTTTATTGTATGTTTATATATATATCTTATATATCTTTATTGTATGAAACGACCGTATTGGCCAAATTTTATGTTTCTATTCATCTTCCTTGCTCAAAATTGTATGGTTTTAATTTCACAAAATCCTTTTTTGATGCTCGTCTACGTTATATCAAGAACAAAGTGTTATTTATTATTCAAAGTGTTATTCCGTTCTAATTGAAGTAGTCTCATTTACGTAAGTAACATAAAAAAAAAACAATAATTCTAGGAAAACTCAGTGCAATTCTTCTAAAAGTACGTAAAAAGTTCTTCAAAATGTTTTGAAAAACTTTTTGTTTGTTTTTGTTTTTATTGAATAACAGGCAAAACATGGGAATTATGGTGAAAATTGGCTTACTTTTTTAGAAGGAAAAATTTTTCAATTTTAATAATAACTTCCTCAATTTTAAAGGTAATTAATCAATTCAAGAAAAATTTGCAGAGAATTTTGAGGGTTACAAGAGGGCTTTAATCAGAGTTGATGCAAAGAAGTTTAATAACGAAACATACCGAACCACAAGTTTTTTTATTACCATTAAATAATTGACCTGTCATTCGTACAACTTCTGCTTCCATTTTATTAATTCCTGGAAATATATCTTGATGTAATGGATTTGTATACGATGCTAAGCCATAAACGGTGGTGATTAAATGAATTAACTCATCATCATAATAGTAGACAGCACCAGAAACTTTCCCCTTTTTCCAATCATATGAACCTAAATTTAAATGTTCTTGAACAATAGAAACAATTATATCTTCATCCATTCCTATTGGTGGTAGTTTTCCAAATGTTTTTTGTCCTTTAATACGCTCGGCTACTTCATGTTCGAATTCTGCTATCATTTTTTCTGATTCTTTTTCAAGTTTTTGTCTTATTTGTGGTACTCGTTTTAATAATCTAAACGCTGTTTTCTTCGTTCTTTCGCTAATACCTAATTTTAAAGAATGTGAATTTCGGTTATAATTTCTAAATTAACATTTTTGTACGCGACATAATAACTTTATACAATATATCAGAGTATATAAATTTAATTCTAAAGTTTTAACGCTAAAAGATATTGACTGCACAAACAAAATTTTGGTATAAGTGTTCATCTAATTAGTCAATTTCCGTATGTCCGTCCATCCGTCTGCCCGTCACCAAAATAATTAAAAACGATAAGATAGTTAGTTGAAATTTTGGTAACGTACTTTAGTCATAAAAAGTACGTTTAAGTTCATGAATGAGCAAAATTGGTCCATTGGATCCGAAAGCCCAAAATTACCCAACTTTTGAATCATAAAAGATTCAAGGACAGAAAATTTTAGTTTTTTTAAACAAAGAATTTTTGTTTGAAACATTTGTACGTAAACTATGTATATTCGCCACAATTTCAGATAAAATTTAGCTAATAAGCACGTATACTTAAATATAATTGCAATTCATATTGTTATTATATATGTATTTACAACTGTATGGACTGCATATGTAGAGTATTTTATGAATGCTTATCATTAAAAATAGTTCAAAATTGATACTGAACCATATGTTGAAAACATAAACAATTAACCCTGTTAGTTGTTATCTTCACTTGTTAATATTTAAAATTATTATTTTTTATTGGGAAAGTTCATCATATACAGTTTTTAAACATTACATAACTTAAAATTTTACTTACTCTCATCACGTCTAAATAAAAAATCCCACATCCAAGCAGATATAAATACAGTTGTTGCTGTAATTGATGCAATTTGCCATGGTTCTTTACCATGGAATGCATTATTTGTTGTCGATTTGGCAAGGTTTAAGGTATCCTTTAAAAAATCCATGATGAACTAATTACACCGGCATTTAATTCACAATTCACGAAAACTAAAATTTGATAAGATAAATATTTATTTACAATAATAAAAATTTTTTAATTAGGTACTATTACTTAATGTGTAGATTTCCTTTGGATATGTTTATCAAAATAAGATAATTTTTAATTCAATTCAATCTAGGTATCCGTTATAAATTAATTGACAGCTGTCAAATTATATTTGACAGTTCTTTTTGGAGCGTTTGGTAAACTATTGTTTCTTTAAAACTAATCAAAAATATTACGTTACGTTTGATCATAAAACTTAAACTTTGTACTTATGAAGTATTATAAAAAAAATTTCATCACCTGTTTTAAGTAATTAATTATTTCTTGTTATAAAAACATAATTCATACTTGTGGAGAGTTTCACCGTAATACTATTTGCTTTGTCAAGAAATTCAATACTTGGTAACATTTTTCAAGAATATACATTTTTTATTAAAATCACTCTTTTTAATTGTTTATAAATTTTTTTTTATTAAATATTTTATTTATTTGTATTTATGATAATATTGTATTTATCAATTTAATTATGAATGATACATTTAACAAACATACAGTTGAATGTCACATTTAACTTCAATTTTTTATCTTTTAAACAAAGAATAAGGCATCTATCATAAACACAATATCTATTTCAATATCCATTCAATGTTCGCTCATAAACGTGTGAGTTATTCAACTCAATAAATAATTACGCTAATATTTAAAATTTGGCATGCATAATCTTGACATAAAAACGGAGAGCGTATCGAATTGTTTTTTTTTTTTTTTGGGAATAAAACACGGCTACCCTAAAACACTTATAATATGAAACCTAGCACATATTGTTTTCTTTATTACCCAAAAAAAAATTTTTTGCTCCAGCTGTTTTTGGTAGCTTATATATAAGTTATCATGGCATATGCTATTTCTCAGGTAGTAAAAGAGATATGAAATCGGTTTTGATTCTCTATTTAATTGCTCTTGATTTGTGTATCAATGAATCCCGTGGTTCTAACCGTCTCCGTTCTACATTTATGGCGGCTTAAATATAAGCTACCATGGCATATGCCATTTCTCAGGAAGTAAAGGAGTTATGAAATCCGTTTTGATGCCATATTTTATTGCTCTTGATTGATATATACCGTTTCCTAGAAAAAAAGTATTTAGAGTTCATTTAATAATTAGTTGATAACATTTACATTAAAAGGAAAGGCTTATGTATAAAGATACCATACATTAGGTACCCGGTTCGAATTTAGTTTGGCCATTTTTTAAAATTCAATTTAAAAGAATAAATTTTTATTTGTAAGCAGTTTTATTTCTTAAGTTTAATTCTCAGTTAGCCTAGAATTTTGTTGAAGTATTTAGTTGAGCGGGAAAAATAACTGATACGTAATATATATGAACAAAATGTTTATTATGATGTTAACACTAATGATATATAACAAGACTGGTTCGTTCCTGCTTGAGCCAAAATAACATTACTATTCAAATAAATACATGACATGCAACTCTACAAGACTCTTGTAAGATTCAATTAACTACTGATTTCCAACACCCGCCTTCAATGGTAATTAAAATAAATAACTAAAGTAAATTCTCATTAAATTTCGAAAATTTGATGTGACATAGTGCTTTAGTAAAAATGTCTGCCACATTTTCTTCAGAAGACACAAAATTAACTTGTACTTCACCTTTTTCTACATGATCACGAATGAAATGAAATTTTATGTCTATGTGTTTGGTTCTTCGAGTATTTTCATAATTTTTAATTATAGATATTGCACTCTGGTTGTCCATGTAAATTTTTGATAATGGAGCTTGACCAATAAAATCGGCGACCAAGTAAACAAGGATTTCAGCAACACCTGTAGCTGCAGCAATATATTCACTTTCGACTGAGGAAAGTTGATCAATACTTATATTGGCTTCCATTGGAGTGATTGCGCCTTTAAAATCTTCCATATTAAATCGTTTAAGTATCTTGTTTATCATTTCTTTATTATTAAATGTAATTTTATTTTTACTTGTAATTTTCATTCCTAAACTGTTTTATTTCCTGTTTATAAACAGGCATCTAGTGATCGTTTTATTCTTTTTTTTTTTTTTTTTTTTTTTTGAAATTTTATAAAACACAACCATTCCAAGCTCGTGATGCTTCTTTTAAATAATATAGAGATTTGTTGAGTTTTTGTACTTTGTTTTTGTCATAATTCAATCCTTTGGGAATTTTAATATAGATATCAGAATTTAATTAACCATTTTGAAAGCTGAAGGTAAATCTAGTTGAGTTATATTCAAATCATTTTTTAACGCGTGATTAATGTTTTTATTGTTGGGAGTTTTGCATCAGGTGCTTATACATTTTTTAATGAATTTTCTTGATAACCCTTCGCAACTAAGTGAGCTGTTATGACTCCATCTTTCTATGTCTTATATATCCATTTTGTAAAGATGGCTTTTTGATCTTTTGGTAGATCAGTTATGTTCCACATTCACGTTTTTCAAGTGCATTAATTTCATGTTTTACTGTTTTTTTCCATTCAATTCCAGCATCGATTGCTACTTTATATGTGGACGGGCCTATATTTTCGCCAATTAAACAATACGCAGTATATATTTCATATTTATTTAAATATTTGGGCATTTTGATTAACCGTTTGTTTATATTTTCTGTTGAATCTTTTTGAATTTGATTTTCTTCATATTCGCTTGATTCTTCATCAATATGATTTGTTTCTGTAGGTACGCTTAAATAATGCATATTTGAAGGTGAGTATATATATTGTGTTTCGTCGAAAGTTACATCTCGAGATACTATTATTTTATCAGTTTCAGGATTCCATAATCTATACCCTAAACCAGCATATCCTACCATTCGCGCTTCTCGAGCTCTTGGTTCTAATTTATCATTTCTAAATAACATACAATACTATACTTTAGCGGCAAAAATTTTTAACTTAGATAGATCTTATTTCCCCAGGTAGACTTCAACAGGTACTTTACAATTTATACTTCTGTACGTTTGATTTAATTGGTAAACGGCTGTCCTTGAAAATTTTTTTGAACAGACAATAAATAAAATTTTACGTGAAAGCGTTTCAATTTTTATGGGTGTATGCCCAGAATATAATTTTATTTATTTATTTATTTTTTTTTTTTGTTGATCCAATTTTATTGTTTTTGGTAATTATTTGAATTGTTATAAACAATTTAACTTTTGTGCGTGAAGTTGGCGAATAAAATTTTCATTTCAATTTGTTCAAAGTATATATATTTTTTTTTTATAGGATTGTTAGTCGTTTGTTGATGATTGTTGGTACATTTTTATTGTTTGTTGATAATTATTTGATTTGTTATAAAAAATTTAAATTTTAGTGTAGTTGGGGTATACAGTAGTCATTTTCAATTTTTTTTTATTTTATAGAATTATCAATAGTTTGTTGAAAATTTTTTTGTTTATTGATAGTTATTTTATTATTAACAATTTAAATGCGTGTGACGTTGGCGTATAAAAGTTAAATATCAAGTTTTTTCATTTATTTTCCATCCAGTCGACAGGAAATCGTTTGTTGAAATTATTTTAAACAGTTTTTAATGTTAGAAGAGAATCGATATACATTTGTAATAATTAAATTTATTTTGCTCTACTGCGTTTAATGACAGGTAATATATTCTAGGTGATGACTGATGGTAGTGCACACAACTAAGCTTGGTTTCTTGGCCCCGACTATTTAACAATATACATTATATACTGATAGAATGACACTGATTAGTTAAGCAGTAATATATTCTATATTAAGTTAAATACTTCGCAATGAATGTACGTTATGAATAAATCTTTTGTTTAACAAACTGCATTATTGTATTGAGAATTTCATTTTCATCCGTTAAGAACTGACAATTTCATTTGTTGATTAATTATTTAAAAAAATAAAAAATAGTAAAACTGATTAGCGGGATAATTGGGCTAAAATGTTTTCAAGAAAGATTTTTACAGGTAACAATCATATTTTTTATTTAAATTAATTTGTTTCAATTAGAAATCATCGATGTGATGGAGTATCTCTAAATACAACAACACATTTGTTGAACACAATGTTACATAGTGTTCTGCATAGAAATTTAATAAGGTTCGGTTAGCCGATGTCATTTCCCCCTTAATGCTCTCAATGGCTATTTAATTGCATATTTTACCAGTTTATAGTTAACAGCTATTATTAGAATATTATTATTTACTTTATTATTATAAAAGATAGAAATACTGCATATTTCTAAGTATCGTACAACTGACAGTTGTTAAAGAGATATAAGGGCCAATGCACACCGTAAGATTTTCTGATCAGAAAATCTGATCATATAGACAAAAACCTTATGCAAGCACATATCATCGGATACGTACAACGAACCACAATGAACCAATGAACTTTCAAATATTTCTAATTTATTAATTACTTTTTTAACTAACAAATGGCCCACATCAGACAACATCGTAAGATTTTCTAATCAGACAGTATTATATGTACGCGCACATCATCAGATTTTCTGATCAGAAAATCTGATATCTTATGTAGAAATCTTACCGTGTGCGGCGTTTAATAAAAATACATGTTATTTAATTAGTAAATCAGAATCTGATCAGAAAATTTTATGGTATGTGCTGGGCTTAACAATAGCGGAATATAAGCTCTATATTTATAAGCTCTTTTCATGAAAAGTAAAAATATGGTTTTTCAATCTTAAAAAAGTGTAGATACAAATAAATACACATGTTTTACATATAATTTTTATCTAAAATGTTTAAAATATTAAAATTTTTTTGTGTTAGCATAAATGTCAAGCTGATAATTCTGAAAGAGGAGTTATGATGATGGAAACATAAGAATTCCTTTGTATATAGTACTCTAATATTTCTGTTCTATCGCATATGGAGGGAAGTAGATATTTTAAAAGAGTACTTTATCTCATATGGACGAATTGGAAAAAGTTTCCAACGGTAATCGTTAAACTATTATCTAAGTAAAAAATCAGTGCTAGCATAGCAAAAGGGTATGGTGTGAATATAGCAGTTGTTGACAAATTGAATTTGAAGCGTGGCGAGTTAGGAAGAATGTTATTTTTAGTGAATATCAACAATTTATTTATTTAATTTTAACGGATTTTTTAATATTCGTCTTATGACTATTTAAACCAGGGTCGATAATTTTTGGAGTCACAAAAATTATAGTAAGATGAAACCCATTGGAAACGAAAGAGAATATAACAAAAATGAAAGAAAAAATAATTTACGGCAATCTGTGGTCGGGAAGGGAACGGGGTGACTTTTTTAGGGTAAAACACAGTTTATCTCGATTTCCGTTATAACTACAAGTCCTATGGAAAAAAGTTACCTGTCAAAGTTGTTGGTAATAAAAAGATTTTTGTATCAACACTTTTTTCACATAACCTCAAAATTTATGTGAAAAATTGTAATAACCAAGTTTTGTTTTTTTATTTCTTTTACAAACAAAAAATTTGGTGAAAATTTATCTTTTTATGTTCCAAATACACTGAAATTTTTTTGTTAATATATTTTTTTTTCACCTTATTTTGAATAAATATCGAAAAAGCACCCTAATTTTCAACCGAAAATGAGATATGAAAAAAGTGTAAAATCTACATAGGTTTTACCGCAAATCGAGATAACCCGTGTTTTACCCTTAAAAATTTACCCCCTTCTACTTCCCGAGCTTAGATCGCCGTAAATTTTTTTTTTTTCATTTGTTATATTCTCTTCCGTTTCTAATGGGAAACCGTTTCCGATCCATTCTAATTTAATACATTTTTACCTATCACCCAATCCTCTTTGCGCTTCTTATGCCAAAATTTAAAGCTGTTGTCAGAACATTATGCCCCAAAAAGCAGCAGTATCTGTATATGATGCAGTGAGAGTTTTCTTTTTAAATAATAAACAATTGAAATAATAGTTTAAGGAATAAACGAATTAAAATTACAAACGTCATTATTACGGGAATCAGAGGACCAACCTACGAAAGCGTGGTCATCTTTACTCACCAACTACACACATTTAAATTGTTTATAACAATCGTCAACAATCCAATAAAATCAATATAGTACAGTCATTTAGTATTTTTACCTGGAAAGTTTTCCGGGAGTTTTGAAATTTGGCAATTTTATAGATTTTGGGATGCGCTTGCCAAATTTCAACTTTGCCACCTCGTATGGCTGCCGCTCGCGCCGCCATATTGAAAAAATGGCGCCGAAAAGCAGTTTTTTGATAATAACTCCTTTCTGGCGCATTTTACAGGAAAAACATTTATACAAAATAAAAGTACAGAAAATTTCCTACAATTTATGTCTTAACCTTTTCTTTCCTAAAATCAATAGTTTCGGCGTACGAGCACCGTAAACCATTATACATCCACGCCAAAGTGTAATATTTACTTTAAACTGTTCATATTGTGATTTGTAAATTATAAAAATTATACGAAGGTTAAAAATTGTTCCATAGAATGAAAATACGATATACATCATCGATGGAGGATATTTATTACACCGAGTCGTTTGGCAACAGGGCGAATCGTTTTCATCTATTTGCAATAAATACATAACTTACGTCCGATCGCACTACACCTCCAATGCCATTATAGTATTTGACGGATATCCAGAAGATGTATCAGCCCGTAGTACCAAATATGTAGAACGATCCCGACGATCACGAAAAACTGCTTCAGTCGACATAAATTTCGACGAAACAATGACGCCAACTGTATCACAAAGTAAATTCCTGGGTAACGATGCAAACAAAAACCGCCTCATTGAAATGTTGAAGATAAAATTTGAAACTGAACACTTCGTGGTTAAACAAGCCACCGAAGATGCGGATACGTTAATAATTAATACCGCAATAAACTTCTCATCGGCATTTGATTTCGTTGTAGTTGTCGGTGAAGATATAGATCTTCTCGTTCTTTTGACAGCGCTATCAACGCATCCAAATATATACATCCTCAAACCAGGAAAAGGAAAAATTTCACGACAAATATACTCCATAAACAGTATAAAAGATAAAACAGCCGCAAATCATATTGCATTTTTACATGGATTTAGTGGTTGTGATACCACATCAGCATTATTTTATCAAGGAAAAATGAAATTTATTAAAATACTTCAAAAAACCCAGACTTAAATGCGGTTATCGATGTATTTAAAAATCCAAATGCAGATCCAGAAGTCATTGCTAAAGCTGGAGAACGTTTCCTTGTCGCATTATACGGCTACAGCGATGTGAAAAATCGGAAAAGTACATCTCTAAATAATTATAGATATGCATGCTTCACAGCATCAGCATATAAGAGAAAATTTAATATTGCGTCGCTACCACCAACAGAAGCAGCAGCACGACAACATTCGTTTCGAACTTATCACTAAATTCAGCAATGGTATGGAAACGAAAAAAATGCAGAACAATGGGGATGGAAAAAAGACAAGAACGGGCTCATTCCTGTTACTACATTCGATCCTACTGCTCCGGAAAGCTTACTGAAACTTATTTCTTGCAAATGCAAGAAAGGTTGTGAAAAAGCTTGCGGATGCAGAAAAGCAGGACTAAAGTGCTCCGTTATGTGTACGAACTGTGGTGGTTCTTGCTATAATTCGCCATTTCCGTCACAAGACGACATTGAAGAAGAAGAAACGGACACTATTCTCGAGCAAATAAACGATGACATCGAGAACGAAGAGGACCACGATGAAACTGATGATCCCATCGTCGATGATGCCGAAGAAACTTCCGTCTTCGATATTTCAATCGGTATTAAAGACGATGAAGACCCAACACCTGGTCCGTCAAGAAGAATGAAGCGACGGAAATTGACTATAATTACTACTATATATACTATAATTACTTTATAATTAACTAAATACTTAAATAGTGAGTCAGATGTGGATTAGACCTACTGGGGATACCACGATAAAAAAAATTCGCCGATTTCTCTACCTCATGGTGGTGTGGAAACGAGTATTTCTGCCGAAACGTGTATTGAATTACACTTTACGGCGCTCCTACGCCGAAACTATTGATTTTAGGAAAGAAAAGGTTAAGACATAAATTGTAGGAAATCTCTACTTTTTGTATAAATATGTTTTTCCTGTAAAATGCGCCAGAAAGGAGTTATCAAAAAACTGCTTTTCGGCGCCATTTTTTCAATATGGCGGCGCGAGCGGCAGCCATACGAGGTGGCAAAGTTGAAATTTGGCAAGAGCATCCCAAAATCTATAAAATTGCCAAATTTCAAAACTCCCGGAAAACTTTCCAGGTAACCTCTATTTTTTCGACCAAATGACTGTACTAATAATATTTTGAAAATAATTCATTTAAAAATTTTATTCACTTACATTTAATTTTCCCGCCAATCAGATGACAGCGGAAGCGAAATTATAAGGTTTAATCACATTTTAATATTTTTTTTTTTTATATAATTAATCAACGTAAGTAAATAAAATAAGTTAAACAAACGATTTCCTGACGACTGGATGAAAAATAAATGAAAAAAATTGATATTAAACTTATTGGCTAATTTCGCCCACAATATTTAAATTGTTTATAATAAAAAAAAATAATTATCAAAAAACAAGAAAATAGCATCAACAAACCTATACAAAATCAAAAAAAAAAAACTTGGAAAAGAAAATTATATTTTGAAAAAAATAGATATGAAAGTTTTCATTCCCTAACTGCACACACAATATTTAAATTGTTTATAACAAATCAAATAATTATCAACAAAACAAACAATAAAAATGCACCAACAAACGATCATCAATCCTATAACATTAAAGAAATTTGGAAATAAAAATTAGCATTTGAAAAAATTGAAATATAAATTGCCAACTTCACCAATAAAAGCCAATAAAATCAAAATAATTTAGAAAAGAAAATTTTGTTCGCTAACTTCACGGAGCCATATAGGAGATTCATGCTAAGATTTCAGCGACTACAAAATTTTCCATAGACTACAAAAATGTGATTTGTTATTGTAATATTGAGTAGTTTTCCACTTAAATATGTTATGTGGCGGATATAATGTGAACTATCTTAAGCAGAACAACTTCATAACAGCTATTGTCCATACGGGAGTTAATAAAAATTAAATTTTATTTATAATATCAAATAATATTAACACATAAAAATAGAAATTCATAAGACCACTTTTTATGTATACCAAAACATACTTACCCTGACCGCTAGTTGGCTATAGTTGTTATTTAAAGGTTTACTGATATTTAATGTGATTACCAGTAGTGATCAACAGATGACTATAGTATTCAATATTGGTAAAAAATGGAGATCTGAAATCTTTCATAAAACGAATGCAATAATGAATTTACCATTGAATATGCGTTAATTGTTTTGTATATCTAAATGTGTTTTTTCTTTCAATGATGGAATTCACACACACTTAGATTTTGACAGTCAATTATTCATAAATTACAATAAAAAAGTAATATGATTTATTATTCTCTCGCCAATTAATAATATTTATTAAACAACGTATATTTATTAACTCATCAAAGTGTGTGTAAATTTCATCGATGAAAAAAAAACACGTATATATATAATATATATATACACAAAACAATTAACAGATATTCAATTGTATAGTTCATTGTTTTATTCGTTTTATCAAAGATTTCAGTTCTCAATTCCATACATTAAGAAGCTATACCATCTATTTGTCATTGCTGGTAATCACATTATATACTACCATAGCCTTAAATAATAACTATAGCCAACTAGTGGGCTGGGTAAGTACTCAAATTTTTTTAATACTTAAAATATTGACTTATGAGCGTTTGTATTCTTTGATAACATTCATTCTTTAGTGAAAACTTAGTTATTTAAAAAAAAAAAAATTAAAACAAGTTGATAATTAAACAGTATCTCATGTAAATTTTAAAAGTCGTTTTAAGTAGTAACTGCTTCTGCCGATAAGAGAAGCTACGCCTCCGGCGGATTTCCCTATATTATACATAATAATGAAATACTCCATCTATTACAAGTGTTAAATGCCTGTGGTTCTATATAGTTCTTAATTATAGACTTAAATTCTATTTAATATGATTTGTATTTCTTTCAATTTTCGCGTCCAAATAACTCAAAAAATACTTATCCAAATGTTATGAAATCTGGTGAGCATAATATTGACATAAAAACGGAAGGCTTGACAAAGACTTTTTTTCGAAAAAATTTGTAAAACGGTTGACCCTAAAGGCCATCCCTGCAACTTCCCGCTAATTTCATACCTAAGCACTTAAAATTTAACATATTACAATGTTTTTGAGCTAAAAATTTGGTTTTTGAGCTTTGATGTTAAAAAAACACTTGTTACCGAATATTTCGTTAACGATATCTCTCGAACCAATCAACCGATTCTTACGTTCTTGGCGGCGATCGACGCTGTTTTTAGGGCTTTAACCATTATTCTATTTTATCAAAAACGATCCGAAAAGAAATGTCGAAGTTATGTTAAAAAAACACTTTTATATGAAATTTTTCGTTTACGATATCTCTCGAACGAATCAACCGATTTTAATCGGATTGTATGTGATCGACGTGGTTTATCAAGGTTAAGATCTGATTAGAATTTGAAATCGATTAGTTAAGCCGTTTCAGAGTTATTTAAAAAAAATCTATTTTAGCGATTTCTTTCATCAACGATTTCTCACAGACAAATCGACCGATTTCGACCCGGTTGGCGGCAATCGACGTGTTGTTACAAGGTCAAGAGATTTTGGAATCGATCGGTCAAGCCGTTTAAAAGTTATTTCCAAAAAACCACTTTTGAAAAAATTGTTTTCGTAGTTTTATAAAAATTTATCGAAATCTACCTTCCGAATCAGTCTAAACTCACAGAAAATCTAAGTTTGGTAAAACTCTTCAGAATGCCGTTTGGTGAGCTCGATTTGGCCAAGCCGTTTCAAAGTTATAAGCGATTCACATACTTACACACTCGAATACACAACACACACGCATACACAGACACATACATACAGACGGAGATACAGTCAAAATAACCAGTCATTAATTATCATAAAAACGAGTCAAATATATTTTTTAAATATTTAAAATATACTAAGCTATCTATATCCATAGTTCTGCTGGTAATGATTGAATAGGCATATGGGCGACAAGTATATAAGTTAACTTAGTCATTTAAAGTAATTTATAATATTAATTCTATTCTGTAGCCAACTTCATCATGTCGTTTTTATGGGATCGTGCGCGCAGCTCACAAATTCACTCTCATCCAAACGCGGCAAAAGAAGTATTACTTCAAAAATTTCTAAGGTAAAAATCAAAATTCGATTTAATATTGAAAAATATTTTTTCTAGAAAAACTCTTCGATAAGCCCTCCATTTTCATATCAATATTGTACATACCAAATTTCAAAACATTTGAATAGTATTTTGGGTTATTTAGGCGCGAAAATTGAAAGATTTTTTCATAAAATTAATATGCTTCAGTATTATGTTTCAATCTCCCTTAACCCACCATGCACATAGTAGAGCGGAAACATTTAGAGCTATAGAGATTATTTACAAACAATCCATAATTATATATGATCGAACAATTATCAATAATAATCGAACAGAAGTAAATTGATTAAAATGCATGGGTAAAAAGTAAATATCTTTTAGACAGAACCAACCCGAATTTTTTATTTATTTATAAATAATTAAAAAACGAACAAATAATTTTTAAGGTGGAATAATAATGAACAAACGACAATTATTTAAAATTAATAAAAAGTCAAAAGTAAACTATAGAAGATAACAACTAACAGAGTTAATTGTTTAGATACTCGAAATATAATTGAGTATCAATATTTGGGCTTTCTTTAATGATTAGAATTCATAAAAGACTCTAAATATCCAGTCCATACAGTTATAAACACATATTATAAAATGATATTATGTATTTTAATTATGTAAGTTTTTTAGCAAAATTTCAGATGATGATGTGGTTAATTGACACATTATACGAAAAACTGTTTCATATAACCTTTTTTCTTTTCAAAAATGAAACATTTTTTGTATTTGAATTTGAGTAAAGGGTTCATTGGACCTAATGTACCGATTTTACCCATTAACGAACTTATATAATTACTTTTTATGTCTAAAATACGTAATAAAAAAATAGTGCGTGGAGTCCCTCCGAGCGGAAGAAGTGAAACTTTGTAATGTGGAAATGAAAATAGCAAGAATACCACGCGAATGTGCTTGGGATCTACCGACTCACTCTCTTTCTCTCTCCTACTTTCTACATGTGTATATCTTTCTTTCTCTCTCCCTCTTGCGTTGGAATATTGGACGCTACTCGATGCTAACGCTCGCGCTGGCCTGTAACAGGTATACTAGGCGCATGCTTTCGAGTGCCACGCATTCACTCCCGCTCTGTTTCTTTCTATTTCCCTTCCCCAAGAGCGTTGAACAATTAACGCAACAGTGCTTTCATATCCCCTCTATGGTAGCGTTAAATGTGTAACATAATCTTGTTGAAAATCGCATTAGAAGTTTCACTTCAAAAATTTCTGCTTGTTATCTCTTTTCGTTTTCTGAGTTTTCATGATGACGGACAGACATGCGGAAATGGACTATTAAGTGATTCTATGAATACTCTTACCAAAATTTTGTTTGTTTAGTTAATATTTTATAGCGTTTAATCTTTAGACTAAAATTAATATACTCCGACATAATGTATATGTCGAGTATAATAATATAAATTTATACGAGGGCAGGAGATTATATTATACTGGTATTTGCTCAGAGATAAGAAACAGAAACATTTTCTACAAGTAGTGAATAATTTATTGACACTCCCTCGAATTTAAGTTAATACCTACGTCAAATTTTTAAAAATGGACACATGTTTAGTGACTGATTTTGAGAAAATTTGTCGAATCTGTATGAAAATCGATAAAACATTTCTACCAATTAACTCATTTAATATAATTGACATGATAATAACATGCGCTTCAGTACAGGTAAATAAAAAAATGTAAATAGTAAACAATAGGTAGTGCATAAAGAGTGTACGAAAATGCTCTACCAAATTTTCGAAAAACTTGAAGTATAAACATTGTGAACAAAAATTATTTTTCTGCTGATATTAATGGGTTTGTTTACAAAACATAAAAATCGATTTAAAGTATAAAGAAAAACATACATGATAACATAAACATTTATGTGTCTCTCAAAAGTGCAGAGAACGAATCATGCATTTTATTTATAGCAGAGTTAGCAAAATGTTAAAAAAATTTTGGAAAACGGTTAACCCTAAAGGCCATCCCTGCAACTTCCCGCTAATTTCATACCTAAGCACGTTACAAATTTAACATATTACAATGTTTTTGAGCTAAAAATTTGGTTTTTGAGCTTTGATGTTAAAAAAACACTTGTTACCGAATATTTCGTTCACGATACCTCTCGAACCAATCAACCGATTTTTACGTTCTTGGCGGGGATCGACGCGGTTTTTAGAACTTTAATAATTATTCTATTTCATCAAAAACGATCCGAAAAGAAATATCGAAGTTATGTAAAAAAACACTTTTATATGAAATTTTTCGTTTACAATATCTCTCGAACGAATCAACCGATATTAACCGGATTGTTGGTGATCGACGTGGTTTATCAAGGTTAAGATCTGATTAGTTTTTGGAGTTGATCGATAGAGCCGTTTAAAAGGTATTCCAAAAAAAGCACCTTTGTAAAAATTTTTGTTCGTAGTTTTTTTGAGATTTCTTGGAATCTACTGGTCCGAATCGGTTCTGTAGTTTTAAAGAAATCTAAGTTTCGTGATTTTTTTTTGAAACGCCACTTGTTTGGTTCAAATCGGTCAAGCCGTTTAAAAGTTATAAGCGGATCACATACTGACATACATACACACACACATACATACAGACAGGGTGACACTCTCACAGAAACCGTCAAAATAGTTTTCTAGGACCTTAAAACGTCGAGATCTGATGAAAACTCGATTTTTTCAAAACGGGGTAAAACCAATAACTTCCTTGAAAATCTTCGATTTTCTTAGCGGGAAATTAAAAAAATTATTTTTATCACTAGTAAGCAATGTACTCAAAACGGTTCAATTCGATAATTTAAAGAAAATGAAAGTATTAAACACTTTTTAATTATAAAAATTAATAGTAAAAAAATGCAATATGCCTAGATAGCGTTGTAGTCAAATCGACAACTAGAGAATTTAAATATAATCGTTAAAATAAAAAATTTTAATAGAATAATTTAATTTAACAAATTACTTAATATGTTGTAATGAATCAATAAATAAAACAATTTTTAAACAATATACATTATTTTGGCAATAAAAGAATAACTTCTAATTTATACAGTATTGTTGAAAACAATAGAAATAACGAATAACTAGTTGGATTTATAGCTTTTGAATATTTACATATTGGTTTATAGCAATAAGTATGTGATGGCATTATTAAATGTTCAAAATTTAAAACTTTTTTTTTTAATTTCTTTATGTAATCAACAAATAATTTAAAATTATTTTAAGAAATATTTTATAAACGAACGTCAAAAACTATTAACCTAATAAATGTAGTTAATAAGTTGATTTTTAAATTGTATTATCGGAGGCATAAAACAAATATTTGGTTAAATATGAGCTATTAATTATATTTTTTTATTAATAGATTTGGGAAAATGATGATCTACCAAATCAAATATGCCATGCCTGTTTTGTTCAATTACAAAATACAAAAAATTTCAAAGATTTATGTGAAAATTCTGATATTACATTTCGGCAAATTATTCAAAAGAATAAAATTAATTTACTAAATAATGAAAATGATTTTGAAATTAAAAATGATGAAGAATTCGTAGATTACGATGCTGATTTTTCAGTAGACATTAAAGAAGAAGGTATTTCTCAGAATATCATAAATGATGTTAAAATTATTGTTGATTACAAAAATCAAAAAACAAATATATTGGAAACACGCACTAAAGAAGGCGATGCCAATGACGACCTTAAAAACAATGAAAATGCGATAGAAACGTTTACTTGCACAACGTGTAATAAAAAATTTAAGAAGTTATGGGTAAGTATGTAAAACATTCATGCACAGACATTATTGCACTGCGTAATTATACGAGACGACCCACTGACATTCACGTAATTTATGGCCAATATTGATAAAAATGAACTCCAATTAAGTAGTAACCTAAATTATTAACGAGACATATGGCTTGTCAAACGTTTGAGTGAATATATTTAATTATGAACACGTTTGATTTATTTGATTCAGCGCACACCATCAGATTTTCTTGATGTATCTCTTAACATGTATTTTATATTAAACCCCGCACACGGTAAGAATTCTACATAAGACATCAGATTTTCTGATCAGAATGTCTTATCGTGTGCACCTAGCATCACTTACGATGTTATCTGAAGTAGGCTGCCTGTTAGTTAAAAAAAATAATAAATGAATTTAAAATATTTGAAAGTTCATTGGTTCGTTGTACGTATCCGATAATAACCGATGATATGCGCTTGTTTAAAATTTTTTTCTGATGTATGATGAGATTTTCTTATAAGAGTGTCCGATTGTGTGCGTTGACAATCAGATTTTCTGATTAGAAAATCTTACGGTGTGCGCTGGACCTAAAACAGTTCTACTTGACTATAATGGTTCACGCAATGGTACATTTCTCAACGTAAATAAACTGTTTTAGGTATTGGGTCAGCATATGCGTCGTAAACATAGAGCAAAAGCAATAAAATGTAATATATGCCAGTTTAAATATTACCATCAATTACATTTCAATCAGCATCAGGAATTAATACACAATCCATTGAATCTTACATGTAATATATGCAGCAAAGTATTTAAAAATATTTATAAACTAAAAGAGCATAACATAAAACATTCATCTGAATCATTACATTGCCAACGATGCGACAAATTATTCGCGGATAAGGGGGCACTGAAGTCTCATAACAAAGAAATGCATCCACATTTAGAAAAATATGTTGCATGTCATGTTTGTGGTAAATCAATAACGAAACACAGTTTAAAAGCTCATCTAGAAACACATAAAGAACGCGATAAACTGACTTGTGACATTTGTTTAAAAACATTCATACGTCAGGATACGTTAAAAAATCATATTAAATTGATTCATGGGAATCAAAAACCTTCACGTGATTATTTATGTAATATTTGTGGACATGCGATGCGTACAGCGAAGGAATTACGTGTACACTTTTTGATTCACACGAAAGAACGACCGTATGTGTGTGAACATTGTGATAAAACATATCGGCGAGAAGATAATTTAAAAGAGCATATCTCACATGTACATTTAAATCAACGGAAATATCAGTGTAATTTTTGCCCGCAAGCTTTTTATAATCACAGAATTTTGATGAATCATGTACGACGACATACGGGTGAAAAACCACATAAATGCGAGGTTTGCAGTAAAAGGTTTATACAAAAAATTGCCTTAAAAATTCATATGAAAATACATACAAACTCAATAGAAAAACTTTCTCGAAGTTAAGTTCAAACTAAACTAAATGAAACAACTACTAAATTTCCAAAGACAATTAAAAAGATTGCAAATTATTAAGTATTTGAAGAAAAATTTCAAATCCACTTAATGTATGAATTAGATAATCGTAATTACTTGACTTTTATTTTGTGCAAAGAGGATATTACTTGTAGCTAATTTAGTAACAGTTTCACAATATATTCCATTCGTTTTTAGGGGATAAAGAAAAATAAATTATAGACAATGATCTAGAAATTTTTTGCAAGAAGTAGAACCAAAAACTAATTTAGATTTACTTTTTATTTTTCATTGAATTTTTTTGAAATTGGTTCTATTGTTTGCAATAGATTTTTATTTTTTCTTTTAGTGTTTTACCACGGAAAAATAATTTTAGATAATACATAATCACCAAAAATTTTTTTCATTCCCTTCCTTCATTTAAATAGGACCAACCTTGAAGTACCAACCCTATCCAATAAAAAAATTGAAATCGGACAAAATTAAAAATAGTTAGAATTATACACCATCGGCATAAAATTTATAATAGATGGAGTGTTTCATAATAGTGTGCAGTGTATATTAATTGCTCCGTTGAGCAGTAGTCTTCACTCTCGGTGACACCCCATTCTTATTAAGATTTAAATATGCCACACCTTTTTATCGTATTTAGTTTGTGAGTATGCAAGTGAAAATAATAGTAATTACTAAACTATACATTAAATCTCCGGAATGTGATAAACGTGTGTAGTAAATTTCATAAAAATTGGAAAACGCATTCGAAAGTTACAGGGGAACAAACAAAGGTAAATTGATACATACATATAAACCATATAAACAGACAAAAGAAATTTAAAATCGTCTAGTTGCACCAATTAATATAGATATCACTATAATAATTCATGAAAATTTGTCAAATATATTACAATAAATTGAATTTTTATAGTATATGGAAAATAGTCAGCTGAGTGTCTGTTTTTATGAGTGGTTTGTTTATATTTTTGCTACTATAGCGATTAAATCTTAGCATAAATTTATTATGTTTTTCTTCATCTTCTATACTTTAAATACTACGAGTTAATTAGGTGACAGATTCACGATAAGTTTTGGTTTGATTTTCTTGAAATAAGTTTACCAGATATTAACTTCATTTCTTTGATAAGTGCAAAAATAATTTTATAATGTTTTAAAAATTTTAATAAAATGTGAATTTAAAATGCTGTCTAGCATAAACTAGTACAAAATTATTAAATTATGATATTTGATATTAAATAAAAAATTTATTTAAAAAATATACGACAATTTAATAATGTTATTAGTATTTAATCCGAAACACTGTACTATATTATCTTGTAAATTTATTTATCATAATTTTTATTAATTTTAAATTCAGATTTGATAAATGATCTATGGATTCATTTCTCAAGGTTACGATTAACTAATTTATATCCGAATACATTACGCGGTGGAGTATTTTAATCTATGCATCAAATATCACCAGAGGTGCCACTTATTATAAAATGAGCTCAGCAAAATAATTAAGAGGTCGAAACAAGAACGTAATTCAAAATAGTTTGTCCTTGAATTGGTCTCAAGAAAAATTGAAGATCAATAAACAAATTTTGTTTTCAACATTTGCGATGTACAATTTTACGCTGTTTCAGAATCCGAAATAAAAACATGACTTCCTAAATGAAAAATACGATTTGACCACAAAATTCCCTTGCATATATATATACATATATCTCGCCCCAGGGGTGCTATCTATTAAAAATGATCTGAACAAAAGTTAAAAAGATATTGAATAGTAATTGAAATTTGAACTTGACCTCAATTTGCAAGGTAATTTTGTGGTCAAATCGTATTTTTCATTTAGGAAGCCCTGTTTTGCATGCATAGATTAAAATATATATATATATATATATATATATATATATATATATATATATATATATATATATATATATATATATATATATATATATATATATATATATATATATATATATATATGATTTATAGTAGGAATTGGTGAAAAATATTATAGCGCAGAGTAGTGTAATATTCAATTTTAGCATTTATAGTCCGCAAAATTTTTAGTGCAGAATGTATAAAGAAAAATAAACCGATATTTAAATTTATAACTAATTTTCTAAATTAATAAAAATTTTCTACTTCTACAACTTTTGTATGTGTAAAAATTACCTATTGTAAATTTTGAATTTCAAACTTATGGAAACACGATCAAAGAATATGCACAGTTTCTTTTATTTATATAATTTCATCCAGTTTTCTATTCAGCAAAGCTGAAATAAGTAAAATTTTAAGTGAAGATTAAATAAAGAATGCAAAAAGTATTTTGTCTGGTATTCGAAAAAAACAGAGTAAAACGCCGTTGAAAACGTTAAAAATAGCAATTGTTAGTTTCGAAAACATATAAATTATAACTGTTTTTTAGTGTCATAAAATGAAACAAAACCGTCGAAATGATAACTTTGCATAATCATAGCACAACATTATTAATTTATGGTAATGTTAGAATCTTGACGATTCATTATTTGCTAGGAAAATTTCGATAATTTTGTTGTTAATGTTATGCATATAGTATGCAATATTTTGAGAGTTCTAAAAATATACTATATTATATATGATAAATTTATATTCCTTTTAAATTGATTTGATTTATAATGCCAATTAACAATACATTGGGTTCAGATATAAATTTGAAACAAGAAACAATGAAATTATTAGCGAATATAATAAATCAAAAATAAAGAATTAAAATTTCATGAAAATTAAACCCAGTAATCAGTATAATATTTAGATGTTATATTATAGGATGCGATAGTGATTTTATAATAAACCATCAATTTTGAGTTAATACGTGAAATGATTTGAAAGATGGATTCATGTACAATTTCAGATTTCGAGAAAGTTTGTCGAATTTGTATGAAATTTGATAAAAAATTTCTATCAATTACTTCATTTAAAATAATTGACATGATAATAACGTGTGCTTCGGTACAGGTAATATAAATAATAATAAACTAGCTTATGTATACTTATAAATAAACATAATAAAGTATAATGATAGTAGGAAAATGTGAAATCCAACTTTCAGAAGTTAAATTAATATAATCTGGTCAAAAAGTAGTTTATACAGTTAAAAATTAAAGAGTTAAAAAAATTAATTGAAAATTTAATAAAGAAACTGTTACTCCAAAAATCGCGCACAACGCTGATTTTTAATTTTCGATGATAATATTGATACTAAAAATTGATGCATTGATACATATTTTAACATCATCCGTTTGATCGAATTTGATCAACAATTGGCTAATTATTTCAGTTGGTAAATAATAAAAAAATGTTTCAAATTTGAACAATATGCGAATAATATATGCAACGTTTTGTAGTGGGTAGGAGGTGACATGTATTATTTTTCTATTTGACTTTAAAAGTTTTCGTTTGTGTCTATGAATTTAAATGGGGAAATTTTAGAATCGATAAAAAAAATTTATTGAAGGGGACCATAGATTCTTTAGATACAAATTGTTATATGTATAATATGAATTTTCTTATATTATTTGTTTCGTTTATTGAAAGTATTGTAATCTCGAGAGAGGGAAAAAATTTTACAACCCTCCTTGCTTTCATAATTTGTGGGATATGCGATGTACGCATTTCTGCTTTTTAAAATGACGCCGAGCAATTCCGAAACTATTTGGTGGCCGAATAAAAACAGGGCTTCCTAAATGAAAAATACGATTTGACCACAAAATTTCCTTGCATATATATATACATATATCTCGCCCCAGGGGTGCTATCTATTAAAAATGATCTGAACAAAAGTTAATAAGCCGATATACAAGAGAGCGTCAAATTTTTATCGGTTATTTAGGGTGGTTCAGCTTGTTGCCCAGGTCGTGTTGGCGAATATTTGGAGGGATTCTGTTAATCTGACCCTCCCAACAAATTTGTGACTCTCCTATCTCTTTGTGTTATACTCAAATAGATTTTATTTTTACCGTTATCCTTAAATTATTCCCTTCAAAATAAAAAATCGATAGCGCTCGAGAATTTTTTTCTGATATTTTGTTGCCCTTGCGCTTTCTAGTTTATTACGTCACTTCCAAATCAGCAGATTATTTTTTATCCGCAAACCTTCAATTATTTCTTTTATTTTCCTAACTGTCCGAATTAACCGTGTAAGCTAAGTCAGAGCTAAGGAAGTGCCCGATATCCTTTTTTACGCATAACATGTAATGTTTTTTTTTTGTGGTTTTTAAAGACTTGCGCGCTCCCTCTTCATCTTGAGTTGGAGGATTTAGAGAAATTTTTACTAAGACGTATTTAATGAGTGGCAAATATGACGTTAGTTTTGGAGCTTTGCTGCTCACGAATTTTTTTTATTAATAGATTTGGGAAAATGATGATCTACCAAATCAAATATGCCAAACTTGTTTTCTTCAATTGCAAAATAGCATTAATTTCAAACAATTGTGTGAAAACTCAGACAATGCATTTCGCCAAATTATTCAGCAGAATAAAATTAATTCATCGAATAACCAAAAATATTTTGATAAAATAAAACATGAGGACTTTGAGGATTACGCTGATGATCATTCTCCAATAGATATCAAGGAAGAAGATATGCATGAAAATATTATAAATGAAAATGCTTCGGAAAATTTAAAAAGTAGTACTCACAGCAAAGATGATTCTAGAAACAAAGAAACAAACAGCATGTTGGGAATTAAAATCAGAGACAAACAGGAGTTGAATGGATTACAGGTACGAATTAAATCCGAAGAGGAAAGTGATACCTGTGAAAATATTAAACATAATAAAAATATCATAGAAGCGGTTGCTTGTGAGAAGTGTAGTAAAAAATTTAAAAAATTATGGGTAAGTAAGGGACAATTAGTATTAGTTAATTTAATATGAGCATTTTCTTTCTCTTTACTAGGATATATTAATTTAGTAAGGCTGTCGGTATATAGAACTTCGAAAAATATGTATAAAATACTTATCCAAATATAATGAAATTTGGTAGACACAATCTTGATATGAAAACGAAGGGACTATCGAAGAGTTTATTTCGAAAAAACATATGTAAATATAAAATCAAAGTTTGTGCATATCACATACCAAATTTCATAACGTTTGAATAAGTATTTTTTGAGTTATTTCGGCGTTAAAATAGTGTCTTTATTATAGAGGTCTATATCTGTAATTTAATTTAACATAAATTATACAAAAATAAATACCTTTTAATTTTCCAAACGTCACATATCAAAAACTGTATAAAAACTAACAACAAACATCAATTCATTCCATAGCAACGAAATGAATTAATTTAAGATTTAAGAATAAATAATTATTTCGAAATTAAGTAAGTTAATGAATATATACTTTATTTCTATGTTTGTTTTATTATAGATAAATACATTGTATTATTATAGATAAATACATTGTTTTATTATAGATAAATACAGTATTTGTGTACTTATACGCAAAAAATTAATGAGTGCGTAATAACATATGGATACTATTATATTAAAATCGGTAAAAAAATAAATAATAGGTATATATATTCTATGCAACTTAGCAGCTATAGATTTCCACATAAGTTTATATTTTTGCTACTCTAGCGCCGGAACTTTAGCATAAATCACCACTGAAATGAATTTCCAGTCAGTATATATATAATATATATTTTAAATTTCAATGGTCATTTTAGGTGCTGGGTCTACATATGCAACGTAAACATAGAGCCAAAGCATTAAAATGCAATAAATGTGAAATAAAATGTTATCATCCATTACATTTACAACAGCACCAGGAAATGATGCACATTGAATCGAATCTTACATGTAATAAATGCAACAAAGTATTATCCAATATTTATGAATTAAAACGACATAAGTTAATACATTTAAAACAAAAACCTATTCAATGTCAAAGATGTGACAAATCATTCGATGATAAGCTAACACTAAAACATCATTATAAGGAGATACATGCCCTCACACATAAGTGTGTTACATGTCATATTTGTGGAAAATCGATAAAGAAAAAAAGTCTGAAAAATCACTTGACGACCCACAAAGATCGTGAAAAAATTACATGCGACAAATGTTCAAAAACATTCATTAGTCAGTTAACGTTAAAAATACATATTAGAGAAGTACATTCGAATCAAATACGCGCACGTAATCATTTGTGTAATATTTGTGGGTACGCTTCACGTTCAGCGGCTGATTTACGTAAACATTTGTTAATACATTCAAACGAAAGACCCTACTCATGCGATCGTTGCGATAAAACCTATCGCCGCCCAGATTATTTAAAAAGACATATCTCACATGCACATTTAAATGAACGCAAGTTTCAATGTTCATTTTGTTCACAAGCTTTTCATGAAAAGAGACATTTAGTGCACCATGAACGACGTCATACGGGTGAAAAACCACATAAATGTGAAGTGTGTGATAAAGGATTTGCACAAAAAATTGCAATGAAAATTCATATGAAAATACACACAAACTCGAAAGAAAATCTTATTCAAAGCTAATTTTCGATTGCAATGTTATAATATATACTTAAACCACTGATGCCAAATTAATTGCTATTATTCTATGGATAGTGAACGCTAATGGTGTCAAATACCACCAAGTGTCCACAATGAAGAAGCACCACAAAATGAGTGAACAAAAAAAAAAGTAAATATGTGCTTGTGTAATTGGTTTTATAATGATGATAATTCTACTCGAATCAAATTACCAAAACAAACATCCGTTTCCGCAACAACAGTATATTTACAATAGAAAGTATTCTAAATAAAAGTTAAAATAAAATCACATATCAGTAGAGCAAGGAGCTATTGGACATTCACGCTAAGATCTCAGCACCAGAGTAGCAAAAATAATAACAAAACATTGAGTAACAAAATGTGATTAGTTATTAGATATATATTAAACACTATACATTATTATGAAAAACTCAACCTATTACTAGTTTTATGTCTATGTTGTTTAAATATTGATAGTTACAAATAGTTCTTAATAATACCGGTAGTTAGAGTCTTCGTTAGCATGAATGTCCAATAAGATACTATCAGAATGTTAAAATATTTTTAGCAAATTGGTGTCATGTCACTAGATGACTCTGACATAGGACCGATAAATCTAAAATTACACGCTCACTTAAGGTGCGATTTCATGGTGACGCTTGACGCTGGCGTTTAGCGTCAATTTCGATCACGTGGGATAATTTCGACCAGAGCGCCATCTGGTTAAATTGTAGCGTCAAACTGTAACGTAATATATTTTATAAAAAATAGTAAATAATAAGCGCAACTGTCTGTCTGAAGTACTTTTAAACTTAAACTCCTTCACAATATATATATTTATATAATATCGATTGTAATTCGATTCGATATAACTACTGTAGCGTCAAGAAAATAATACTAGCGTTAATTATTTTAAACTAAAATATTTATCGCTGCTTCTTGTCTCGATGTGATAGTAGTTCGATCAAAATTATATAATGTGGTGAAATTTGACGCTCAAAGCTAGCGTCAAGATTTAGCATGAAATCGCACCTTTATATTTATAAAAAAACAATAGTCTAAAATTTAAAAAAATAATAGTATACAATATAATACAAAAAATAAAAATAGAATACAAAATTAAATTTAAATAGGGTAGTTCAGCATATTTAAAAAAGTACTTCAAAATATTGATTTCTTAATAAAAAATCACAAAAAATACTTTTGCAAATTCTTTGCCATAAAATTACATTAAAATTTTAACCTTTTTTATTAAAGTAAAAACTCTTGTGTTTTATCGAGGTAATATCGGTATATAATGCTCGACACAGATAAAAAAAACAACCAAAGACTTTCAAATTTTTTTACTAATTAAGATACTGTTGATTGATTGAACAAACAGAGCAACTAATAATTTTACCGAAACAACGTCACCTCGTGGCAGCCGTGGAGTGTTTTTGATCACTTGGTATAAAGATAAAAATATGGAATTTTAACTTTACGAAAGTAAATTAATGATTTGATTTTATGGCTCAAATTTAGATTATTTCAGAATGTGTCTATATAAATTTTAATTTTTGCCAAATTTCATGCATAATTTTTTATTACCAAAAGTACCCTATTTGAATGTCAAGAAATATTGATACTTTAATTTAAAAATTTTTTAGGTTGGGTATTATGAGTTTAGCTTAAATTAGTAATTGTATTTATTCTATATAAAAAGGTAATGGATTAAAAAAATAAAAATATCATTTTGGATATAAAAAATTTTAAATATACTGTGTTGAATGTCAAAATTTTTAATAATATCCAAATAAAAAATGTGTCCACCGTTCACTGTCGAAATATAAATGTCGGGTATTTATGCTGTATACTATTCTCCAGAGTCTTATTATTGTCCTTAAAAGAGTCTGAAAGTGAAATAAAAATTGATACAAACTAATTATTTTATAAAGAGTATACCATTTATTATTACATTAAAATTGGCTATAAAAAATAAAATTTGTCTGTTTTAATTGGTCGATTTTAATAAATGTATAAATGTGAGTTCAAAAATAAATTTAAAGTAAGAATTTTTTATCCTTATCGCAAGGTACACGATATAAAGATTTTTTATTAAATAGTATTTCGTTTATCAGCTACTCGACCAGTAACACAACCAATTACACCACAACACTTGCCCAAAATTAATTTAGAATTACATAGGTCTACCACTTTGCTCCCGCCGTTTTTTTTTTAAATTTGATGCTTTATCACAACAAAACGATTACATAAATTAAGTTTCAAAGTATTGTCCATCGTTAGCTACCACTTTGGGCCATCTCTCGGGCAGCAGGCGAATCCCGCGGCGAAAAAATTCTTCATCTTTCGATAAGATCCATGATTCGATCCAATTTTTCAGTCTTCATACGAGCTGAAGTGCTGGTCAGCCAGGTCGTGTGGCATTGAGCGAAATAGGGCTAGCTGTAAATCATGCTGTAAAATCACTTTATCGTGTCTCGTTGTACTGTGGCCGTTTTTCTTTTAAAGCATGGCTCAGGCGCATCAATTTCGTTCTATAACGCTTACCTGTGATAGTTTCAGAATTTATTATGAACACAAGCAAATTGTTTTATTTTCTGGGCGATTCTACAACTTAGATTTTTTGACAACTTTTGTTGTATTAATATATACGATGAAAGCATTCATTCAGATTGAAAATTCGTATGCGACGGCCTTTTAAAAATGTAAAATCATAATTTTGAAATACTTGAAATCGTTATATTTTCATTGGTTCGTTATAAGTTAGTTCAACCTCATGTCCTGGTTATGCTGATACGTAGTCTGACGATTATTTGGAGTAATTCTCTTAATCAGACGATTTAAACCTCCCGCCAACTTTGTGACTCTCTCATACGTTAGTCATATTATATTTTTATTATTTGTTGTTAAATGCACATCATTTAAGCAAAAATAACCGAATTTTCAATTCGTTTAAAAGAAATCAACACTTGTATATTTAACACAGCTATTTATATGTACGCTGTTATCATGTTATTAAGCGTGCAATTAAAAAAAAAAAAACAATATGAAACTAGATTCTTTTAACATTACTATTAACATTAAAAATAAAAATGTACATGTACTTTTAAAAATTAAAAGTAACTTGAATGAATAAAAAACGAGATAACCCGCTTTAAATAATTATTTTTGATGACATTTCTTTATTATTATAAATATTAACATTTAACCGTAACCGTTCAACCTGTGATTAAATTACCCATGGATTTGTGGGGTGTAGTTTGCACGGAGCGGGTTGATTTTTGGCCCCTAGTTCAACTTATGATAAATTACCCATGTATTTGTGGGTTGTAGGACATTCTTGTTAAAAAATACTATAATTACTGATAAAAATAAGTAACTATTTAAAATTACAAAACAATTACAGATTTTACACACTATATTCACATAATATGTTTTATAGATAATTAGTTTTTATAATTAATTGCGTTCTTATTAATCTTCGCAGATTTAAATTGAAAATGGTTTTTTTATTTTTGGTTTGACGCTGAAATCATAGCATGCATGACTTATAATTCAACAACAAAATCTTTATCGTTTCAATGAAGTTTCATTAGAAATTATCCTACCAATTGTAGAACTAATGAAAAACATAATATAAGGGAAGTACAGTAAATCAAACTGATTAACGGTTAAAAGTTATTGTAATACTTATCCCTAAATCTAAATTGCAATCTATAAAAAGCTTCAAACTGCCGAAATAGAGTCAGTTATAAATTCCCCATTTTTATGCCCAGTGTATATTGTCTATTTTCATGTGTATTTGAACTTCTTTTAATCAAGATTATGCAAAGAACAACATACCAAATTTTCAGTCAATTATTGTAATCAATCAACTGATTTGAAAAGAATATCTATAGATTTTTTTTCTTAAATTTTATTTAGAAAAAAAAACAAAAAATTATTTCTTGAAACTAGGGTGTATGAAAAAAAATAATGGCCTGTGAGCCCAGTGCCTTTTTTGAAATGACAAGCATTAAGCTACTAATTAATAATTTCGTTTTGACGATAAATCCAAAATTTTTATTTTTAAAATGGTATGAAAAACACTGCATTATCTTAAAATATGCAGAATTCAACGAAAATCGCGAAAACATATTTGTCCTATAAATTCACATACATGGCCGACGAGGCCTCGAACCCCAACACACCAAATTCATGTGAAAATGGGTATTTATCGCCATCAAGCCGATTTATTATACGATACACTATCCTAAAACATGCGCGGTAGGTTTTTTTAATCTTATCTTCTGATGCCATCAAGTAATTGACAACCCTTTACTTATAACCATGTGCTTTCAAAAAAAGCCTGTGTATGTTAAAATCTTTCTTAACCATAAACCATGAATTACCTAACCAAAATACATTGCCATTCACTAAAACTGGATAAGAATATACACATATTTATAAATTTAAAAGAAATAGCACAGAATTTACGTAATATGTTACAACTTCATTAATTGTAAAATACACAATATTTTCATTAATATATGTAAATGTTTTGTTAATTTTTTTTAATACATGTATTATTGGATCATTTTTTTCCTCCCAGATGCTATTTTTGATGGATGATATGTAATCATTTTATATTTAATATAAGCTTACCAAATACTATCCTGAGAAATTTTTGTAAAAAAATCATGAAAAATGTCCTATAATAAAAAAAACTATATTAGTTGAAATAAAGTAACTGTATTTAGATTAAATCCACGTAAATTTATTTGTTTTATATCATTAGGAGGCCCCACCCCTTCTCAAATGAAAATGAGGAAAAGTTGACACCATTTATCGGTAAAAATAATATTTTTATATTTTTTTGAAGTTAAGTAAGTACCTTTTTGTTAATTGGAAACGCTACTTTAATTACTGTCGAATATCGGTCAATTTGAGCTAAGTATAATTAGTCCTTGGAGTTCCACAGAAATCAAATCAATTTGATGGCGTTGACGTTAACAACCAACAAAGATCAAACGATCCTCGGAAAACGAAGAAACTAACAAATACTCAAAAACTATTAAGTGATTTGGCTTTAACTAGGCTAATGCCTAATCCAGAAATTAATACTGCCATTCCAGAAGTAAGCAGTAGTATTTAGATGACAATGAAAGCAACTATTTCGATTGACCAAGCCTTTCAATACTTTCAAAGAAAAGTTCTTGATAAAATATTTGATGTATCCAAATTTGACACCAAAGGAACAAACGTCTGCTTTAAGATAGGTTCTGATGCGGATATCGAGATATCGAAGGCATCATGTACGATGGAAGTAAGCTTTGGCCAAAGAGAGCTATAATAAAATGATATTTTTTTCGCAGGCAGCTACCTGCACGAATCTAATAAACCTGAAGCAACCACGAGACAGACGAGTTTTAAAATACTTTATCAAAATATTTAGTTTATTTAATAAAACTAAACAAGTTGAAGTTGATAACAAAATACGAAAACTCGATTATTTGTTTTGTACCGAACATTACTGCGTATTTTTGCAGCTAACAAAACACACCAAAAAATATGTTTAAGAACTTCAGTTCAAAAGCAGTAGTAACAAATTTGTGTGTTGTTGTAGGTTTACGCATCGCAATTGTAACTTTTTTTTTAAGCACCAATAAAGATTGAATGCAATATTAACGTCACACAAAACTTGCTTTGTGTCAGAATGCTCAATAAATGAATTACCGTTAGTCTTGATGCGCCACTCCGTAATTAAAACACGTGTTTAATCTAACCTATTCCGTGTTGTTTTGAGTTTTAGAATAAAAAGTGCCACAATATTGTTTTATTTGTGATAAACTTTTAACTGCAGGTAAAATTGTTACTGTTGAACGTGATATGAAGGCATTAATCAATGTAAGTATTGAAAGAGCACAACTAAAACAATATTCTGACTTTTTTATTATAAAACATTATAACGCTTGCATCGCACAAAAAAAGAAAAAAGAATATGATCGTGAAATCAAATAATTATCAACATATAATAAAATTGTATCAACAATCATTAACAAATGATCAACAATCCAATAAAAACAAAAAAATTGGGAAAAGTAAATTATATTTTGAAAAAAATTGAAATGCAAATTTTATTCGCCAACTTGGGGAGATTACGATATCCTTGACGTCTCATTTTTTAAATGAATTTTGGCAAAACAAGCCAAAATAAGACGAAAATAAAGAATACCAATTTTCGAGTTTCCACCTATTTGCAAGCACAAATAATCAAAAATTAATTCGTTTAAAATAAATCAACACTTGTATATTTAATATACTTGTACGCCATTTTCGACTGTTATTAACCCATGGTATTCTTCATTTTCGTTTTATTTTGACTTGTTTTACCAAAATTAATCGTAAAGTCGTTTTGCCAAAATTCATTAAAAATTGAGGCGCCACAGATATCGTAATCGCCAACTTCACACAAAATTGGGCATCCTTTCTAAGATCTCAGTGCCAGACTATCAAAAATAACAAATAGTTCTAACACACTCAGCTGATTATTTTTCATTGACTACACCAAAATTAATTAGTTACAATATATAAAACACTATACATTATTATAAAACACTCCATCTATTACAAGTTTTATGTTTATGGTGTTTAAATATTGGTAGTTCTAAATAGTTCATAATTATATCGGTAGCTACAATCTTCGTTATGAATGTCCAATATATAAATTGATTATAACAAATCAAGTAATTATCAACATCCATAACAACATAACATAAACAACATGAAACTGCATAATAAACGACCCTGGACTGGCGTAACGCAATGACAGGCTTTGATCAATCAAAAGTTAAGCAACAGCAGTCACAATCTGGATTTGGATGGGTGCCCAACTAGCAGTACTGTGTACAATTGTTGTATAAAAATAATAATCCCCTTTGGTTAATGGCTATATAGCTGAAGCCAGAAATTAAAAAAAAAAAAATCAGGAAAAACTATAATGCGGGCATGCGGCCATTAATGAAATTATTTACAATGAAAAATATATATTATATAATTAATAATTATAAAAGTTGAAATAAAATATTTTGTCCTAGAAATACAAAATTAAAAATATTAATCGAAAAAAAAGGAATTATGCAAAAACACGAGGGAGATATAAATCGAGCCTATAAATCATATAAAGATATAGAAAAAAAGCTTCTGTTTTGGAAGCAGAAAAAAATATTGTTTTGTATGTATTAACACAGGCACAAAAGATTTGAGGAAGGATGTTCGTCGTCGGGACCCGTCGAGACTTTTTACGGAGGAAGTTTAACAATTATTACACAGGTTGGAGACCACGGAAGGGTTAACACTGAAAGAGGTTTAAGGTAAAAATAAATAGAATATTTAAATGGGACTCAAATTTATTAATAAAGTTACAAAGTATGGAAAATATTATACGATTATTTATTGGGAGAAAATGAGGGATGTTGTGGGAACCGAAAATATTTAAAGAAAGTATTTTTGAGCAGTGGTATTAGTGGAGGGGTTTCGTATGATATGAATTGTTGTTTTATGAGTATTATGGAGCTTAATGAGTTGGCTATTATAGCTGCTCCTTTTATATCTTTTGGCTCTACTTATGAGAGTGCATACAAAACAGCGACCCACTCTGCTTAAAAGATTGAAAAATGTTGTGAAAGATTTAAACTGGCAGAGTGCGTGTTGACCGTGCAACGAAGAGTATCTACTACACGAGAGTCCGCATTCAACTTAGAGGCGTCTGTTAGATGTAGGTAAGATTAGAAACTATGGAATTTAGGTAATTGTTGAATGCGAAAATAAAAGGAATGTGAGAGTAGCAGCATCTAGTTTTGTTTCTGGTAAATCCTCAATGTCATTTAAATTAACGCTAGCGGGCCAAAATTTTTTATCGAGTACCAACCACGTCGGTCCTATCTACTAAAGCAAGGATATACTTAACAAACTAAAATTTATTCCTCAAGAAACAATGTCAGCAGAGTTTTCAGATGAAACAACATAATTCCAACACTCGCCTGAGCACAGTTCTTGGGTTTCAGAGACTCTGTTGGCTACAAATGCATTCCTATGAGAAGCATCCGAGCTAATTCATGCTTAAGTAATCACCGAATCAGTCCAAAAATATGACTGCCGGATATTAATGGCTTGGCGATCTATTTACACGAATCGCGCCAAAAGCAAGCATGTTCAAAGTTTAAGTCGTGATAATGAGTCAAGCTTAAGCGGCGTTACACCAGATTTTACATATCTATTTTACGAGGGAATAGCCATTACTGTCTGCAGATTTCAAGTAAATGGCGTAAATATGAACTTTGGTCGAGCTATCACCAAAATCGTGAAATTTAAACTTAACTAAGTACGCAGTTAAAATTAACCGCCGAATAATGAGTAGTGTAGTCATGTTGGTTCTGGCATAAAAATAATGATACACTAAAAGCGCCGGGCAAAAATGGAAACCTAAGAATAAATGCAGGGGAAAACGTCAAGGTGGTGAGTATTTTATTGATTAGTGCGTGAATGGAGTTTTAATATCAGATGATGGTGGTGGGCGTTAATTGGAACGAGAGTGTGGACGTAAGTGGTGTGTTTCTGGTAATAAGATTCCGTGAAAATGAAAGTGGTGATGCAATGGTGGTTTAATTACAAGAGAGTATTTTTTATTGGATAAGACTTGCTGTTTTTATTAGAAAAAATGTACGGTTCTTACCTCATTTTATCACGAAAAAAAAACACGTGTTAGTATTTTTTTCACAAAATACAGAAAATTTACGTAAGCTATTTGATATCGTTCGTTGAAAAATTAAGGACGATATCTTTAAGCTAAATGGAAGATGTCTCCACTGCCCTTCTTGCGTTACAAAAGCTGTTTTTACTCGGACTTTCTTTTTAATTGAAATAGACTAAAACGTTGAGTTTAAATCCACTGCAGTATATCAGTAGCAATTTCCAGCTTTTACCTTTATGACTTCTATTCTTGGGACCGGTTGTGGTTCCAGAATCACTTATTTAAATAAATCTTGAAAATCGATACATAATCGTGATTTTGTATTTTCTTCATGTTGTACACTAAAGTAACCGGGGAAGAAAAAGGACAGTTCGATTCTTCAATTAAACTTGTTTCCAGTAGCTTTGTTATTTGAGATTTAATTTCTTTTCCGGAATAGAAGTTCTTTAGGGTTTCTTCTTGACGTATTTATTTTATAAGAGTTTAATTTCGGCCTTAAAAATTATTGGTATTTTTAACATGGGCATCAAGATTTCCCTCCAGTTTATTAATTTTCATTTTATCGTCAATGTTTTGATTAATCAGTGTATCCAATCACAATCCAACAATAACCGTTCTATAATTAACGCACAGTGTTCCATATTCATTTATATACTTATATGAATAAGCATAACGAACATTAGACCAACCTTTGTCGGCATATGTTTGGATAAATTATTGTGACCATTGATCCCAATTTATTAATTTAGAAATGATTAACACATTTTTTTTTTGACGTCTACACCATATTCCAAATAATGCTGTGGTGTCGTTATACTTTGAAATACTCTCCTATCCTCCGTCTGAGATAATAGTGTCATGCAAAATACCATGTGTTTTATTACTTTTCAGAAATTCGTCCTCCATAATTATCGAGCTTTCTATCTTGATACTAGTTTCATCTCTTCCAAAATTTTTACTTCCGTGATGGAATTTTTTCCCAGTTATTTTTTCTCATTTATCAAATACGCATGAACCTTAATATTTTTCTAAACTTGAACGTCACTGATTTTAAAACATGTAGTCTCTTTACTTGAATATAAATTTAACCCCTCCAAAATATAACTTTGTTAGTGACAGCCATTTCTCTATCAATAGCGGCAACATCCTTTGTGGTGGCTATGGCAAGTGGTTGTATCGTATCAAGAAACAAACGAAGTCAAATTTTTCGATAAACAGCCGAACCCTGATGGAATCAAGATTTCTGCAAAAATATGTGAAAGTGTTTAAAAACTTATATACACTTGTGTAATCATTTGAAAAACTTTAAAACTGTTTATTTCTTTGTGAAACTCTGTGTAAATATTTAAAAGTATTTTACAGTCTGATTTGAACAACATGAAACACTTTGGCAGAATTTCACAGACTTTTAAAAACTTTCACAGAATTTAAAAGACTTCATAACTCTTATAAACATTTTTTCATATTTTTGAAGAATTTAAAAATTAATTTTTTTTTTAAATTTAATTGTAATAAACTATTGTATGTTAAGAGATATATTAGATGACAATACATGAATCTTGAGAGGGATTCGAGAAAGAACAACGTCTCGTGCCAAGCTAGATGTGCCATGATAATATTGTATATGGGTAATCAAATTTTTAACGTTCAATCCCGTGAAGAGTATCTATATACAGCCAATTAATTAGAGGTATAAATGAAAAAAGATAAACGAAAATATACATATTTATTTGGTAAATAGGTCTATAATATGGAAGCGTTTTTGTCTAAACAGAAAATTATTAAATTCATTTTTATAATATATAATCTGCGATAGTGACAGGATATATATATATATACAGGATTGTACTTATGTTGTAAATTTTTGTTTGAAAATTATTTGTCGTAATAAGTACGCGTTAATGTTGATTAAGATGTTAATGTGTTATATAATCGAAAATGTTAAATACAATTATAAGCTCCATCTCTAACCACGTAAATGCTATCGATTTATTTCCTTTAGACACATTGAACTTAATCGACTCTACACTTTCCATGCCTGTCAATCTATTTTTTATGATATACATATCAGAAAATATAACATAAAAAACAAAATCAATGGGGGATTGTGCTTCTCTCATTCTTCTCACATCCCGATATCATTAATATTTGATAAATAGTGCCAATAAACTACCAATTTATTATTAATTATAATAAAATTAATTATTATAAAATATAATTATAATTGACGGAGATATGAATGAATTAAAGACTCTTGATACTGTGCCCGGGTAGTCTAGGATATATAAAAGAATCGAGACACCCAATATTAATGGGTACATTGCACTTAATCGACTCTACACTTTCCATGCCTGTCAATCTATTTTTTGTGATATATCAGAAAATATAACATAAAAAAACAAAATCAATGGGGGATTGTGCTTCTCTCATTCTTCTCACATCCCGATATCATTAATATTTGATAAATAGTGCCAATAAACTACCAATTTATTATTAATTATAATAAAATGAATTATTATAAAATATAATTATAATTGACGGAGATATGAATGAATTAAAGACTCTTGATACTGTGCCCGGGTAGTCTAGGATATATAAAAGAATCGAGACACCCAATATTAATGGGTACATTGCACTTAATCGACTCTACACTTTCCATGTCTGTCAATCTATTTTTTGTGATATATCAGAAAATATAACATAAAAAAACAAAATCAATGGGGGATTGTGCTTCTTTCATTCTTCTCACATCCCGATATCATTAATATTTGATAAATAGTGCCAATAAACTACCAATTTATTATTAATTATAATAAAATTAATTATTATAAAATATAATTATAATTGACGGAGATATGAATGAATTAAAGACTCTTGATACTGTTCCCGGGTAGTCTAGGATATATAAAAGAATCAAGACACCCAATATTAATGGGTAAGACTAAAGAAAAATTACAAAGAGGATAGGAAATCAAATTGATTTTTGTTACGCCGAATTTTTTAACAAATTTCAATGATGTACACTCATAAATGCAAACAGTAAACACATACACAACATTCTCATAAAATTCATTTGCGAATACAATATTTCAAAATTATTCATTTATTTCTTAAAATAACATAACAGCGATTTAAAAATAATATCGCTTTCTATTGATTTTCACATATTTGGTAAATAGAAACAAGTAAATAAATTCTAATATAATAAAACTATTTTTTATTTTATTCATAGCATCAAAGCCTCCCTAAGAAAAGTATTCTGAAAAATATTCAAACACATAAATGTGTAAAAATTAACAACAAAAATAAAATCATTATTACTAAAGATTTCTTTAGAACCTGTGAATATTAATCACTTTAAATAAAAATTATTTTCTTTGAGATATTCATCTGTTTGAAACAATATGGATTTCATAGATAATTGCTCATTAAAAGTTATTTTTCAATAGAAACATTTATCCAAAAAAAAATCTGCATATAACACAGCTATAAATACTTAAAAGAAAAACAAATTTTTTTAACTTTTTCAAGGTGTTACAGCAAACTAATGGGGGAGATTACGATATCCGTGGCGCCTCGATTTGACGATTAATTATAGTAAAACAAGCTAAAATAAGACGAAAATGAATAATTCCAATTTTCTAGTTTTCGTCTATTTTTCGAGTTATCGAACTTTTTTTTCGAAAATATACCCCAAAATAGCCATTTTTCCAATGTGTTTATTGCACAAAATAACCACAATTTAACACATTTCACAAGATTTAATTAATTACTATTTGTTGTTAAATTAATAAAATTTAATCACTAAAAACCAAAATTCAATTTGTTTAAACGAAATAAACACTTTTATTTTAATCACAATTTTTTTGTTACTGACGCCATTTTACTTGAATATTTGACTGAAAAAATAACATGAGTTACATTATTTTGAAATACTATGGTAAACACTAAAAAATTTAACAACAAATAGTAATTAAATCTTGTGAATGTGTTAAATTGTGCAATAAACACACTGGAAAAATGGCTATTTTGAGGTATATTTTCGAAAAAAAAGTTCGATAACTCGAAAAATAGGCGAAAACTAGAAAATTGGTATTCTTCATTTTCGTCTTATTTTGGCAAAATTCATCAAAAGTGAGGCGCCAAGGATATCGTAATCGAGCCAACTAATGAAACCAATTTTTTTTAATGATGAATGTAGCACTTTACACTACTTTTTTGAGCCTGTCATTTTTTTATACTTTATTAATTTTTGTTGATTAATAATTCATACATTATTTTTTATAATTATTAAAACAATTTTGAATATTTGGCATTCAAAACTATATAGAATATTTTACTATACCTACATTTTTATCCGTTAGAAAATTGATTATTAAATGTCATTAATCGATAATTATTTAATTAAATATTTTCCATCTAAAATAACTTATCGGCAAGAAAATAATAATATTTTACTTGAATTATTTCTTAGAAAAGTATGCATTTCACTAATAAAATTTGTGTAGGTACTATAAAACTAAATAGGTACATATATTCATATACCTATTTATTTAGGTATAAATAGGTATACGTGTTTCAGAAGTAATAGTAAATATTTATTACAGAGATACAGCTGTTAGTTTGTTATCGAAACAATAAAGTCTAATGAAGGCGTACAATGTTAATTTTCAACTAATCAGTGAATTTTTTTTTTTAAATTTAATTTCTAGCTTCAGCTACTTTCAACTATATAGCCATTAACCAAAGGGGATTATTATTTTTTATACAACAACAGTACACAGTACTGCTAGTTGGTCACCCATCCAAATACATACTGCTGTTGCTTAACTATATTGATTGGTCTAAGCCTGTCATTACGTTACGTCAGTCCGGGGTCTAATCAGTGAATTCAACAATTCATTTTGGTTTCGAGTGTAGGTATCTACACCGATTGCTATGAATTTCTATGAGCGTATTTATCGATTATCAATAAAAACTTAAAAATTGGTCACAAGTTATGGAATTTTTATTTAAATAATACTATTTCTACTGAAACATATTATATACATTTGTAGTATGTATTTGTTTATAGATTTACTTGTTGTGGAATCTTGTTTTTTATATGTTGTATATTTTTAATTTAGTTTAAATGAAACAACTTGGAATATTTTAATATACTAAATTATTTGTACATATGCCACGTGGTTAAGATGCACTGTTCGTCATGGCGTCTAATATGAATGAAAGCTTAAGAACGACTGTCCTGTTCGTGTGTCATGTTGTATGAATGGCTACGTATACACGACTGAACATGTTGAGTTGTTGAATATGAAAATATTGGTTCGTGTGTCTTGCACGAATTTTATCGATGTGCCGACGAACTGGTCAACCAATGACATAATGTTTTAGAGTCGACGGTTTGGATGGTGGGTGATTCTGACCTTATATTTTTGACTTATATTGATTATAAGGACACGTTGCCACTACACATTTAAGATGTTTTGGAAAAAAATGTTATCAATTAAATTTTATTAACGACAATTTTTTCATCAAATTCATAAATTTTAATGACTTTTTTAAAATTTAAACAATAATGTTTTTTATCAACTGCGTAAAAACGTTCAAAATATATGAGAGATTTTCAAACAAATATATTCAATTACAATATTTTAAATATTATTTTTATTTATTTCGTACATAATTATTTTTGCAAAGTGTGTGTCATTTTACTATCTATCCTTATTTATTGTATAGGCTATTCTGCAGTGTAGAGTAAGAAAGAATAATAAATTGTTGTGTATTAATTTTAATATAATATTAATAATATCAAATAGTTCACATTTTCATACTTAGCATTGTACAATATTAAACAATTAACAATATATTTGTTATTGTAGGGTTCAAAAACCAATCGACCCGTGCAAAGTACACACCTCTACATGGGTAGTTTAATCACAGGTTGAACGTAGGGGCCAAAAACCAACCCGAACCGTGCAAACTACACCCCACAAATCCTTAAGGGTAGTTTAATCACAGGTTGAACGTAGGAGCCAAAAACCAATCCGACCCGTGCAAACTAATCCCCACAAATGCATGGGTTAAAAAGCCGATAATATAAGCCGAAAATGGCGTACATGTATTTTTAATAGTTGTATTAAATATACAAGTGTCATTTAACAAAAAATAATAATTAAATCTTGTGACGTATTAAATTGTGGTATTTGTGAGACATAAACGCGATAATTAAAAAAAAGTCGATAACTCGAAAATTGGTTTGTTTCATTTTCGTCTTATTTTGGCTTTTTTTACCAAAATTAATTGTAGAATCGAATTGTATATCGTAATCTCAGCTCCAATAGAAAAATTAAACTAGATGTTCAAGATTATTTTGTATCAAATGTTCATGTTTCGGTTCAAGAGAAGAAAACCAGTATATATGAACTGATTTCAAATTTTCTAGCGCAATACGCATTTTAACAAAATCGCAAAGTTTCTTTTAGAAAAGCGATAATTCAGTATATTATTAGAACCTTTCTTCTCATAGTTATTAGATTTAAACGAATTTTCTAAATTAAATTGTCTAAATTTTTCCGTAAAGTCCTCTTCGTTTTTAAGTTATGTTGATTACAGGCAAACATACAAATACTGAATTTAACATACCCTTAAATATACATATGTATAGGTGACACCGTACTATATAGGTATATCAAAAAAATTCCATAAATACTGGTCTCGTCAATTTTAATATAATACGTGAAATGTGTGAAAAATGGATACATGTGTAGTAGATGATTTCGAGAAAGTTTGTCGTATTTGTATGAAATTTAATAAAACATTTCTTTCAATCACCTCATTTAAAATTATTGATATGATAAAAGCGTGTGCTTCTGTACAGGTAATATAAATATTAGTACGCATTCCAGCAAAAGGTGTATGTCATAAATACATATGTACTTGAAAATTTTCTGAAAGGCTTAAAAAATAGTAGTATACGGCAGCACTCTCTACGAGTGGTAAATTTCATAAGGGTTTTGCTTAGCCCATTCTGTATGTCTATGTATTGGAAAGTTCACTACATATAACCTACTTGCACTATTGATTGTCTACTCGGGTCAATTTTTGTAATGAATTTTTGTTGATCGCCGCCATTATGACGAATGCTCATTGTAGCGACGAGCGATTACGCTGGAATCTATAAAATTTTGATTGATGATAAAACAGCCAATGGTCAATCATACAGTCAATTTTATAGAGCTCATAGTCAAGAGCAGTTTATCGATCAATCGGCATTCGAATTGATATGTAACATAGTCACGGTGGTAGACAATATACTAGTAACATAAAATATGCATCGTTGCGCTCTGCGTTGGTTTACAGCAACATAAAATGTCAGTAAAAAGATTAGAATGAAAATCAACCACTTGTTATGTCTATGCTTCAGGCCCTTGATACTCACCAGGGGCTATTGATAAAATAAATAGTTACAGAAAGTTTGATTAAAAATATTTTCCTAACTTTTCATTAATAAAAAATAACAATAATTTCAATAATTAATTAAGATAAGAAATTATAAATAGTTTCTATTAAATCAATTTTAATATTCTTAGATTTGGGAAAATGATGATTTACCAAATCAAATATGCCAAGCTTGTTTTCTTCAATTGCAAAATACCATCAATTTTAAACAGTTGTGTGAAAATTCAGATCATACATTTCGTTGCGCTCTGCGTTGGTTTACAGCAACATAAAATGTCAGTAAAAAGATTAGAATGAAAATCAACCACTTGTTATGTCTATGCTTCAGGCCCTTGATACTCACCAGGGGCTATTGATAAAATAAATAGTTACAGAAAGTTTGATTAAAAATATTTTCCTAACTTTTCATTAATAAAAAATAACAATAATTTCAATAATTAATTAAGATAAGAAATTATAAATAGTTTCTATTAAATCAATTTTAATATTCTTAGATTTGGGAAAATGATGATTTACCAAATCAAATATGCCAAGCTTGTTTTCTTCAATTGCAAAATACCATCAATTTTAAACAGTTGTGTGAAAATTCAGATCATACATTTCGTCTAATCATTCAACAGAGTAAAAGTATTTCATCGAATAATAAAAACGATTTTGAAGTCGTAAAAAATGAAAAAATTGAAAATTATGTTGATGATATACCTTTAATAGAAGAAATAAAAGAAGAAATTCTTTCTGAAAATAATGAAAATGAATCCAAAAAACCAGACACAAATGATATGTTGGAAATTAAAAACAAAAATAAATTAGAATTGAATGGAATACAACTACAAACTAAATCGGAAGAGGGAAGTGAAGCATGCGAGGCTATTGATGATGATATTGGTGATGATGAAACTGTTATAGAAACACTTAATTGTGATAAATGCAATCAAGAATTTAAAAAACTATGGGTAAGTATGTGAAGACTATTTTATTTCTTGAATTGAAATCATCATTATGATAAGGTGGAATCTTCATTAGGATAATTGAGTGGGATTTGTTTCTCTTCCCGTGAATTAATAATCAATTGTGTAAGTTGAAATTGCAGAATAAGTTTTTCCAAATACATTTAATTTAATATTTGTGCAATGCAAATCTGCAAAATACCACTTCTATTGATTAATTAAAAAATAAAATCGAACAATATACTAAAAAATTATAATTTGGAGTATATTGCTATAAGCTTGAACACGTAACAAGCCATTATTCAATGCAATTATAAAACGAAAGGGATTTTGAATTCCAAATAAGTATTTTAAATCTACAATGTTATTTTATAACAGCAAAAATTTGTAAATCTTAACAAAAATATATCTTAACGGTTATCGCACGCACAATATTTGTATATCTGGATCAAAACCTTAACTAAATTAGCTATTAAGCCGTATGATAGCTGTATATAATAATTGCCCACCTATTGTTACTAAACACAGATCTTATGCAATTTTTACCAAAAATTATTTTTACCAAAATGAGTAATTAGCGTTTACTTAGTTTGATTTATTTTGAGATTAAATTTGTTCAGATATACTGATTATTAGACGAAGTAGTCGTAATTATAAAGGAAGAGGTGGTCTTTTTTACAAATGTCTAGTCTACCCGTCTCCATTTTCCACTTTCTACCACACTTGGTGAATTTAATTTAATTCTATGGTTCCTTACAAGCCTTTACCTTTACAAAGGACACGATGAACCTCTATTTTGATTATTTAATCTCGAGTTGGCCCATTTCTGTCGAGCTGAACGATAGATATCTCAATTTGGACTTGCTGGGACATTGAAATGTTGTATCTTACTCCCTTTCACAGTCGGGACAAGTCGTATTATCCTCAAATCTATTGAGGGATAGATGTGTCTACAATTCGTAGTAACCGGTAAGGATGACTATTAGGATGCTTATATCTTTCCGATTTTGGTCTAGATACGGTTTAACGTCGGTTTAATAATATGCGCATATATAGGCATTGATAGACATAAGATTATACCTATCTTTCAGGGGTAATTTATTGGGAATGGATCGTTAGTTTTAAAATAAAAAATATTATAATATCAAAGTATATAAGATTTGTATATAGCTATCGTACAATCCTAACGTTCAATTGAATAACAATCTGTTCCGTATAATCTAAGATTGTGGGATACATCCTTTTTGCCATATGTACTTTTTACTTTCTTTTATTATACTAGTAAAATGAAGTATTGCAATCCGGTTAAAATTTCGAAATAGAGTTTTCACCGGCAATACATGTTGAGGTCTTCTAAATCGAAAAAAGTGGTTTTCCCCAATTGACCTGTGTGCGTTCCCCAAACTTGATATTCTATCTTTTTATTATCTTAAGTTGTACCGCGAAACTTTTAGTTAAAATCGAAATTCCGATCACACGAATAAAGTAACCCGTCCACTTTATTAGTGTAATATCATGTTTTTACGTTTTTCTCGAAAATGGCTCCAATGATTTTCTTCAAACTGAATATATTCACAAATCATTTTAAGCTCTACAGCTGTTATTTGAAGAAAGTCCTGTGACGTGTCGCAGCAGAATTGTAAATTATATCAATGATAATTAATATAATATGTAAATATTAACTGTTTTAGGCATTAGGACTTCATATGCATCGTGTACACAGAGCCAAAGTATTAAAATGTAATAAATGTGAAATAAAATGTTATCATCCATTGCATTTAAAGGAACATCAGGAATCAATGCACAATGCACCGAATCTTACTTGTAAAAAATGTAAAAAAGTATTTTCAAATATTTATAAATTAAAACGCCATAAATTAATACATTTAAATAAAAGACTTTTACACTGTCGGCGGTGTGACAAATCATTCGAAGATAAGCTAACACTTAAATTCCACATTAATGAAGCTCATGGATCGGTTGGCAAGTGTGTAACATGTCATATTTGTGGAAAATTAATAAAGAAAAGAAGTCTAAGAAATCATTTAATAATCCATAAAGAACGTGATGAAATTACATGTGACATATGTTCAAAAACATTCATTTGTGAGAAATCATTCAAAAATCATGTTAAACGAATACATGAGAATAAAAAACTTCCTCGTAACCATTTATGTAGTATTTGTGGGCATGCGTCAACTGCACCGTATCAGTTACGTAGACATTTATTAATTCACACAAACGAACGACCGTACCAATGCGATCATTGTGATAAAGCGTATCGGCGTCCAGATCATTTAAGAAAACATATTACAAGCGAACATTTAAATCAACGAAATTTTCAGTGTACATTTTGTCCACAAGCTTTTCATGCAAAAAGAACATTAGTGCATCACATACGACGTCATACAGGTGAAAAACCCCATAAATGTGAAATATGTGGCAAAGGATTTGCTCAAAAAACTGCATTGAAAATTCATACCAAAATACATACAAACTCGAAAGAAAATCTTATTCCAACCTAATTTTCAGCAAGAATACTTCAGAGGCGACATTAAACTACCTTTGAAATAATGTTTACTGACACGATAATTACAAAGAGGCCCAATTTTTTAACATAACTAACGTAGAAAACAAATATTAACTATAATATTTTTCTAACAACTAGATTTTTAGAAAAAATCGAACTATCGTTGATACGTTCAGTTCTAAACGGTTCAATATTTAAAATTTACGCTGGCGTTTTATTTTTCCGCTATAAGTATCGACACTTATTATATGGGTTCTGCGTGTGAAAGCAAAATTTTCAATCGTATACTACGTCAATACATTTTTTATTGAAACGTGTAATAAATGTTTGGTAAGTAAGTCTAAATGTTTTGTTATCCAATACATTTTTAATATTATTTCTTATCTTTTAAGATCTCTAAATGTAAAAAGCAGTTGATCGATGGAGATAATTTTCACTCAGTGTATTTATCTTAAGACGATAGTTCTATTTTCAATCATCCGCCCCCATACGATTACCCCTCACTACTTATAAAATTTATTTTATTCTAAACTTGCCAACAAAGCGACTTTTGATGCCGAAAGAGACATTACCGAAGGGAGATAAATAATCGATCGATAAATAAAGATTTTGGATTCTTAAAGTTAACCGAATTGTATAATTCAGTTTAATCTACCACAATATCGATCCAAATTTTCTCTGATAGTCTAGCGTCGTAAAATAAATTAAAATATCATTCTACCCATTTTAATATACAAAATTACTTATTGATTGTGTTCTACCGATTCACAGTGGTTTTTAGTTTCATGTAACGAAGAATCGTCATTGTTGGACTAAACGTCACTCAACCAATACTTTCATTAGGTCAGTTTATAAAGTACTGGGGATGAAATAATTGCTTCATTGATTTTTTTCGAAAGTATATTTTTGTTCAATATCCCAAAACTAAGACGTTTCTTAAGTGGATAAGTTTTTTTAATAGAGACCTCTACAGGGTCTATTAATAAAGGTAATCTGTAATGGAAATTGTTTTTTACTTATCGCGTAATTAACTTTAAAAATTAAATATCCAAATGCATTGAAATTTAGTATGCACAATCTAGACATGAAAACGGAAAGGATCTTAAAGAGTTTTTTCCGAAAAAAGAATCAAAATTCGATTTTATATTAATATATTTTTTTCCACGAAAACTTTTTCAAGACATGTCCGCGTTTTCATGTCAAGATTGTGAATACCAAATTTCGTAACATTTGGTTAATTATTTTAAGTTTTTTATGCGCTAAAATTGAAAAAAATACAATATATATTGCATTAAAGATTGTCTTTATTAATAATGCCTGTAGTAGTCTCTATCAAAAACACATACTTACCACCTTAATAACAACTTTCTTACATAATCGGTAAATTTGACCAAATTAGGAATGCACTTGGATGAGTATGTTCCTGTACTGAGTAATCTTTGAAGTTCTTCTTTTGAAATATACTTCTGAAAATATGTATATGACTTATTTATGTTAATTGTAACAAGTTCTTATTCTAAAAAAATTCTGTATAGTGGGCCAATGTTGAATAAATTTCGATCTTTTGTCCCAGTTTCCTAGATAAAATTATTTTGTATTTTCATAAATAAGTATTTCGACTACAAAGTAGTCATCATCAGTATGAATTAGCTAGTTGTAATGATTCTCTGAGGAGATGTTACTCATTGCTAATTTGGTGACAGTTTGCATACTCCGAGATTGACCTAAAATCCTAGAGTTCTCATTAATAATTATATAAAAAAAGGCCAATTTTGTCGTAGGGAAAATTTTTTATAAAAATTTCTCATGTATTCGCTAGCTTGAAATTGAATCGGAAAAAATAAAATACAAAAACCGTGACAAAACGGAATGTGCTTTGAAGGAACGGATTACCTATCTTCTTGAAGCTTCAAAACTTGAGGATAAACTTGTTACAGTAATCATAAATAAGCCATATATATTTTTAGAAGTATATTTATAAAGGATATGATATGATTATGGACACCTAACCTATAATAAATTACTGGTAAAAACTATTTATTTATAAACAGTAACACGGGGAAAAATAAAAAACTAAAATTTTAATATAGTAATAATTATTGTGTTTAAAAAATATATACCAGATAAAAAATTGTATAATAGTTTTCCATAATAAAATTGTGTATATACCCATTCCAAAGAATGGATATGTTCTGTGTTACCTAAAAAGTATGTAAAATAAAATACAGAATTATTTTTAGTTAAAAAATTGTAGAATTTTATTTGCGTTTAAATTTATTAGAGCTATTGTACATAAAAGTAAGTCGTACGCAAGCGCAAACCAAGTCATTTTTTACAGTTAGAGCTAACGCACACCAAAAGATATTCATAGACATAAGACATGTAATAGATGGAGCATTAAACTGAAATCTTAGCTTGAATTTCTGATTAGAAGAACATAAAAAAGGTAATTTTTATATAAATCTCTAGTAAAGTAATGGAACTATAATGAAAATACAAAGCTTTCTTTTGACTTTTAAAAAAAAAATATTGATTTCTATACTATCAAGATTAATTGAGATATATCAATGTTTAAAATTTGTATTTGAGTGTGGATACCATCTTTTCTGAATATTTAACTCGATTATTTTTTAAGTAAGTATTGAGAAAAATGTTAGGACTAATAGTGGCTGAAGTTATATTTGAAAAACTAATTGAATTTTTGGGTACATATTTTGAGCATTTAAGTTTATATTTTCCTCTGTGTATTTTTATTTTGCAATTTTCAACTTCCAGAAGGGATAGTATCTATAAGGTAAAAATACACTTCGAAACTTTTTGATTCTTTAGTCATTTCGTAAGTAATGTTCACGTAAATGGATCATATTTGAAAGAATTCAGAGGAAATTATTACCGTTGTTACTGAATTTAATATAGAAATATTCTATTTTGTTTTTTCTTTTTCTACGAGATTATTTTATTGAAGTTATATTTCTTTAGGTGCGTTATGAAAAAATTATAAGAGTGAAATTTTAAGATGCGCGCGCATCATCGTCACACAAAATTCACAGGTTAAAGCTGTTATGATTAATATTACACTTAATGTAAGAAAATATATATTTATTTATTTAATTTTTCAAATTTAAACTGAGCTTCATTTACTGTGTTGACTATCCTTAATTAACTATTTGCATGCAATTGAAAATTGTTTTTTAATGCTGCCAAGAAAGTATAACTTCTGACAAGCTTAGATAAGTACACGCACCCATTTTTTTCAAATGGCACCTGATAGATAGCTTTGATTATGCGCCTTGGAAAGTATATCGTTTATTGCACATACCTTCTATTATTGTAGCTATGGGTTGGATAACCAAATATTTACAATAAGCAAATTCAATAAATGATATCTATTTAAAGTTAAAACGTGTATTGTTTGAAAATGGATACTTGTGCAGTGGATGATTTTGAGAAAGTTTGCCGAATTTGTATGAAATTCAATAAAACATTTCTATCAATTACCTCATTTAAAATAATTGACATGATAATAGCATGTGCTTCTGTACAGGTAATATACGTATGTAATAACTAATGTTTGAAAAACGTTATATCTATCATTGGTTATACGAAAGTAGTATTATATATTAATTCTATTTAATTAATATTTGAGTCTTATTAATAAATATTCTGTATATATGTACTACGTAAGATCCCGCATGACCATTGTCCAAACTGGTAACGAGTCTTGACCCAATTCTTTAAAACAACAGATTCTATTAGATGACAAGACAAGACAAGATAAGCATAGAAACACTGAATATATAACACAAATTTGAATATATACATATGCATTAAACGGTGACACAGGACATTAGAAAATATATATACATTAAAAAAACATTATAAACATATATACATTAAAAAACAATCCATTAATACTGATCTCGTCAATTTTAATATAATACGCCAAATGTTTGAAAAATAGATACATGTGGTTTCATGTATAGTATATGATTTCGAGAAAGTTTGTCGTATTAGTATGAACTTCAATAAAACAATATTTTCAATTAAGTACCTCATTTAAAATAATTGATATGATAAAAGCGTGTGCTTCTGTACAGGTAATATAAATAGTATACATTCCAGCAAAAAGCGTATGTCATAAATAGATATGTATTTGAAAATTTTCAGTTAGGCTCCAAAAATAATAGTATACGACCACACTCTCTCTACAGAATGATCAATTACATAAAGGTATTGTTTAGTCCATTCTGTATGTCTGGATTGGAAAGTACATTACATATAACTACTTGCATTTTTGATTATCTACTCGGGTACAATTTAAGTAATTGATTTTGGTAAAAAAAATTTACCATAGGCTGTTAAATCAAAATTTTATACAGTTATGAGAACTAAGCTTCAGGCCCTTGATACTCACCAGGGGCTATTGATAAAATAAATAGTTACAGAAAGTTTGATTAAAAATATTTTCCTAACTTTTCATTAATAAAAAATAACAATAATTTCAATAATTAATTAAGATAAGAAATTATAAATAGTTTCTATTAAATCAATTTTAATATTCTTAGATTTGGGAAAATGATGATTTACCAAATCAAATATGCCAAGCTTGTTTTCTTCAATTGCAAAATACCATCAATTTTAAACAGTTGTGTGAAAATTCAGATCATACATTTCGTCTAATCATCCAACAGAGTAAAAGTATTTCATCGAATAATAAAAACGATTTTGAAGTCGTAAAAAATGAAAAAATTGAAAATTATGTTGATGATATACCTTTAATAGAAGAAATAAAAGAAGAAATTCTTTCTGAAAATAATGAAAATGAATCCAAAAAACCAGACACAAATGATATGTTGGAAATTAAAAACAAAAATAAATTAGAATTGAATGGAATACAACTACAAACTAAATCGGAAGAGGGAAGTGAAGCATGCGAGGCTATTGATGATGATATTGGTGATGATGAAACTGTTATAGAAACACTTAATTGTGATAAATGCAATCAAGAATTTAAAAAACTATGGGTAAGTATGTGAAGACTATTTTATTTCTTGAATTGAAATCATCATTATGATAAGGTGGAATCTTCATTAGGATAATTGAGTGGGATTTGTTTCTCTTCCCGTGAATTAATAATCAATTGTGTAAGTTGAAATTGCAGAATAAGTTTTTCCAAATACATTTAATTTAATGTTTGTGCAATGCAAATCTGCAAAATACCACTTTCTATTGATTAATTAAAAAATAAAATCGAACAATATACTAAAAAATTATAATTTGGAGTATATTGCTATAAGCTTGAACACGTAACAAGCCATTATTCAATGCAATTATAAAACGAAAGGGATTTTGAATTCCAAATAAGTATTTTAAATCTACAATGTTATTTTATAACAGCAAAAATTTGTAAATCTTAACAAAAATATATCTTAACGGTTATCGCACGCACAATATTTGTATATCTGGATCAAAACCTTAACTAAATTAGCTATTAAGCCGTATGATAGCTGTATATAATAATTGCCCACCTATTGTTACTAAACACAGATCTTATGCAATTTTTACCAAAAATTATTTTTACCAAAATGAGTAATTAGCGTTTACTTAGTTTGATTTATTTTGAGATTAAATTTGTTCAGATATACTGATTATTAGACGAAGTAGTCGTAATTATAAAGGAAGAGGTGGTCTTTTTTACAAATGTCTAGTCTACCCGTCTCCATTTTCCACTTTCTACCACACTTGGTGAATTTAATTTAATTCTATGGTTCCTTACAAGCCTTTACCTTTACAAAGGACACGATGAACCTCTATTTTGATTATTTAATCTCGAGTTGGCCCATTTCTGTCGAGCTGAACGATAGATATCTCAATTTGGACTTGCTGGGACATTGAAATGTTGTATCTTACTCCCTTTCACAGTCGGGACAAGTCGTATTATCCTCAAATCTATTGAGGGATAGATGTGTCTACAATTCGTAGTAACCGGTAAGGATGACTATTAGGATGCTTATATCTTTCCGATTTTGGTCTAGATACGGTTTAACGTCGGTTTAATAATATGCGCATTTATAGGCATTGATAGACATAAGATTATACCTATCTTTCAGGGGTAATTTATTGGGAATGGATCGTTAGTTTTAAAATAAAAAAGTTATTTATCTGTTCCATATAATCTAAGATTGTGGGATACATCCTTTTTGCCATATGTACTTTTTACTTTCTTTTATTATACTAGTAAAATGAAGTATTGCAATCCGGTTAAAATTTCGAAATAGAGTTTTCACCGGCAATACATGTTGAGGTCTTCTAAATCGAAAAAAGTGGTTTTCCCCAATTGACCTGTGTGCGTTCCCCAAACTTGATATTCTATCTTTTTATTATCTTTAGTTGTACCGCGAAACTTTTAGTTAAAATCGAAATTCCGATCACACGAATAAAGTAACCCGCCCACTTTATCAGTGTAATATCATGTTTTTACGTTTTTCTCGAAAATGGCTCCAATGATTTTCTTCAAACTGAATATATTCACAAATCATTTTAAGCTCTACAGCTGTTATTTGAAGAAAGTCCTGTGACGCGTCGCAGCAGACTTGTAAATTATATCAATGATAATTAATATAATATGTAAATATTAACTGTTTTAGGCATTAGGGCTGCATATGCATCGTGTACACAGAGCCAAAGCATTAAAATGTAATAAATGTGAAATAAAATGTTATCATCCATTGCATTTAAAGGAACATCAGGAATCAATGCACAATGCACCGAATCTTTCTTGTAAAAAATGTAAAAAAGTATTTTCAAATATTTATAAATTAAAACGCCATAAATTAATACATTTAAATAAAAGACTTTTACACTGTCGGCGGTGTGACAAATCATTCGAAGATAAGTTAACACTTAAATTCCACATTAGTGAAGCTCATGAATTGGTTGGCAAGTGTGTAACATGTCATATTTGTGGGAAATTAATAAAGAAAAAAAGTTTAAGAAATCATTTAAAAATCCATAATAAACGTGATAAAATTACATGCGACATATGTTCAAAAACATTCACCAGTGAGAAATACTTAAAAAATCATGTTAAACGAGTACATGAGAATACTGAACTTCCTCGTAACCATTTATGTAGTATTTGTGGGCATGCGTCATCTGCACCGTCTAAATTACGTAGCCATTTATTAATTCACACAAACGAACGACCATACCAATGCGATCATTGTGATAAAGCGTATCGGCGTCCAGATCATTTAAAAGACCATATTAAAAGTGAACATTTAAATCAACGAAATTTTCAGTGTACATTTTGCCCACAAGCTTTTCATACAAAAAGAACATTAGTGCATCACATACGACGTCATACAGGTGAAAAACCACATAAATGTGAAGTATGTGGTAAAGGGTTTGCACAAAAAACTGCATTGAAAATTCATACCAAAATACATACAAACTCGAAAGCAAATCTTACTCCAAGCTACGTTTCGATGACAGTAGATTATGTTTGACTGGCAAGAAGCATTTCTATAGAATAATTGAAAAGTTATACATACTGAAATAATATTTCGAGAAAATTACTTTGAGCATGAACACGTTATATTTTTCAAAATAAAAAAATGTTGTTCATTAGCAAGAATCTTTCAGAGGCGACATTAAACTACCGTTGAAATAAAGTATACTGACACGATAATTATAAAGAAGCCCAATTTTTTAACATAACTTACGTATAAAACAAATATTAACTATTTTTCTAACATCTAGATTTTTAGAAATAAAGGACTATCTTTAAAACGTACCGTTCTAAATGACTCACTTAGAATATTTGAAATTTACGCAGGCCTTTTATTTTTTCGCTGTAAGTATCGACACTTTTTATCTGGGTTCTGCGTGTGAAAGCAAATTGTTTGTTCCTATACTACGTCAATACACTTTTTATTGAAAAGTGTAATAAAAGTTTGGTAAGTCAAATTGTGTTGTTATCCAATATATTTTTAATATTATTTCTTACCGGTTAAGATCGCTAAATGTAAAAAGCAGCCTACATCCGCCCCATACGATTACCCCTCGCTTCTTAACAAATTTATTTTATTCTAAACTTGCCAACAAAGCGACTTTTGATGCCGAAAGAGACATTACCGAAGGGAGATAAATAATCGATCGATAAATAAAGATTTTGGATTCTTAAAGTTAACCGAATTGTATAATTCAGTTTAATCTACCACAATATCGATCCAAATTTTCTCTGAAGTCTAGCGTCGTAAAATAAATTAAAATATTATCCTACCCATTTTAATATACAAAATTACTTATTGATTGTGTTCTACCGATTCACAGTGGTTTTTAGTTTCATGTAACGAAGAATCGTCATTGTTGGACTAAACGTTACACAACCAATACTTTCATTGGGTCAGTTTATAAAGTACTGGGGTTGAAATAATTGCTTCATTGATTTTTTTCGAAAGTATATTTTTGTTCAATATCCCAAAACTAAGACGTTTCTTAAGTGGATAAGTATTTTTAATAGAGACCTCTACAGGCTCTATTAATAAAGGTAATCTGTAATGGAAATTGTTTTTTAATTATCGCGTAATTAACTTTAAAAGTTAAATATCCAAATGCATTGAAATTTAGTATGCACAATCTAGACATGAAAACGAAAAGGATCTTAAAGAGTTTTTTCCGAAAAAAGAATTCTAAAGATAAAATCAAAATTACCCACTTAAACAAAACAAACAAAAACATATACTTACCCACTTAATAACAACTTTCTTACAGAATAGGTCAATTTGGTCAAATAAGGAATGCACTTGGATGAGTGAGTATGTTCCTGTACTGAGTAATCTTTGAAGTTCTTTTGAAATATACTTCTGAAAATTTGCATATGGCTTATTCATGATTATTGTAATAAGTTTTTATTCTACACAAATTCTGTAAAGTGGGCTATTTTTTTCGGAGACAAAATTTTTGGTTAAAATTATGATTGTACCCACTAGCTTGAAATTGAATCGGTAAAAATATAATACAAAAACCGTGACAAAACGGAATGTGTTTTGAAGTAACGGATGTCTGATAAAAATAAATATTCAGATGAAAAATTATATAAAATTTTTCCATAATAAAATTGTCTATACCCATTCCAAAGAATGGATATGTATGTTCTGTGTTATCTAAAAAGATTGTAAAATGAAATAAAGAATTATTTTTAGTTAAAAAATTGTACAATTTTATTTGCGTTTAAATTTATTAGGGCTATTGTACATAAAAGTAAGTTGGACCCAAGCGTAAACCAAGTCATTTTTTACATTTACAGCTACCGAAAGAGTAGTTACTATTTTTGCTACTATGCTGCTGCAATCTTTGCGTGAATTAGAACATAAAAAAGCTTTTGATTTTTCAAAAAAAATTTTGATTTTCATACTATCAAGATTAATTGAGATATATCAATGTTTAAAATTCGTTTTTAAGAGTAGATACCATCTTTTCTGAACATTTCACTCGATTTTTTATGTAAGCATTCAGAAAAATGTTTGGACTAATAGTGGCGGAATTTATAGTTGAAAAACTAATTGAAATTTTGGGTACATATTTTGTGCATTAAATTTACGTTTTTCCTTTGTGTATATTTCTATTTTGCAATTTCCAGCTCTCAGATGGGATGGTATCTATAAGGTAAAAGTACATCTCGGAACTTTTCGATTCTTGAGTCATTTCGTAGATTATATTTAAACTTAACGTAAATGGGTCTTGTTTGAAAGAATTCAGAGGTAATACCCAATTATTACCGTTGTACCGATATCTTTTTACGAGATTATTTTATTTCAAATGGCACCTGATAGATAGCTTTAATGATGCGTCTTGGAAAAAACAAAAGTACATCGTTTATTGCGCATACCTTCTATTATTATAGCTATGGGTTTGATAACCAAATATTTACACTAAGCAAATACAATAAATGATATCTATTTAAAGTTAAAACGTGTAATATTTGAAAATGGATACTTGTGCAGTGGATGACTTTGAGAAAGTTTGCCGAATTTGTATGAAATTCAATAAAACATTTCTATCAATTACCTCATTTAAAATAATTGACATGATAATAGCATGTGCTTCTGTACAGGTAATATATGTATATAATAACTAGTGTTCGGAAAACGCTATATCTATGATTGGCTATACGAAAGTAGTATTATATATGATTTCTATGATACGAAATCTCTGAGATTGAAAGCAGAAGCCCTTCTAAATACGCTTCTATATTCCAAGGTGAAAATTTTGGGATCAATAGTTGTGCAATTGAAAATCTTCAGAGAAAAAGTCAGGAACTACATATAATTTTTTTAAGAGAATATTATTTAGTGTTTTAGAAATCAATAGATAATTTGTGCATAACATGCTAATAAAAAAATCAAGCCAAATGATTTTTTTTATGAATTTTGACAAAATAAGACGAAAATAAAGAATACCAATTTTGGAGTTTTCGCTTATTTTTCGAGTTATCCATGGGTAATTTAAACACAAAATGAACGTAGGGGCCAAAAATTAACCCAACCCCTGCAAACTATACCCCAAAAATCCATGGATAGTTTAATCACACGTTGAACGTTAGAGCCAAAAATTAACCCGACCTGTGCAAACCACACCCCACAATAGTTGTATTAAGTGTTGATTTCTTTTAAACGAATCAAATTTCGGTAATTTGTGCTTGAATTGTGTTTAAATTATAATCATTTAACAAAAAGTAATAATTAAATCTTGTGACATGTTTTAATTTATGGTATTTATGTGACATAAACATGATAATTTCTAAAAAAAATTCTCGATAACTCGAAAAATAGGCGAAAACTCGAAAATTGCTTTTCTTTATTTTCGTCTTATTTTGGCTTGTTTTACCAAAACTAATCGTCAAATCGAGGCGCCACGGATACCGTAATCTCCCCCTACATTTTTCACCAATTAAATAAAAATTTAGTAATATCAAAATCGATTGGATAGTATAATTTACAGACATCAAAATTGATTAGAGAAATTCAATTCGATTATTAAAATTCATTTAACTCGTTATCTGTGAGTCAAGAAAATTGAGTTTTTGCCATAGTATTTCATCTTTTAATATCTCAGACTATCTAGTTAAAAGTTTATCTAAAAAAATTATCTGAGTGTGTATGACTTTTAAATGTTATAAAGTTAGATATAATAAGGTCATTGCCGGTTGTACAATGGTTTTAGATATTGGGTCTAGATATTCAAGGAGTTGCAAAAAGTTCAATAAAATATAAAAATTCAATGCGTGTAAGCAATGCACGAAATTAGTTTCACAGAGAACAATCACTCCCGATTTCGCCATGAAGAGGAGGAAATTGGTATTCAAATTATGTGTGATGCAACTTCACTTTTGTAATAGGAGATAATTTAATGAACCTTCTCTTCTAAGGAAAAGAAATACTATTTATAAATAAAACGGACCGTAGTGCTATTATTCTCTATAGATTACAAGTAAGTCGGAGAGCGATAGATCTCACTCGCAGGTATATATCTATACAGTAAATTTCCTGAATATAATAAACGTGTTACTAAATTTTATCGAAATTGGATATCGCATTCAAAAATTACAGCGGAACAAACATAGATACAAAATGAAAATTTTTCTAGTTAAATCACAGACCTAACTACATTTGGTCAATAATTCAAATATAATTGAATCTCATTAATAGTTTCTCTCTGTATGTATACTACGAAAGATCCCGCATGAGTATATCTTGATGAGTATATCAAAATCTCTTATACCTACATAAGTTTAAACATTTTGAGTTTTTGGGGACAATAAGGAAATTTTTGGGTAAATTAAAAAAAATGGGATAAAAATTATATTGCTAAAAATATGTGTCTAGAGACTTTTTATTTACTTATGACTAGTAAAATGGGTAGTTACAAACAAAATTGCCATAGGCATTTTTCAAAAGGATAGTGTGAGGTATTTCTATATACGCAAAATAAAATCATAAACTAATGAACAGATATTCATCCTATTTTCACCAGTAGGTAAAGTGATTCTTGAAGGTTTAGCTATATAATTTGTCAAGGTTTTGTGTAAATTGATTGAAATATAGGGATAAAACGGATCAAGTACTAAGGTCGGAAGCCGAAATCAGGCGTAGGACTGAAAAGACAAAGCTAAGAGTGGGGTTATCTTACGAATGCAGCGAAGGCCGAATCCACTTTCGATCTGGAGACCAAAAATTCCTTCTCTATTTGTATCCTGTGTAAGCGTTCGAAGAAAAGCAACAAAAGCGAAATTGACAATTAAACAAAATATTATTAAAAATTATATGTTTTTGTACTTCTACAGTAGCGAGGTGGCGGGTACCAGCTATGTTATTTTAAAACGTTGTATTATTAGTAGTTCCATTAAGAGGAAGATCTCAGTCACGTTGATACCCCATTCTTTTTAAAAAGTTAATATAGGCCACGTCTCTTTATAGTAATTGATTTTATACAAGTGAGAATAATATTAATTTTTGAAAATTTGTTATAAAAAAGCCCCTGATGGACCAATGGCGCTCAAAAAGTATACAGTAAACTTTCTGAATGGAATAAACGTGTGCAGCATTTCATAAAAATCGGAAAATGCGTTCGTTACAGTTACAGCCGAACAAACAGATAGATACATACATACAGACAAACGAAATGCAAAATCGTCTAGTTGTACCATAGACCTCATTTTGTTTGGCTAATAATTAAATATTATTTTTAATCGAAAATTAAAATCATGATATGATTTAAATTTGTCAACTTTTCTCTATCGTAGATCTGGGAAAATGATGATCTACCAAATCAAATATGCCACGGTTGTTTTCTTCAATTGCAAAATACCATTAATTTCAAGCAGTTATGTGAAAATTCAGATCAAGCATTTCGACAATTAATTAAACAGAATGAAATTGAATTGAGCAACCAAAATGATTTCGATGCTGTAAAAAATGAAGAATGCGAAAATTATGCTAGTACTGATTCCCTCGTAGATATCAAAGAAGAAGATATTCCTGGAAATATCACAAATGACAAATTTTCACTGTCTAATGTGAAAATTAGAATTAATCATAATGAAAATGATTCCAATAATTTGGAAAAAAACATATTTCAAGTTGAAAATAAAGATAACCCGAAATTGAATGAAATTCAAATGTGTAAAACAGCAAAAATGTATGTTACATGTCATATTTGCGGTAAATCAGTTACAAAAAAAAATTTGAGCAGTCATATGGTTATTCATACAGAACGCGAAATTGTTACGTGTAATATTTGTTCAAAAACATTCATGCATCAGAAATCGTTAAAAAATCACATTAAACAAAAACATGAAAATCAAATACCAGTACGTAATCATTTATGTAATATTTGTGGACATGCGGCACGTTCAGCTGCTGATTTACGTAGGCATTTGATATTACATACAAACGATCGACCTTACGAATGTGACCGTTGTGATAAAACCTATCGGCGTCCAGAAAATTTAAAAGAACACATATCACGAATACACTTAAATCAAAGAAAATTTCAGTGCACGACATGTCCACAAGCTTTCCATGAAAGGAAAACTTTAGTGCAACATGTGCGACGACATATGGGTGAAAAGCCACATAAATGTGAAGTGTGCGATAAAGCTTTTGCACAAAAACCCGATTTAAGAAGACATTTATTAATTCACTCAAACGAACGACCTTTCGCTTGTGATCGTTGTGATAAAAAGTATCGACGTGCTGATCATTTAAAAGAACATATCTCACACGCGCATTTAAATCAACGAAAGTTTCAGTGTACACTTTGTCCTCAAGCTTTTCATGAAAAGAGAACTTTAGTACATCATTTAGAACGACATAGCGGTGGAAACCTACATAAATGTGAAGTGTGTGGTAAAGCTTTTGTACAAAAAACTGCATTAAAAGTTCATACGAAAATACATTCAAACTTAAGTGACAATTTTACCCAAAATTGAGTACTATCACTATAATAGGTATTTCAAAAGTGCATGTAAATAAAGGCAAATAAATGCCTACATAAAATAGAGGAAAAATACCGTTAAATACATTAAATGAAATTATTTTAATCGTTATTAATAATTAATTATTTTATAAGATAATCTCGAAATAAAATTATCCTCGCCACAATCTAAGCCGCACTAGTCTCCAGAAGCCGTACCAATGTAGGAATAATGTTGATTTAAAACCCAACTTCAATCTAATTACGTTGTCAACCTTATAAAAACAATTTCTTTTGTCTTTATCAAATTTTCAAGTGATTCAAAGCATTCTAAACTATCAGGAAATAAATTATTTTGGTGAAATAGATAGTGTAAAGTGTATATGTTATTTGAGCAGATACAAGGTGGGATAAAAGTAATATAATGTAAATTGGTTGTTATTTTGTTAGAAATGACAGAAACATGAGTCGGCTCTGTTTATATTGAAAGATTCTTTGAAAGTGTAAAACTGATAGCATCTTGTTGAAAAATAATATAGTATGGTTTTTTTTGTGGTAAAAAAAGCTCCAAAAAAAGAAGTCTTATGGCATGAAATCTTCTGGGAGAAATTGTGTAAAACTGATAGCATCTTGTTGAAAAATAATATACTATAATTTTTTTGTGGTAAAAAAAGCTCAAAAAAAAGAAGTCTTTTGGCATGAAATCCTCTGGGAGAAATTGTTGTTTCAAAGTCATATTCTCATTTGGAAGGATTTTAATACTGTACTTAAAAGTTAAGTAAAAATTAAATCATATGTAATTTTTATTTAATAATATTTAATTGTACTAAATATTTATCAATTTGAAATTTTATAATAAATTTCTCTGAACGTATATTAGTATTTTACAAATGAAATATTTGCTTAACAACGGGTGTTGTATATCAAGGGCTTGTATTAATGTTTTGGATACTATAAATTTATAGACACATAAGTAAAAAATTAATTCCACCAAGTTTCCTGTTTAAAATTTTCCAACCGACCATTGCGAATAGTATTGCGGACTAGTACCTCGATCTAGAGACTTATATCTTTCTGATTTTGACTTCTAAGCGAGGCTGACCTGGTATTGTTATACTCGTCTATGATCTGTTTAACCTGCTGTATACATCAATTTCATTGTCTACTCTACCCACTCATAAAGGGCAGGAGTGGTTTGCCTTTTGATAATTCCTAGAAACGGCCACGGTCCTTCGAGTGCGCGGATTCCTCTCGGACGAGTTCACCTACCGATCCGTTGCTCTCGACTCCGCTGTGGTCCGATCATCAGTGTAACCTCGTGATTTTAGCCAGATTCTGAAGTGAATCCATGCATTAGAGAAGTAAGAGAAAAGTAATTTTGGCTGCGCAAATAGCCTTAAGAGCGGCTTAACTGCCTGAGCATGTATATATATATATGCCTCTTTTCATAGTTCACTACATCCTGCATCATATTGCAGTAATAAAATAAAAGTCTTTTTAGAAACATTGACCAAACGAGTAGCTGACTCTGATGCCTCTTTTACCAACATATTAGTTTAACTTAGAGGGAGTTTAACTCTTCACTAATCGAGATAGAGAATTGAATTTTCTTTATTTGAAATTTTAATTGGCTTGCTCTATGAATGTGATAAATAGTGGTTGCCCTCTCGGCCTTTTATGGTATTTGTATGTGGCCATCGGTTTTCTTTCTATTATATGTTTTTTTCAGAACCTTTGCATTTTCTTTAAATTAATATTTAATTATACCTAGTTTATATAGGTAAATATGAATTTCTGTAATTTAATTATAACATATTAAGTCCATTTATTACATCAACCAATTAAATTCACCCAAGGCCAATTTGGATCACAAGAGATTTGGTGGTGTGTTAAACTTCTCCATTTAAACCACTTTAACACAAAAAACTAAAAAAATTTGAAAATATTAAAGAAGAAAATTTTTTTTCATTTCATTTCATTCAAAATGATAGCTAATTTCTAATATAATATTTCTAAGAAAATTTGAATATTTCGTCTTAGCGTCTTAACTGAGATACGAACTAAAAAAGAGACATTCTCCAATGCACTATAATGCATTTCTTTCAATATTAGAGCACAAATAACCAAAAAAATAATTATCCAAATGTAATAAAATTTAAATTAACTCAAAAATATCTATGAAAATTATGTATACATATGGTATGCACAATCTACAAGAATGCGAATGTCATGTGGAAGAGTTATTTTCGATAAAATTTTTTGAATAAATCCAAATTTGATTTTATATTTCGAAATGTTTTTTTTTTTGCAAAAAGCTCTTAGACATGTCCTTCATTTCCAAATCAAGATTGTGCATACTATATTTGATTACATTTGAATGAGTATTTTTGAGTTATCTGTGCGCAAAATTACGAAAATAATTGTGTCTTTTTCAAATTTTCTCCGTTTCGTATTCTAAAATTTTTCAGATGTCTCTAGGTGTTACCAATTTTAGACATAACGCATATAAAATTTATGTATTTAGTTGCAGTAGATAACCTCAAATAAATATATTTAGCATGTCACGAAACTAAATTATTTTTAATTGAATACATAAATAAATACAAATAACTCATTTACAGTAACCGCATTAAGTACATGGCACAATGTAATATTGTCGTCTATTAAGAAATTCGTATAAAAATTTGGTCATACATCAGGCAATGTCTTACGCAAGCATATATTCGTATAAGAATTAGAAAAGCTGATGCCATTGCACATATTTTATATTAGACCCCGCAAACTAAGAATTTATCTTATGAATATCTTATAGTGCGCGCGTACATGATGCTGTCTGAGGTATCATTAAAATTTATTATTTTTTTTTTTTTATAAGAAAGTCTTACAGTATCAGAAGTATCTTGTGTTGTTTAATTTTTAGTTAATATGTGAACAAAATAATAAAAAAAGTAATTTATTTTTAATTATCCATTATCTTAAATATATGTGTTTTAAGGAAACCATTGGCGCTACTTTTATTCACTTACGTATTAAGCTGGTGTTCAAAAACACCACTGTCACTATTGTTTATTGATGACACAATTAGCAATGTTAATTAAATATCATATTTTGATGACGTAATATCGTCCTGGTCAGCTTGTTAGTAGGTGTTTTGAAACATATATCTTAAATATAATATTATAAGTTAAGCTCAACACAATCAAATCTGTATTAAATATGTAGCTATATGTATACAACAAAGTGAGGCTAGTTCCACTATTTATAACTTAATAATGACTAAACTGATTTTTTTTTATCTTTGATTTGTTGGATTTGTCTTCTCCCCGAATAATAATATAATAACTAAAAATTCATTTTCTCATATTTTTGTATTGAACGAGTTTTTTGATAATACCTCAAGAACATTGTTTTATACTACGTAATGTATTTATTTTGTCATGGTTTTATTTCTATAAAATTGGAAAATTTTTTCATAATTACTTGCGAGAGAAGCATTATTTTAGACTGAAGGCTTTTCATATTTCCTTTCCGAGCGAATCGACCACAAAGGCCGAATGCCGTACGTCTAAAAAAGACTAAAGATGGTCGACTCATCTTTATTTTAGACACAGGACGAAAATATGTTTAGAAATTTAAGATGAATATTTTGAGCAACAACTCAAGCATGGTAAATGTTTAATAATTTGAAGTTAAATTCTAAGTTTGTTCTTTAATGTATTATACCAAAATAAATAATTATCCATCGTCAGAAAAATTCTTTCCAGACACAAGCTTTTCTTCTCAGAATAGAATTTTTGAAACAATAATTAATCATTTAAAAATCTCATACATTTCAGGAACGAAATATTTTTTAACAAATGTCCAATATTAAGTTAATAATTGAAATGATTTGAAAAATGAATGCATGTGAGGTGGATAATTTTGAAAAGCTTTGTCGTATTTGTATGAAATTTGATAAAAAATTAGTGTCAATCATCTCTTTTAAAATAATTGATATGATAATAGCGTGTGCTTCTGTACAGGTAATGTAAATTATCATTAATAATTTGCAACAATGTAAAGACTAGCGCACACCGTAAGATTTGCTGATCAGAAAATTTGATGGCCTACACCATTGGACAGTCCTATAATAAATTCTTACAAGAAAATCTGACCATACATCAGACAAAAATCTTATACAAGCGCATATTATCGAATACGTACAACGAACCACAATGAACCAATGAAATTTCAAATATTTTAAATTTATTAATTAATTTTTAACAGATGGCCTACTTCAGATAACATCGTAAGACATTCTTATAAGAAATTCTGAATCTTTGCGTACATGATATTTTGAGCAGAAAATCTTATATCTTATGTAGAATTCTTACCGTGTGCGGAGTCTATTATAAAATACATGTTGAGAGTTCAGAAAATCTTACGGTGTGCAGTGGGTCTAAAAAAGCCAAATTTCAAACGCTTTTAACTTGGTTAATTTTTGAGTACAAAATTTATTTTCGATTTATTTTAGTTTCGATGTACAAAATTTATACAAATTTTATTTTTAAACTGATCTTCTAATATGTTCTTGTCGGATCGACTTTCTTATTAATACCAAAATTGTACGAAAACGAAGTTGTCTAGATATTAACACCTCTTACTGAACATCGTACAGCCACTTTCAAACATTTTCTCACCATCTCAGTTTTTATTATACTCGAACATATATTGGGAAATCTGCTGGCGGCGTGGCTTTTCCTATCGGCAGAAGCAGTAACTACGCTAAAATGAACTTTAAATTTTACATGAGATATTTTTAATTAATTTCTTGTTTTAATTTTAAAAAATAAATAAGTTTTCACTAAATAATTAATATTATGAAAGAATACAAACGCCCATAGTAGCTCATAAGACCACCTCTTATGTATTATAATAAACAAATTTTAGTATTTTCCCTGCTCATTAGTGGGCTATAGTTGTTATTTAAGTCTACGATAGGTATATAATGTAATTACCAGCAATGACCAACAGATGGCTATAGTTTCACAATGTTGAAAAGTTTTTTTTTTTTTTTTAAATTTCTGGCTTCAGCTATTTTCAGCTATATAGCCATTAACCAAAGTGGATTATTATTATTATACAACAACAGTACACAGTAATGCCAGGTGGTCACCCATCCAAATACATATTGTGACTGCTGTTGCTTAACTTTATTAGTTGGTCTATGTATGTCATTACGTTACGTCAGTCCGGGGTCTTGTTGATAAGTTATTCATGAATAAAATGAATTATACAATTGAATATCTGTTAATTATTTTGTGTATATATAAATTATGTATGTGTTTTTTCTATCATTAATGGAATTCACACACAATTATAGATAATCATTTTGAGGAAAAATAATATATCATATGACTTATTTATTCTAATTGAACAATAATTGATCTTCAAAATCTATAAGTGTGTATGAATTTCATTGATTAAAAGAAAAACACATATAGATACACAAAATTATTAAATCATATTTAATTATAAATTCATCGTTGCATTCGTTTTATGAAAGATTTATGACCTTCATTCTTTAGCAATATTGAAAACTAGCTATCTGTTGAATACTCCTGGTAATCAAATTAAATACCACTAAACCCTTAAACAACTATAGCTATAATCTATTGGACAGAGTAAGTACAAAATTTTTTTTTTTTTTTATACTTAAAAAGAGTTTTTGGATGGGTGACCAACTAGCATTACTGTGTACTGTTGTTGTTTAATAATAATAATCCACTTTGGGTAATGGCTATATAGCTGAAAATAGCTGAAGCCAGAAAAAAAAAGAAGTATTTTTTAATATTATAAATAAAAAATTTTTATTAACGCTGAATAAATTATGTTGACTCTTTAAATTTATAACTCCAGTCTGGACAAGACAAGACTTTTATCAAGTTGTTCAGCTTATGATAGTTCATATTGTATCCGTTGATAGCATATTTACCCAATACAGTTGTCACTCAAAACACGTTTGCTAACTTCATTAATTATTCATAATTGGCAATTTGCTTACAAGCGTTTGCTAGCGCTTTTTTTTTGTCATACAATATGTCAGAGTATATTTATTTTCGTCTAAAGTTTGCAAAGCTAGGAAATATTGATCGCAAAAACTAAATTTTGGTATGTTTGTTCATAGAATCGTCTAATTAGTCAATTTCAGCATGTCCGCCCGTTTGTGAGCAATATAACTCTAAAACGAAGAGATTTAGTGAATGAGCAAAATCGGTTCTTTGGATCCAATGGATCCATAACGGTCCATAATCCAACTTTTGAATCATAATCCTAAACTATAATGTTTAATAAAAGATTAGTGTAGGTGCACGTAGAATTATTTAATTAGTCTATTTTCGTTTGCAAAAATAGTTAGAAAATGAACAAACGGTCATTTGGGTCCAATGGATCCATAACCCATTTTTAAACCATAAGCGTTAGAAGAAAACTTCTAATACAAAATATATTTCTTAAAAAAATAAATTATATATTATCATTAACGTAATAATACGTATAATATACTTAGTATACAATAAACTATTCAAAACTGATTGGACTACATATTTAGTCTATTCCATTTATTTTAATAGTACATAGTTTTAATGTTTAATCAATTAATGTCGTTATTTGTTACCTTCACTTATTAATTAATAAATTTATTGACTTTATATTCAATAATTTTTTGAAGTGTATGGGTTACTGAGAGTGTCTCTGCACAGTTTTTCGTCAAAATTTTTCCATTTTCTTTGTGTCAATATAATATGCAAATTGATATATATTTTTACTAGACCGAGTCCTCGCTCGCTTATTTGCTATACAAAAATATGTTAACATACAATTTAAGTGCAAGCATTCATTATCGCTCATTATTTTCACTGGGATAATTGTAAACTATGTATAAAAAAAAAAATTGGGTAGGTGTAAACTATGTATAAAAGCTGCTGCGAATATGAAATTTATTTATTTATTTATAGATTTGGGCAAATGATGATTTACCAAATCAAATATGCTCCGATTGTTTCCATCAACTGCAAAATACCTTTAACTTCAAAGAATTATGTGAAAATTCAGATAATACATTTCGTCAAATCATTCAACAGAATAAAAATAATTTATTCAATAACCAAAATAATTTTGGTAACGTAAAACAAGAAGTTAAAAAATACGCTGATGGCAATTTTCCAAGAGATATCAAACAAGAAGATATTCCTCAAAATAACTCAAATGACAGTACTTTGGAAATTGAAAAAGATAGAGCCGTTCATAATGAAGTTGATTCTAAAATTAAAGATAGTTTAGAAGTGAATATAATAAAAGTACGACCAAAATCCGAAGAGACAAGTGGTAGCTGTGACGATAAATGCGACGAAAATGTTATAGAAACGTTATACTGTGAGAAGTGTAATAAAGAATTTAAAAAAATATCCGTAAGTGAGTGATTAATTTATTATTCCAAGCATATTCATTATTCTAAATTATCATCGAAATAATCACGATTCGATTAATCATGAGAGAATCACGTTTAATTAACTTATAAGTTAAGTAAACGTGATTTCACTATAGTGAAACAATCTTTATATGGATTTAACGAGGAGGATCTTTTTGTTAGAAACTTACATATTAAACATAATATTTTCGCGGACAAATAACTCAAAAAATACTCATCCAAATGTAATAAAATTGGTATGCACAATCTTGGTATAACACGGAGGTCATTTATAATAGTTTTCATCGAAAAAAATTTGTTAATCTCTCTTCGACATGCTCTCCGTTTTCATATCAAGATTGTACTTACCATATTCCGTTACATTTAGATAAATATTTTTCGAGTTATTTGTGTACGAATATTGCTAATATATTCTCAAATTGTAATAAGTGTTGTAAGCCAAAATTTTTCTGCCAAATGTCTCTAGATGTTACAACTTCGATATAACATAAAGTCTTTAAAAGTATACTAGTAGTTTTCTGAACTGTAGACCTCAGTCAGAAATAAAAAGTACATAAATCATACGTATACATGATCTTGTTAGACGAAATAAATATTATGTCTAAAAATTAAATAATACATGCATTAAATAAAAAATAAAATCTAGAGTGCAGTAGCCTAGTGGTGAGAGAACCGAAGTTCGAAACCGGTTTTTAATTTTTTTAGAAAAAAGTGTTTTTTTGCGAAGGGAAATATGAAATTTTTCCAAAAACTATATATTGAATTTCCTGTGTGTGATTTCCTGTGTCTACCAATTTCGTCCAAGTCGAAGTGTTCGAAAGTTACAGCAGAATAATCATTGATAGATACAGGCAAAATGCAAAATCGACCTGTTACACCATAAACCTCACTTCGTTCGGTCTATAAGTATGTGTGTATAGCTACAGTAGACTCCCACATATTGACATCTTTGTACATCTTACGGAACAAAGATATTTTTATTCAACGCTTAAACCAGTTTGTACTAAATTTATTTAAATACAGATGGACAACTCTTGGATATTCTACTTTTTAACAAAACTCTATATTCCACTCCATAATACATTTTTCACCTTTACTAAATAAGAAACAGTTCATTGATATTCAGTTTATCGTATGCATATACGGGTCAATTTGCATAGACTAATTTTATTTAAACATTCTTATTTTAAATAAGAACTTATGTATTATATCTTAATCATAATTTAAGCTCTTAAATGTTCGATAATATAATTGATATTTCCCAAAGACGTTAACTCTAATTTCAACATTTTAAGAACTTTAAATTATTATTTCCGTATTTCAACAAAAAAACAGTTGATCAATTCGACCTGTATGTATGCATAATATTGATGTAAGTTAGTCTGATTTTTTCAAAATCGGTTGAGTAGTTTTCAAGGTATGAACTGTTTACAATAAATTTCGAATTTTTGCCCCAACTTCCTAGATCAAATTATTTTGTATTTTCATATATACGTATTTCGACTACAAAGTAGTCATCATCAGTATGAATTAGCTAGTTGTAATGATTCTCTAATGATTCTAATGATTCTGACGAGATGTTACTCGTTGCTAATTTGATGACGGTTTGCACTGACGCTTTGTATTATCTCGTTTTACCGCCAATTTTTGGAGATTATGAATCGATTTTCATATATAGCCCACGATATTGAAATTTTATGGAAAATGAAATAATGTTTTTAATCATACTAAAGCGCAACGTGTTTATGCACAAATATCTATGGCATCGTTTAACATGAAAAGTATATAGTTTTATACTCATTTTACTTGTATACAAACGACCAAAAGGTTATTTAAAAAATAACTACACAACAATGTAATTGTATTTCATGTATATGTAATGATTTCGTAGCTCTCGTTGCATTGACTAAGAAATTGTCTTTGTTATATTTCTTGTAATATTATTTTAGGTATTGGGCTTACATATGTGTCGCAAACATAGGGCGGAAGCATTAAAATGTAATAAATGTGAATTAAAATTTTATCATCCATTACACTTAAAAGAACATCAGAAATTAAGGCATAATACATTAAATCTTACATGTAACAAATGTAAAAGAGTATTTATAAATATTTATACATTGAAACGTCATAAATTAAAATATGCATGTGAATCACTGCATTGTCAACAATGTGATAAATCATTCAAAGATAAGAACACGTTAAAATGCCATAATAAGGAAGTACATGGATTCATAGGAAAGTATGTAACATGTCATGTTTGTGGTAAATTAGTACGGAAAAGAAGATTAGCAGATCATTTGGTAATTCACAAAGAACGTAATAAAATTACTTGCGAGATATGTTCAAAAACATTTTTGCGTCAGCAATCGTTAATAATTCATAAAAAAGAAGTACATGAAAATAAAATACCTACTCGTAATCATTTATGTAATATTTGTGGATATACGACACGTACAGCAAACACTTTACGAAAACATTTAGTTATACATTCCAATGAACGACCTTACTCGTGTGATCATTGTGATAAAACGTATCGACGTGTAGATCATTTAAAGCAACATATCTCACACGCACATTTAAATCAACGAAAACATCAATGTACGTTTTGTTCACAAGCTTTTTTTACAAAGCGAATTTTGGTGCATCATGTACGACGACATACAGGCGAAAAACCGCATAAGTGTGAAATTTGCGGTAAAGGATTTGTACAAAAAGATGCAATGAAAACTCATGCAAAAATACATACAAATTCAAAAGATAATCTTACGTAAAGGTGATTTTAGATGGAACCATTGTGTTATATATTAAGGTGGATAAAGGCCACCTATTTTATTTTTATTTCTATTTGTTAATTAATAACTGCTTCTAAAAATCATTGCAATCAGTAAACCTTTTTAATTTAAGTAACGATTCTTCTGGTAAAAAGGATATTTTTGCAAAAATTTGTGAAAGTGTTTAAGAGACCTATAAATACTTTTTATTTAATTTAATAGTGTTTATTTCTTTGTGAAACTCTGTCAAACTTTGTGTAAGTATTTAAAAGTATTTTACAGTTTTGGTTTATGAGCATGTTCTTTCACAGACTTTTAAAATGTTTTAGTGAACAATGTGAAATACTTTGACAGAGTTTTATAGACTTTTAAAGACTTTCACAAAATTTAAAAGAGTTCGTAACTATATATATATATATATATATATATATATATATATATATATATATATATATATATATATATATATATATATATATATATATATATATATATATATATATATAAAAAATATATGTTAGTGTAAACATAATACACATCAAATGAAAGTGAATAATTTATGAAATCATAATATCAATTCCTAAATCAATAGCTAAATGAGACTCCACGAATAATTCTTAAAATAAGGCTCCATGTAGACTAATCTTGTTTAAAATAAACAAAGAGTTTTAACTCCGAAACGTAATTTTTCATTAATCATTTAAAAATTACGTTTAGAATGTTTTTCAAAAAGTTATCTTATTCAAATTTATTACACAATTACAATTTGAACATAATTCGAATACAACACGATAGATAGTAGCCGTAGGTATGTCTATCTTTTGTTAACTTCGCATTTATATGTATATATTCTGTACTCCTGTTACTAAGTATGTTATAAAAAGTCATACCAGACTATATGCATACAAGCAAGTGTCAATATATTGTGTTAGTAAGGCACATCGCACATGAGGTGATTTGGGTGAAATCGGCGAAATCGCCGATATCGGCGATATCACCGATATCAGCGATATCACAGCATTTTAGTCGCACACGGAGCAACAGAAGTTGCTCCGACTTTGTAACGTTTTTTGAAGAAGGGGTACTACGTAGTTTGTTTACTAATAACAAAATATGTATATACAGTGTCTTAAAGGATGAAATACATCAAGTAATAAATAATATAGATTATAATAGATTATAGTTTAAGCCATTTGAAATTCTCATTTCGTCTTACAAAAACGACAAGAGATAGCTAGTTGAACTTTTGATGTCATATTCTGGATCTTAAAAGTGACTCTAAGTTCGTAAATTGACAAAATCGGTATAATGGGCTAATTAGATCTATGATCCAACTTAACCATAAAAAAAGATTCAAAACAAACACAAAAAACTTGTATGAACATTTTTCGGATATAATAAGAATCTGTTATTTAGCTTAAACTGTGGCGAACAATTATCGTTTTGAATCTTTTTTTATGGTTAAGTTGGGTCATGGATCTAATTATCCCATTATACCGATTTTACACATTTACGAACTTAGACTCGCTTTTAAGATCCAGAATATGACACCAAAAGTTGAACTACCTGTCTCTTGTCGTTTTTCAGTTATCTTGATGACGAACGGGAGACTGAGATGGGTTAATACTAATATACTCTGACTTAACCATATATATATATATATTTATTTATTTATATATATATATATATATATATATATATATATATATATATATATATATATATATATATATATATTTATTTATAACTGTATAGATATTAGAGTGTTTTTTGAATGCTAATGATTAAAGTAGTTCAAACATTGATGCTCAATCTTATATCGAATATCTAAAAAATTTATTCTGTTATTTGTTACCTTAACTTGTTTTATTTGTTTAATGTGATTAGAATAGATACAGATTATAGCCACTGTACAATTACTGTATTTCTACAGTTCATTTTGTAAACATATTAAATAATAAAAGAATCAATATATATAATATTTTTCAGTAATAGTATAAGATGTATTGGCTTAATTTTATAAAATAAGTCTAAAGTTCATTTCTGTTTATTTACTCTGTTATTGAAATGAATGAAATTAATATTGACGCTTGAAAAGTGTTATAAATATATTTATTGCTGAACGTCATTACGGCCATAATGAAGAAATGTTGTATCTATTGCAACGTTGCTACAACAATTAGGAGACGCATACCTAGAGAAAGAGGTTTTTCCCTTTTTGCTATCCACAAATAATAAATATGTCTAGAAATTTTTTAGGTTGAGCATTTAACTGAGTAATACTATAGGTGAAAGCTCTTATGTATTTGACAACGTTGCTTACGAATGTAAAATTACATACGATTGTTGTCGCATCATGATGGAATTCTTACGATTTCAGTATTTGATTATGCATATCTTACACAGTGCGATTTCGTACATGTAATTTTCTTATGGAAAGTAATCTCTATCCGTATACGACACAACAGTTGCAACAATACCATATATGTGATAAAAGTATAGCATGTATTCAAAGATATAAATATTGCAGGATAATATAAGCATTTACTTAATACTCGCTACTCTTCGTTTCTTTTCTTTAAAGCATATGTATGTTTTAAAAAAAATTTATGATCTGCTTTATAAGATGCACCTATTAAGCCTGTTCTATATGGTTCAGGACATGAATGTAACCTTTTTTATTTTTGTATATAAACAAGCATTGACAAGTTTTTATTTTTAAATATTAAAAAAACATTATTTAACTCTCTATCTTTGTCATAAACATTGATTTATATGACTGTATAAACAAGAATAAAAAAAAGTTGCCCATATGATTTTAAGAACGAAGGATTTTAACAACGATTTTTTTATCACATGTATGATTTCAAATCACGAAAATCACGTCGTGTGCGACTATACATTGGTTTCCATAAGCAAATCATATGTATGATATCGCCGATTTCACGCAAATCACCTCATGTGCGATGTGCCTTAAGACAACATAATAATAACATACTACCAACATATATCATGCTTTGTTATATAAATTTACTAAATTAAAATTTATACGCGTACACTTCTTTGCCCCTAGTATAAATATAGTAAATATATATTATTAATTAATTAATTTTATTCTGTAGCCAACGTCGTTTTTATGGGATCGTGTGTGCGCAGCTCCCAAAATTCACTTACATCCAAACGCGCCAAAAAAAGTATAACTTCAACAAGATCACCGGGGACTGTGCGTCTCTCATTCATTTTACTAAAAGCTTCTTTAGAATCTGTGTAAATATTAATTACTTTAAATATTATGTTATTACATTGATAATATCTCTGGTATACCCAAAAAATTTATAAATAGTTGAAGTTAAAAAATTATTATTGTATTTTTACGCTACTGGCCAATTAATTTTGCAAAAATTTTCTTACATCTGTACAAAAAGTATGTAAATAAAAACCTTTCCCATTTCCCCTCGATTTCTGTAACATAATTATTATTTGACAATAAAATCATTCTAAAATTAAAATATACTTGTGGTGTTTAAGTTTACTATAATCTTATATTTTCTATACGTTAATATTTTTATTTTTAATAAATGGAACAATTTGAATTAATTGATATTATTTTTATTGTAACAAATATATGTACATGTGACGTTTTGCGTAGGTTTTTCACTCTTTTTTGTGTTGTATATGCAATCTGGGTCGTCTGCACGAAGTTTACCGACTTGACGGGCGAACTGGTCGACCAATGAAATTGCGTTCAGAGTTGACGCTTGGCTGGTGGTGTCATCTGACCTTATATTTTTCAGTTACTTTTATTATAATTTACTTCAATGCAAACGATACATAAACCGTTAAAAAAATTTAAATAAAAACTGACATACAATAATACATTTTAATTATGTTTTAATATTTTTTTGGGAAATAATGCACTTCACGACCTGAAGGTGTTGTTTTCGATGATTCGTTTTGGGTGTACTTGTTCGTTGACGTAAATGTTTCGTTGCCTGGTTGCAAATCTGCGTTGGTGTAGGAACATTTTTATCATAATCCGCTTTCAGAAGATATGCTGGTTTAAGTCTGTCGATACTGACGTTTTCATATTTGTTTTTATTTTCGTTTGTAAAAAAATATTTATCGTGGTGTAGGCCGTTGTATGGAGCTTGTAGTGACACACACCGTTGAAACGTACAAATACGAAATCAGTTTTATTTAGTTGCGATTGTTCTAACAGTTTTACATTACCGTGTAGTGAGGTTGATATGTGTTTAAAACTTTGGTAGTTGTAACGTTCGTCTGTATAACATTTCTGCTGGACAAATTTTAAAATCGTTTATAGTCGCTGTAGCTAATAATACTGTAGGTAGAACGTCCACCCACCATTCATGTGGCACTTGAATGCAGTTTTCAAAGTTCGATTCTTCAACATTCGCCGCTGGCCAATACGCTATTGTGCGTATTGATATTATTGTGTTTGATACCAAATATCTTAGCTAATGATGTAAATATTGAAGATTCGAATTGTCGCCCACGATCTGTGGTAATTTTACAATGTGTCCTGTACCTGCTGATCCAAATTCAAATATGGCTTGTGCGATTGTTTCGACTGTAATATCAGTAACTGGAACAGCCTCCTATCTTGAAAAACGGTCTATCATGTTTACGCAGTATATAAATCACCTCGACGAAGTTAACGTCTTATTATGTCAATATTTAGGTGTGTGAACCGTTTGTTTGGAATGTCGACGAATTTGTCTATAGGACTTTTATTGTGTCCAGATTTTTGATCTTTGACAGGCGTCGCATATTTGTGTCCATTTAGCGCAATCTTTACATATATTAGGCCAAACAAATCGATTAGTTATCAATTTGAATGTACTTTTGACACCTGTATGCGATAAATTATGAAATGCTTTGAATATGATTTTCTTAAAATCTTTAGTTATATTTGGCCGTAACCAGTTAGCAATGTCGCTAACTAGTGGTGTTGTGCTATATTTGGTTGTAAATTTTTTAAATGCAATTTAGTTTTTGAAACTGTTATCAGGTTAAAAGTTATTTTTCAGTAAAAACATTTATAAAAAAAAAAAAATCTGCATATGACACAGCTATGAATGCTTATAAGAAAAAACTTTTTCGAGGTGTTATAACAAACTAATGAAACCAATTTTTTTAAATGATGAATGTCGCACCTTACTATTTTTTTGACCCTGTTATTTTTTAATACTTCATTAATTTTTGTTGATTAATAACTAATTAGAAATTCTTATATTATTTTTTTATAATTATTTAACAAATTTTTATATTTAGCATTCAAAACTATATAGAAAATTTTACTATACATTTTTATCCGTCAGAATATTGAATGTTAAATATAATTAATCAATAAATATTTTACATCTACAATAACTTATCGACAAGAAAATAATATCTTACGCCCCGAAGACGGCAGTCTCGAGGCCGTCTCCGTTCTTATCTCGGCTAATTGTGGTAATTATAAAGTCACATCTTTCTACAACCCTCCAGATAGAATCTTACAGGGAAGAGATATTGATCAAATTGTGAGAACCCATGCTCGCGCAGTGATTATGGGTGATTACAATGCGCATCACATGTTTTGGAACTGTATATCTAATAATGCCAGCAGCAACGCGCTCTTTGAGCATTATCTGAAACGTAGCATTATTGTTGCGTACCCAGGCGAGCCCTACTGCTACCCCGATGCTGATTCCCGCCCACCCCAAACCTTCGACATAACGATACTCAAGAACTGTGACCTTCTGTCGGATTTAGATGTCCACTTGGACTTGCACAGTGACCATCGCCCGATCACTTTCACCCTAGGTGAAATGAGGGGTGCTACAACTGTGCAAACCCTGCTGGTCTTTGAGAAAACAGACTGGAAACTGTTCAAAGAATATCTGAACGTCGAAACCCTGATCACCACCCAGATCAATTCCATCGACCAAATAGACTTGGAGGTCAGCAAGCTCACGAAAAGTATCGTAGTTGCTATCGAAAAGTTTATTCCTAGGAAAACTCGAAACCTTGCATATCGATTAAACTTAGATGCAGACACACGCGGCCTCATACAGACTCGGAACAAACTACGTAAATTTTGGCAACGAGTTAGGCTGCCCGAGCTTCATGGTGCCATGAAGCGAAAGTCAGCTGATATTCTTCGAGACAAAGTTACGCGCATCATAGATGACATCTGGGATGAGAGGATTTCGGCTCTGACCACTAGTGACAATAATGTGTGAAAAATTGCTAATAATTTGCATAATCGTTCGACAAGACCGCCACCTCTTTTGTCAGAAACCGGGTATCTTACTCGGATTCCGACAAAGCCCAACTTTTCTAAGACGCAAACGACGACGAATATCACAATAAAGAAACGGCCCACGGTGTCCGAATCCTTGGTAAATATTCGCTCTTCTGCCATAAAACCCATTGATGTCGACAGTGTATCACCTCATGAGGTATCCAGTATTTTAAAGGAACTTAAATGCAGGAAAGCTCCTGGTGATGATGGAGTAATTAACATTGTGCTCCGCTATCTTCCTCGGAAGACAGTAGTTCAGCTCAGTTATATCTATACTGCATGCTTGAGACTTCGTTATTTTCCCGACCTTTGCAAATCTGCTAAGGTTTTAGCGCTTTCGATCTCTCAACAAGGTCATGGAGAAAGTAGTTTTGAATCGGCTGCAGTCGCATGAAGATACTCAGAGACAGCTTATCCCCAAACAGTTTGGTTTCAGATCGAACCACTCCACAGTAAGCCAGCTTCACCGGCTTACTGACCATACTGCTACCGGATTTAACTGGAATAAACCCACAGGCATGGTCCTTTCGACACGAGTTGGCACGATGGATACATCCACAAACTTTCCAAATTTAATATACCAGCCTACATCCTAAAAATCCTAATTTCCTATTTGTCCAACCGTTAATCCCAAATCCATATCCAGCAAAGTATATCTAGCCAGTACTATGTTAACGCTGGTGTACCTCAAGGCTCCTTGCTTGGACCCCGCCTCTTTTTATATTATATCAACGATATCCCGAGGGATCGAGCTACTGAAACTGCTTTCTTCGCCGACAGTACAGCCATCTATTGTTCCTCTTGGCAACCGAAACAAATTTCGACTTACCTCCAATCCCGGTTGACCATTCTTGAAAGCTATTTCAAGTTATGGAAAATCAAAATCAACCCTACCAAGACCCTTCTATTATTTTCACTCGAAAGAATAAGTTTTCCGCCTACGCACTCGGATTAAAGATGTTTGACACGAAATCCAGCAAACTCAAAGTGTTATGTATCTGGGAGTAACTTTCTAAAGGCAGTTGAACCGGACGCAGACCGCCAAAAGGCGCCTCACCCTGGGAAACGTATCCTTTGCAGGATTGTACCCATTACCCAGTACCCAGTACTCACGTACGCAGCTCTTGACCCACATGCGCTGCTCTTCGGAAAAGGATTTCCCATGCCACACGATGTCAATTGCACCTAATTCCCGGGTAATCTTAATTGTGTATATTTTCTTTATGTTAAGTTATTTATTTATTTTTAAGTAAGTTATAGGGATGGCCTATCCATCCGTATAGGTTAAGTATTCCTTCAATGGTTTTTTATTTAAATTTTCCATTTTTCAAACGATGTATCAAAAATAGTAATCTAAATAATAAATTTTAATATTTAAAGTCGAATAAAAAAATGTGTTTCTAAATATTTAAATCTATTCACTAAAATTTAAAATACAAGCACCATAGTATGTTTAGTCATTGTTTTTGAGTGTTTAACATAAAAAAAAAGAAATCCAAAAATTGTCATAGATTAGAAAAAAATAACATTAAAAAAAAAAAATTATTTGTGTTAGTAGAGGTATATTATTTAAACCCGTTTAATATCAGGGCTACGATATTATTAACTACCATTAACATAATAAACAACTGAAACTAGATCAAATGAACATTTTCGTAGCTACTTTAAAAACAATTTTAATTTTCATTCTAGAAATTTTTCCAAACGTTACAGCAAAATTTTCCAAAAGCAAAAAGGCTTGGGAACATAAAATTTCTTTTAGATTATTAATGTATCTAAGATTATTATTTATTTGCTGTCGCATTCCTTTTGCAAATTATTCGAGTAAATTAAAAAAAAAATTAGTAAGAGCTGAATTACCTAAACAATGGTATCATATTTTTTACATTAAAATATTGTTGCGATTTTTCAAAATAATTTAATTGCAACATTTATATCGTTTTTAATTAAACATTATGTTTCTGCAATTTCGTCGATTACTGAGTTATCGGAACAAAAAAAGACCCAACTCCTCAGAAATTATATTATTTTTGTCTCCATAATAGGTTTCAAATCCCAAAGTAGTGAAGAAAAAACTTAAGAAATATTTCAAATAAAATTATTAATTATCCCAATATCTAGATAAATTGATAGAGTTTTTGAACTATTTTAACAAAGAACAGTAAAAATTATTGTAAAAACTGCACTAAAAAAATGTTTATTAGACACTCAAGTCGAGAGTGTCTAACAATTCATAGAAAGCAATACATAGCAGAATTCATAGAAAATTTAAATAATACCGAACTCATCTCTTTCCTAATTTTTACATTTCATCACTACTTTGACAGTCTAATAGGAAATGAAACTCTCAGAAAATTAAATGCAAATTTGGATTATGATAACAAAACCATTAAATTAAAAAGAATCTATCTATATATATAAAAATCGATTGATGTTCGTTAGTCTCGCTAACACTCGAGAATGGCTGGACCGATTTGGCTAATTTTGATCTTGAAATATTCGAAAGTTCAGGGAAGGTTTAAACATAAATAATAAGTATCGGAAAATACTATAAACGACAATTTAATTTTCGAATACAAAATGTTCCTAGCTGTGAAACATCTTTTGTCTTTTTTTTTTCTCACATCTTATAAATCCTATTAGCATCATTTCCATAGAAACCAAAATCTAAATTTGAAATTCAAAATAAAACAATAAAGTTTTTATTAATTAAATTAATAATTAACAAATTTCTTAATTTAATAAAATAAACAAAAAATTAGTGTTATGTTTATTTGTGCATTAAAATTTGTAATTAATATTTTTTAAAAATTATTAAAAATAATGGTAAGTCTTAAAATATTATATTCCATAATTCCAAGATTTGGGGCGATTACGATTACAAGGGCCCCTCGGTTTGACTTTTCATTATGATAAAACAAGCTAAAATAAGACGAAAATGAAGAATACTAACTTTCTTGTTTTCACCTATTTTTCGAGTTATCGAACTTTTTTTTCAATTTGTTGTTACAATTAATAAAATTTCAGTCATAAACATTTCAATTTATTTAAACGAAATAAACATTTTTATTTTAATCACTTTTTTGCATATTGACGCCATTTTATATACTTATAATTGACTGAAAAAAAGTAACTAAGAAACATTCTTTTGAAATATTATAGCCAACATTAAAAAAAAAAAAGTTTCTTAAAATGCGGTGCTGTACAATATCAAAATGTTTTAAATATTAATTAACAGTAAATGTCAAAATGTTTTAAAAATTAATTTTTTGTTATAATTATTGGGGATTATTATTCATGATATTTTTTATTATTATGAAATATTAACATTCAACTGTACGTTCAACATGTGATTAAACTACCCATAGATTTATGGGGTATCGTTTGCACGGGTCGAGTTGGTTTTTGGCCCCTACGTTCAACCTGTGATTAAACTACCCATAGATTTGTGGGGTATAGTTTACACGGGTTGAGTTGGTTTTTGGCCCCTACGTTCAACCTGTGATTAAACTACCCATAGATTTATGGGGTATAGTTTACACAGGTTAACATAAATCAACAAAAAAAAATAAATAAACAAGTAAAAAATAAATGAATATAATCTTACCTCAGTTTTTTTCGAAATTTTATTTACCATTTTTATATTCATTCATTATATTCATTTAGGAATTTTTTTTTTTAATGTTGGCTATAATATTTCAAAAGAATGTTTCTTAGTTACTTTTTTTCAGTCAAATATAAGTATATAAAATGGCGTTAATATGCAAAAAAAGTGATTAAAATAAAAATGTTTATTTCGTTTAAATAAATTGAAATTTTGGTTGTTAATGACTGAAATTTTATTAATTGTAACAACAAATTGTAATTAAATCTTGTGAAATGTGTTAAATTGTGAAATAAACGTAAAAAATATATGGTTATTTTGGAGTATATTTTCGAAAAAAAAGTTCGATAACTCGAAAAATAGGCGAAAACAAGAAAGTTAGTATTCTTCATTTTCGTCTTATTTTGGCTTGTTTTGCCAAAATTCATCAAAAAACCGAGGGGCCCTTGTAATCGTAATCGAACCCAAGATTTGACAATGAATTTTGGTAAAACAACTATAAATAAGGCGAAAATAAAAAATACAAAATTTTCGAGTTTTTACCTATTTTTCGAGTTAACGATACTTTTTTTTTTTTTAATTACTGTATTGTTAATGACACATAAATACCAAATAAATATCGAATTTCTCAAAAAAAAATAATCTATATATATAAAAATCAATTGCTGTTCGTTAGTCACGTTAAAACTCGAGAATGGCTGGACCGATTTGGCTAATTTTGGTCTTGAAATATTCGTGAAAGTTCAGGGAAGGTTTAAACGGAGACATAAATAATAAGTAAAGGAAAATACTATAAACGACAATTTAATTTTCGAATACAAAATGTTCCTAGCTGTGAAACATATTTTGTCTTTTTTTTTCTCACATGTTACAAATCATCATTTCCATAGAAACCAAAATCTAATTTTGAAATTCAAAATAAAACTTCTTTATCTCTTCTCACTGGCAGTATGACGAACTGTCAACTATATAAAGTGTGCATATCGCATTGTTCAAGCATTACCGGAATCATTCTTGGTTCAGGAGGTCCATATACCTTTCATCAAGTGTATGTGTACCACATCAAAAATTATCGGGAGAACGCAGTACCGGGTGTACCCCAGCAAATACCAGGTACATATTATGTACCGGGTGCACACTAAATACCGGGAATCCGATAAGAAAGGATTTGAAATTCTTCTCCTAAGGGTAGAATTATATCCGCATGTAAACGATGTAATGTCATTTATTAAAATGTGAAAAATAACACAGCACCGCGTAAACCGGGTGGGTATGCTTCAAAATATAAATTAATATCATAATTTATTCTGATTTACCGCAGCTTCATTATTTGGTTATAGACAGTTGAGAATGAATATGTTATTATATTTAGGAGTTATTGATGTTGAATAGAAATAATTTATATAACAAAACAATGTTTACCCGAGTCAGCTATTCAAAATATAATTTATTTATCTCTTCTTTTCTATATTAGTGGTTCTGGACTTCCTTTTACTATTTTTCAGCAAGTATATGAGAACCACAGCACAATATACACGAATTGTACCTGCACTAGGTACCGGGTGCCCCACATCAAACACGAGTGTATATATAAATATTTCGTGTCACGGGTATCCCACACCAAATAGTGGGCTACACATCAAATACCGGGCATCCCATAAGAAAAGATTTTCTGAAATTCTACCCCTAATGGGATGAAAAGCAGAGGCAAAGTTTGTATGGGACAACGGAATTCCTTTGTCCAATCTGCTTCAAATTTTGCATGCAATCGATGTAATATCAATTGTCACCGCAACGTGTCCGTTATTGCTTTAAAATATATATTAATATCATTATTTATTCTAATTTGCCTTAGCTTTCAGTATTAAGAAATAGAGGAAAGTTGTTAAGAATATGTTGAAGTTAATTAGAAATATGTGGCAAAACGACGTTTGCCGGACCAGCTAGTTATCAATAAATTACATTTAAAACATTTAGTAAAACCTGAAATGTACACTCTAAAAACAAATGAACAGAAGATAATTAAAATAAAAACTAATGTAAAAAACGGTGAAATATTTATCCCCAACACAAATCATTACGGAAACTACCAACACACAAGTATTTTAATATGAAAATGAAAAATGTAGTCACTAATAGTTTTTGTTAAAAAACTGAAAAAAAAAATTTTTGTCATGACTTCCTTTCTCATGTTGAATGGCAGGTCAGATTTCGTTGCATTAAAATAGTTATTTTTGGAGTTATTTGTTTGCGAAAATAGTGTCGTATCACTAAGTAAATTTAAATATTAGATCGCTTTGTATTGTATAAATTTGAATAAAACTGCCCAATAACTAAATACAATAATTATTTAAAAAAAAAAAAATTAAAAATATATTATTTAAAAAAAAATTCTATCAAAATTGCTGATTATAATTTTTTTTTAATTGTTTACGAAAATAATGTTTGTCACATTTCCGAGAATATTGGTTTTTAATTTGATTAGTGTCAATTCTTAAAAATGTACAACTTTTACGATGATACGAATGAAACAACTAATGTATGAAATAAAGTGACAGTTTACTAATACTTTATTGTTTGCATTTGAATCAATTTAGACAAAACGTTTGCAGAATGTATATTGAAGGATTATGTGAGAGAAAACATATATTAAGATTCAGTAAAATCACTTGCTGTCTGCTGACCATAAATCTCTTTAATGGATCTTCAATATTAAAGAATTTAATTATCGTGTTTTACGCTTTAAAATAAAATTATCTGATTATAATTTTGAAATAGAATATAAACCAAGGAAACAAAAACGCTCTCACTAGAGTACAACTCCATAACAATGAATGAGTAGACGTTGAAGTATCAACTCAACATTCTGCAAATCAAAATATCTATCAGGAATAACAATAGGAGTCTTAGAAGACACCTTAGGAAACTCACCAATATTTAACCTTATTCAAATTACATAAAGGATAAGTATTCGAAGAAACCAAAATTTGAACCCCAAATGTTAATTACAATAATTAAATAATACTAAATAAATGTATTCAAAGTTTTATAATGTATAGTTAAATAAATGTTATTTTTATAACTATAAATTTGCAACTATATAAATAAACACACACACACACACACACACACATTAAATTATTTACAGATAGGTAAGTAGGTAAGTAGTGGCACCGGACCCTTATAATCAAATTAACTCAAAAATAAACAGTTGGATGGCACAGCAATCCAAGCATCAACACTGAACGCAATTTCATTGGTCGACCAGTTCGCCCGACACGCCGGTAAACTTCGTGCAGACGACACAGATTACATATACCACACAAAAAGGCGTAAATAAAAAAGAGTGCATTATTAGCTACGCAACACGACACATGTACATATATTTGTTACAATAAAAAATAATATTAAATAATTCAAATTGTTTCATTGGAAAATATTAAACGTATAACAAATACAAGTTTCTACAACTAGTAAACCAAAGCACCACATCGACAAAGAACACGCGCTGCGTTTTTATGCACACCACATATTAGTGACTCCAACAAAATATCAAACGTCTAACCAACTGTTTACCTGTTAGAGCTTTTACCTGTTTAGGTAACCTAAGACATAAATAATAAAGCGATAAAAGCACATATTGCATATTGGTGATCCTCGACTATATTTTGTCGAACAAAAAGAAAGTGAAATAAATCAACGACAAAAAAGTACGCGAAACCGCTATTTTGGTTCAGATACATTTTACCGAACGCGTGTTAAAAATTTTGTTACCAATCTAACAGAAGGGGATGTCATTTTTTCGAAATTTAAACAAAAAATCATTGAACAATGTTCTGACTCAGAAGCAAAAACAAATTAAAAAATTATTAACGGAAATACAACAAGGAGACAAGCGTCCATCAACACTGCTACGCCAACTGAAATTAGCTGGAAATCAACTTTCTACTTTCAACTTTCTACAATTTTCTACGATTATTTCTATCAATTACTCGATCTATATTAGAAACAAGCAGCGAAAATTTGGACAAATGACTTTAATACTCAACGCGACACACACAACCACATATCCAAATTATCCGAAAAAATAAAGGCGTTAACCATACAAATTAACGAATTAAAATCAAAACAAAACAAATGCATAAAACCATGCAATTTTACAAATGCGCAAGGAAAAACAAACAGTACAAGTAATTCGAAAGATCTGTTGTTATACACGGCGGGCAACGGATCTATATCACGCCGTCTATTCATATACGTAAAACATAAAAACGTAGAATTTCTCGTGGATATAGGAGCGGATATTGTTATACACGGCGGGCCACGGATCTATATCACGCCGTCTATTCATATACGAAAAACATAAAAACGTAGAATTTCTCGTGGATATATGAGCGGACATTTCAGTTTTAAACGGTAAAAATTTTCCAAATCGAAAAAAATCAAAATATAAACTTTTCGCGGCAAATTCACACCAACATCTACGGCGAAAAGGTACTATTGTTAAATCTAGGATTACGCCAAGATTTTAGATGAAATTTCGTCATAGCAGACGTTGACAAAAACATTACCGGAGCCGATTTCATCAAAAATTTTAATATATTGGTGGATATAAAACGCGGAAAAATTGTATTGAACCGATTACGCGAATATAGTATTACCATCAACCTCAGTAAAAGCATCTTTGGCAGAACCGAAGTACCCTTCCTAGGTTACTTAGTTAATAATGAGAATATCTCACCTTGCATTGACAAAAAAATAAAAAGAAACGCGATAAAACAAAAATAACTTAGTGCGAATCAGCCATTAACTCGTTTAACAAACTAAAAATGGAATAAGCAACTGCAACAATCTACCACACCCGCCCCACGAAAATCGTTATTTTTAATAGTAGACGCATCCGATATCGCAATTGGAAGCGCAGTCGAGCAACGACAAGAGGATATACACGAACCTTTATTTTTTTCAAAATAATTAAGATTTTATATCCCAATTTACCACTAACATTCAGCATATATCGGGAGAAGCAAACACAGTTTTATCACGTTATCACTTATTCAAGAAATCGTAAAACCCAATACCATTCCATCTGAAGAGATAGTGCAAGCACAACAAAACGATACCGAACTATTTAATGAGCTATTACATAATATAATGAAATCCATATTGTTTCAAACAGAAGAATATCTCAAAAAAATAATTTTATTAATGAACTGATCTCAACCGATCAACAAAGTTACACAGTTAGTACTTGGATAGGTGACCACATAGAATTGCTGTGTGCTGTTGTCTTATAGAATACCCCCAATGTAGTCACTATATGGCCTAAGTTGTTGAAAAGTTACTTAAAAAAAATGAACATTTTAAAATGATGAGTCCAAATAAATAGTATAAGTTGCGGTATTCATCATTTAAAAAGTTTGATTTCATTAGTTTGCTATGACACCTAAAAAAATTATTGTCTTTTAAGCATTTATAGCTGTTGCATGCATTTTTTTGATAAATGTTTCTTCTGAAATCTATATTGTTTCAACCAAATGCATTTTTCAAAGAAAATAATTTTTATTTAAAGCGATTAATATTTACACAGATTCTAAAGAAGCTTTTAGTAAAATAATGTTTTTTTTTGTTAATTTTTATACCTTTATCTGTTTAAATATCATAATAGTATTTCTAGGGAGGCTTTGATGCTGTTCACCAAATATTTGGATATGAATAGAAAGCGATGTTATTATTTCTTGAATCGATAGAAAGCAATTATATTTTAAGAATGTTATGAATGAATAATTTTGAAATGTTGTTATTTTGTAAATTAATTTAATTTGTGGGATTGTTGTGTTTATATTGTTTGCATTAATGAGAGTACATTATAGAAATTTGTTAAACGATTCGGCGTAACAGAAATCATTTCGATTTCCTGCCCCCTTTCAGATTTTTCTTTAGTCTTATGGATTAACATTGGGTGTCTAGATTTTTTTAGATATCCAAGGTAACCAGGGCACAGTATCAAGCGTCTTGGAAATTCATTCATATCTCATAATTCATTATTTATTAAACACTAATAATATCGGGATGTGAGCAGAATGAGGGAATCACATCGATTTAGTCCAATAGGTCTAAAAAAAAATCGTTTGCATTTACGTGGTTAAAGGCGCAGCTAATAATAAATTGTAATTCATATTTTCACAAATAATTTCCAAACAAAATTTTACAATATAAGTACAATCCCGTGTTGTGTATGTCATATCGCAGATTATATGTTATAAAAATGAATATAATAATTTTCAGTTAAAACAACAACGCTACACTTTTACTTATATATTTACCAGATATATATTTACGTTTTTCTTTTTTCATTTATACCCCTAATTAGTTGTCCGTACACAGACACTCCTCACAGGATTGAACGTTACAAATTTGATTACCAATATACAATGTAATCACGACCCATCTATATTGGTTCGAGCCACTCTTTCCTCAATACATGAACCATTGTCATCTAAAGTATGCTTCAACACACAATAGGTTATTACAGTTAAATCATACATTAAAAGTCTTCAAAAATTTGAAAAAGTTTTTATAAAAGTTATGAACTCTTTTAAATTCTGAAAAGTCTTTAATTGTCTGTAAAACTATGTGAAATTATTTTACGTTCTTACATTTTTTTTCGAGTTTTTTTGATAATAAAGGTCAGATGATACTATATTATTCCCCTTCAGTTCAAACGACACATGACATGTACACATAAAGCTCATTATAATAATAATTATTGCATGTTCTATTTAATTAATTATTTATTCGAATTAATACATTTTTAATTTATTTATTGAACATTACATAACATGTTAGTTATATATAACTTGGCGACTTAATTTATATTTCGCGTCTATATTCTATGGCATTTAAGCTTCTTGTCCATCATTGACACGTACGCCTGACTACCTGTACTTACCTATAGAGGGTCTGACTACCTATACTCAATTAAAATATATTCAGTTATCACAAAAATTATCAATTTTATTCTTGCGAGTTCCTACAATTCTATATTTTAGTCAAATTGGCATACAATATTAAATTTTAATTATGTTTACATATTCTTTTGGGATTTGCACTTCACGATCTGAATGTGTTGTTGATTCATTTTGCGTGCACTTGTTAGCTGACGTATTATAAATGTTTCCTTGGCTGCGAATTCTGGGTTGGTGTATAACATTTTGATCATAGTCTTCTTGCAGAAACGTTTACATGCTTTTTTTAATTTTCGATTGTAAAATATTCATTGTGACATTTAATTAGTCGTATGGGCCATTGTGTAGGCACACCAACCATCGAAACGTAAAAATACGAAAATATTTTTACTTAGTTGTGGTTGCACTAACACTTTGTTTGCTAGTATCGTTGCTGTTTCTAATTCCGTTTTTAGTTTGTTAAGTTATATTTGTTCGCGTTTCTTTGTCAATTCAATTAAAGGTGCTTGAATTGAAACTACGTTGAGCATAATTCGCCTATAATATTTGATTATTCCCAGAAATTTGTGTAGTTCTGCTACTGTATTAGGTAAGGGATAAATTGTGCTAGAATTGACGCGTTCTGGAAGAGGTTAGATACGCTTATTATTAACTAAATAACCTAAGAAGGGTACTTCGCTCTTACCAAAGATGCTTTTGCTGAAGTTGATGGAAATATCGTATTCGCGTAATCGGTTGAATACTATTTTTAAATGTTCACAGTGATCCGTATCACTTGATGGTATCAGAATGTTGTCTAAGTATGCGAAGCAAAAATTCAGGTTGCGTAACACTGAATGTATGAATCACATAAAGGTATGGGCCGCATTTAAGCACCCGATATGAACCGCAGGTTCTGTATATACTGCCAATTTTTAAAAATTATAAGTAAAGGACTCGCCCAGTTGCTCATAGATGGACGACAAATTCCTAGATCTATCATTAATTGGAATACACGCTTGGCTATTTCTAATTGCTGAGGGCACAAGCGACGTGCTTTCGTGGAAACAGATAGCCCGTTCGTAATTATAAAATGTTTAGTATCGTGAGTAATTGCGTTGTTAACCATTTGTAGTTTCGTAATGTCCACGGACTCGTTCACAGTATCTGAATATATTTTGTTTAAAATATTTTTATATTTTTGTTTTACCGATATCATCACTCAGTTTGTGGAACTGAGTGATGATATCGGTATTGAATCGGTTTTTCGAATGCTACCGAATGTCCGAATTAGCTTTGTCCCATCGATTGGAAGGCTAGCAGTTAGGAAGTTTCCTAGCAGTTAGGAAGTTTATTCACGCCGTGTCATCTTTATGAACTACGAGATAAAAAATTTTTAATTTTTTATTTTAATTCGTTAATTGGTATTGTTAAGGCTTTTATTTATTCAGATAGTTTGGATTGTGTCACGTTGTGTAATGATAAGTCCGGTGATTTCAATAATTTTTGTGGGCCAAATTTTCTGTGCTTGTTGCTAATATTGATCGAGCTTATGATGGCATTCATTGTAGGAATAATGATCGTAGAAACTCTTCATTAAGTTGAGTTCCAGCTAGTTGTTTCATTTGGCGTAGCAGTGTTGATGAACGCGCTTGTTTCCTAGTTCTATTTCCGTTAGTAATTTTTGTTCTAAGTCGGAAAATTGTTTTATGATTTTTAGTTTAAATTCCGAATAAATGACATCCCCTTCTGACTTCACCAATATTTCGCTTTCGATTGCTGTTAGCACTTCATGAAATGTTGTTGTTTCAGTTGTTATATGCACATAGATGAACTGTGATTCAACTTTAATAAACCATAAGCTCATATTTGTTTTCCAGAATGGTGGAATTTTGATGAATACTCTTATAATTTGGTTGTTATTTGCTGGTTTGTCTGATTCTTGCATTGTACCAAAAAAATTTTGCTTCTATCGTTGATTTATTTGCACTTACTTTTTATACGGCGAAAAACATATAGTCACGTGTCACCAATATGTGGCGTGACCAAAAATGGAACACGTTTTCTTTCTCTAGGGGTCATCAATATGTGGTGTGACCAAAAATGTGGTGTGACCAGCACGTGTTCTTTGTCGACAGGTTATCAATATGTGGTATTCGAGGTTCACTAGTTGTGAATCTTATATTTCTTCTTACATTCTTAAATATTTTTTCGATAAATGAAACGATTAAAATTATGTAATATTATTTTTATACTCGACATACATAATATGTCACAGTATATTAGTTTCAGTATAAAGCTTGTAACGATAAGAAATATTAACCGCACAAACAAAATTTTGGTATAGGTGTTCATAGAAACACCTAATTAGTGCATTTGCGGCTGTCCGTCCATCATCACGATAACTCAAAATCAAAGAGATAGCGAGCTGAAATTTTAAGAAGTATTCTAAACATAAAAAGTGCATTTAAGTTAGTGAATGAGCAAAATCGGTCCATTGGGTCCAATAGTTTTTTGACCCATCTTTTAAAATATAAAAGATAGAAGAAATGTTTATTTTTTTGAAACAAACAAGTTTTGTTTGAAACATTTTTTCGTAAAATGCGTTCTCAATTAGCTATTAGCTCAAATTTAGCTATTTATCACATATCGGTAATTACAAGTATAAATAATTGTATAGATTGGATATTATTTTGTGAATGATAATTTAAAATAGTCCAAACAATGATATTCAGCCTTATGTCGAGTATCTAAACAATTAACTCAGTTGTTATTTTCACTTGTTCATTGTAACAAATATGTGTACATAGGCCGTTTCGTATGGCTAATAATTCACTATCGTGTATATGTATTCTGTCTTCGTGTTTTATAGTGTTTCCTGATCTTGTTGACGATTAGATGGTGGAGCTATCTGAACTTATAGTTTGAGTTTCGGTGATTCTAAAGGTCAGATCACTACAGCATCTATATATTTATTAAATATAGAACAGTAAACAAACCTTTCCATTTCATCATTATATTTTCTCCGAAAATTTTTCTAGTATTGGGTGCTTTTCATCTACATCTAGAGACGCCATAAGATATAAAAAAATATTATACTAAACTACTTGAAATTGAAACAGTAATACCTAATATGTTGATAAAATTGTTTTTATTAAACTTAACTTTGAACAAACTTGGTATATTTTATTTTGTATATAACTGTGCGTCTTAATGTTCCAATTATTAGAAAGCACGATTATATGAAAAGCACTATTATAAAATAACTATTTATATAACAAACATATGTATAAAATATTCTAAAATATGCTGATTATATGAACAGATGGTATAAGAATTGCAGAATTTTACGTCCTACTTTGATTAAATTATCATAAAAATCAATATTAATTTGTTGAATTCTTTCTTATTAAAAAATTGAATTAACTACCTGCTTTTGAAAGATGGTGTAATAGACCAGCAGGAATCGGCGCACGAGTACCGAAAACTATTCCACCTCAATTTTTTTATGCGATCCTCTTCAAATTGCCCTCCTAATGATATAAATGCATGTTGCCATGGCGCAACCCGGTGCCATATTGTTTAAACCGAAATTGTTTAAACAATTGCAAGGCATTGTTATTTTTCAACCGGACAAATTTTTTTTATATTCTTTATTGAAATACCAATAAAAAAGGTCCTATGACTTTTAACGATAAAGTAAATATTTTTAAAGATATGCATTTTTAAAGGTTCGAAAAATCTCAAATTTGGGTACTTTCAACCCATGAAAAATATATTTAAAAAAAACATAATGTCTAAGTAATATTTTTTTTTTAATTCTTTATACAATTGTTAATAATATTGTAAAAAGAGATTTTAAAAAATTTCATTGTTTACACCTTTTTTTAATTGTTAATAAGTATGCGTCGCTTACCGTTAAGTATCGCTGTCTCTCTCTGACTCATGGTTTTTTAAGTATCGCTGTCTCTCTCTGACTCATTGGTTTATAGTTAAAAATATTTATTAATATTTAACAAATCATTTATTAGAGACCACTTTTTAGTCCTTAATAAATATTTCTTAGTATGCGTCGAAGATTTATTAATATTTAATAAATGAATATCAGATTTATTAAATACAAACAAATCACTTTAAGTACTAAGAAATATTTATTAAGGACTAAAAAGTGGTCTCTAATAAATGATTTGTTAAATATTAATAAATATTTTTAACTATAAACCAATGAGTCAGAGAGAGACAGCGATACTTAAAAAAACATGAGTCAGAGAGAGACAGCGATACTTAAAGGTAAGCGACGCATACTTATTAACAATTAAAAAAAGGTGTAAACAATGAAATTTTTTAAAATCTCTTTTTACAATATTATTAACAATTGTATAGAGAATTAAAAAAAAAATATTACTTAGACATTATGTTTTTTTTAAATATATTTTTCATGGGTTGAAAGTACCCAAATTTGAGATTTTTCGAACCTTTAAAAATTCATATCTTTAAAAATATTAACTTTATCGTTAAAAGTCATAGGACCTTTTTTATTGGTATTTCAATAAAGAATATAACAAAAATTTGTCCGGTTGAAAAATAACAATGCCTTGCAATTGTTTAAACAATTTCGGTTTAAACAATATGGCACCGGGTTGCGCCATGGCAACATGCATTTATATCATTAGGAGGGCAATTTGAAGAGGATCGCATAAAAAAATTGAGGTGGAATAGTTTTCGGTACTCGTGCGCCGATTCCTACTGGTCTATAAAAAGATGAGGCTAATAACTCTTTCATGCATAACAGTTTGGGTTAATTCTCGAGTTATATACGGTTAAGACACAACTTTCAAGAGAAATAAATAAAATTCCAACAAAAAGTATATGCGGAGTTTAAAATAATTTTTAAACTCCGTGTATACTTTTTGAAAATTCCTTTCACATTCCCTTCCGTAATGTGATAGAAGTTGATCAACTTTCAAAACAAAAATATACAAGCTTTGAAATATATTTTTTTCGATTTAGATTCAGTTTTTTGCATATATGGTACCATTCTAAATATATTAATCTTGTAAAAGGTGGTAATTTATTAAAATTATAGATCATTTTTCAAAGATATTCAATTATCTGATATACATATCTTTATCAGAAATTCCATTATTTTTTCTGTTTATTTAGAAAAATTTTTAGTTTTTATATTCTTCTAAAAATCGTGTAAAGTATACTACATTGTTTTTACAAAAACCAATTGCCAAAAGAAAAAATTTAATAATTTGATAAAGTAAAGTTACCATTGATTTATTGTTTAGTTCATCTAGAAAAATTGGCTGATTCTTCCTACGTAAAAAATTTTGGTGTCGAATTTTATTGATCATTATTCTAACCTAATATTTATTCAATGTAAATTTGTGATAGTAGGTATATTTTTATTCTAAGATATAAGAAAATAATTTCATTTATAATTCTTAATTTGTGAAATGTTTGAAAATGGATTCATGTGCAGTGACTGATTTTGGTAAAATTTGTCGTATTTGCATGAAATTCGATAAAACATTTCTACCAATTACCTCTTTTAAAATAATTGATATGATAATAGCGTGTGCTTCTGTTCAGGTAAATATGATTGATGTAAAGAAGACGCCGAATTTTCATTTTAGGATGAAAGTTTATTATTTAATGAACAGATTTACTTATTAAAAAAGAACTATTATTTTTAAATATTATAAAATATAACTATAAAATAATTCTCAAAACCAAATTTTAATTACAAGACCATTAAATAAGCTATGTATATCTAGCATTTGTTTATATTCATCTTAGATGCAATCTCGCGCTAGTATCTAAATGTGGCATCATATCGAATTTTGTTATATTGGTATGACTTAAATTTTATGAAAAAACATATACGTAGTTTTAAATGTACAATACCTTAACGGGGATTGAAACATAATACTGCAGCACCCTTCATTTTGTAAAAAACTTGCAATTTTCGCCCCCAAATAATTCAAAAAATAATAATCCAAATGATGTTTAATTCGGCGTGTTTGGCCGAAGTAAGTACTTACTAAATTTAGTAAGTCACTTACACTTACAAAACTACTATACACTTACACTTATAACTATACTTACAAAATTTTCGGCCGGGACACAAAATAAGTGCTAACGCAGTAAGCATGGTTTAATATACGACGCCACTTATTGTTGATGTAAACAAAACGGACAGAAACAGATCTGTCATTGTTCAGATACACAAGCACTTACTTCACTAAATTATCGATATTATCCACTGGGTCATTTAGTATTTCTTCCAATAAGTTCTCATTAAATCATCCATTTGCAACTATTTATAGGAATTAAGTTATATTCCTAAATTTAGCGCTGTCAATTATATTCAGTCTATGAGGTTATGTAAGAGATATAACGTAAACCGGTGTTTTGTGTTATGTTAAGCCAGATTCTGGCCGAAAAGCGCTATAGTCAGCTTGCAAGATTTTAATTATTTTATGCTGACTGGCTTACTAAGTACTTGCTTTGGCCAAACACGTTGCTGAGCGACTTGAAAGTGAGATGTACAATTTTAAATTTTATTTGGCGTATTTCTCGAAATATTTGTCTATCGCCTATCGCTTATAAATCGCAAAGAATTTTTATATTATTTTTTGAAATAAATAAAATTAACAGTCGATAATTGAAATTTTTCAAAACTATGTGTAAAATTCACTTCTATAAAGCAAAAATGCGCCATATTGGACTGAATCTAGGACAGTAGCGAACCTAAAACCGACGCAACTTAAATAGGCGCTATTTATACATAAACTTTATGTGATTATAAAAGTTATTGATTCTTACCACATATACCATATTAATACAAAAATACTTGATATATTTACAAGCTACATGCCTTGTTGGTAAACTTCTCGTGAAATTGGAAATAGAACGATACTAGATAATTACTGCGCTCTTTACAATCACTCACCTTGGGTTGTAATACATGTAAAAATACTATAAACTTTATTCAGCCTCACACAAAACTTTGTAATAACGTTATATTGTGAAATATAAGTGATCAATTAATAAATGTTCAATTTTCAATGTCTCTGTAGTATTTTTATTATATAATAGTATACTAGATATATGCACCTAAAATACTCTCATTTGTTATTTTATACTAATTTACAGTGTTTTATGTTTTTTTTTGGTAAATATTCCGTTTTAATTAATTAATAAACATTGTTACAATCCAATTATTCATTATAGATATAACGCAAATGTGTGTTATTATTTATTAATTAATTATAGCACACATCCGTTTAGTAATCTATCGATTATATTTATCTTGTTAATGGGATTGATTACTAATTTGGTTAGGTTACAGTAGCCTAAATGGCACCATAACTTATCTGTTTACTACATCTACTAAATTTAACAACATGTTTATTAAAAGTTATTTTTTTTCGTGTAAAATGTATCCAGTCTTACTGAAAAATGTTACTTCTAATAAATCTAATTGTTATTTAAAATTTTCTCATTCATAGATTTGGGAAAACGATGATTTACCAAATCAAATATGCCACTCGTGTTTTCTTCAACTGCAAAATACTATCAATTTTAAACAATTATGTGAAAATTCAGACAATGCATATCGTCAAATTATTCAACAAAATAAAATTAATTTAACGAATAAAGTAAAAGATGAAGAATTGGAAGATTATGATGAAGATAATTATCCAGTAGATGATATCAAAGAAGAAGATATTGCTGAAAATAGCATAAATGATAACATTTTAGAAAAAGAAAAAAATAAAGCCAATATCAAGGAAGACATTTCAAAAAATTCAGAACCACAAAGCATTTTGATTATTAAAAATAAAGATAAACCAGAATTGAATAAAACGAAATTCGAAGATGAAAGTGATGCGAACAAAGATTTAAAGGATGGTATAAACGTGTCAGAAACGTTTACTTGTAATAAGTGTAATAAAGAATTTAAAAAATTGTGGGTAAGTATGATTTTCCGATTCCCGAAATATTAAATATTATATCGTGAACTCTCTGTTACATAGAGAGGAGTCTCAGAACAGGTGTCTTTTCAGTATAAAATACTGATAATACATACCTATTTTTAGATACCAACGGATTAATCTTAGCCACCGATAAAATATATTTCAATTCTGAGTATTTTCAAACAAAGCTATGATTTTTAGAATTTTTTCGTTTTTTTTTTTTAACCCCTATTTCCTAGATTAAATCTCTAGTCGAAGTATGTATTTATAAAATACAATAATTTTCGATATAGGAACTTGAGGTAAAAACTCGAAATTTATATTTCAATTAATTATCAATATATGTAGGTTGTTTAAACACATAACTGTGTCATATTTTTAAAATAAGTTTTATTTTAGGTATTGAGTAAACATATGCATCGTGCACATAAAGCAAAGGTTTTAAAATGTAGTAAATGTGAATTGGAATGTTATCATCCATTACATTTAAAACAACATCAAGAATTAATTCACAATAGGAAAGAAAAGCATGTGGCATGCCATATTTGTGGTAGGTCAGTAATGAAAAATAGTTTAAAAAAACATTTATTAACTCACAAAGACCGTGATAAAATTACATGCGAGTTCTGTCCAAAAACATTCGTGCATCAGGCATCGTTAAAAATCCATATTAAACAAGTACATGAGAATCAAATTCCTGAACGTAAACATTTATGTAATATTTGTGGTCATGCGTCACGAACTTCGAATGGATTACGTAGACATTTATTAATACATTCAAACGAAAGACCGTACGCATGTGATCACTGTGATAAAACGTATCGACGCCCAGATCATTTAAGAGATCACGTATCACATGTACATTTAAACGAGCAAAAGTATCAGTTTACATGTGAATTCTGTTCAAAAACTTTTATGCATCAAAAATCGTTAAAAAATCATATTAAACATGTACACGAAAATCAAATGCCTGAACGTAAACATTTGTGTAATATTTGCGGGCATGCGGCACGGTCAGCAAATGCTTTACGTAAACATTTAGTAATACATTCCAATGAACGACCTTACGCCTGTGATCATTGTGATAAAACGTATCGACGTGCAGATCACCTAAAACAGCATATCTCACACGCACATTTAAATCAACGAAGATTTCAGTGTACATTTTGCTCACAAGCCTTTCACGCAAAAAGAACTTTAGTGCATCATGTTCGGCGACATACGGGTGAAAAACCACATAAATGTGAAGTATGTGGGAAAGGATTCGTACAAAAAGTTGCATTGCAAATTCATACAAAAATACATACAAATTCAAAAGAAAATCTGACGCAAAGTTAACCTTTAATGAGACTCATAGTGGATGAGTGACATGTGATTTAAATGTATTCGATAGTCCATGTAAAAAAAATAAAAAATTTTATTTAATTTAAAAACCATATAAATTTGTTTCCAAATGACGTGCTTTTCAATATTCGTTCAAAACATGCAACATAATTGTCCAAGAGAAGTTTTACTTTTATATTTCAAAAAGATCGGAGCCTCTGTAACATGAATGCATTAGGCAGGTTGTTATCTCTTGTTGAGTGATTAGAAGACTGGTGACTTACTACTAGTTTCAGAAATGTTTTCGCTTGAATTATTCGATACCTCATTCATTTATTTCGAGACTATGAGAGCATCTAAATCAACTACGAAGATCTATTCGAGAATCATTATGTTAATTTGGAAAAATTACTTTGTAAATAAAAGCATATAAAAAATATAAAATTGTAGAAAAATTTTTTATTTTGGAGAATTTATTTATTGTTCATGTATATATCCAAATAACTTCTAAATTTTTTTTTCTATAATATTCATATTTAATGGGTTTAAAAAAGTTTGAATGAATTGTGTGTTAACTGCGGTGGCTAGATAGTTCGTTTTTAACCTTATTTTCAGTTTAATTCAGAGTTTAAATTCTATTAGTATAGCTATAAGTAGGTAGATTTTTAGGAAAATAATTCTCACCTTTAGAATATTTTGTTTGATTTAGGATATATGTATAAGTTTTTGAGATATCCGAGAAAAATGAAACTCATTTTTTTAGAGCGGGTCTCTATTTTTTTCTAAAAGTTTCTAGATGCTATTCTGAATCGAATGACACCTTGATGATAATTTTCGAGGTAGGAGGAGTACTCTAATTTTCTAAAATGCCACTTGCTAAATATTAATTAGACTTCTTCAATATTTTTGTATCGTGCAGTCAAGGAAAAAATTGGAGGAAATACTGGATAAGTATAATAGTAGAACAAAATCTTTCAATGGACAATGTTTATTATACTCCACATATACAATATGACAGAGTGTATTAATTTTAGTCTAAATTTTGTAGCACTAGAAAATGTTGAAGCCACAAATTTGGTGATGGTACTCATCACTAAATTAACCCATTTCCACATGTTACTTTCCATTCGCCAACAATATAACTTACAAACGAAAAGAGATAACAAGCTGAAATTTTAATGACGTATTTTAGACAAAAAGAGGAAGTTCTTTATTGAGCAATATCGATCCACTGGTTCAATGGATACGTAATCCAACTTTTAACCCAAAAATGATAGAAAAAAAATTTAAAGACAAAAAATGTTTTTTTTTTTCTGTAAAGAAACAACTTTTGTTGAAACAGGTTTTCGTAAAATGTTTAGAATCGCCACAATTGTAGCTCAAATTTAACTAATTAACAATTAATTACAATACTTCTTGTTATTATATATGTATGTATTACCTTCACACACCCACACCCACACACATATATATATATATGTCTTTATCCGTTATGACTTCTGTTTAAGAACTGATGACATTTTTGCTGCAACACAAAAAAGTTGTTATTATTTTTGTACCACGCCTACATTGTATATAAAATTATATGTATCTATTTCTAAATACAATTTTTTATTTCTAAGATTGAAAAAATATATAATATGTAAATATACATATATACAGCGCCGTAATTGAATCGTCTTTACTTCCCGAGCATGGATCCAAAAAAATTTTTTTTAATCTTTTAAAATAAGCAAGATATGTCCATTCAAATAAGCCAAATATGATCATTCGTTTTAAATACTAAGTTATGACGTCATTTGTTAGTATGTCCAGGTAAATTACATGCTATTATAGATCGTTTTCAAGAAAGAGATCGGAAATAATCTTTCATAGCTTATAAATTTTATGTTTTTTAATCATTTTTAATTTAATTTTCTAATTTTGTTATGTTATTGAGCCTATAGTTTTATATTTTGATTTGAAATATAACAAATTCAGAATTAATCCAGTACTCCATTCTTTTGTATTTATGAGGAGAATCGTATTGAGTTTAGTTTCACATCTTGATTTTAAATGTAGCAACTTTAAAATCATTCTGGTTCCCTTTTCTTTTGTATTTATAAAGAGCCTTGCACAAATCTGAAAATTTTTTCTGGTTAGTTTTTATTGCTATTATAGTACCAAGAATTTATTTAATTTGGTATCTACGAAACAATATAATAAACTCTCCGTTTTAAGTTAATACCAGGTCTGCTAGTTTGTATAGTTAGATACAAAATTTGTATAATGAAGTTATATGATGTATCCTGTTTGTATAGTAGATTGCCTAGTACAATTGGATACATAAATGAGAATTTAAAGTAATTTTTTTACAAAAATTATACATTAATTTCCTCCGCAGATTCGTTAAAGTTAAAAAAATATAGTACTTTAGGGGAAGCCGCACTTTGGTTGCTTTGTATAATAAAATTTGATCTTGTATAATTTTACTGAGCTATAAAAACAGGGGGCCGAGCTGGAAAATGGATAAATGTGTAGTGGCTAATTTTGAAAAACTTTGTCGTATTTGTATGAAATTTGATAAAACATTTCTATCAATCACCTCATTTAAAATAATTGATATGATAATAGCGTGTGCTTCTGTACAGGTAATGTTATTATTAAGAATAATACATTTTTGTTTGACTTTCCGGATCCCGTTATCGGTATATTCGAATAAGCTGATAATGTAATATGGTCATATGTATTGAAACATCGTTTATAAAATTAGAAATGGAATTTTATGAATAAACAATAAAATATTTCGTACTAGTTTATCAAATTTAAGAATAATTCAGGATCGTTTTTCGCTGCATACTTAGCTAGCTTTAAATAAATGAAAACTACAAACCGAAAAATCTTGTTCTTACTTTTGGTCAAGAATAAAACTCATAATTAATTGTTATATAGGTATTAAAACAAATATCTTGAAAGAATATTTGATAAATCAACAATATGATAATGAAATAAGTGACAAAAATAACTTATTCAAAGCTTTTTCTTTGGTTTTTGAAACAAAAACTTTAAATTCATAAAAAATAATATTACAGACTGAATTCCTGAAAGTTTAGAAAAATATTTTCATAATATATTTTTATGTATATGAAATTTTAGCTTTGATTTGGCTTACAACTTTGTAAAGTATTATGGTTTATTATTTGAAAATCTCCAAAAATACCAGCTTCTTTCCTATACAAGGTAGGAAGATGCGTTTTTTGGTATGTTTTCGAGTGTGAAATTTATATAACTCACAGAGCTAATAGTTATAATGCTATTTTCAAGTGTGGTCTGTACTGAGCTACTGTTAATTTAGAAATTAAAAACAAACTAATAAATCCATTTAAAAATAAACCTCTAAAGAAACTATTATCTGCCCTGTGGAAAAAGTCTTATATATTCTCATAAAAATATCAACTATCAGAAAATCCTCTGCATTTGTCCACGAAAAACCTTATACAATCTTATAAGATCATTTTCTCATAAGGATTACTTAAAAAAGATTCTACTTTCCAAATTCTTATAAAAGTTATCAGAATCTTAAGGGGTTCATGATTGGACTTGAAAACTCATAAGTATTTATCAGAAATGAAAATCACGATTTTCGCAGTTATTGAGATTTAATAAGAAAGTTGTTTTTTTATTTATTCTATCAGTACATATGCTATACATTCTGTTATTACAAAGTAGAGAAACATTTTTATGAGAATTAACAAGTAATTCCAGTAAATTTCATAATGGCTTTTAGCCATTATGAAATAATAACGATAAATCTATAGATAATGATTCACATACATAAAAAAATATTAAAAATTAGATTAGTTAATTATTTCTTCATTGATATTGTAATATTCAAACAGCCAAATATAACTTTTTTAATGAAACTTTTGTACCAAACTACATTTCTAAATCCTGGAAATTAAAATGTTTTATAAGGTAGGCTGTTAAATGTCATTTGTTATTATTTAAAAAATATTCAATATTAAGCAATTGACAAATTATCTTAGTTATATTAACGTACTTATAATTATCGTAAAAAAAAGTATTCTTAAGAATTTCTTTTTAAGCTTAACATGAATTGAAATGTAAAAAAATACACTTTCAAATTTCTCTTATCTTAATCAGAGATTGGTTTCCTCATCTTGAATTTGTTTGGAACTGTTGTAAACTTCATTTTCTTTCTCTTCTTGCTCATCGGTCAGTTTTTCTTCAGCTGGATTGGAAGCTGCTACCTCGGACATAACGCCATCCTGAAAATCAGTTCCTTCGAATTTCTCATTACTTTCCTGAACTACAGCATTATCAGACTCATGGTTACTGCCATAACTAATTGTTTCTTCCTCAGATGATTCTCCGTGACTTTCTTCTCCAGCTGAAACTATGGTATTTTCCTCGATGTCTGAACTATCATCTGATGATGATTCATTACTTTCTACCGGTTTTACCTTAAATAAACATTCATACACTTTAATACCTGTATAGTTTTCCTTCAATTAAGAATTAACAAATTATCAATTTAAAAGTTAAAATTAGCTTCAGAATAGGTTATACTACTCCAGAGTTCTAACATTCATTTATATTTCATATTTTTGTAGAAACTTTAAAATTGTATTTACCTTCAATACACGTTTGGCTTCGGCGCGAGCATCAGTTATTTTGCTTGTTACGTATGAATAATATTGCTTCTCTTGCGCTTCACATTTCTCTTTGTCAAATTTTGCATATTCTTTTAAATAATATGAAAAAATATCTGCAATCAAAATTTTGTAGGTTATAAATTGAAATTCGGCAAAATGTTAAACGTGACTACTTCTACGAAGAACGTAAACAAATATATATATATCCTAATGTATAACACAAACAATACTTACCCTTTCCTCATATTAGGAATGTATATTACGTTATGTTGATCCTCTATTGACACATGTATACCCAAATAACACACACATACACTTGTAACATTTGTTATTTTTTTTTCGTCAATTTTAAATGATTAATATAGAATCACAAATTAATCTTTGGATCCTATGAATTTTCACTTATTTGAACTTTAATATTTTTACTTTCAATTTTATATCGAAATTTTTTCTCATTTAAGTTATTTTTTATATTTTTAATTTTATTCAAGAAAAACAAATTAGTCCACTAATGACTTCGAGTTTTATTTAAGTTATCTAAAATATTAGATAAAACTTAGTAAATCTCATAAAAGCTAGTAATTATTTGAATGTAACAATATGCTTCCAGTTTTGACGAGTTTATTCAAACTATAACTTCATCATCATATCTGATAGAATTTTTATCAGAAAATTTTCTGCATTTGTCATCTGAAATCCTTGCTTAGTCTCATAGAATTTGAAAATAAAAATATTTAGGATTATCTTATAAAAAATGATAACTAATCTTCAGTATTCTATCAGAAGCTTCAGCATAGGATAAATCTTATATAGACTTATAAATTTTCCAAAGTTGGAGAGAAAATCGTATCTCTGAGTTTCTATAAGTATTATCTCATGTTAATATACTTCATCTATCTCATAAAAGATAACGTAGAATAAACTCATATAAACTTATTAAAACCAATACTCTCATACAATCTTTTATCGGCCTTTCACAGTATTACCTTATAAAATCTCATAGCTCATTGAATCTTAATCGTTCTTATAAAAAATAAGCTGTAATTCCTTATACAAAATCAGTCTCAATTTTGACTGATAGATTCTTATAGAATTCTATATCAGAAAATTTTTCCAATCTGATAAATATTTCATTAACTGATAAATTCTGATACCCAGTTGGCTAAATTATATCAGAATATATAAGACTTTTTCCACAGGGTGATTTCTGATAAAGGGAAAAGTTTTTTTTCACAACAGTTATAGCAATACTATATTATAATTAACACTAATTATTTCCTCTAAAAGAAAGAATTTAATTAAAAAATTTATAGATTTGGGAAAATGATGATCTACCAAATCAAATATGTCACGATTGTTTCCTCCATTTGCAAAATGCCATCAATTTTAAACAATTATGTGAAAATTCAGACCATACATTTCGTCAACTTATCCAGCAGAATGAAATTAATTTATCGAATAACCAAACTATTTTTAATAACGTTAAAAATGAACAATTCGATGATTACGCTGATGATAATTCTCAAATAAATATTAAAGAAGAAGATATTCATGAAAATATTACAAAGGAAAATACTTTGGAAAATATAAAAATTAAAATTGATTACAATGAACATCAGTGTAAAAAATCAGAAACAAATAACATATTAGAAATTACAAAAAAATATAGATCACAAATGGAAATGCTTTCTAAATTCGAAGAAGAAAACGATAACCATGAATATATTAAAAATGATGAAAATGACATAGAAAGGTTTACATGTGAAAAATGTAATAAAGAATTTAAAAAAGCATGGGTTAGTATGTAACAATTACAAACATCGATATTTTTAAGAAATTTTGTGGTATTAACACATTATAACAAGCAAACTAATAGAAATGACATTTGCATTTCAATAGAGGTCTGTCAGTAGCACTACCGTACTATATATAATAAATGGAAGGAAAAAGTTCCAATCTATCAAAGCGCTGCAAGAAGAAGAAATTTACAATTTGTTAGAAAATATACTGTTTATTTTTTAATATGTTTGCATGTAATTATATATTGCAAATTTCATATAAAAATTGTTATAATTTTATAAAAAATATTAATTACAATTTCTATATCATTAATTTTAATTATGAACGGTATTTTTACATAGATTTTTGAATATAAAAAAGGTGTCACACTATCGCTATGCATATATCATTAATACAAAACAGTGTAAGATATTAGTTTCCCTTTCAATACATGACGCTCCGACGACTAAGACTTTAAAAATCGTAATGTTTATGTCGCGATTGTTAATCTGAGTACTTTCAAATTTTCGAAACTCGAATGCTGACCTGTCAAAAGACATAGAATATATTCTCAGCATATTTTAAGTATGATTCACTTGAAATTGATGTAATAGGTGATAACTTAATGAAAACAGTCAATTTTTATCAAAAAATTTCTCACTGCTAGTTCATCTGTTAACTCATCGGTAAAGGTTATATTAAGCTCAAAAATTCATTGAATGCTCTGAGTTATTATCCAGAAGAAAATTTTGGAATAAGAATATGTTGCTTAAGATCTTAGCATACTTGTAGATCTTGAAAATTTGATTTTTTTTATATAATTTCTATGGCCATTTTTTTAGTCATGAATTTATCTAAGTGGAGGATATAAATAAGTTTTTGACTCGCTTTTGTACCATGTAAAAATTTATTTTCAGAATGAAAATTAACATTAAACAAAAATCTGATAGGACTTGATAAGTGATATGCTCTCCCATCAGAAAAGTCTATCAATGCCTCTGATAATACCATAATATACAGAGATACAATAGATCAAATTGGTCGCAGTACAAAAGCTCTTTCGAGTGTTGCTCCTGGTCACAAATCTAAATCCTAAATCTAACGTAATGTACAAAAATGCTTTTAAAACCCCAAATTTCTTTAATGGTTTTCATTAATTTTAAATTCTACCGTCAATTTTGAATATATTAGTTGTATATATTTTTTCGATCACCTTTTAAAAAATCTCTTCATTTGATAACCACGTTCGATGTGATAGGTTTTAAAACGAGATATCTTTAATAAAAACAATGTGTAATATGCATGTTTTATTTCAATTTTCACGCATAAATAACTCAAAATATGATTATATTATTCTAATGTTATGAAATTTTACACGAAAAAGGGCTTGGCAAAAGGTTTCTCCCGAAAAAACATTACAATAAAAATAAAAAATTAATTTTATTTTTAAAAACGTTTTTTACAAGTTTGTACAAGCCAAATTTGGAAAATTATTTTTTTATTTATTTGTGCAACGTATATTACATTATAGTAAAAAGAGATTTAGTTTATTATGGATGTCTCTTTTTGATTCGTATTCCTCTTAAATTAAGGTTATAGTAATTGGGAAAATTAATCTATAGTTTAAAAAATGGTTCGTTGTTACGTGATTCAGAGAAGTGATACTCTTTAATGTACATTTCTCTTTTCAGGCCAGTCAATTTAGTATCTTCATATAAATAAATTTGTTTTAGGTATTGGGTAAACATATGCGTAATTCACACAGAGCGAAAGTTTTAAAATGTAATAAATGCAAAATAAAATGTTTCCATCCATTACATTTAAAGAAGCATCAGGAATTGGCTCACAATCCATTGAATCTTACATGCAATGAATGTAACAAAGTATTTAAAAATATTTATAAATTAAAAGGTCATAAATGTAGACATTCATTTTCAAAATTATATTGTAAACAATGTGACAAATCATTCCAAGATAAGCGGGAATTAAAATGTCATAACAAAGAAGAACATTCACACATCGAAAAGTATGTAACATGTCATATTTGCGGTAAATCGATAACGAAAAAAAATATACATACTCATTTAGAAATACATAAAGATCGCGATAAAATTACTTGCAATATGTGTTCGAAAACATTTATTAGTCAGTTAACTTTAACAATTCATATTAAAAACGTACATGAGAAGCAAATACTTGCACGTAATCATTTATGTAATATTTGTGGACATGCGTCACGTTCAGCGGCTGATTTACGTAAACATTTAGGAACTCATTCAACAGAAAGGCCGTATGTCTGTGATCGATGTGATAAAACTTATCGATCTGCAGATAATTTAAAAGAACATATTTTATGTGCGCATTTAAATCAACGAAAGTTTCAGTGTACATTTTGCCCACAAGCTTTTAATCATAAGAAAACTTTAATGCATCATGAACGACGTCATACGGGTGAAAAACCACATAAATGTGAAGTGTGTGATAAAAGATTTATTCAAAAAATTGCATTGAAAATTCATATGAAGATACATACAAATTCAAAGGAGAATCTTACGTTGATAAGTATAAATAGAGTATATAATGATGAAGCGAAGCTATAGTAACAATATCGGAATAAAAAATTGGAAATTAAGTTACTAGGATTCAATATTACAAACGAAATTATTAGAAATTTAAACTCATTAGGAGACAAATTCTAGATGAGTCGTTACTAAGTATGACTTGGGAATTACGTAATTATGGTAAAGTCATAATATTTAGAGGCAGAAATATGACAAAATTTCTAACAACCAAAGCATTATTGCCTAATGTACTTTTTATCTGAAAGCTTTCTAAATTTTTCTGCATTTTTCTGAATTGTGCTACTGGAATTTTATGAGAATAAATCAAAAAAAAATTTTGTAATAAAAGGCGGTTTATGAAAAACTCTTTCTGACCATCACTATGATAATTCGAGAGGGACACATGACAACAACTAAGAGTGTTGATTGAAATATGATATTTGAATATCAATATTTGAAATATTACATTATGAAAATACGCAAAATATGTAGTCTTGTGAAGAACTTGCTATATAATACTAATAATAATGTGTTTTTATGTTGTATGTATTTTTTAATGCCACATTATAAAAATATAAAAACAAAAAATTTCGTCCAAAAAAAAAAAAAAAAATTTTAAGGTTGAACAACCCTATCACTTAGGGGTATAGAAAATCACTTAGGGGTATAGGATAGTAGCCGATTTTAAGACCTACCGAATACGCATATAAAATTTGGTAAAAATCGATTAAGCCGTTTCGGAGGAGTACGGTAACTAACATTGTGACATTGAAATTTTATATACTATATATATATATATATATATATATATATATATATATATATATATATATATATATATATATATATAGTCTATATAATAGTATATTTTATATAGTATATAAAATTTCAATGTCACAATGTTAGTTACCGTACTCCTCCGAAACAAAATATATATATATATATATATATATATATATATATATATATATATATATATATATAGTATATAAAATTTCAATGTCACAATGTTAGTTACCGTACTCCTCCGAAACGGCTTTATCGATTTTTATCAAATTTTATATGCGTATTCGGTAGGTCTTAAAATCGGCTACTATCCATTTTCTATACCCCTAAGTGATAAGGGTTGTTCAACCTTAAAATTTTTTTTTTTTTTTTTGGACGAAATTTTTTGTTTTTATATTTTTATAATGTGGCATTAAAAAATACATACAACATAAAAACACATTATTATTAGTATTATATAGCAAGTTCTTCACAAGACTACATATTTTGCGTATTTTCATAATGTAATATTTCAAATATTGATATTCAAATATCATATTTCAATCAACACTCTTAGTTGTTGTCATGTGTCCCTCTCGAATTATCATAGTCTCGAATTATTATATATATATATATATATATATATATATATATATATATATATATATATATATATATATATATATATATATATATATATATATATATATATATATATATATATATATATATATATATATGTGTGTGTGTGTGTGTATAAGATAGATATCCTTTTCTTCATTATATATTAGCCTATTAATGGTTAATGAAAAACAACCTTCAATCGATATTCAATAATAATAATAAATACTATTATGTGTGAAAATCTCAATAAACCGCTAAATTAAGTATGAGTTCACCGCTAAGTATGGATAATTATATTTTGAGTTATTTGGTAGCAAAATTTTGAACGACATAAAGGAGTATACTTCTAACAGCTGTGAATAATTTCTCTTAATATAATATACATTTTATTTCTTTCAATTTTTGCGTACAACAAAATAATTATTCAAATGTTAGGAAATTTGGTATACACAATATTGACAAGTAAACGGAGGATGTGCGAAAATTCTAAAGTAAAAATCAATATTTTACTTTATATTTAGATAAATATATTGTGCATAACAAATTTCACAAAATTTAGGTAATTATTTTTTCAGTTATTTGTGTGCGAAAATTTAATCCCTTAAATGTGAGTGTTTTAGTTTTTAATATATATATATATATATATATATATATATATATATATATATATATATATATATATATATATATATATATATATATATATATATATATATATATATATATAATTGGAATCTCGGAATCGGCTCCAACGATTTTCATGGAATTCAGTATATAGGGGGTTTCAGGGGCAGGGGCGATAAATCGATCTAGCTAGGAATCATTTTTAGAAAATGTCATTTTATTCGTGTTTTATCGATAATTTTTTATAATGTTATGATATGTTTGTTTAATATTTATAGTCATATAGTCATTGGAGTGGCTAAGTGTTAGCGTACGAGGCTCTTATACAGAGATCCCGGGTTCGAATCTCGGCTCGACCGACGAGTAAAATTAATTTTTTTTACATTTTAAACCCAACCCAACCCAACAAAACAACACAATAAAGTGAATAATATTTTTCAAATAAGATTTTGTTATTATAATTGTATAATTTTTTATAATGTAATGATATATTTGTTTAATATTTATAGTCATATAGTCATTGGAGTGGCTAAGTGTTAGCGTGCGAGGCTCTTATACAGAGATCACGCGTTCGAATCCCGGCTCGACCGACGAGTAAAATTAATTTTTTTTTACATTTTAAACCCAACCCAACAAAACAACACAATAAAGTAAATTATATTTTCAAATAAGATTTTGTTATTATAATTGTATAATTTTTTATAATGTAATAATATATTTGTTTAATATTTAAAGTAATTGGAGTGGCTAAGTGTTAGCGTGCTGGATTCGTCTTCCGCCTCGACGTAATATAATTTCCTAAAAACACAATTTATAAAAAAAAAAAAAAATACCGAGCAAAGGTACCTCGGTCATCCAGGTACCATATATATATATACATTATTTTATTTTATGTCAAGAGAGGGAAATGCATTACTGCACTAACGAAAAACTCTCCTGCCTTTCCGAGTGCGGGTCTTGGGCTAGATATGCCTAGAACATACCCACTAAAACCTTAACTCTTGGCGATTTTCCATTGTACACAGCGCGGAACCGCCGCCGGCTATTATTTCGCACGGGGAGGACTGGCTAACTACTGCCTACTTCATTATTATAGGCGTCTTTTTGATCGATCTTCCTGGAGAATCTTCATCACCCTGTCCGCTGTATTGGCCATTGCCTTCCAATTTTCCTCACAGTGGACCATCACACCGACGAGGTTTTCTGGCGTACCATGGCACTGGAGAATTGCGCCCAGTTCCGCTCTCTCTGCAAAACGGGGGCACGAGAAGAAAATGTGCTCCACTGTTTCCTTTTCATTTGGGCAACTAGGACACGTTGGATCGAAGGCCAGTCCGAACCAGGCAAGGTATGCTCGATAGTTTCCATTCCCAGTTAGCGTCGCGATGTCTGGGATCAGACGGTGTGTCTATCTCCCGTTTCGCGAGTATTCCAAGCGCCGTTGCCACACCTCTATGGTGCGGCTTGATAATAAGCTTGCTTCGACGAGCTTTATTTTCCGTCCATAATTTGGTCATAAATGGGTGGACATAATTTGGCATGGTTCCATTGCTGGACCAAGTTTTGATAATAAACCAATTGATAATAAGCTTGCTTCGACTAGCTTTATTTTCCATGCATATTGAACAATTTTTGAAAAAAAATTTAATTAATTTATCAAGATTTTTGAAATAATAACATGGTCTTATCTTTTGTCTTAGTAACCATAATTTTTGTGAACTCTTATTAATTTCATACCAAATGAAGCAAATATTCTTGATATATCTCGTAAATTTTTAAAGTAATATTATTTCGTTTTTCCATATTTGTAGCGTTGTTGAGTTTTTGAATATTTTATTTTTGATCTTTATCTCATTTAATTCTATAAGATTCACTACTTTAATAGGGGCGTCATTTTCAAAATATTCTAAAACCGGTTGTCGTGATAGCAAATCCGCTAATATATTCTCCTTGCCTTTTTTGTACATAATTTTGAAATTGAATTGAGACAAATATTGAATCAAATCACTTAATATTTCATCCATTCTTGCTTTAGTTTTTAGATATTCTAGAGGTTTATGGTCGCTGCAAACCACACTCTTTCAATGACGTAATATTGCCAATACTTGTTTGTATCCTGAATTGCTTTGCATTCTAAATGAATGACATCCATTTTTATTTTTTCATTTGCTGCAAAATAAGCAACAGGATAGAGCAAACCATTAGTTTATTGGCAGTTTTAAAGTTGCCCCTATACCTGTATAGCTAGCTATAGTTTCAATAATCAATTCTTTGTTCATATCATAGACAGCCAATATCGGGGATGAACACAAGTATTTTTTTTATTAAATTAAAAGAAATTTCGCAATCTCCAGACCATTCGAATTCAACATTTTTCCTTAGTAACCGACGTAAAGGTTCAAATTTTTGAGCACTGTTCTCAATGTATTTCAAATAAAAATTAATTGTCCCTAATATGCTTCGGACACCTAATTTGTCTGTTGGGTGTTTGAGGTTTTTAATTGCAATCAGGTTTTCCTGAACCGGGAAGACTTTATTTTCTTATGTAGTATGTCCAAGGTATTTAACCGTCGTAGCAGCAAAAACGAATTTTTCTAATTTTAATTTAAAATCCTCATTCTTCAAGGTATATAACAGCTTTTGATGATGAATATGTTCCTGTCATGTCTTAGAAAATGTTAATATATCATCTATATTAATATATAATTGATGGAAAAGTCGTCTAGATTATTTCGGCTAAAAATGTTCGATAAAATACGTTGAAAATCGCTGGGGCGTTCTTTAATCCAAAGGGGAGAACTTTAAACCTGAACTTGGCAAATTTTGTTACGAATAATGTTTTATCTCTTGATATCTTTTTCTTCAAGTAAGTTTAAAACTCCATAATAATAAATTTTTAGAATCAAATTGCGGATATTGAACTATTTTTGTCACCATTTCAATTATATTCTCATTATAGTTATTAGTTTTTAAAACATAAATATACGGAAATAATTTTTACTGTTTTAAATATTTATCACTCTAAAGTACTCTATCTTCATTAAGTACGTCTTATCCCAATGGTAAAGTGCAGTAAAAATTCGTATACCAAATTAGGCATTTAGATCAGCAATACCCGCTCATGACAGTTATATGAGATAAATATCAGTTTAACTTTATATTTTTCTTATCATTTATTGAAGTGAAACTTCTAATGCGACTTCCAACTAGGTTGCGTTAAACTTTTAACGCTACCATGGAGGGGGCTACGGAGACCGTTCCTTATATATATTTCAATAAATATAATATTTTTAACAAATAATATTACGCGTGTGATCTCTTTGTGTTTCCTTTGGATATTCCATGTTATTACTAAATTCAAATAATTATATTTTTTTCATCAAAATAACTCAAAAATTAATTATCCGCATGCTATGAAATTTGTTATTACAATCTTGGCATAAAAACAAAGGGTCGAAGAGTTGTTCATAAAATCGAATTAAATTTTTACATCAAAAAAATTTCCCAGAAAAAATTTTTTTGCAAGCCCTCTGTTTTTATATTAATATTATGAATTCCTAATTTCATAAAATTTGAAAATTTTAGTTATTTTGGTGAGATAATAGTTTCTTTTTTAAAGATGTACCATACTCAAGTACAATCCCCCTACGCTTTCAGGTCGCTGGATTTTTAAACAAGCTGGGTATTAGAATTCTTTTCTTACGAAATTTCTTTCTGCTACATAAATAAAATAATCTTTTCTAATAAAGTAATTCCTTTAATCGATCAGATGCATTTTATTTTGTTTTTACTTGAATTTATGATTCATTTTTGTGAGATTAAGATCTAGAAAGCGAATTCATTTTATCACCCTAATGTTAATTTTAAAATTAATATGTTTAATATTTAAAAAATGAGTACATTTGAAGTGACTGATTTTGAAAAAGTTTGTCGTATTTGCATGAAATTTAATAAAACATTTCTATCAATTACTTCGTTTAAAATTATTGATATGATAACCGTGTGTGCTTCGGTACAGGTAATATGAATATTAAATACATACAGAATGTTTAGAGAATACCGTACAAAACTTTTAGTAGTGTATATTTTTAGTGTTTTAAAGAAAATATTAAGTGGTCAACCTTAGTTAATAACTCGTAAATTATTATTTTAAAAAATAGAATCATCTGAATAATGGAATATATTTATACTGTTAACATTATATTCTATGCCTGTGGTTAACAGAGTATATTTCGTCTTATAAACTACTTCAATGTTCATGAAGTAATTTTTCAGTAATGTTATTTTTAATATGTTTCGTTCTTGATTTTTTTAAAAATATTACGAGATATTCGATTATTTAAAGTTTGATGACACTAATTATTACTGCAAAATAAAAATTGGCCATTATTACACATTATCAGCCACTTAACTCCAATATTGATTTATTTTAATCGCAATTTTTATTATGTACATAACTTAATAAAAACATCACGTTTTTATTATGTAGGTACAAAATTTTAATACCAACATTTTTATTATTATATAACATTATTATGTTCATACTTTGCTTTCATTTTATACACGTGTTCATATGTGTGTGCACAGGTTTTGTATGCATATGCATATACTTCGTGTGTGCGGTTACGTTTTGCTCGTGTGAGCATAATTTGTGGGTTTGCAACCGCTTACATGTATACTGCGAGTTCGTGGACACTGATTTTTCTGTGTACGCTTACTTTGAGTGAACACACAACTCAGTTTGTGTGCACCCATTTAATATATTTTCGCATACTCCTATTGATGCGGACTTGTTTTGTATGTGTGCGCATATCTTAGAGTGTGTAAGCACATGCTGTGCTCGTGTGCACATACTTCATGAGCGCGTGTGCTCAATTTGTAGATTTTTGTGTTTCATGTGTGTGTGCTCCTGTATGAGTGCGCATATAATTTGAGTATGTACATTCATTTTATATGTGTACGCGTTTGACACGTGTGTACATACTTGATTCGCGAGTGCGCCAATTTTGTGTATATGCGCATGCTTTATATCCGTATGTACCTGTTCTGTATGTGTTTTATCCCCTTCAAAAGTTGAATCAGAGAAAAATTGGTTAAATTACAATTCTGTACATAATGATATTTCATAATTAATATTATGTCATGTACATAATGATAATGTTTAAATTAAATTAATGCACTTCATAATAAAAATTCGGAATTCTTATCATGTTATATACATAATGAAAATGTTTGAGTTAAAATTATGTACAAAATAAAAATACTGAATTTTTAAATTAATTTTAATTTTTAATGACAATGTGAATTTTCATTACGTAAATAATAAAATTTGCGATCAAAAAGTAAAACGGTGTGCCATACATACCATAGAAGAAAATAATATCTAGGTGTAACAAAATAAAGTCCTTATATCTGATATATTTATTTTAACAGTTCATTTTTCTTATTTAAGTATATATTAATAGTGAAAATGTCACCAAATTAACGACACATTTATCTAGATATTGTAGCGAATTTGAAATTTTGTTTCAAAAATTTATTACATTTTACAGTTTCCAATTGCCTATATGGATTTATTTTAATGTAAAAAATAAGGAATTTCCTATATCTATGTGAATCAAAATCTAATGTATCTGATATCCTAATTATTCTTAATAATTCAATTTTCTAAATAATACTGTTAATGTTAGTTATAAAAATAAATATAAATCTAAGTAAAGATTTTAAATAATTTTTTATATTCATAGATTTGGGAAAATGACGATCTTCCAAACCAAATATGTAACAATTGTTTTCTTCAGTTGCAAAATACCATCAATTTTAAACAATTATGTGAAAATTCAGACAATTCATTTCGTCAAATTATTAAACAGAATAAAATTAACTTATCTCATAGCCAAAATAATTTTAGTAATGTAAAAGATGAAGAATTCGAAGATTACGATGATGATAATTCTCTCATAAATATCAAAGAAGAATTTATTTCCGAAAATATCACAAATAAAAATACATTAGAAAATTTAAAAATTAAAATTGATCACGATGACGATAATTCTAAAACACCAAAAACAAACGATAAGTTGGAAATCAAAAACAAATGTAGGCCAGAATTGGATCTATTACAATTACTAAATAAATCCCATAAAGAAAGTGATATACACGATAATATCGCGTCCGACAATAATGATTTCATAGAATCTTTTAGTTGTGAGAAGTGTAATAAAGAATTTAAAAAAGTATGGGTAAGTAAAACTGTGAAAATTTATTCATTTATATATTCGACATATATATAATATATGCTAGTTTTAGTCTAGAGTTTGTAACGATAGCAAATATTGATCGTACTAACAAAATTTGCGTATAGGCGTTCACACAATTACTTAATTAGTCGATTTCGGCATCAAGGCAACTCAAAAACGTGTATTCTAGACCAAATGGTGTGAATGAGCAAAAGTTAGTTTAAGTTCGTGAATGAGAAATATCGGTCCATTGAGTCCAATGGTTCCATGACACAACTTTTGTACTGTAAAAGAAATTAAATTATAAAAATTGTTTGTTTTTCAAAACGTATCAACATAAAAAACGAATTATTTTGATTTATATATTTTCTATAATTTAACTTAACTTCAATAAGTTTGGAATTATATTTCTTCTAAGAAATAAATTTTTTCTAGATTTTGAGTAAACATATGCATAGTTCACACAGAGCGAAAGTACTGAAATGTAATCAATGTAAGATAAAATGTTACCATCCACTACATTTAAAGAAACATCAGGACTTAGCCCATAATCCATTGAATCTTACGTGCAATACATGTGATAAAGTATTTTCAAATATTTATAAATTAAAGGATCATAAATGCAAACATTCAATTTTAAAATTGCATTGCGAACGATGTAACAAATCATTCCATGATCAACATGAACTAAAATGCCATAATAAGGAAGTACATGCAGGCATAGAAAGCTTTGTAGCGTGTCATATTTGCGGCAAATCAGTATCAAAGAAAAATCTCAAAATTCATATGGTCATCCACGAAGAACGTAAAAAACTAACTTGTGATTTATGTTCAAAATCATTTCTGCGTCAGCAAAGCTTAAATAATCATATTAAACAGGTACATGAGAATCAAATACCAGCACGTAATCATTTATGCAATATTTGTGGTCATGCATCACTTTCAGCGGCTTATTTACATAAACATTTACGAACACATTCAACTGAACGACCGTATGCATGCGATAGTTGTGATAAAACATATCGGAGTGCATTGAACTTAAAAGAACATATATCACATGTGCATTTAAATCAACGAAAATTTAAGTGTACATTTTGTTCTCAAGCTTTTCATGAAAAGAGACATTTAATGCACCATGAACGTCGACATACGGGTGAAAAACCACATAAATGTGAAGTTTGTGGTAAAAGATTTATACAAAAAATTGCATTAAAAATTCATACGAAAACACACACAAATTCAAGTGAGTTGATAAGGTAAGTACAGAAATATAATTTGGAGAGCCACCAAGTTTTAAACAATTGCGAACTGGAATTATTTGCAAAATGTCCATGATAAAAAATTTAAAGAAATAACATAATAAATAATTTGAGCTTTAAAATGTTATTTAAAATTTCAAAAAAAAAAAAATTTATTTTAATGTGGTTTTTTTGTGAACAATTTGGCCTTTTTTGAAATAAATTTGCCATGAAACTTATAAAACTCCAAATCAAGATTTAAAGCTACATCCCTCAATTCTTTATATGGATATAAAAGAGAACCCTTAGAAATGCATTGTATCCAATCAGGAGCTTTGTTCATATCCATTTTTTCTGTAGGTTTTACCAATGAATATTTGTTTTTAAATTTGAATGCTATAAAACCAGCTATATATTTGATTCTTCACAAACTCTTTTCTTTATATCAAAATTTTCGGTCAGCTTCATAGTGTCTTCATCTAATACAGTTTCTTGCATACAATGTGGTTCGAAGAAAGAAATTGTCATTATTGCATTTTCTGCAATTTCTTTTTCTTCAATCTTTTCTTTCTTGTCAGAAATATTAACTAAACTTCTTCAGCTTCTATAGCGGGTGTTGGGCTGCGAGTGTCATTCAGAACATTCAACAAACACACCTCGCCTGATTTTACGGTATTTATATTTTCTGTAAATATTGCTGCAGATTGTTTACCCAAAATATACAAACCATCGAAATCTGTGTATAAAATATAGGATAGAAGGATGATCGTTACTATCCCCTATTCCTCGAATATACTCAAAGAAGTTTTCAAGAACTAAAAGAGTAAAAATATATTCGAGATTATATTTTTCTTTTAAATAAATATACATTTCTTCAAATGACCTATTTATTTAATGACTTGACCGTAGACTCCATTCGGTCCTTTGTATGGAGATAGTTGTGTCATAAGCATTCCTGCCTGGACGTTAAAGTAAATTAGGTGCGTGCAATTAATAACTCGAATCAGTTGTTGTATAATTGCACCGTTGCTTCCTGCTAATTGTTATTTTTCGGCATCAGACTATTCTCATCACAATATTATATAGCATCTGGACGTACACGTTGTCGCATAGATCCTTTAATATCAAGACGTTGTGCAGTTAATTTATGTGCGATGATTAATTATGATGTAGAAATATTTAAAATAGTTTCAAAGTATTTAGAATTTATTATTTTATCACCGGTTATAAATTGTTGATCTAAAAGATTTCTTGTCAATTTTATTAAATCGGTAAAAATGAAAATTTTAAATTATCGTCAATTGGATGGTGGAAATAATGTTATTCGTGCCCAACATTTAAATTAATCCACAATATTACATTTCCTGCACCCATATCTCTTTTAACACCGACAACATAATTTGTGTAACTTGTGTGCCGTCTGCACGAAGTTTACCGACGTGTCGGCGAATGAAATCGCGTTTTAGAGTCGTTTCTTGGATGGTGGTGCCATCTGACCTTATATTTTTGAGTTATTTTGATCATAAAGGTCAGATGACACCACAAACCCATCAACAGTGCTGAAATCAGATGATTTTTCATTAATGACATTACACTCTTTAGAATTCCCTGTTTGACATAAAAACTCCTTACCCAGTCTCTTAATGTCGACATTGCCAGAAATTGGTATTTATTTACCCTCAAATACCTGTCAGCTTTCAGACTTACATTTCGAAGTGAAATCGTTGGAGCGATATCTTCTGTGGACCATTATAGTTTCATATTTTCGTTTGGGCTTGATCATTTTTTTGAAGAATTTCTTTGCTAGAAGAGTATTATTATACTTTTGGGAAATGGCTAAATCGACATTCTTGATTGTAAAAGTTTGTTGTTTTGTGTTTCCAAAATCTTAACTTTTTCTCTCAAGTAATTCATGATCTATAATGTAAATAAAAAGAATTATATTATTGTAAATTCAACAATATTTTTATAAAAATTGAAAACATATTTTATAAAAATATATATAGATGTATTTTAAACTGTACATCTAATTATATAAATTGAAACCTTTAAAATGGTGCAATATATTTATGCAATTTTTCGCAATAATGAAATTATCATCAATAAAATCATTCATTGTTTTTTAATTTTTGTAAAATAAAAATAAATAACAAAATATTTCAGCCGTATTTCAAAGAAAAACTACACAGAATAATTAAAGTCATTTGAAAAATATTTAGAAAAATAATAATTATGAACCATAATATTTATGAAAGTCAACAATAAAAACATGTTAGATAATAATGATAAAAAAATAGTAGTTCGAATGTGGTGAGTAACTTTCGACACAGCATTTATTGTGGTGAATAATGGCTCTTGGAAGTAAATATTCCTTTTTTCAGATATTTCAAAAAAGAAGAAAGTAAAACATAATTGCAATATTCTCATATAATACTACGAATTGATACACAGTTAAATTTCTTAGTTCAGAATAAGAAGTTAAAATCTGTTTATTTTTATAATCGACAGCTGCCAAAGTACGAATGACGTTGTATAAACGAAACGATAACATAATAAATTATTTCTATATATAAAAAAAAAAAAAAGATTTAATAGCGTACATTAATTTCGAGTTTTCGAGTTGTAGTCGATTTTTGTTTATTTTTCATATTTAAGTATTATTGATTTTCATTACCTACAGAAACGGTGCTAACAATCGATAAGTTTTGATAGATAATTGTTCATAGATTGCGAAAAAAACTAGGGAAATATTTAGTAACTAAAATCTTGATAAAAACTTTAGAATATTATTTTAATTTACAAAAACAATAAAAATAATAAATGAAATTGAAATATGGAATTATTTCTTATAAACAAAATAATATAATAATATATATAGGATGTATACTTTAAGTTGACATAACATGCAAACAACTCATAATTGTTTAAAAATAAAGTTTAATCTAAAAGCCCAATTAATTTTACGAAAATGGATTAGGTTAAATAAGGGTCAACTTTATTTTTTTTTAATGGCTTTCTTTTATTATTATTATTACTATTTTTTATGAATAATTTTAAAGTTTTTTTAAAATTTTTTTTTTTTTTTTTTTTGTGAATGAATTCATTTTGTGGAAATGTGTATATTGTGAGCATTAATTAATCTACATTATATAAATTTGTTAAATAATTTGGCGTAATAGAAATCCTTTCGATTTTCTTACCCTTTTTTTATTTTCCTTTAGTCTTACCCATTAACAGTGGATGTCAAAGATTCTTTTAGATATGCTAGGCTACTCAGATACAGAATCAATAATATTGGAAATTCAGTCATTTCTCCGCCAACCATGATTATATTTTATAATAATTAATTTTATTATAATTAATAACAGATTGATAGTTAACTAATTGTCATTATTTATCAAACACTAATGAATGGCATCGGGATGTGAGAATCACATTCCCCGTTGATCTAGTTTCTTTTTATTTTCTGATATATCATAAAAATAGATTGGCAGACAGGGAAAGTGGGAACCCAATTGGAATTAGTATAAATTGCGCATTCACGAACAAACAAGTGTGCAAACTGTCACCAAATTAGCAACGAGTAACATCTCTTCAGAGAATCATTACAACTAGCTAATTCATACTGATATGACTACTTTGTAGTCGAAATACGTATTTATAAAATACAAAATAATTTGATCTAGGAAATCGAAATATATTATAAAGAAAATAAATCATTTGTATTTATGTGGTTAGAGACGGAGCTTATAATTATAATTAACATTTTCGATAAAATAGACATTAACATTCTAATCGATTTTATAACTAATTAATTATTGCTATTATTATTTTTTTTTTCTCCACATGTTCTATAGCATTTGTATGCTCCTATTGAACCAATAAATATAATAATTACTATGATATCGCGTAATTACATTCGACGCTTAATTATCGAAAACTGAATGACTTCAGCAAAATCGGTGCAGCCGAACGGGAGAGTAAATAAAATATTGTCGGCACCGTAACGTAGAGACGTTCTTTTCCATACCAACAGTCCATATAGGAGTATTACATATATGATGTATAGTAAAACATGTTATTAACCAAAAAATATTTTTTGAAATACAATACATATGTATCAAAGAAAATAATAAACCAAAAATAGATTGACGAATTACCCTCTACCAATGATTTTTTATGATAGGAGTAATTTATATGGACCTGTAAATCTGCTTTATAAATATGAATGTAAAACGACAAAAGTTGTATTTCGTATTATTTACCCGATAAAGTTTTCACTTCTGTCGTGTGGTCTTAAGCACACACAATTGTTTTTTTTTTTTTAGTTAAATCATAAGTTAAACATAATTTAAATTTATTGCAATGTTAAAAAATTGTACAATAATTAGATATTACATCTATTTAGAAAAATATATTTATTAATACGATTAAAATTAAACACAGAAATCCCAATAACATTTAATGACACTTAAATAAGTCAACAATAAATACTTGAATATAATTAAAAATACAATTAATTAGCAGAGAAGGAAATTATAACATAGAATATTTTAATAGAACGAAAATTTTTACGTTCGGAATTAAATTTTTCAATTTTAGAATAATAAAAGTATGAATAAATCATTTTTGCTATAGTAATGCTTTAAATATTTTTCTTAAGTGTTCAAAAAGATTATAGTGTTATTATCATGCAGATAAATCTACCAGAGTTTTTTTTTCGGAACTAAGAGAGTCCTGTATCTATCCTAGGTATTACCATCTGTGATATGTATGATGATATATTGATTACATCAAACATCGGGACAGATGAAACTAAATAAGGCTTGCAAACAATATGAAAGCACCCTGTATCAAATTTTTTTTTCGTCGCTATGGTTACGAAATACTACTTTATCAATGAAACGATATATAAGAGCTGGCCATATGATTGTCCTATGTATCAGATACATGAACAATTTTCGTTCTGTGCCTAGTATTGCTATAGGTCTAAAGTTCGACATCTCCGAAATTGTTCAATCTTTTATGCATCTTTTTTGCACCATGTATGTTATTTTCTGTTGACGCTTTCGAGTGCCATCTTTATTAATATACCAGGGTAGATAATTTTTGAAAACAAAAAAACTTATAGTAGAATGAAACTAATTGGAAACGGAAGATAATATGATAAAAATGAAAGTAAAAATAAATTACGGGCGATCTCAGTTCGGGAAATAGGAGGGGGGTGAGTTTTTAAGGGTAAAATTCGGTTTATCTGAATTTTCGGCAAAACTACAAGTCTGGAAAAACTACAAATGGAAAAAAGTTAAATGGCAGAGTTGTAGGTAATAAAAAGATCTACAGCTTTTGTATTTATACTTTTTTCACATAACCTCAAAATTTATGTGAAAAATTGAAATAACCAAGTTTTTGGTTTTTTATTTTTTTTCTCCGAAATTTGGTGAAAACTTATCTTTAATGTTCCAAATACACCGTAGTTTTGATTTAAAATATTTATTTTTTCATCTTATTTTGAATAAATATCGAAAAAGCACCCAAATTTTCAATCTAAAAATTTTGAGGTTATGTGAAAAAAGTGTAAATACAAAAGTTGTAGATCTTTTTATTACCTACAACTTTGCCATTTAACTTTTTTCCATAGGACTTGTAGTTTTTCCGGAAATCGAAATAAACCGTGTTTTACCATTAAAAACTCACCCCTTCCACACTTCCCGAACTCAGATCGCCCGTAATTTAGTTTTCCTTTTATTTTTATCATATTATCTTGCGTTTCCAATGGGTTTTATCCTACTATAATTTTCTTCTCATTTTTATCATTTTTTAAGACATCTACTCTAGTCTATAAATATATATAATCCAAATTTATATCAAAAGAAAGATTTTGACAAATGCAATGAAAGTGTCTAGTCTAGTGTCGATCAGCCTCATTTGACCAATATCTTGTGTCGACCTCTTTCGAAGATAAATTTTTTACACAGAGGTTAACCTTTTTTTTATATAAATTTAGATAATGTATATTATAATTAAAGAGGCGCCCTAAAGTGTCAATCAGATGTACCATGAATGCGGAAAAAATAGAACAATTTCAGAAATTAATCAAAATTTATTTACAAATTGTATGTGAAAAATTATTTATATAAGCAATTAAAATTAATTACTAATGCGATTTCTTCGATTATTCTTACAACCCAATAACTACAAGTATATGTTTTTATTTGTAATTATTAAAAAATTTTTGTTTAACTATACCATCAGTGCAAACTGCCCCGGCTGTAACTGTCTACCAGCTGAGATAAAAGTGAAAATTATTATAAGTCAAATTTTAAGAATGCATGTATATATTGTATATATTTACTGATTTAAATTAACTGTTTTGTTTTATCAAATCATAAGAATAAATAGATTTACCAATTTATTTTACTGAACGTATACTTTGTTCCATTCAATCAATATTTTAAATTTTATAATACCAAGTGTTAAAGAGTTAAGTCTGTTGCACCGATGTTATGCGAAATGTCAATATTGTTCTAGATCAATAATGTTCATGTCAATATAGACAAAATTTCACAACACTTTATAGTGTTTAGGTTTACTTGTTGTGAAATCTTATACGCTATTTTATACGCTGAATAGTTTTATATTAATTTAAATGAAATGAAACAACTTGAAATATTTTAATATTATTCTATTTTACATGTACAAATTATTTGTACATTTGCCACGTGGCGTGGCTTTAAATGTACCCGTCGTACATTTTGTTTTATTGTATAACTACATGATGTACTGTTCGTTCTGGTGTCATATTGTTCATATTGTATGATAGGCTACTTATGCACTACTGGATTTATTCAAATTCAAATTAATAATTCTTTATTTTCATCAAAAAAATATATATATAATACAAATCGGCTTATAACTATAGCACCTAGCCTAAGCTTTATCTATAATACATCATCTTATATACTAGTTACATCGAGATTACAATTTTTCATTACATCGTTTTAATAAAATGGAAAATTTAAAAAAAACCATTTGAAAATACTTAACCTATGTGGATGGATAGGCCATCCCTAAAACTAGCTTAACCTGTAAATTAAAGAAGAAAAAGATACTATATACAATTAAGATTACACCGGAACTAGGTGCAACCGACATCGTGTGGCATGGGAAATCTTTTCCTAAAAAGCAGCATCCTTGGGTCAAATTGACCCAGTTTGCTGATTTCTGGGAAGGGATTGTTGCGTGAAGATTGGAAAAAGGATTTTGAGGTGGTAAGGATAAAGTTTGGAATAGTTGGGTGTCCAGTTTCGCGGTGGAGAGCTTCGGACGGAAATCTTAGGGTTTTTTTCGAGATGACTCGAAGGCAACGATTTTGGAATTGCTGCATCTTCGTGATGAGCGAATATGCAACGTTAGTCCAAATAGGGGCTGCGTACGTGAGTACTGGGCGGATACATGACTTGTAGAGTCGATGCTTTAAACGTTCGTCCAGTTTACTCTTGGGGCTGAGTAGTGGGTACAATCCTGCAAAGGATGCGTTTCCCAGGGCCAGGCGCCTTTTGGCGTTCTGTGTCCAGTTCAACTGCCTTTGGAGGATTACACCCAGATAGACAACACTATGAGTTTGCTGGATTTGCGTGTCAAACATCTTCAATCCAAGCGCATATGTTGAAAATTTATTCTTTCGAGTGAAGAGAATAGATTGGGTCTTTGTAGGGTTAATTTTGATTTTCCATGACTTGAAATAGTTTTCAAGGATGGTCAATCGGGATTGAAGACAACTCGAAACTTGTTTCGGTTGCCATGAGGAACAATAGATGGCCGTGTCGTCGACGAAGAGAGCTGTTTCGGTAACTCGATCCCTCGGGATATCGTTGATGTAGTATAAAAATAGGCGGGGTCCAAGCAAGGAGCCTTGAGGTACACCTCCGGTTGGACAAATAGGAAATTAGGAAGTCTGGATTTATTGAGTTCTTGTACATGAAATATACATGAATTATGCCGACCAATGAAATCGTGTTTTAGAGTCGACGGTTTGGATGGTGGTGTCATCTAACCTTATATTTTTGAGTTATTTTGATTATAAGGGCCAGGTGCCACTACAATTTGGATAGGTATTTCTTCAGTTATTTGTGAAAATTGCAAGGTATTAAATAAAGGATTGAGCTTCTGTATTACGTTATAAATCTTTAAAAGATTATACATATGTAATAAAAACACTCCTTATGAAATATCTTTCAATTTTACCGCAGAAATAACTCTAAAATAACTAACCAAATGTTATGAAATTTGCCATGCACAATTTTGACATGTAAAGCGAGGGATTTTTGAAGAGTTTTTCTCGAAAAAACATTTCTTGATGTATCAAATTTTTATTTTTATCTTAGAAATTTTTTCGGGGAAAAATCTACGACCTGGCGTTCAATAAGTGGCGCATTCGACGTCTAAATGACTTGGGTTATTTTTGAATATAATTCTAACGTCCAAATCATGAATAATAATTTTTTAGGAATTCTTCCAGAAATCATATTTCTATACGAAACTTTTCGTTGGTTCTTAAAGACTTCTTAACTAGAATTCATTATAACATAAACTAGAATTCTTTAGGAATTCTTCCAGTAGTCATATTACTATATGAGTATCTTTCCTTTAGAATGCAAAACATTCACACTAACATCCTTAATGTATATAACAGAGATTTATAACAATGAGAAAACAGGACATTAGAAGAATTACCTTACTTTCTTCTTTTTTTCCATATAATATAAGGATAGAGTGTTAAGTTTTTATTATAACCATATATGTATAAGGAGAAAATATTCACAAGAGTCCACATCTTTTCAATTTTTAACATTCCTTTAAATATGTCAATCAGGCGGGTATTAATGTTTTTCAAAAGGAATAAACATTTAAGTGTCGTATTTTTTGTTTTTTGGAATATATATTGATTTATAATTTTATTTTATATTTAGAAATATTTTTTCGACAAGACCTCTATTTTCATGTCAAAATATGTGCATACCAAATTTCATAACATTTGGATAAATATTTTTTGAGTTATTTACGCGCGAAAATCGAAAGATAATATATTAAGGAGTGTGCTTATTACAGAGGTAAGTAACATACCTTCTTAAGATGAATTAGACTTTTTACATTTATATTTGAAAATGTTGTCCCTGAAAAACACTACGACAAGCCCTAATTTTTCATGCAAATATTGTGTATACCAATTTTCAAAACATTTGCATAAATATTTTTTGAGTTATTTGATAGCGAAAATTGAAAGGTTGAACATAATGGAGGGTGCTTCAGTATTATGTTTCAATCCCTTTAAGATCTAGGACAAATTACATTAATAGCACCTATATTTTATGTTAAAACTAGTGAAATGTTCAAAACATGGATACATTTCTAGTGAATGATTTTGAAAAAGTTTGTCGTATTTGTATGAAAGTCGATCAAACATTTCTATCAATTACTTCTTTTAATATAATTGATATGATAACAGCTTTTGCTTCAGTTCAAGTAAGTCAAATACAAAAAAATTTAAATTATAAACTATTTATTCAGAAATATGTGTTTCTTTATTAATCAACATGCTCAGCATCATAAAGCTGAACCGACCATATATATATAAGTCATCATTTTTTTGAATTTCTTTGATTAAAATTTGTGCAATGATTAAAAGAGCTAAATTTTAAATTTACATTATCATACACTACTTTGACTGATGAGTTATTTTGATTAATAAAATATTTATATCTTTATTATATATTTATATATGTATTTGACATGTATAATTTTAAGAGGATTTATTCACATCTGCTAGAAGAACACTCCTTTATGTGAGGAGTGGGTTTCTAACAAGCTGTTGTAAGTACTGAAGCACTATCCATTATGTAAAAATTATTTATTTTCGCGCCCAAATTACTCAAAAAATAATTATCCAAATATTTTGATATTTTGTATGCCCAATATTGAGGGCTCATCGAATAGTTATTCTCAAACAAACATGTTAAAATATAAAATCGAATTTTGATTTTGACTTTAACGCGAAAATTGAAAGAAATATAATACGTATTACATATAATTTAATTCAACAGTTTGTTTGAGGCAGGGTATTATCAACAGTTGTTAGAAGTACATTCCTGTATGAAATATATTTTTCAATTTTTGCGCACAAATAACTCAAGAAATACTTATCCAAATTTTATGAAATTTGGTATGCGCAATATTGACATGAAAATCTAGTGCTTGTCGAAGACTTTTTCCTTAAAAAAATTTCTAAAGTTAAAATGAAAATTAATCTACCGAATATCAAGTTTTTGTTTTACAAAATAATTAGGTGCTAATTAAGTACTAATGTTAAAAATTTAGTGTCCATACAATTTAACTCAAAACACTTTTCATGGAAAAGTTTTTAATGAAAATATTTCTGGAAAAATATTCAGTATCCAATACTAAGGATACTCAAACAGTGTAATAAGTACTGTAGTTAAAAATTGGATACTCAAACAGTTTGGCGACAAATTGCATTTGTATTTGGGAGTGCTGACTTGATATTAAGTTTGCACCTTTAGTATTTTTTTATGTAATTATTATTTTTTAAATACTCAATGACTTTGTAGGAACTCACAAGAATGAATAAACTGCTATAGTTAGATAAATTACCTAATTCCATTACTAGTATATTAGACAATTTCTAAAGATTATCTTGACAAATAAGCAGAAATTGGTGACAAAATAATGAATATTGGAAATAACCAATCAATTAATAATATCAGCCAACAGGAACATAAAACTATTTCAAACATTCCAATCAACTGTATTTAAAAATTTTGTAAATGGAAAACGAAATAAACAATGAAGGCATTGAAAATTTACTGAAAAAGGTAAATTTTTTTATAATAATTTTAAATATGGTGTGTGTTACCCCGAAAAGTATAAACAATCATATGAATGGTTGATGGCGGGAAACTCCAAAGGGCAGCATTAATTAAGGGCGATTGTGCTCCCGCCGCCAATTCAAGCTCTAGTACCAACCATAGACTTTTTATTTAAGATAGAGAATCCAAAATCGTTTTTTGGTAGATAATGCCGCAGATGTCTTCATTATACTAGGAAGCGGGAGAAGAAAAGCTACTGATTATATACAGGAAATATACACAGGAAATACTACATTATACGCAGGAAGTGGCAGCGAAATTCTTACATATAGTACAAAAATTTTAAATCTAGACTTAGGGCTCTGGAGGATGTTTGAGTCGCCATTTATTATAGCCAACACATCAAAAGGTATAATTGGTGCCTTTTTTCTAAGAGAATTTGGTTATAAAATCGATATTAAAATCAAAAAAAAAAAAAATCGAAAGTCAAACAAAACTATGAATTTATGATTCCGTAGCAGTAGTGACTGTAAATGAATTAATCGGTATTTTAAGAATTAAAAATCCATATACGTTATTATTAGATAAATTTCCTGAATTAGCAGAATTAACAAAACCTACAGGTCGACCAAAGCAATTAAGTTACAGCATTGTACATAATATATTAACAGAATGTTCTCCAGTATAGTAAAATGCGCCGATTGGAAAGAAATTTTCAATTTCTTCTAAATAATAATATAATTAGACCTTCAGATTCACAGTGAGCGAGCGAGTCCAATGAATCTGGTCGGCAAGAAAAATGGATCATAGCGAATTTGTGGAGACTATCGTCGGTTAAAAGATACGACCATTCCAGATCGATATCCTATTCCAATTATGGGTGATATAATTATTATTTTACCTGGACCAAACATTTTTTTAAATTTAAATCTACTTCAAGTTTATCAAGGTCCATTGGCTAACGAAGATAAGAATAATTAATAATTTTACTGGCTTCGATCCAAATACAATTACCAATATGATTCGAATAACAAAATTTAAAATCTTTAGAAGTAATTCAACCACGTTACAACAGGACAACACCGATAAAAATAAATAGTGCAAATTAACATATTATCGACCATGCATCAACAAAATAGAAAAAGAACTTGGAGAACATAATTTAAAAATAGCTCCCATCAGCAGATCCAAATTGAAACAGCTACTAGGAAATCCAAAGGACAAAATTAACAAGGAACAGCAGTCTGAAATTTATAGCATTGGATGTCAAAATTGCTCGATGAAATATATAGGACAAAATAGAAGACAAATTGTTTACACATAAAATTTGGACGAACCGATAAATCATGTGTAGCTGCTCATGTCATTGATAACAATCGTAAAATCGACAAATCAAATTTAAAACTCTTAAAATCGGTATTCAATCCAACCGAACTAGATGCATATGAAAGCATCTACATTCAAAAATATGACAAAGAAGCGATGAACTTAGATAAAGGACCTATTCCAAATTCTGATTTAATAAAGATTTCAAAATTGAAGTTGAACTATTAGAATTGAAACAGTATTTGAAATTAAAATTATTTTATTTCATAATTTATTTATTTATTTTTGTACGTTCAATTTTTAGTTTGAGATTTTTTAATTGACAATAACCACGTGGTCCAATATCATTGCCCGAAATTGGGGAAAAAATCGAAATTTATTCGAAAAATCCTAGAGTTCTCATTAATAATTATAAAAAAAAAACTCTACTATTTTTATATTCTTAAATTTAAGTATTGACATATAGGTCCGTGAATCAAAATGTTTTCATTCGTTTCTATAGATACGAAATGATAGTTTATCAATCAAATAATATATAAGTCTGTGAATAGTGTATGATTATTTAACAAAAAATATGTACTGTTATATCTATGTACTATGTTGAATAAGGCACATCGCACATGAGGTGATTTAGGTGAAATCGGCGATATCGGCGATATCGCCGTTATCAGCGATATCACAGCATTTTAGTCGCACACGGAGCAACTTCTGTTGCTCCGACTTTGTAACGTTTTTTGAAGAAGGGGTAATACAAAGATTTACTAATAACAAAATATGTATATACAGTGTCTTAAAGGATGAAATACATCAAGTAATAAATAATATATATTATAATAGATTATACTTTAAGCCATTTGAAATTCGCATTTCGTGTTACAAATCTTATATATATATATATATATATATATATATATATATATATATATATATATATATATATATATATATATATATATATATATATATATATATATATATATAATAGATCTAATTATCCCATTATACCGATTTTGCTATTACGAACTTAGACTCACTTTTAAGATCCAGAATATGACACCAAAAGTTCAACTACCTGTCTCTTGTCGTTTTTCAGTTATCTTGATGACGAACGGGAGACTGAGATGGGTTAATACTAATATACTCTGACTTATATATTTATATATATATATATATATATATATATATATATATATATATATATATATATATATATATATATAAATATATATATATATATATATATTTATATTTATAACTGTATAGATAATATAGTGTTTTATGAATGCTAATGATTAAAGTAGTTCAAACATTGATGCTCAATCTTTTATCGAATATCTAAAAAATTAACTCTGTTATTAGTTACCTTAACTTGTTTTATTTGTTTAATGTGATTAGAATAGATACAGATTATAGCCACTGTACAATTACTATATTTCTACAGTTCATTTTGTAAACATAAAATAATAATAATATCAGTATTTAATAGTATAAGATGTATTGGCTTAATTTTATAAAATAAGTCTAAAGTTCATTTCTGTTTATTTACCCTGTCATTGAAATGAATGAAATTAATATTGACGCTTGAAAAGTGTTATACGAAAATAAGTTTATAAACTCTTGCAGAACGTCATTACTGCCATAATGAGGAAATGTTGTATCTATTGCAACGTTCCTACAACAATTAGGAGAAGTATACCTAGAGAAAGAGGTTTTTCCCTTTTTGCTATCCACAAATAATAAATATGTCTAGAAATTTTTCAGGTTGAGCATTTAACTGACTAATACTATAGGTGAAAGCTCTTATGTATTTGACAACGTTGCTTACGAATGTAAAATTACATACGATTGTTGTCGCATCATGATGGAATTCTTACGATTTCAGTATTTGATTATGCATATCTTACACAGTGCGATTTCGTACATGTAATTTTCTTATGGAAAGTAATCTCTATCCGTATACGACACAACAGTTGCAACAATACCATATATGTGATAAAAGTATAGCATGTATTCAACGATATAAATATTGCAGGATATTATAAGCATTTACTTAATACTCGCTACTCTTCGTTCCTTTTCTTTAAAGCATATGTATGTATTTAAAAAAATTTATGATCTGCTTTATAAGATGCACCTATTAAGCCTGTTCTATTTGGTTTTTATAACCTTTTTTTTTTTTGTATATAAACAAGCATTGACAAATTTTTATTTTTAAATATTAAAAAAACATTATTTAATTCTCTATCTTTGTCATAAACATTGATTTATATGACTGTATAAACAAGAATAAAAAAAAGTTGCCCATATGATTTTAAGAACGAAGGATTTTAACAACGATTTTTTTATCACATGTATGATTTCAAATCACGAAAATCACGTCGTGTGCGACTATACATTGGTTTCCATAAGCAAATCATATGTATGATATCGCCGATTTCACGCAAATCGCGTCGTGTGCGATGTGCCTAAGAAATAAAGAACTTTTAAAACTCAAAACTGATTATTTAACATGGAAATTTCTCAAAATTTATTAACTAATTCAAATGAATAATTATTTATATTTTCAATTAAAAAATAATTGCTAATGAAATTTTTTCAATCATTCTTACAATTTTCAACACAATAGCTTCAATTAAATGTCTTTTTTTTTAATTATTCAATAATTTTTGTTTGACATTTGCTATACAATTTTATAAAAAATTAAACCAATAATTATATTTTCTAGTTTGTGAGTGTTTTATTACAAATTTTAGACACTCGTAACGTAAAAACTAATTAAGAAGTGCCTTCCACGTGCTATGCACGGTACGAATAGTACACAAAAATTTTTTTATATTTTTTAAATTAAAGTAAAACAAGTGAAGATTTCAGCTAACGGAGATAATTGTTTAGATACCCGAATTAAGATTCAATTTTATTGTTTGGATTATTTTTAAATAGCATTTATAAAATACTATAAATATGCAGTCTCTACATTTATACATGTATTGATATTATCTATATGTGTTTGTAAGCCAAATTTTAGCTATAATTACGTAGACCTCCATTTTACGAAAAAATTGTTTTAAAAAAAGTTGTTTGTTTCAAAAAAATAAACAATTTTTGTATTTGAACTTTTCTTCTTTCTTTTATAGTTTAAAAGTTGGGTCAAGGTCCATTGAACCCATTGGACTGATTTTGCTCATTCAGGAACTTAAACTCAATTTTTATGTTTAGAATACGTCACCAAAATTTATATTTTTTTATTACATTTGTTTTGTTTACTCTTGTTATATTTCTTTAGATATTAGACATATGTATTATTGAGTGTGGATATTTTTTCTACCCTCCATAATATGAATTGAAATTTAGATTTAAACCTCATTCAATAGTAAATTTATTTAAGCCAGAGGGCAACTCCTATACTTCAGGGGTCGTAATTGGTACAAGTAGTTTCCGTTTTAAATGTTCAGCAGTAAATAACTAAAAAGTAGAAACAAAAACAGCTTAGTTATTTAATTCAAGCTAAATTTTTGAGATTACCTACAAGAATTACCGAAGCTTTCATTAAATTGATCAATGCTATTTTATTTTACAGTTTTTTAATTTATTAAATTTTACTTTCGTCATAAACAACATTCTTTTGCTTTCTTTTATTTTTAACATAAATAAATTGAATGTTTCATAAATAAAACAAAAGTAATTTTTGTAGCAGTTTTATTTTTTTACAATAGAAAATATGAATGTATGTATAATTATTAACAAGTATAAAGTTTAAAGTATTTCAAGTGGTTATTATTTTATTAACAAGTATTTCAAGTTATTATTTTCCATTGAAACTTCTTTTGTTCTTCAGTTACACATTCTGACACTGAGCAAAATTATGATGACAAATCCTTCTCTCTCTGTTAGTTCACCATTTTTGTATTTTTAAAAACTATATTACAAAATCTTATGAATTGACGTGATTAATGTTTTTTTTTTCATTATTGATAATTATATCATTCATTTGCGAACGCAGATAATGAACAAAATTGATTTATGCTTTCTTAATTGGGTTGGGATAAATAAAGCAAAATATTTAGTAGATTGACAAAGTATGTCGTCACGTAAATACCTGTTTTCTTTTCTGTCAGAGTAATGTTATTGCCTTATTGATTGTTTTATTGTATAAAGATTTTAAATTTGTATACAAGTAAATTAGGTCTACCACTTTGCTCCCGCAGTTTTTTTTTTTTTTTTTTTAATTTGAGGCTTTATTACAACAAAACGATTACACGCATTAAGTTTCAAAGTATTCTCCATCGTTAGCTGCCAATTTGTCCCATCTCTCATGGAGCAGGCGAGTCCCGCGGCGAAAAAATTCTTTATCTTTTGATAAGATCTATGAGTCGATCCAATTTTTCACTTCTTCATAATAGCTGAAGTGCTGGTCAACTTGGTCGTGTGCCATTGAGCGAAAAGGTGAAAGTCAGAAGGTGCAACATCTGGAGAGTACGACGGGTGAGGTAAAACTTCCCATTTCAACGTTTCGAGATATGTTTTCACCACTTTGGCAACGTGAGATCTAGCATTATCATGCTGTAAAATCACTTTATCGTGTCTCTCGTTGTACTGTGGGAGGTTTTCTTTTAAAGCATGGCTCAGGCGCATCAATTGCGTTCTATAACGTTCACCTGTGATGATTTCAGACGGTTTCAGAAGCTCATAATAAATTACGCCAAGCTGGTCCAAGCTTTATCCCGTCCGCCACTATGGCGGTCTTCGACAGTAAAATCACCACTCTTAAAACGTTGGAACCATTCCCGACACGTTGGAACCATTCACTAATAGCCGTTTTACCATAAGTATCTAAGATAATCCGGTGAGCTTCATCTGCAGATTTTTTCATATTGAAACAAAAAAGCAACACTTCCCTCAAATGACAAGAATCTGGTTTAAATTCGGACATATTTAATACAAATTTTATTATGATGCAAACACAAATTAAGTTATATCAAAGTAGGATTATATTTACAAATGTCAACACAAAGTGTTCGACATCTGTGATTAATATATTTCAACTACCGCCATTTTTGGAAAATGGCGGGAGCAAAATTGTAAACCTATGTATATATTATATGAAAGGTAAAATTATTAAGAGGCCCTAGAAATTTATAAACACAAAAAACACCCCAACCTATCCAAAACGAACAAAAAGAAACCATGGTCTACCCAAAGCTATTTTCTCTACTAGAATAATTTGATATTTATGACACTACAGGTGCAAAATAATTTTCCCCTTCCCTCTTCTTTTTTTACTAATATAAAAGGAAAAAAAATTATAATCCTGACTTTTTAACTTTTTCGTATAGTATTGTTACATTTTTTAAATTTTTGACTAAAAAATTAGTTTTTAAAATTTTATCATAAATGTTGCTGAATTGTTATTTTAATTTTTGTACATAATGGTTTTTAATAATTTCGAAAATACAAGGCCAGATGCATGATCATATAACTTATACAATAAATACATAATTGTTTTTAATAAATTTTTTCTATTAATACGACGAATCTCTTGTACATGATCGCAGTTGAATATGGAATAACATCCGAAACATGTCGCATAATTAGAATAAAAGAAAGTGGCTAAGCCAAAAAGTGAAGTTTGTAAATTTATTTATTCACATAACATAATTAATACTATGGAATACCACAAATTAAAGCTCTCTACCATGAATAGATTAAAGCGAGCGAGTGAAATTGAGCAACGAAGATTGTACTACAGATTAAGACTCAAGTTACGGGCATGTTCACAAAACATTTGGTTCAACCAACAATGTATTAAAAGAAATTGTTTCCCAAAATTTATACAGTTCAAATGTGTTTGAAATAGTGCAACAGCGACAAAAGCGATCAAAGCTGAAAAAATTACATGGCTAAAACAAAAAACTAAATCTTGGTTCATAAAAAGAAATAACACTACGGTATACATCGAAATTTTGCATATCGAATTGACTATGAAATTACTATAGAATTTGACGAATTTGACATTAAAGTGAGATACCAAGTAAATAAAAGAATACATAAAAAGTATTACAAAATAAAAAATTAGAGAAACTATATGTCGAGCCCGAAGTAACTAATATACAAATTACCAATGACAATAAGGGAATACCAAAATTTGGAAAACGTACCATCAACATGACAAACATTGTTTTCAACAATCAACAAATGCAATTATTAAATAAAAGATGCAAATACACACCGAAGATAAAGTTTAAAAATCAATTGGAAACATTAATTGCCGATTCAGACGACTTTAATAAATCACAAGGATAGTCTTAAAGTCGAGTTAGTCAAAAAATTTTAACAGAAATGACAATCAACAACGTCAACAATTTCCGTTTGTCAGATTCAAAAACATTAAGAGGTCTTGAAACGAAAATCCAAGGCAACAACATAGCTATCACTTTAGCTGACAAAGGTAATTCCATAATAATTCTAAAAAAACAGGATTATAAAATTTAAAGACTAACAAAGGATCCTACTAGTAAATTCCAACAAGACTGTAAAAAAAGCATAAAGGAATCGACAGCTCTATTCAGTGAATACGTAAAACGAAATCTAAAACAGATGAATCAAGATCACCAACACTGTAAAGTACACAGATTCAGTACCTATTAGACCAGTATTATATATTGGGTGTTCTACATACAAACTTTCGAAGTTTTTAAATTCAATATTAAGAGACAAAATACCTGCTAATAAGCACTGCATTAAAAATTCGATGGATCCGGTTAACAAACTCAAGAATTTTAAATTAGATAAAGGCTACAAATTGGCGTCTCTGGACGTCTGCAATATGTTTGGTAACATCTCGCCAAATGAATGTGTGGAAATAGTGGTAAAAGTATTGGAAAAACAAAACACAAACACGCTAAAGTACAAAAAAGCTCGGAAATCAATCCTCTCAAGTACCGCATACCGATAAAAGCGCATGAGCAGACACATTATTTTGATGTATTTGCATTTACTGATATCATTCAGATCTAATTGACACTTAACACTGAAATCACAAAATATTTGATGATTCGATCAATATTAACAAACAGAATACTGACATGTTATATAATTTATCAACGATGGAATTTTCAATTAAAGTCACCAATATGTTAAATGTTTTCGTTCTCAGAAAGTCAGAAAGTTAATTTATAAAATTTCAAATTATTATCATAAATAATATAATTTGATTAATATCTACGAAATCATTCTTTATGGTTTAAATTTCGATTTTTTGCCCTAATTTCTTATTCAATCACGCAATCAATTTGTACGCCGTCGCGGCAAATATCGATGGTTTGTAATTTACTATGAACTATATAAAATTGAAATGATACCATAGATTGTTCAATCATCAAATAAAATTTATATATTTCAGTGGACCCGTTACTAATCGCTATAGTGTGCATGACCTATTAAATACGAATTTACCAATTAAAATATCACGCACCAAAAAGTGACATCTACTCTTGGGCTATAAATTTATCACAGCTATAGAATAGGAAAAATGTAAATTTACAAGTTTAGATATGTATTTTGTATTTTTGTATTTTTAATACAAAATAACAAGTTTAAATATGTATAGATGATTTGTATTTTTTTTCTTCTTAAGACACAAATGCGCAGTTCATAATTATTCTGTTCTATGTTGTTAAGCTGTGGTACTGTTTTTATATTGCTGTTATATAACTGAGTGCTATTTTATAAGAATGGATGAAAAAAATTAATAAAGGTTCTCATCAAATAATTATATAAGGAAGGTAATAATAAAGATATTAGACACCTAATTAAGGTAGTTTGGTAGCCAAATGACTTCAAGTTAACCCAAAATTTTTTTGTATTTATTCGAAAGATTATAATTAAAGGCGATTATAGAAAAAAAACAGATTTTTAAAAAATACACGAGCTCTTATGAGTGTCCTTGTTCAATAATACCGGAAATGGAAGGTTTGTAGAAAATTGGCAAAGTTCACCCTGCCAAAAAAACTTTTAAATTCATAGAACTATATCCCAAATATACACTGAAAAAATTTCAGAATAATTTACCATATACTTTCGATGTAATTAATTATTCAATGTTAACATGTGGCTTCTATCCCTGGCGTTTAGAGGGGACACTCTCTTCTCCATATTAACTAGGGGAATAATGGTGGCTCCATTAAGCGCACCAATTTCAAATAGTAACAAGCGTTTTTAATGGTATATAACAACAAATTTATAATTACATTAATAAATATAAAAAATATTTTTATTATATTAAATTTATTTTCTAACGAAATAATTTATTTATTTATATTAAAATAAAAAAATAAAAAAATAAAGAATTAACAATATAAAAAATACAGTTGACAGTTCAGGGTTATGTTGTGGAAATCATTTAAAGTTGGTATTATATAGTGACAGTTGAGTGCTAGTCAATATTATTTTATTTTTTACATTATTTTAATTATTTAATTATAATCCGTGCTAAATTATATCAATTAAATTCTTATATGAATTTTTATCAATTATTATAGCATGCTTTGTATATTTATTAGTAAAAAAAATTAAAAGAGTCTATAATTTGACTTCGGATTACGGTTACCAAGCTACCATAAGTGATATTTTTTATCATAACTGTAAGCAAATGAAGTGCAGAGTGCAGAGTGTATGTATATATATATATATATATATATATATATATATATATATATATATATATATATATATATATATATATATATATATATATATATATATATATATATATATATATATATATATATATATATATATATATATATATATATATTTAGTATCATCAAAACTTGGTTTTATATTCTGAAATGTTTTATCCAAATGTTTTGACAAGTATTTTAGGAAATATTTGTGAGCAAAAATTGAAAGCAATACAATGTTTATAACATGTTAACAGCCAACAACACGCTAGAAGCACAGTTCATACATAATGGAGTGGGATTCTAACAGCTATTATAACGACTTAAATAATATTTAATGAGCATACTTTTTTGTATAATGTGATTGAATATATCCTAGTTATTTTAATGGATTAAAAATTAAATAAATAGTTACTATTACAATTTGTAATAATATTTAATAAATTAGCCAGTAGGTAATCCTAAGATATATCAGGATTGGTAACACTAAGCATATATCAGGAATAAACTTTAATAATAAGAATAAATGTTTATTTTCATAAAAAAATTTTAGATTTGCCATAAGCTAAAGGAAATTTTAATCGAAGTACAGTTAAAAACACGATAATTGATCAGTTATCGAGCGGGATGAAAAATGATTAAATTACTAAAATGGCTATAAAAAAATAGGGGTTGGTGATAAAAAAGTAAAAATTTAGGGTTGTATGTATTTTTTAATGCCACATTTCGTCCAAAAATTAAAAAAAAAAAATTAAGGGTAAACAACACTTATCACTTAGGGGTATGAAAAATAAATAGTAGCCGATTCTCAGACCTACTGAATACGCATATAAAATTTGGTAAAAATCGGTAAAGCCGTTTCGGAGGAGTACGGTAACTAACATTGTGACATAGAAATTTTATATATTAGATATATATATATATCTTATACTGCATGTTTTATTATATGTAATTTTGAACTGTCTTTTGAAATAAATAAAATATTATTGTAATTTTCACGTAATATTATTTTATAATATTATTATTATTTTGCAATAATCTTTTATTTATTTTAGACAGTTCAAAATTACATAGAATAAAAGATGCAGTATAAGATTTGATGATTAGTGTAGTTATGTTGAAGTCAGTGCTTGTGTTGTGGTAGTTAATTAAGTACCAAGCCGGTTCAGGTCTAAGTAGAAATATTGGATAGTGACCGCGTCACTCAACATTGGTGTTGTAAATAATTGTTTGTGAATGTGATATTTTTTATTGAATGGCAGCCATGTTTTATAGTGACATAAAATATTGTGGAGGGTAAATTACCGTTAAAGAGAATAGACAAGAAGTGCATATGTAGCTGTGAACAAATGTAGTATCAAGTGAATAATCTATTTGAGCTGAACGTTGTAGTAAACATTTTGATGTGATTTTTGACTATTTGTGAATGATTACAAGAGCAAATTATTTAAATGAAAGTTAGCTTTATACAATACAGGGTGATTCATTGTGTATTTTGACATTATCTGTGAGCATTGATTTATTATATAGTACAATTGCATTTTTATGTACTTTATGTCCTAATTTCTATGAAACATTATATATATATATATATATATATATATATATATATATATATATATATATATATATATATATATATATATATATATATATATATATATATTTTATTTGTTTCTGCGCAACCCTAGTAATATAACAATTATTTAAACAAACAATATTATTTTTTGGTATATCGTATTTTTTTTTAAAGAATAGTTTAAGGTATAAAAAAGTTTTGTTACAATAATTAGAAATTAGAAGTATTTATATTCAAAAGCATATATTTTCACCTCGATGCAAGAAAGCATTTTGATTCAGAAATGATTTTTCAAAAATGGCTTATAAATTTGGCAAATTTTTTGTTCCTTTAAATTTTCCATTAGTACCTATGTATAAGTATATAATATTTTAAGTAATTCAGGTTATAATTAAGATTTTCTAATTCATAGATTTGGGAAAATGACGATCTACCAAATCAAATATGCCAAGCTTGTTTTTTACAATTACAAAATATCAATAATTTCAAAGAATTATGTGAAAATTCAGAGAAAACATTCCGTCAAATTATTCAACAAAATAAAATTAATTTATCGGATATCCAAAATGGTTTTAATGACGTGAAAGATGAAGAATTCGTCGATTACACTAATGATAATCCTCTACTAGATTTCAAGGTAAAAGATTTACATGAAAATGTCACCAATGAAAATATTTCGGAAAATATGGAAATTAGAAATGGTCCCATAGTAAATGAATGTAAAAAATCAATAACACACATGTTGAATAATATTCAAATATCAAAAAAAACGGAAGAGGGCAATGACTTGTGTGACAGAATTAAAGATAATGAAAATGAGATAGAAACGTTTAATTGTGAAAATTGTCTTAAAGAATTTAAAAAGGCATGGGTATGTATGTTAAGATTATTAATCTTTTCGAGGTATTATTTATTTTTCGACTTACTTAAAATAGTAATATAGATACCTGAGATAATAAAATTGTTGATAATAACAACTATCAAAAGCTTCATTTAAATAAATTCCGATATGTTTATTTTATTAAATGATTGCTACAAACACTTTGAACACAATTTTATAATTTAAATATATGGATTTTATATTCCTTGTAAAAGAGAAATTTATTTTAGGCACTGGGTAAACATATGCGCCGTGAGCATAGAGCGAAAGGATTAAAATGTAGCAAATGTAACATAAAATTTTATCATCTATTGCATTTAAAAAAACATAAGGAATTATCGCATAATCCTTTGAATCTTACATGCAATACATGTGACAAAGTATTTTCAAATATTTATAAATTAAAAAATCATAAATGTAAACAACTTTTATCTAAATTATTACAATGTCAAAGATGTGACAAATCATTTAATAGTAAGCGGGAACTAAAATATCATAATAAGGAAGAACATTCACAAATAGAACAGTATATGGCATGTCATATTTGCGGTAAATCAGTATCCAAAAGAAATCTAAAAAAACATTTGATAATCCATGAAAAACGTGATAAAGTTACATGCAGCATATGCTCTAAAACATTTTTGCATCAACAAAATTTAAAAAATCATATTAAGCATGTTCATGAAAATCAAAAACCTGAACGTAAACATTTATGTAATGTTTGTGGATTTGCATCACGTAGATCGGCTGATTTACGTAAACATTTAAGAACTCATACAACCGAACGACCGTATGCGTGCGATCACTGTGATAAAACTTACCGAAGTTCACTAAATTTAAAAGAGCATATTTTATGCACACATTTAAATCAACGAAAGTTTCAGTGTAAATTTTGCCCTCAAGCTTTTAATCATAAGAAAACATTAGTACATCATGAACGACGGCATACAGGTGAAAAACCACATAAATGTGAAGTGTGTGGTAAAAGGTTTATACAAAAAATTGCATTACAAATTCACACAAAAATACATACAAATTCCAAAGAAAAACTTAGGTTGATAATTTCAGATGGTATATATAATATATAATGATGAGTCATATATGAAGCCTTTCATGTTGATGACATTATATGGTGAATATATTATATAAAAATTACACATAAATGGTCATACGCTTGAAAAGACGAAATTTGAAGTAGAGTAAATAAATTTAAGCATACAAAATTTATATGAAAATACAAATAAATTTAAACGAGGAATTTTATGCAAAGCTAAGTTTATGTGACAGCATTGGTTTAATTGGGTTCCTAAACGCGCTATCATGTATTACTGAACGTAGTGTGTCATTCTAAAATGCTACGATTTATCGACAGACATCTTAGCTGTGTTAAGTAAATTATCAACGAGGCCGTGTAGAGTGTATACACGGTATGTACTAAAACTTAATGTTCATAATCTTAAACGGTCGCTATTTTGCTCAGTGATTTTCACTTATACAAAATGTAAGAGCTAGTAAATAGCAAGTATGTTCACAACAACATCATTTGGAAACTCAAATTTTAATGGTGGTAAATTTTGAAGCATATAAAATCTAAAAATGTATAATATTATTGTAAATTTACAAGTTTAGACATGTTTTCTTTAAAACAAACAAGTACTAATAAATACATTACTTTGTGATAATGTGATGATTTGTATTTATTTTTTTCGTAAGCACAAATGCACAGTTCATAATTATTCTGTTCTATGTTGTTAAGCTGTGGTACTGTTTTTATATTGCTGTTATATATTAACTGAGTGCTATTTTATAAGAATGGAAACATAATATAGGTAATCATCAAATAATTATAAAGTAAGGTAATAATGAAGATATTAGACACCTAATTAGTGAAATTTTTTATCACAACTTTAAGCAAATGAAGTACAGTGTGGTACCATTTAATGACGATTTCTATAGTTTAGTTTGAAATATACAATCTATGGATGTGTGACAATATATATATATATATATATATATATATATATATATATATATATATATATATATATATATATATATATATATATATATATATATATATATATATATATATATATATATATATATATATATATATATATATAATTTCTGTTAATTTACTAACATCTACTTTACTGACAGCAACAAGCTTATTAGCAGATATTTTGTCTCTTAAAATAAAATTTAAAAACCTTGAAAGTTTGTATGCAGGACACCCAATATATGATACAACTAGTCTAATAGGTGCTGAATAAATCTAAGACTACATGGCTACATGACTACCAAAGCATTAGTTAGCAATTGTGCGCATGCCTAGAGGGACATGGTACAAGTAACAGAAAAGTCAAGTCGGTCAATCGATATAATTGATGAGATATACTTGAGTGTAATACAACGCACATGTTGATTAAAATACTATGTAATAAAAATTGATATTTGCATTAATAAATATAATTTAATAAATGTGTAGTTAATTTCATTAACGCAACGTAACCCACAATGTCAATAATAAAAATAGTTTGGAAAATATAAAAATTCAATTAGTCAAGAATAATTCTAACAAATCAGAAGTAAACAACATATCGACTAAATTCGAAGAAGAAAACATTTCGTCTAGAGATATTCAAAATGGTAAAATGAAAACAGTAAATTTTATTTGTGAAAAGTGTAATAAAGAATTCAAGAAAGTATGGGTGAGTATGATGATTGATGATCATAAATTATTGTTGAGGATTTTTTCGATAATTCATCAAATAAGTTCAATAAATCTAAAAAAATGAAATGAAAATATAAGTTTAAAAAAAATATAACCGAAGTATATTAAACAGGCTAAGAAGCAAAAATAAGATTGATTGACAATCCGGGAAAGGATTGTTACGGGAAGATTAGGAAAAGGTAGTAATTTTGAGGTAGCAAGGATAAAGTTGGGAATAGTTGGGTGTCCAGTTTCGCGGTGGAGAGCTTCGGACGGAAATTTTAAGGGTTTTTTTGGCATGACTCGAAGGCAACGATTTTGGAATTGCTGCATCTTCGTGATGAGCGAAGATGCAACGTCCAAATAAGGGTTGCGTACGTGAGTACTGGGCGGATACATGACTTGTAAAGTCGATGCTTTAAACGTTCGTCCAGTTTAATCTTGGGGATGAGTATCGGGTACTATCCTGCAAAGGATGCGTTTCCCAGGGCCAGACGCCTTTGGCGTTCTGTGTCCAGTTCAACTGCCTTTGGAGGATTACTCCCAGATAGACAACATTTTGAGTTTGCTGTATTTGCGTGTCAAACATCTTCAATCCAAGTGCGTATGCTGAAAATTTATTCCTTCGAGTGAAGAAAATAGATTGGGTCTTGGAAGGGTTAATTTTGATTTTCCATAACTTGAAATAGCTTTCAAAGATGGACAATCGGGATTGGAGGCAAATCGAAACTTGTTTCGGTTGCCATGAAGATAAATAGATGGCCGTATCGTCGGCGAAGAGAGCTGTTTCGGTAGCTCGATCCCTCGGGATATCGTTGTCATAATATAAAAATAGGCGGGGTCCAAGCAAGGAGCCTTGAAGTACACCAGCTTTGACACTGTATTGGTTCGACGTATTTTGTTGGATGTGGATTTGGGATTTTCGGTTGGACAAATAGGAAATTATGAATTTTAGGATGTATATTGGAATATTGAAATGGAAAGTTTGTGGATTAGTCCATCGTGCCAGACCGTGTTGAAAGCTTTTTCGATATCCAAAAGAACCATGCCTGTGGATTTGTACCAATTAAATCCAGGAAGCAATATGGTCAGTAAGTCGGTGAAGCTGGTTTACTGTGGAGTGGTTCGATCTGAAACCAAACTGTTGGGGGATGAGCTGTCTATGGATATCTTCTGAGAGATGGCAGCAAGCTTGTGGGTCAGTAGCTCGAAGGCGACTTAGGTAACTTTCCCGGCTTCAGAAGCGCTAAAACCTTAGCGGATTTCCAAAGGTCGGGAAAATAACCAAGTCTCAAGCATGCAGTATAGATATAACTGAGCTGAACAACCGTCTTCTGAGGAAGATAGCGGAGCACAACGTTAGTTATTCCATCATCACCCGGAGCTTTCCTGCATTTAAGTTTTCTTAAAATGCTGGATACCTCCTGCGGTGATACACTGTCGACATCAATGGGGTTTATGGCGGAAGAGCGAATATTTTCCAAAGATTCAGATACCAAATGGGCCGAGTGGTCACGAGTGGTCAGAGCCGAAATCCTCTCGTTCCACATGTCATCTCTGGGGCGCGTGACTTTATCTCGAATATCGGCTGACATTCGCCTCGTGGTATCATGAAGCTCAGGTAGCCTAACTCGTTGCCAAAATTTGCGTAGTTTGTTCCGAGTCTGTATGAGTCTGCGTGTGTCAGCATCTTAGTTTAATCGATATCCGAAGTTTCGAGTTTTCCTAGGAATAAACTTTCGGAAGCAACTACGATACTTTTTGTGAGGTTTCTCAAAATCCAGTCGGGTTTGCACAGTTGTAGCACCCCTCATTTCACCTAGAGTGAAAGTGATCGGGCGATGGTCACTGTGCAAGTCCAAGTGGACATCTGAATCCGACAGAAGGTCACAGTTCTTGAGTATCGTTAGGTCGATGGTTTTTAGGTGGGCGGGAAGCAACATAGGGGTAGTAGGATTGCTCGCCTGGGTACGCAACAATGAAGTTACGTTTCAGAGTATGCGCAAAAAGTGCGTTGCCGCTTGCATTATTAAAAGTACAATTCCAAGACATATGACGCGCATTGTAACAACCCATGATCACAGCGTGATCATGGGTTCGCACAATACGATCGATATCTCTTCCTTGTACGAATCTGCCTGAGGGGTTGTATAAAGGTGTGACTTTATAATTACCACAATTAGCCGAGATAAGAACGGAAACGGCTTCGAAACTGCCCACTTCGGGTGGCAAGATACAATGTTTGACATCGTGTCTAACAAATAAGGCAACCCCGCTACCAGTCCTGATGGCGCGGTCACGGCGATAGGTAAAGTATCCAGGGATACTTATTTTCTTATCCGGCTTTAACCATGTTTCGCTGATGGCTGCAACATGGATTCGATGCTGCTCAAGGAATGAGTGAAGCTCGGGTAATTTGCGTTGGAGATTTTGATAGTTCCATTGCAAAAAGCGAATCTGAGATATAGTGGAAGATGGATGAGAGGTAATTTTAGAATAAATGGTCGGTCATCTCGAAGAACTTGAAGAGTTTCAAGAGTCCATGATGTCGAGTGGCTTAGAACCAGCAGTTTCCAATGAAGGTGTAAGTGATGTGAAGTCCTCAATGAATGGGTTAAGTGGGGGAAATGGGGCTATTATACACGATGTTAGTTACCTCCCTTTCCAGTGTCTTCTTAATTGTCCACGGGTTTGAATTAGGCAATGACGCTGGGACATATTTCTGTGTCGCTGGTTTCTGAATGTCTGCTTGGCTGTGTGTTTTTGGTCCACTTCCGAGCTGTTGATTGGCTGCTGAACTTCTGCTTGGGACTTTTACAATGTTTCTACGACCTTTTTATATAATAAACCCGTACCTATTCTTAAAACTAATTTAACAATTACTAAGCTAGTTACCGGTAAGTAATTACAGAAACCTTCATTATAACATACTTAGCTTAGCAGTGATCAGATATCTATCATACTCATTTTTTTCTGAAAATGTACTGATCAAAATTTTTCACCTCATTAATTATTCCCAAGTCTCCTCTCTTTTTTGTTTCATTATTTGTGAATAGTTATTTTCACTAGCTAACAGTGTTCGTGCGAACGATATAGGTCGATCATATCCATTGATGCGACAATACCGGTGCTTACCTCCATGGACTTGTATCATTTTTACGGAAGTTTGGGTTCATAATGCTCAAACTCTTTCAGAAGTTATTTTTGCTTTTAATTTATTGAACGCTTCATTTTCTATATTGCCCCATTTGAAACATTTATCTATTTTTAATAGATAATATAGTCTATGACTCATTTTACTGACTCATTTTAGGTATAAATTTCCTGTAATAGCTGGCTATTCAAATGTCAATATGTCAATCGTCCATATTCCACGATGTCGTTAGCTATTTTTCCAAGGGTAGATTTGAAAATACCCGCAATATCATGGATTCTTTTGTATTACTTCTTTGATATTCGCAAGTTTTGCATTTTCTAACTTCATTTCCTATATCCTTTGTTGATCTCGGGACAATATAAAATTTGCTTTGCCCACTTTTGAGTTTTAGTAATTCCGAAATATATTTCATGCACAAGTTTTAGCATATGGACCTGCAAAGTTTTGGAAACAACTATTTTGTTATTATAAAATACTAGATTATCAGAAACATGTGTACCATTACTACTTTCAAAAAACGGTTTTATACCCGAAGCCTCTTTTCATACATCTAATGGCCACCCATTAATACAATATGACATAATTTTGTCAAGTTTCATTATCCTGCACAGATTCCTCGTGCTATTGATTTTTCTTATACTCATTCATATTTATGGAATGAACTATTTCGGTGATGAATTTGCCATCTTTAACCGTCTCTTGTAGGTACTTCCCCTTCACCAAAGGTCCGCAATGATCATGTCATTACCTGGTTCATAGCAAACATTAATGCTGCATTTTAGAAGTTTGATTTCAATTCTTGGTAGCTTCATTAACGCTTCTACTGGCTTACAATCTGAATACACGGTGATTTCCTCACCATATATATAGTTTTGAAATTTTGTGCATGACACCACAAAATAATTTGGCTAAACCGGCTCTCGGCGTGTGTGAAGTCTTTGAAGCATATGCTACTGCCCTGACATTTTTCAGTAAAAAGTAACCAGGCCCACTCTGGATGCTGTCAGTTTGAATAGTTATTGGTTTGGTCTTACTAAAATAAGCCAAGATAGGTAGTGAATTGATGACCGATTTGATTTGTTTCAAAGCGTCGTCATGCTGTTTTGGTCCACAGTCAAACTATATTATTTTTAGTAGTTGTCTGAGGGGAGCTGACAAGGTTAACAGATTAGTAATGGAGCTGCGCAAGTAATTTATCATACCTAGAATTATTTGTAATAATCTCTATATTGAATAATATGACTGTAAAACTGAATATAAAGTTGTCTAGCACGTTGAATGACATTATTCAAAATCCTATCATGTTATTCAAAACACTATGTGATGCTTCAGAATCTTCATAGCTAAGTAAGTCAGAAAAATACACCATACAGAACTCTACATCTCCGGAATTATTATTATACAGTATTTAGTTTTTGGGAAAATTCTGGGTCACAATGCAGCTCAAATGGGAGTCTATTAAATTTGGAAGACCAGAAAACCGTACCAAAAGCACACAGCCTGCTAGACTCTTCACTTAGCTTAAATTGATAAAATCCACTTTGAAAGTCTAATAAAAATTCACGCTATGAAGCTTCATGAGGTGCTTAGGGTTCAAACATAATCTTAAGTTTTTATCAAGTGTTTACACTACAATCAGGTTGCCTAGCCAATCAGTAGTTTCATTTTATTTTGAAATAATACCTCTTTTTCAGAACTATCTAATTGAACCTTTAATCTGCCTTTCATTCTTCAAAATGCACCCGATGCAGTTTTCTACTTCATTTACTATAACACTTGACACTGTGATTTCTTCATCAGAATAATTACTCTCATCTTTTTCTTGTATTTCTTTACCAATTTCTGTATCACTTTTGCTGAAATGTCCATATCTTGAACAGCGGTTACACTTCCTGATATATGCTGCAAAATTTCGTGATTTGTGAGTAAGGCAAAAATTTTGACATTCTTGTTTATCTTTACAATCTCTAGCCATTTGTTAATTGTCTTTATATTTACTAGATTTTGCCTTGTTTGGTTCCGACTTATATTTGTTGAATGCATCATTCTTACTTTTACTGTTTGTAATTTGTACATTCTTTATTTGCACACTAGCAATTTCGTTTGCTCAACACACTTCAGTAACTTTTTTAAAATATGATTTAAAGATTCCCCTTCTTCTTTTTTCACATTTTGTAACAAATTCACGTATTCTGGCCCTCTGGTTTAAATAAATTTACTATTGAAAAATGTATCATGGTTTAAACATTTTAATACATATGAATAATATCTAGTGAACTATTATAAGAGTAAACACAAATATCAATAAGACACATCAGAGTGATTTCACCGATGTCCTAGATATCACAGCATTTCATTCGCACACGGAAACGTGTTACGTTGCTCCGACGAAAAATCATTTAGATTACCAACCGTATAGTATAATAATAAGTAGATTTGGAAAAGGAAAATGTGAAAGTCTAGGAAAACGGACATTGTTGATGACGATTGACAAAATTAAGATAAAAGTATTTCGCACAAAATATGGATCTTATAATTGGAAGATCCGCATTAGATCAACCAGATATACGAATCGTTAAACAACAATGTTTATTCAACATCGAAAAGATATATGAGAAATTAAATAAAAATAATGAAAAACGTAAAATTAATTTAATTCACATTAACGAAATAAATAGATGGAACTATGTCGAATAAAGATAAAAACGCCTTAACCGAACGCCTCAAACAATACGAGCATTGTTTTGAGAAAAATTTTGCAGCAACCTAAATAATTAGAAAAGTAAACTCTGAATATTGTTTGTTAGCTATATTAGTTGCGAAAAAGACAGGCGCCGACAGGTTATATATCGATTACACACCTAAACGCGTTAACAAAAAAAGGAACGACTATTATGATACAAATCGACGAAGTTATCGATAAATTTGCAGAAAACATTATTTTTATAAGTCTTGACCTTGCAAGTGTATATTACAAAATTGGTATAAAAGAAGGAGTCAAACGAAAAACTGCTTTTTCCGTAAATGGCTCTATATGAATTTGATAGAATACCTTTCGGATAAGTTAATATGTCTAACTGTTTTAATAAACTAGTGTTGAAAATCTCGAAGCAAACGAAAAATTATACTTTTCACTTTTACATGAATGATTATCATCGCAACGAAAATAGTTAAAGAAAATTTAATGAAGATGTATTATGTATAATATTAAGTATTATATATAATAATACTATTAAGGTTAATTGAAAACACTATAGATATAATTAGATGTATTTAAAGTAAATAATTCTACTGTTCTATGTTTACGAGTTTTAAACAGAGTGCCAATTTTAATTTTTTTATTTAAATTCATCGCAATGAGTATTTGCTTAATGAATTCATTTAGTACTCTTTCTGAAATGTGAATTATACCTTCTGAAATTGATATATTTTCATCAGCTGAATGTTGAATTGATACTTCTTCTTTGATCCGATTCTGTATTGTTTAACTGTACACAAGATAAAGCGTCTGCGTTTGAATTTTGTTTGCCAGATTTGTAATCGATATTAAAATTATAATCTGAATGTTTTATTCGCCATCTAATTAATTTTTAATTGAACTCTTTTAGGGAAAATACAGCTATTTTAAGGGCTTGTGATCTATAAGGATATTAAATTTCTGTCCATAGATGTATGGTTGGAATTGCTTACAAACCCAAACCATAGCTAGTAATTCGTTATAATTTGATCGTTAATATTTTTTCTTCCCTTCCTTCTTCCTTCCGGAGGCATTCTGTCATAGGTTTCGTAATTTTCCGTAATTTTCGTAGTTTTTTAAGTCCTTGATAAATTTTCTATAGTATTCTATAAGCCCGAGAATAGATTTAATTTTGTAGTAGTTTTTGGGATGGGAAATTTATTAATAATGTCTGTTTTCTTGGAGTTGGGTTTAATTCCGTCAGTGGTTAAACTGCATGCCGTAAAAATTCTATTTCTTTATGTAAAAATTCACATTTGTCAAGTTGTGTTTTGAAATTAAATTTTTACGTTAAATAATTAGAGGTAAATTTGTTGGCCCTAATGGTTTAAACATATTATTTGGTCTGTTATGAAACTAATGTCCAAACCTATAACGTCGGTTTTGGTTGTAGAGATTATTGGTTAAACAACGGTCTGTTATTTTGAACGGATCTATAATGATTAGGTTGAGTAAGTGGATTCGGTTGATTATTGTAATTACTAATGTTCAATTGTTGTTGAACTTGGGGTCTTTACATAGGAATAATACATAGGTCTGGGTGATTTTCGGTAATTTGGTGTAAAGTTAAACCTGGGTGGTTTGCTCTGTGGTTGTAGGGGTTTTTACTGTTGTATATTTGGTTTTTAACCAAGTAGGTTTCTATCTCTACTAGATTGTTGCTTGCTTATTTCATTTAAGCTAATATCATACGCTTCTTTGATATCATTGGGTTTATTTGCTCTAACAATATTACCTAATTCTGAAACTAATCCTGCAATAAAATATTTTAAAACGATAGCTAAATGTACTTCGTTTTGCCTGGATCTAAATTCGACTGTTTTTGTTGTCTATATACTGAATTTAATAAAGCTGTTCGCTGGTTGAACGATCCCATATAATCCCATTAAAAAAATTGTATGAGAATATATCCGAAAATTGCATCAGAAATGTGATTAATATTATAAGTACATATATGAGGGAATTTCTCATATATTCTTCCAAAAAATGTCATATTTCTGATGCAATTTTAGGATAAATTCTCATTCATTCTATTCTAATCATATTTGTGATTATATATAGAAATCTATGAGACCATTTTTTATACGGTCGGGGAAAATAATAAAAAGTCTGATACCACTTTCATATACGATCCTAAAATAATTGATTAGATATTTGTGCAATGTTGCTTATAAGAACCTATTGGCATCTACTGGATCTACAGGATTCTAATAGAATTAATCAGATGGTTGTGTTTGGTTGTGTATGAGAATGTATCCCATAGTTTCTTATATAGTAGAGTGAACAAATAGAAATTATGTTCCTATTCGATCTCGTAGTCATGCATGAAAAATGATCCTATACGTTCTTGTTGAAATAGGTAACAGTATGATTGATATTATATTCCCATACGACTTCACATAAACTCATTGGATATATCCTTTAGATTCTCATAATGATTGTTGTTGCAATGAAAAGATTTTTCACCTATGAGTTCCTATAAAAACTAATATGATTTATCCCATAGTTTCTTCTTTTATGGAGGAGAGAACAAATAGAAATTATTATTTTCCTATTTCCTTAAAGAAATAGGTGACAGAATAATTAATATTATTTTCCCATAATTAATATTATTTCTCATATAAACTCATTCGACATTTCCCTTTCATTCTTACAACACCGGTTGATAAAATTAAAAATATTATTTCCCTGTAGATTCTTGTAGGAATTTATTCTATGATTTCATTAATTCTTATTAATTCCTATAATGTATAAACCAATTGTGCTAACACTTATAAGTTTTGATTTATTCTAGTTAATTGTTTATGAGACCATCTTATAGGGCCGATACATTCTTATAAAATGTCTACGGGTTTTTATGTGATTTTATACAAATTTATCGGTTTGTTTTATCAGGGTTTGCAAATTCGAAATTCGCATAATATCTATAATTCAAGAGGTTTTTTACCTTATAAAATTGTATTTAGTTTATTTAAACTTATCTTTAATGTTCATATATCTGAAAATTGAATAAATATAAGTTTATAGTTGACCAATCATTTGGATCACCTACGGATATAAGCATTTCGTTTGCTTTTTGGGTAATTTTTGTTCGAATTAAATCTGTTAGAGTCTCGGCCCATTCATTGATTTATTTTTTCTTTTTTATAAATTTTCAAAAATTTATAATTTTGTTTTTATTTTAAACGAAGATTGATTCTAAAAATCAATTAATTAATGCCAAATAATATTGTAACTAGTGAATAGGTGTCATCACTATAATATAAACGAGCGAAGATCGATCACACAGAGACCAGCTTTTTATTGTCGAAGGAATTTTTAAAATTGGTTGAGTATTTTACGCCCGAAGGCGTAACAAACAGACAAATTAATGTTCGCATTTGTATAAGTATACGGATGTCTATGGCTTAGGCATAAAACAAGGATTTGCCTATGCATAAAGGCAATAGGATACAAATTCACGACCCCCAAATTTTAAGAATATACGTGAAATGCTTCAAAAATGGAATCATTTGTAGTGCCTGATTTTGAGAAAGTTTGTCGCATTTGTATGAAATTCGACAAAACATTTCTATCAATTACTTCATTTCAAATAATTGATATGATAATAGCATTTGCTTCTGTACAGGTAAGTTAGATAATTCCTTAGAATAAAACTTTAAGGTAAATTGGAATAAAATATATGGCATCTATAATAAAGACAATCCCTCATTCAGATTTTATTGTATTTCTTTCAATTTTTACTTACAAAGAATTATTCAAATGTTATGAAATTTTTTAAATCAAATAAAAAATATTTCTGAAACAAAAATTCAATATTTTTTGTTTTAAGAATGTTTTTCGGGGGAGAATACGATATCCGTGGTGACACGATTTTTTTTATGAACTATAGTAAAAGAAATTAAAATAAAACGAAAATAAATAAAAATTTTCGAGTTTTCACCTATTTTTGAGTTATGGACACTTTTTTTTGAAATGCTAGTCGACAGTACCACTTTTTTAATTATTATTATGCGTTAAATAAATGAGTAGAAATTAAACAAAATTAAAGCACTAATAACCGAAATTTCAATTTTTTTTTAAAGAAATTAACACTTTTATATTTAACACACACAGCTATTAATAAATTTTTTGGCAAAACGATGTTTTCATGTCAAGACTTTGTATGTTAAATTTCATGATAATTTGAATAATTATCATTTCGAGTCAATGGATTTAAAACAAAATATTAAATAATAACAGTTAATCCTAGTTTTTCCGTTTATAATAATTCGATCTCTTAGTAGATATTTGCATATTAATTAGTGATACCTACTTATCTTGAACAAGTTTAGCTTGGAGGATTCCAAAAATTTAATATTTATTTTTTCTTCAAGATTTTTATAATCCCATCTGATTTTAATTTCACTTTTCCAATGAACAGATTTGGGAAAATGATGAGCTACCAAATCAAATATGCCACGCTTGTTTTCTTCAATTACAAAATACAATTAATTTTAAACAATTATGTGAAAACTCAGACAGCACATTTCGTCAAATTATTCGACAAAAACAAATTAATTTATCACATAGCCAAAATAATTTCAATAAAGTAAAAGATGAAGATTTCGAAGATTTCGCTGATGATGATTCTTTTATAGATGTCAAAGATGAAGATATTAAAGAAAATGTCACAGTAGGAAATAATTTAGAAAATGTTAAAATTAAAATTGATCACAATAAAGTTGCTTGTAATTTAGAAACAAACAATTTGATACAAATTGAAAACAAAGATAAACCAAAATTGAATACGGTACAGATATCCGAAAAAGAAAGTGATACTTCCGAAAATATTAACGATGATGAAAATGACGAAGAAACGTTCACCTGCGAAAAATGTGAAAAGGAATTTAAAAAAATATGGGTAAGCATGTGATCAGTTCGTTATATATTCATTTGACTATACTAAATATAAGAAAGCTATGAAAATTGATAAGGAAATTTCTTTCTTATTATGATTCCTAAAATATACCATTTCTATAATTTGGTTTTGTTAATTGTATATAGTCAGTGAAGGCCTAATTATTATTCGATCAATTGAAGCCACTGGGATACTTCAGTTATTTCAACTCAGTTGATATCGGGCAACCCAACTATTGTAAAATATTACGTCATAATAATAATAATGATAGACTGCATTTAATGTACACAGAACTTCCTTCCGAAGTTTGAATATATTTACTTTAATTGCTGTATGTCAGGAACGACTTGACCGATTGAGTAAAATTAAATGAAAAACATGCATTTTCTACTTATTAATTACATAATATAATTTAATTGTGGGTGGCAATAAGCGGACTTCACTTTTTTCCGCCATATTCTTTTCCGTTTTTTTGCTTTTCCTTAAATATTCAATTTCTAGAATAATAGTGGTTAATGTAAAAATACACCTCGCTTTTAAATCAAAATTTCATCTAAATAAAATTAACGATTCACGAGGTATCGGGCGTATAAGAGAAAATAAGATTATCAAATATTACTTGTATGCTATTTAAATAGCTATATGTGTCTGTTATGTAAATAGCTTTCTGTAACAGTAAACTAACTCCATTTTTTGCGTTTTTCTATACCCATCGTATCTTTTTCCTAAATAAAGATTTTCTAAAGAAATCAAATGTACCAACATTTAAATAACTAATGTAAAACTATACCGCGCATAAATATAGAAAATTTCATCAAAGTCGAACGATGATTCATAGGATATTGGTATTTAAGTAAAAAAAAGTAAAAGTTACCTGCGAATGCTGTGTATCTTCGGAACGGTAATTGTGTCGAAAGTATTGTGCTTTTCATGTAAAAAATATTGTCTTAAATTAAAATTTTTTTATTTAAATAATATTTTCCCTTCTGCTAATGGTACCTAGTAAACACAAAATATGACATATTCAACGCAATTAAAAACAAGATTTTTCTCAAATGAAACTTAAAAGATATATATTATATGCCTTCTGTGAAGTTAATTATTTCTGTAAATAACTCGGTGATCCCCTCAATTGTTCAGAATTTTGAAACATATTTAAAATACATATACAAAAAAGCCAGCCTTTTGATAAATGAAAGTTACCTGTGCTCGTATATTTTAAAATAAAAAGTTCAAGTAATGATAATCGAATGAATACGTACTGAACCTAAAAGCAAATAACTATTCGAAAATATATTTTTTGTAATAAATAAATAAAATTTTAGGTATTAGGTCAACACATGCATCGTAAACATAGAACCAAAGCACTAAAATGTAATAAATGTGAACTAAAATTTTATCATTCATTACATTTAAAAGAGCACCAGAAATTGACGCATAACCCAACCAATCTGACTTGCCATATTTGTAAAAAAGTATTTACAAAAATTTATGAATTAAAACGTCACAAATTCAGACATTCGTCATTACACTGTCAACGTTGTGATAAATCATTTAAAGATAAGTGTTCATTAAAGCATCATAATAAGGAAGTACATTCAAAAATAGAAAAGTATGTAACTTGTCATATATGCGGTAAGTGCATTACAAAAAAGAATCTACACCATCATTTAGCAACCCACGAAGAACGTGAAAAAATTACATGCGACAAATGTTCGAAAACATTCATTAATCAGTTAACTTTTAAAAATCATATTAAAGAAGTGCATGGGAAAAAAATTCGTAAGCATTTATGCAATATCTGTGGACATGCTTCACGGTCGCCGGCAGATTTACGTAAACATTTACTAACACATTCAGATGAAAGACCGCATAAGTGTGATCGTTGTGATAAAATGTTTCGATGTGCAGATAATTTAAAAAGACATATCTCAAGTGTGCATTTAAATCAAAGAAGGTTTCAGTGTACATTTTGTCCACAAGCTTTTTGTGCAAAAAGTACTTTAGTGCATCATGTACGACTTCATACGGGTGAAAAGCCACATAAATGTGAAGTTTGTGGAAAAGCATTTGCACAAAAAGTTGCTTTGACTGTTCATACGAAAATCCATACAAACTCAAGGGAGAATATAATACAAAGCTTAGTTTAAATATAAATTATTAATATGCAAATAATTATTGTGATAAAATAATAATTAAAACCATATCTTTGTAAATTGGGAAAATCTTTGTAAGAAACTTTCTAGTCCATATTTTTAATTATAAATTGAAAACATGTTATTAAAAGCACATTAACTTCGAGAATAATAAAGAAAATATGCTAAAATTATTTCCTTCACTATTATTATTTGAATAGTTTCTGAAAAAATGAAGAAAATGTTACGAAAAAAATACATTATAACAATATATTTAATTTAATATTCTATTTTAGGATAGTTAAATGCGCAAGAACATTGACCATACTAACAAAATTTTGATAAAGATTGTCATAGAATTACCTAACTTGTCCATTTACGTTTGTCCGCCCGTCTAACCGTCATCAAGCTTACTCAAAAACAAAAACAGATAGAAAATTGAAATTTTAATTGTATAACCTAGACTTGGAGAGTGAGTTTAATTTTGCGAATGATCAAAATCGGTTATTTAGATCCAACAACATCATGGGCCAACTTTTGAATCATAAAAGATGAAAAATTATAATATAAAAATGTTTGTTTTTTCAAAATAAACATCTCTCATTTGAAACATTTTACCGTAAAATGTTAAGGTTCCCCACAATTTTAGGGCAAATTTTGCTATTGAAAATATATAATTATAATACAAATTATAGTTATGTATGTATTTATAACTGTATGGGCTGGATATTAGGAGAAATTTAGGAAGAAAAAGGTTAAAAATAGTTCATACACTGATTCAACTGTATGTTCAGTATTTAAGCAATTGACTTATATTAGAAAATTTTTATTGTATAGAATAGAATACAGAATACAAATAATTCTGTGTACAACGAAATTGCTTTAGTAAGAAAATATACTTAGAAGCTAGAAAAAATACAAATACTCAATCAAGTTCTAGGGAGTGATTTCAGAGAAGAAATACTTATCTACTCTTAACAAGAGGGCGGTTAAAGTTGCAATACAGTTTCCATACAGCGATATTTAATCAACGCACATGTTGTGGACAAGTCATAGACCATAGAATTTAATTACGAGACGGACTATTATTATATACGGATCTATAATGGATTATTTGATTTATAAACAAATTTAAAAAATGGAACAGATTAAATAGATATATTATCAGATTTTAAAAAAAAAGGGCAAAGCAAATAATATCCCTAAATTATAATTATGAATTCTAAAATTCGAGTTGTAATGGTCTATGTCACGAAACACGTGTAATTAAGTATCGCATAAATAAGATTTTTACAAAATGTTTCAAATATTATCGAAATAAATTTAAAATGTATATAAAAAGTTTAATTCATCTATTATTAAACAAAATATGATTTATCACTCACGAAATCTAAAATTCGGTGTTCAAATTATTTCCGAACTTGATATATTCATTGTTGTCGATGTTGCAGTTGCGTTAAATATTTGCTATATCGTGCCAACGTTTCAAAAATCCCTGTACTAAGTGATTATCACATACCTGAAAATGACTACTTTATACATAGCGTGCAACTGATTTTTAGCTCCAATAAAACGTGGCCTCGCCTGAATAAACGACAGAACAAGCACCGCGACGTGCAAAAATCCGTTTAAAATTGAACGGCTTTTGTGACCAAGTATACACACTTTTAATACCACATATGACTTACGACTTTTAATACCACGACCTCTACCCATAGTAATTAAAAACGATCCCTAGTAATCTACTCCTGTATGAAGAAACGGTTTGGCTTAAGTTACCCGTATCTCTGGTAAATTCGCCATCTTTGAAAATTCACCCTTTGCGATGGACTCGAAAGCAATGATTACATTTTTGCAATGGAAAACTTATAGCGTTACGACCATCTAGTCCAATATAGATGACGTAATATTGCCGAAACCAAGTAAGGTCTGGAATGCAAGTTTTTACGGTGTCAATGGTCAATTAACAAATCTACGAAATTATCTTTTTTAGGCAGCAAAAAGGGATGCTGACTACCATGATTCTAACAAAGTACGTAAGGATGTGTATAAAGATGAACAAAATTTTTATTTTTTAATGATGAAAATTCAAGGCTGAAATGCTAAATTTGCACAACTATTATCAGAGTTATTTCTGCTTTTTCCAAATCATTAGCTGTGATTAAATCAGACGAATTTAATATTATTAAAAATCTCAGAACATATACTGTAAATCTAAGTAATTTTTTTGAATGATGAACATCTACGAATCAAATCATATAAATGATGTAACTGATTGATTTTTGCTTAGGTACATCAACTGTGCCAAGTTGCACTTTATGAATAGGTCACCGATCCCTTTCATATTTTTACCAAGTGAAACTATTTAAATTAATGCTGTTTGTGAAGATGCCATTAAATTGAACAATTCTAGATCATTCTGTTGCCCCTGAGCTATTTCTTCGAATGGAACAATGTTAGGCGTGACAATTTCTTGAATTCTTGACAGAGCATCAGCTACAATATTATTTTCCCCAGAAATATACTGAATATCGGTTGAAAATTGGGAAATAAAATCTAAGTGTCTCACTTGTCGTGGTGAGGCGTTTTGGTTTATCTTTTAAAATGGGTATGTAAGTGGTTTATGATCGGTTAATATAACAAAATCCTGACCTTCGAGCATATATATGAAATGATTAAATAAGAGATATATGGCTAAAAATTCTCGGTCATAGGTGCTTTTTTTGAAAAAGATAATGGCTCACGTATATCGCTTTTTAGTTGTTCTACAGCTCATATGGCGGAATCTCATGCATCAACCACTTTAATTAAAGACACTGAGGGATTTGGATGTGCCAATAAACCTGCGTTGGATAGTTCAGTTTTCAATTTATTGTAAGACTCAACGGTTTGTTCACACCAAACAATTTTAGTCTTATCACGGTTTTTTTTATTTTGTGTTAAATTAATAAGAGGCGATTGAATGGAGGCAACTTTTGGCATGCTACGCCGATGATAATTAAGGATACCAAGAAACATTTGTAGATCTGCTACAGTATCGGGTAAGAGATAATTTTTAATTGTTTCAACGCGTTCTGGAAGGTGTGTGATACCTTTGAGGTTAACTAAAGAATCTAGGAAAGGTACCCGAATAGGCTTTTATTTAGATTAATAGTAATGTTCTGTCTCGCTATATGAAGCAATTGTCATCTAAATAAGCATCACAAAATTCTATGTTGCGTAACACAGAATGAATAAATCTGAATTGTTTGTACCACATTTTGTCGCAAATAGGGGAGGAAGGTATGACTGCCGTTATGGGTGTATCGTCTTGATGGACCGAGATTTGATTAAACGCACGGACGAGGTCAATTTTAAAAAATACAGTTTTATCATATGAGAAGTTAATGAAATATTGTATGTGTGATACAAGATGTCTGCCCGGGACTGTAATAGCATGTAGCGCTCGATAGTCACCATACGGTCTATAACTACCATCACTAGTTTCTTACTAGGTGTAAGGGATTTGCCGTGTCACTCTTAGACGGACGACAAATTGCTTAATTGAATAATTCGAAATGATTATTAAATGGGAATTAACGTTTTGCAGATACTAATGTTTGATATCATAAGCGACGTACCCTGGCGAACACCGGTTGGCCATTTGTAACAATAAAGTGAGTTTATTTCTCGAATATGGCCATCCGATTGAATCGATGTACTACCGTCAATCAATTTTCCATTTTTTATATCAATGAGTATATTGAATTTTCTGAGAATATCTGCTCCAAGAATGTTTTGATTGACGTCTGCGATAGAAAAAATCCACTTAAAATCACAACGTAAACCGAAGTTGAGTAGCAGAAGTTTTTCACCACACATATTTATTGATGTAGAGTTTAAAGCAAATAATTTATGTTCCGAGAATTTTCGATTAGGAAAATTTTTATCGGGTAGGAAAGAAAAATATGCTCTTGTATCAATAAGAAATCAAGCAGCGTGAAGTAGATGTGTGCTTCGTCGCACATAATAATGGATTACTGAATTTTCCAAATTAACACTGTTATGCGTTTTATTTTATTATTTGCCAAAATTACAAAGTATATCGCATGCAAACCATATTTATTATGGTGTAAGTATGACGGATGCTTGGTAACATTTTTAGAATTTGAACTAGACCCGCTACGGGATCTAGATTTAATATTCGAATTCATTTTTAGTTCATTTGTTTGTGCTGTCAAAATATCTATTTGTTTCGACGAAACTGAAATTGGGTTATGCACTACCGGTTGTTGAACTGCCAAAGCACTATTAGGTTCTGGGTATGATGGTAACGCAATTATATCAGCCGATTCTCGACGATTTTATCAGCCGTCAGAGCTAATTTTTCCACTCTTTCTGAACTAGATGCTAACATTGAGCGAACAATTTGCGGCATACGCTGTAAAAATAATGAGCGTAAAAATTGAATATTAAGTTGGTTTCTGGCTAATTATCTCATTTCGCGCAGTAATGTGATGGACGTTTAGCCCCGACTTCTAATTTAGTTAGTAGCTTTATAACTTTACCAACCTCCAAATCGGAAAATTGTTCAATCAATTTTTGTTTAAATTTAGTGCAATTTTAGTTGAATGGGGATTTGTAACAAAATCACTAATTTCGTCGAGTCTCACTTTCTATAGTGTTTTGTTGTTCCGTTAGTAATGTTAGATGTTATGAACTGTGATTCGATTTGAGTTAACCACAAACCAACGTTTTTTCTCCAAAACGGTGAAATTTTTATGGAAACTCTCGACACTTAAAGTCTTCCGCATTTTTGTTGCCATCTCCTTCGTTTTCACTCATTTTAAATAACATTTCTTATGTAAAAATACTAAAGTTATTCACTTAATTAATGTTATTTTAATAATTTTTTTTTATTCTGCAGTTAAATTTACACAATTAATGTTTGTTTCCTTAAAAATCACAATATTTGAAAACGAAAAAACACGTTGTTTATTATTAAACAATGTGAACATGTAAAAAAATGGCAAATGGCGGCAGATATACACGTAGTTTTTTTTTTTTTGTTTTTTTATCTTTATTATTACAAAAACTGCATAATTTAACCACTATTGTTGATTGGGGTGTAATTGTAATTGAAATAAACCAAATATTGAATTATTAATTATTAAGAAATCAATTTCTATCAAGCTTTATACTTCGTGATGGTGGTTATCCTTTAAGCAATTACCTTCTTACGCTACTCCGAAATCCAATAACACCAGCTGAAGAAAATATTACACTCTAAGACATGCACGTACAAGAAATACAATCGACCGTTTTTTTTTTTTTTTATAGTATAGAAACGCCGATGATCCTCAGTAAGTATGCTGGAACCAGCAGCTGTCGAATGCTTTTCTAGCATGCAAGTTGGTTTATCATAGAAGTGTTGTGTATAGTGGTATGCACATGTTGAAGAGGGATTGTGTTGTGGGTTTTAATTGATAAGCGGGTTAGATTGCTAGTGACTCACAAATTGAATATGAGTGAGATGGCTTGTTGAGCCATGTTGTGTTGTCATTGAAATATTGTAAAGCCACGTGGAGCATAAAGCCGTTGAAGGAAACAGACATGAAGTGAATTAGTAGTTGTACGAATACATTATCAAGTGAATAATCTATGAGTCGTACGTTTTAGTAATAATTTTAATATGAATAGACTATTTTTGAACGATTACAACAGCAAATTTTCTTGTGTAGTGAAAGGACGATATATATATTTGAATGACAGTTATATATATACAATATACAGATGTATTTATTGTGTATTTTGACATTATTTGTAAAAATTGATTTATTATAGAGTACAATAGAATTCTTATGGACATTGACAACCGAATTAAATCCTAATTTCTATTAAGCATTGTATATATAAGTTTTATTGCCTTTGCGCAACTCTTGTTATATTACAAGCTATTTCGGCAATGTCGACTGTGTCGATTAAGTACTCTGACATTATTAAACAGTTTGATGGTGAGAAAGATTTTTCTGATTGGTTAAAAAAGTTGATAAACGGGTTGCCTGAGGCAGTGAGGAAATAGCTGAAAGCATCGTGTAGCATGGTGCAAATGAACCTTTCAAAATAAATTGAGAGCGCTAGAGTATTATTAGGATGTCTGGTGTGGTTGCTGGGGCAGCGACGATGCCGACTTGGTGGGTTCGCCTAGTAAGGACAATACAATACAACATGGGTCTTCTAATAAGGGCAATATAAGAAAATGTTTTTGTATGTGGGAAAGATGACCACTTAGCGCGATCATATACACAGAAGGTATATAAAGAAGATATATAGTAAGCAACGGCATATGGCGTGGCGTCAGCATGCTCGGAGAATAATTAAAACACTCGGCAAAAAACTAGAAAAGGACACTGCTTATGCGGACAGCCTAGCGTTATCGTTGTTGGCATCAGGTTGCTGGTGGTTTCCAGTCGTGGGTTGGCTCCGTCCGGCTTGTAGTTTTGTAAAACGAGGCCTCTATGAGCTACGTTAGGATGCCAGGTGAAAATCAATTATAGAAGAAATATTGTTGTGGGGTAATGATCCAGTCGGTGGTGGGACTTACATTCTGGAGATGATGGTATAATTTGGTGCGACTAGAGGAGACTAGTAATAGGCGTGAGCTCAATAATAGAAGATTCGTAGTTATTGAGGAAGCAGAGTTGGAAGCGTTTTTTAATGGGTTGAATTTGGCGTTGAAATGGAATCTAAAACGACTGCAATTGAATACAGATTCTGCTACGGTATATAGTTAGGTGTCGTCTCTGATTTATATATAAATCAGAGACGACACCTAACTATATACCGTAGCAGAATCTGTATTCAATATATATATATATATATATATATATATATATATATATATATATATATATATATATATATATATATATATATATATATATATATATATATATATATATATATATATATATATATATATATATATATATATATATATATATTGAAATCAGAGACGACACCTAATACCTATATATATATACAGTGTAAATGTGTTAAGAAAATTTTCATTATTATAAGCAAAGAGAATCCTACTTTATTGTAAGCTTTTTTATGTAATGTTTCATAGTTTTTTTATTTAATCTTTCACAGTCCTAGTGTCGGTCAGTATAATCAAACATGGCCGATTCGGAAAATCGACATAATCGATTTTCCGAATTTTGCATAGATATATGTGTAAGTTGGATTAAATTAAAATACGATACATAATGTCGTATAAACATTATTATAAGCGTTGTAAGACTATAAAGTATATGATCAACCTTATGGGTAATTTTTACAAACTTTTGATCATACGCTTTTTTAAATTAAAAATTCAAAAAGTAAACCTTTCTTTATCGTCCATTAAAATAAAATAAAATAAAAGCTTGCCTTCGAACAAATACTTCTGTACTTAAAAACATGTTTTAAAAGAAAAACTATATCTTACGTTTGCTTTTTATTCAAAGAATCCTTTTTTGTCTCTATGAAGTCATTTTTTCTTACCTACCTATTTTACCTACCAAGATGGAATAAAATACTATTTAAGAGGTTCAATTGAAAACTATATTCATTTAAATATATTAATAATAAAACTCAAGCGATTGATTTATTTTTATTTTGAATTTACCTTTATATTAATCATGGAAATTAGGTCGATATATAAATAGCCTTTCAATTTGAATTTAATTTATAACCTATTTGAAAAATGGACACTGTATTGAGTAATTTCGAGAAAGTTTGTCGAATTTGTATGAAATTTGATCAAACATTTTTATCAATTACATCATTTAAAATAATTGATATGATAATAGAATGTGCTTCTGTAAAGGTAATATAAATTTTTAAAAAAACACCATTAGATCTTAGTACGAAAGCTAGTAACGTCAGAAAAATAAGATTTTAAAAGCGCTGGTTCTTAAATTTATTTTTCCTTATGCTTTCTCGAAAAGCGTGCGGGCCGCCTGGCATCCGGTATATGTAGCGTTCTCTGCTGAGCATCATACCTGTACAGGTAATTTGAAATAATATTTAGAAGGTAAGAAATAGCAAAAAAAATTTTTAAACATAAAATATAAAAATAAGATTTTTTGCAATTTTTGACTGTTACTAAAAACAATGGTACCAGAGCGCTAAGAAATTTTTACATATAGGTACACACGTAGATTTAACATGTACCTAGATATATAAATGTATGTGAAATTAGGTACATATATGCGTGAAAAGTTCTACGCACTCTGGCTCCTTTATTTTATTTTATTTTATTTCATTTTTTTTTTTTTTAACTGTGTTTCTAACAACTATGGTCATTTACACAGTGTAAGATGAGGCCATGACATCACGTGATGTGAAGTCTTAACCCCGTGAACTAGTATTAATTGTAGTTTGATAATATAATAATATGGAGCTTATATAATACATAAGTACTAATGACATTAAAATTGATGGAATAATATATAAGTTTAAATAATCATGATAGTAATTTGTTGATATTTTGTGAGGTTGTTGGACCATTTTAGATGAGTTTTAGTAATTTTGTAGCATTTAAGAAGATGAATAGTTTTTTGCCTTTATTTTTATTAATAACCAAAAAAGGCAGAGAACCGTTTGTATGTAAAATTGTATGTTCTACAATTTGAACTTGAAACTTTTTTTTCTAACACTTATCTTCTTCAATCTTCTTCTTCCTCTGTTCGAGTGTATAATGGAAGTTAAATTCATGAACCAGTATTCGAATTTTTTCGAAAAAGTTGCTTGATCTTAGTACATAAGGTTGAAAAGAGCGATGGTTATCTATACAAAAAGCACACTACTTAATGTAACATCCTTCAATTTTCGCGTATAAATAGCTCAAAAAATAATGCTCCAAATGTTATGAAATTGGAATTGTAGTATGCACAATATTTATATGAAAGACGAATTGATGCCTATTGCCGAAGGGTTTTTCCCGAAGTAAAAATCATAATTTGATTTATATGTAGAAATTCTTTTTTCGACAAGACCTCTCTTTTCATGTCAATATTGTACTTACCAAATTTCATAACATTTGGATAATTATTTTTTGAGTTATTTATGCGCGAAAATTGAAGATATTATATTCAGGAATGCTCATTGCAAAGATAACAAAATAGGTATTTTTTGGGTTTTTTGTGCGTCAAAATTAAAAGAAAACCATTATGCTTCTAAGTAGGTTTAACATGAATAACGTTTATTGCTATTAATTTAGTGGGCCCAGCTTTTTTTCGGATGATAAGCAATAAGCTGCTTTTTCGTGAGTGACTTCGATTGGATTCCAAAATTTTTTCTTTATGGAAATTTTATAAATCGGTCTAAAAACTATAGCACAGTCAGCAATCGTGAAACGTGTTAATTTGGTGAATTCCCGAAGTTTTTGACTACGGCGTTGATTTCAGTATAATTACAAAGTAATACAGAAAAATGTTTGGATATATGAATATTTATCGACATGAAATTAATTTTTAAACATTATCTAATATATTTAATATAAAATCATAAAGTGGTAAACTACCCTACTAATTGTTTGATCGGGTTTTCACTTCTACTTTCTGATGTAGTCAAAAGCAAGACAAACGTGAACCCATTGGCCTCAAACTAATTTTCAAGTTTATCATTTAGAAATAAAATATAGAACACATTGAAATTCGTTTTCCAGAAAAAATGTGGAATAATAGGAGAACGTATATGAATTCGTATTTTAACTATACAATATAACTTAATTTTAAATTAAATGGTGATGAACATGATTTTTATACTCGATATATTAAGATTAAGAGTATATTAATTTTAGTCTAAAATTTGTAATTCTAGTAATTCATTATTTCGAAGTTACGAACAAAATTTTGATATAGGTTTTCATATAATTGCTTAATTAGTCCATTTCTGCCAGTCCGTCCGTCATGAAAATAACATAAAAAGAAAAAAAGATAGCGAATTAAAATGTTGTATTCTAAACTTAAAAAGTTAGTTTAAAAGTGTTTCGTTCAAAAACTTTTCGTAAACTGTTAAAATTCACCACAATTTCAGCTGAAATTTAGCTAATAAACACATATAATTAGATATAATACATATGTTATATTATAATATAATATTAGAGTATTTTACGAATGTTAATCATTAAAAATAGTTCAAACATTGATATTCGAGATTTATAACCATATGTCGAGACAATTAATACTTTTAAAAGACAATTAATACTGTTAGTTGTTATCTTTTTTGTTAGTTTATTTTATTTTATTTGTCTTAAATTTCGTTATTAGTGTCTTAACAAAGACGTTAAAAATTTTAATTAGATAGTTTTATTTTCGGTAAAATCTGAATTATCAAAATATGTTTACTTTTGAAGTTAACTTTTTTTTTTAATTTGTTAAAAACCCCTCACAAATTTTCAAAATTTATGAAAATTTATTTTACCTGCAGTTGCATGCATACAAAGAACAATCAATCCGTTTACTGAAAGTTGCTTCCTTACTTGAATTAGCTGAAATAATGTTGTTAATACATTCTTCAGGGAATATATAATGTTGTTAATACATTCTTCAGGGAATATATAATGTTGTTAATACATTCATTCATGTTGTTAATACATTCTTCAGGGTTAAACAATTTTTCTAATATATTGGCTAAAAACAAAATAATATCGAACCGTCAAGATTATGACATGTACGTGCCCTATATATTTGTTCGAAAATTACTTCTACATGCTTACACTGGTTTTCATCAGCGCAGTACAGTACAAATTGTATAAATAAATTGTATAGATTGAAATATTTTCGTAAGTAGGTTTTATTATTTACCTTTTCTCATTTATAGGTTTGGGGAAATGATGAACTACCAAACCAAATATGCCACACTTGTTTTCTACAGTTACAAAATGCAATACATTTTAAACATCTGTGTGAAAGTTCTGATAATAAATTTCGTAAAATTATTCAGCAGAATGAATTTAATTTACTGAATAATGAAAGTGATATTAATACGGTGAAGGATGAACTATTTGAAGACAACGATGATGATGGTTTTTTAATAGATATTAAAGAAGAAGACAAAGAAGAAAATAGTTTTGAGAATGAAAAAATGAAAATTGTTAACGATGAAAATAATTTAAAGAAGTCAGAAACAAACAATATTTTGGAAATTAAAATCAAAGACAGGTCAAATTTGAATAAACTGCAAATACGAAGTAAATCTGAAGACAGCAATGATATCTATGAAGATAATGAAATCAATGAAAATGTAATAAAAAGGTTTACTTGCGAGAAGTGTAAAAAAGAATTTAAAAAACTGTGGGTAAGTATCCAGAAACATTATTTATTGAACTGCACATTGCATATCAAAGAGGCGCAGTTTGAAAATTATAAGTTTCATTCCGAATCAAAATTACAATTTACATAGATTTGTTTCTATAATTTACATAACCTAAGCTAACCAAAAGGCGCTACACCTCTTGATGGACTTGGTCTCCGAGTCTATCTTGTTTCCTGAGCGATCTATTATCACGATTTTAAGGTTCTGGATTACTCTTTCCTCTCCTTTTGAGTTTCAAACCTAAATTTTTGGCTTTCAACATATTTTCTGACATTCGTAGGTCCTCCATACGGGTAATGCGGCCGGAATCTAAGTCTAAGTTGTTCGGTGAATCTTACTAGATGGAAAAATAAATTTACATATAGGTTTGTTTAAGTTCGTGAATCGGAAAATCTGGCAATTGGGTTCCATAGATCGATGTTGTTTCTAAAATTGTTTCTTAACAGCAAGTATTTAAGTAACTAAACACTTAACACTTGACGAAAAATCGTTTACACTTATAATTGAATAATTTAGTCAAGTGGCAAATAATTGATTAAGGTATTTATTTATTATGTTATGTTTCGGTACTACTCCACGATTCTACGTATTGAAATAAATGTGAGTTCGTAGAATAACACCCACCCAACAGATAGCAGGATCACCACTAATTTATTTTATACCCGGAAACTGCAGTCTATTGGTTCTCCTTTAGTCCTAGGTACATAAGCTAATATAAGGATGTCATTTCTGGAGTCCTATAGCCTTCGTAACTTTTGGCGTATCTACTGTAAACCAACACCTGATAGAAATTGGCCATCCAATGACTTTAAATCACTGAACATTTTTCAGTCAGGTTTCAATAGAATTTCTCATTTTGTAGAATTCCTTGCAGCCTTAAGTATCTTTTACAGCTTGTCTCAATTCCTCCTCCCCCAGTTTACCAGAGCTAACATCAACTTAAAAATCATTGAAGAAATTGTATTGATGAATGAATCTTTTCCCCCAGATCATCAGTGCATACTCAAAACCCCTATATTATGAGAATTTGGATTTGGAAAGAATTTGTTCGCCAAATCTGTTCTTAAGGATTCTGCACTTACTTTCTGATCAGGCTTGTTTTGGCAAGTGCAGGTTGAAGACCACTAACAAATTTACAAGACCATACACCACTTGAAAGAGCTGCCTAAATAAGGGTTGGTACATATACCAGTTTTAAAAATATCCACCCACAGAATCCCAGTGGTACGTAAGTCTGGGCGGTTCGAATAATTGCTGTAAGTTATCTCGGGAATTATAGAAAGCCAAACTCTATATATTTTTCTGAAAACACGATATAAGAGTTAAATAATTATGTGCTATTTAATCAAAATCATTTATTTGAAGCCTCAAATCAAAATAGTATTAAAGCTTAATATTCAACTTAATAGAAAACCAATTGAATCGACGCATTTATATAATTCATTCTTTTAGTTTACTTACTGTAATGAATAAATACCGTTTTAGGTACTCGGTCAGCACATGCATCATAAACATAGAGCGAAAGCAATAAAATGCAACAAATGTGAATTAAAGTGCTACCATCTATTACATTTAAAGGAGCATCAGGAATTAACACATAACCCCTTGAATCTTACATGTAGTATATGTAATAAAGTATTTAAAGATATTTATAAATTGAAAGATCATAATAAATTAATACATTCATCTAAAATATTGCAATGCAAACGATGTCAAATATCATTCAACGATAAACAAACACTAAAATGTCATATAAAGGAAGTACATTCAGACGAAAAGCACGTGCCATGTCATTTTTGCGGAAAATCAATATTGAAAAAAAATCTATCAGTTCATCTTGTAATCCATAAAGAACGTTCTAAAATTAATTGCGACCTATGTTCAAAATCATTTTTGCGCCAAGAGACGTTAAAAGTTCATATTCGACAAGTGCATGAAAATCAAATACCAAAACGTAATTATTTATGTAATATTTGTGGACATGCATCACGATCAGCCACTAAATTGCGTACACATTTATTAAAACATTCAAACGAAAAACCATACGTATGTGAACATTGTGATAAAACATATCGATCTGCAGATAATTTAAAGAGACATATCTCCCATGCACATTTAAATCAAAGAAAATTTCAGTGTACATTTTGCCCGCATGCTTTTTTTGAAAAAAGAACATTTGTGTATCATGTGCGACGACACACCGGTGAAAAACCATATAAATGTGAAGTATGTGGTAAAGAATTTATACGAAAATATTCACTGAAAATTCATATGAAGATGCACACAAACTAAAGAGAGAACACAAAACTTAGTTTTAAAATAAATGATTGTATGTTCTTTCTATATAAAAACTTACATATAGTAAATTTTTTTTTATGTATGTATCTCTCTCGTATAAATTGTAATAAAGAAATTTATATAATATTACAAAAGTGTAAGATGTATTCATACCATTTTTTACAATGAGAACGTATATTTTTTAAAAGCAAGTGTGCGCTTAGACCACAGATTCAATATCAAACACGAATGTCATTGAAAAATAAGGACTGGAAATTTGTCTTCAAATTTCTGTAGGGCCATCTCGATAATTTTGAACCCACTACCAAGATATCACTATTAATGAAATCACTACTAATAAAATAAAAATCATTGAAATCTATGTAAAAAGTTATGATAGTTACTGTTACTTTCTAATAGATTCAATAATTATTAAATAGTTTTAAGTAGTTTTATTATAAGATAATTATAATATCAATACATAGGTCTTTACATTTCAACGGATTAAACAAAAACTCTTTCTGTCACTCAAGTAAAACAATTTTCTACAGCTTAGCAACTAACAACTCACACCTACTTAATAAAATACTTTATTGCTTTTATTTCAACAGTTACTAAGGGTTGTGTTACCAAGGATATGTAGAATTTCACTCAAAAAGAATTATTATTTTTGCTGAAATTTTTTTAATTTTCAGTTTTGCTTCTCTTGGTTCTGGATTTTTTCATGGGAATGGGAGTTTATAATTTCAAACAAAAAAAGATTTCGAGAATTTGAAAACAATTGGCGAACGTATCGGTGCACATACTTTAAAAAAATACATACAGGCATCATTTTTAATACTATGAGATATTTATGGTGTAGAGAAATAATCTGCTGCCATTCAATCTGATTCATTAGCGTTTGGCGGATGCGGGTAAAAAACCATGTCCGTTGCAACTACTTTCTAAAATTTGAAAAGTGAATGGTGAACAAATATTAACAAAAAATAAGTTTTATCATGATCAGTTATGAACATCTTGCAACACAACGCGTTAAAGTTGTACAAAATCTAGGTTTTCTGCTAATATTTTAAAAACCTGAAATTCGTACACCGGTCGAAAATACTATTATATATACAAAAAAATTGGTCAGTCCGAATTTTACTGCAACGAATGCTATTAATCAATTTGTTTATTTAGCGCTAGCTAAGGGATTATTTTTAGAAAAAGCCTATAAACAAGAGAACTACTTTCTTAATAACTTAAAGGTGAATTGGGAGCAGTATATTAACTAAAAATTAGTTTTATATTGGTCAGTCATGAACGTCTTGCTACACAATTATACATGTTAATAAACAGTCATACATTTTATATGTTATTTTCCACTCTAAGATGAATCATTCTAAACAATCATTGTAATATTAGTATGATCCTTAAACTGCTGATCCACCTTTGACTCATCAAGAATTTAAATGTTAATAAAATAAATATCCCTTTTATTCGTTATCATCAATAAACTCGTCTTCAGTTATATAAATTATATTAGAGTATATAAACTCGATGTAAGATTGTAATGTCATTAATTGATTACAAAGTTTTGACCGCTTTGATAATTATATTCTAATTTTTATTATTGTGGAACCAAGTTTATCAATTTAACACAATTTAACATTAATAAAAGTATATTCTGTTGTAAAAATATTTTTTAAAATCTAAATCCTTTCGAGATTCAAATGGCACAGCCGGTAAGATTATTTTTAAGTCAACAAACTGTTGAAATATCGATACAAACAATTATTTTAAATCACAACTGAAGAAATACTATCGGATATGAAGTATTGAAATCAACATTGGAATAATAAATCCATTTTCGGCTTTTTTTTTAAAACTCAACAATACTTCTCAAGGCATATGTATTTGGAAATCTTAATTCAACAATGTGGATATTTATTAATTGTAATGTTTTATTAATGTGGATATTCTTCAAGATTCAAATATAAGTCGCATATTCTTTATTTGATTGTGAAGTTATTTCTCAAACGCCTAAAATATCTACCTCAAATCCAAAAACAATAATCAACTCTATTCAAAATCATAGAGCAAGATCTGTTCATTCTTAGTGAATACGACACAGTAGTTGAATTCGATCTTGAAAATATAAAACGTTTAGTACAAAATATATCATTACCTACCTCAAGTTTAAAAGAAAATGTTAATAACATATTAATAAATTTAAAGAACATACCAAATTATTCTAGTAAATCAAACAAAAACAAAAATATGGCCAGAGATAAATATACAATTAATGAATGTATAAAATTATTAGAACAATATTAACGATGCTCTGGCATGCTTAATATATTTTTAAAAAAGACTGATGCTATCTCAGCATCTCCAAAACACGAATCTCAAACTACAATTAATGTTCTTAAACCAAAACTACGTGGTTCAGGTAGAGCAGGACTAGTAGCTGCTGGCAATCCGAATACATGGTCAGAAATAAAAGAAATTTTATTGATAAAATTCGAGGATAATCGGACCATAGATTTTATAAACGAGAAATTAAATTCCTTAGTATAAGTTTTATAATTCCTTAGTATAAGTCCGCCTCGGAGTGACGTAACGTAATGACAGGCTTAGACCAATCAATAAAGTTAAGCAACAGCAGTCACAATCTGTATGGGTGACCAACTAGCAGTGCTGTGTACTGTTGTATAAAAATAATAATAGTAATAATCATCCCCTTTGGATAATAGCTATATAGCTGAAAGTAGCTGAAGCCAGAAAAAAAAAAGTTTATAAGTCATTAAAATAATACTACACTGAAACAATTGATTTACGAACCGTATTACTCAATATTGTTGACAAAAGTCAAGGAATAGATATAACTAAAGGACAAAACAATGGTTCATAAAAGTAAAGTACTGAGTTTCTTTATATCAGAATTCAAGATCCATCATTAGGGTACATAATAAGAGCAAATAAACCAAAAAACTTAAAAGAACATATATGACGTTTGTCAGAATGAAATCGATATTCAACTAGTTAATAACGAGAGGAATAAAATTTGACCAAATATAAATTTAAAACAAAATACACTAATCCATGTGCTACCGAATAATTCATATTCAAATATAAATTTATATCAATATTATAAACCACCAGTTCAGCTAAATTTAATCCACCACAAAATCCATTCAGTTCGCCACAACAATACATCCCGTTGCAAATAAATCGACCCGTTTCTAAAATTAAATTAAAATAGCCCTAGTAAATTATATCGTCCAACTTCAATTTTTAATTCAAATGGACATAACTAATTATATCATTTTTACCAACTTCAAGAATAATAATAATCTATAAGATTTTCATTTAGCAAATACGTACGTAGAAGACCACATCTTAATTTCTAAGAGAGAAACAAATGATTTAACCTTTCTTCAAAATATAGAGACATTTTTTATAACCCAGAAGACGAAATGACTTTTAGGGCAGATATAAAGCATGAAATAAAACTAACTAACGAAACACCGGTTCACATAAAAAGTTATATATTACCACATGCACAAAAACTTGAAGTCAATTGAAAAATCCAAGAAATAATGGATATAAATATTATTTGATACCAATATGTAGGGTTTTTAGATTTACTTGTTGTAAATGTTTCCAGATCAAAAAGTTGAATGTTCACATCACATCGAGATTACCATATTGTAGTAATTTGGTTTACTTGCAGTGGAATCTTGTATTTTATACGTTGAATATTTTTATTTAATTTAAATGAATTGAAACAACTTGAATTATTTTAATATTGTTTTATTGTAACAAATTATTTGTACATATGCCACGTGGCGTGTTTTAAAATGTACCCGTCGTACATTCTGTTTTATTGTATCTACATGATGTACTGTTCGTGAAGGTTCCATGTTGTATGGCTACGTATGCACTACTGATTGTAAATGCAGTGTTAGCATTTATGATAGGGGCCAGTATGTTTTCAGGGCCGTAAAATTATCGTTTGCCACCCAAGATTATCGTGCACCAAAGAATACTGGATTTATTAGTTCTCTATAAAGTAAACACTAGAAATTCTTCGATATATTGTTGTTAATAATCTTGTGTTAGAATACTTTTTACAATTTTATTTATTAATTAACTTTGAAACAAATGACTTTACTTAATGAACTTTTTAAGCGACACACGATATAATTTTCAGCGCTAAAATACGAATAAAGATTTATTCAATAAAATTATTTCTGTTGAACATATAAACTTTTTTATTTATTAAATCAAATTTTAATACAATTATCAAAACAGAAAAAATAAAATTATTTTTGAGTAATGAATCACAGTTTTATTGATTTTATTACTTTAGTACAATTTCTCTAATTATTTGAGTAATTTTTCGAGCAGATTTATTATTAATTATCACGTTTATATTTCAATTATTAAACCTTATAAATTGTTTTGTTTAATATATTTTATAGAGAGGGCAGCATCATACTAATATAAGTTTGGGCGGTAAAATTTGAAAAAAAAATGATTATCAGTAAGTGTTATCGTGAATTTACTGAATTATCGTGGAATGGTGGCGTATCGTGAAGGCCATATGTTAAATCGTGCAACACTCTGAATTATGTGTTTTGTACGATACGTATGTGACGAATGCTAACACTGTGTAAATGTAATAATTTGTTTGTTATGTACAATTCGTGTGCCACTTGCACGAAGTTTACCGATGTGTCGGCGATCTGGTCGACCAATGAAATCACGTTTTAGAGTCGACGATTCGGATGGTGGTGCCATCTGATCTTATATTTTTGAGTTATTTTGATTTTAAAGGGCAGATACCACTACAAAATCATTCTTAGGACTTATACACTATTATCGGAAATTCATAAATGACTTAAAATTACACAACCAACGTCCGTACAACTAAAAAAAATAAAATAAAATTGTAAATTATGACTTGCGAAAGCTTACGAAAAGGCGATCCTATTTTACATTATCCGAATTTTTCAAAATCTTTCAAGCGAAACATTTTGTATTTTGTAATGACCAAATCTTCAAAATATTGCAGGACACATACTCTAAGCATTGTGCAGGCAGACTAAAAATTATTAGATGCACATCTCTTTTGGATGACATTGAAAATACTGAAGAACAGATAAGTTTAATCAAAAGCTACCACAAAGATATTTCACTACATCAAGGTATTAACGAAACTCTGAACCGCTGTAAACCTCAATACTTTTTTGACAACATCAAAAATTCAAATCTTTGTAAATAAATGCGAAACTTGCAAGCTATATAAATATGAGCGCCAAGCATTAATAATTAAATACGTCAAAACCGAACAAGCAAATACGCCCAAACCGATCAAGCAACTAAATCTTTTGAATTGTTACACATGCATATTTCACATAGACAACTCTAATCTTTTAATAAGAATAGATAAATTCAGTAGATACGTTGAAGTTTATGTAATGCAATACAGAAACGCTAAAAATGTTCTTTTTAAAGCAGTTCATGTGTAATCATAGAGTACCTAATAAAATTATACACGATCTCGGTTTCGAATTCGAAGGTAATGATTTCAATAACGTTCTAAAACTTCACGGTATCGATAACACACTAAATGTGCTCGGAATTCTACAGTCAAATTAATGTTAATAAAAAGCAAGATATCTTATTTAATATTAAAAATGCGACTAAGTACCTTAATAGTATATCAAATTCGCGAATTATATGAACACATAGTATTGTTCTATCAATACTATTAGCAAAACAAGGTATCATAAGCAAATATATTTTGAAACCACAAGAACTCGAGTTAGTTAAAAAAAACTAAGATAAAATAATTAATTTATATAATGTTAAAATTACAAATTCTTAAAAAAAAAAAATAGCATACTTCGGTATCGGTATAACGGATCAAATATAATATTCTCTGTACAAGTACCAAACTTTGTCGTTGAAGTATTTATATTCACTAAATTAATCCTATCCCGGAAAACCATACTAGAATCCAAAAATTCACATTCGTTAAAGATAGCAACCATAAACGAATAGTAAACAACTATGTTATCAATCCTACGCATTGATAAGGAAGAAATAGAAACACTTGCAAATTAACAATATTAGAGAAGAAAACTGGACATTGTGTTTACGAAAAATATGAAGAAGAAAATAGTTTTACGAGCTACTAGATAATCATTTTGTAATTATAACCAAAACACATTTAAATATAACTTTAACATGGATTTTGATATAATGGATTTTGTGGAAAAAATATACATTGCTATTGATGATTGTTACATGGTAATTAATGGAATTCAAAATGGGACATTATTAAACCATATACAAACATAGAATTACAAAAACACAACGTGTATGGTTTTTTACAACTTTCATGCCCGCCTCTAGTAAATGTTAACGAACCAGACTATAGCAAGATATTTCTCTACACTCTATATAAAAATTAAATTTCCAAATAAAAGTTACTCAAAACTTTGAAATAATTTCAATTGTAAATTAATTTCCAATGTATTAAATTAATTTGGTGAACCCTCTTATTCCCAGATTGACACCATTTTCGGACGATACAATCCATTTCTCATTTACAGGATTTTTAGCTTCAACACCGAGCATTTATTTCTCTAACATTATTCTCAATTGGCTACTTATTTTCTCAACCCAACATATTTTCGAGAGCCGCTTCTTCATAAAACTATGAAGACCCGGACGCAGCCAACCTGCCACAGGACAATGGCCAATCAACTTGCCAAAAAGAGAAAACGCCAATAATTTGATTAATCATTTATCTATTGGATCTATTACATTATCCTTTATCCACTGAAGGTGAAGGTGATTATTTTCCACCACGCATTAACACTTGCCAGCAATTCGGTTGGTTTCGATTACAGTCCATATTGTTCTAGATTAATAAATGCTCCATTAGTGGATATTACGTCTCTAAGACGAAATTGACTAGTATTCATAATTTTTGTAGCCACATTCAATCCAAGACCGATCATGTTCAAACAATAATAGAGCGAGAGCTGGCCGCTAAAAACCTGGCCTATCGAGTAACCGGATGAAGTATTTTTAAAATGATACTACTCACTGTAACTATTGGAAAAATCATTTAGTGCCAGGGCAAATATGGTGCATAACATTGCTATATTTTTTCTACGGTACATTTTTCGGATATAAAGTGTACCAATCGAGGAACCGCTTGAAACTGATTTTAAAATTTAGCTTCGAGTGAGTAGAAAATTTTTATGAACAAGTGCCTCGTGAAATCTGGAGGTAAATCCATGGCAAGATACTTTTTTTATTGTAATTTTTTTTTTTTTTTTGTGTTACCCTACCTATCGAGTAACCGCTTCAAATTATAATCAAATTGAAGTTTAAACATTTCTTACTAAGAAAATACATTGGCGCCACTTCCATTTTAGTGACAAATGGCTGCCGTCTGGCACGATACTTTATATTATTTCAAGCCCTATACTATAATCAAAATATTACATATTATTTCATAATTTCAAATTTGAGAGAATATCTCATATTTTTAAATCAAGATTAAATATTCTCTAAAACTTTAACGTTGTTTTGGGATCACATAATATATTTTTAGATAATTTTATATATTTTTAAATCTCTTAAAAATATAAATTTTAGAAAATATGAGAAATGAATAGAAATTCTGTAGTCTATGAATTACAGTTATTAATAGTAATATTCTTAATTATAATTTATTCTAGTTTTTATTGGGTGGATATTTAAATAAAAGTTCAAAGTTTTCATAAAATTAAATTTATTCAAAAAATGTGTTTACATACAAATTTTTTCTCTTTAACCATAATAAATAAATAATAGAAAACATAAACAGATATAAAAATAATTTTAAGCATATTTTAGATTTTTGACGTAGATATTTTTAAAATTCCAAAAGCCCTTAAGAAATACAAGAGTAAATTCCTTTGTCCTGATATTCAATATCTATAGAACATTTTGAATTTTTAATTAAAATATTTTACAAATAAGTATTTTAGCATTCATTAGTAAAAACTTACATAAATTATCCTTAAAAAAATTGAATATTTTCATTATTATGGGGTCAATTGTCCTAAATTCTTTATTTTCCTTGATAAGCGTAAAATTTTAAATTTTGGCCTAAAAACGTAGGCTTACATACGTAGTGTAGCGTTGTTGTTTTATCCAAATATTGTTACATTAATTTGTAGAACATACAATCTGCAACAGTGATATTAGAGTAGCAGGAATCGGCGCACGAGTACCGAAAACTATTCCACCTCAATTTTTTTATGCGATCCTCTTCAAATTGCCCTTCTAATGATATAAATGCATGTTGCCATGGCGCAACCCGGTGCCATATTGTTTAAACCGAAATTGTTTAAACAATTGCAAGGCATTGTTATTTTTCAACCGGACAAATTTTTTTTATATTCTTTATTGAAATACCAATAAAAAAGGTCCTATGACTTTTAACGATAAAGTTAATATTTTTAAAGATATGAATTTTTAAAGGTACGAAAAATCTCAAATTTGGGTACTTTCAACCCATGAAAAATATATTTAAAAAAACATAATGTCTAAGTAATATTTTTTTTTTAATTCTCTATACAATTGTTAATAATATTGTAAAAAGAGATTTTAAAAAATTTCATTGTTTATACCTTTTTTTAATTGTTAATAAGTATGCGTCGCTTACCTTTAAGTATCGCTGTCTCTCTCTGACTCATGGTTTTTTAAGTATCGCTGTCTCTCTCTGACTCATTGGTTTATAGTTAAAAATATTTATTAATATTTAACAAAATCATTTATTAGAGATCACTTTTTAGTCCTTAATAAATATTTCTTAGTATTTAAAAAGATTTATTAATATTTAATAAATGAATATCAGATTTATTAAATACAAACAAATCACTTTAAGTACTAAAAAATATTTATTAAGGACTAAAAAGTGGTCTCTAATAAATGATTTTGTTAAATATTAATAAATATTTTTAACTATAAATTAAGCAGATTTGCTTAATTTAGCTGCTGATGCACTTGTAAAACTAGTATCTTCTTCTACAGTAAATCTATTGCCGTGGAATCGCCTTTTTCTTGATCGGTCATCACGAGAAGCACTGTTTTTGTTGGGTTTTCGATCCATTTTAAAGTGGTTCAAATTTATTCAACAAAAATAATTTTCAACGATATATATATATATATATATATATATATATATATATATATATATATATATATATATATATATATTGAATAAATTTGAACCACTTTAAAATGGATCGAAAACCCAACAAAAACAGTGCTTCTCGTGATGATTGCACTGGCCGGATAGTCAACTTTCCAGGAGACTTTCGGCACGGTGCGGGGCTCGGACCAGAAGAACTCTAACCGAGAAGAACTCTAAGCTCTTGAGGATACTCCATTGCAACCCTCGAAACCGCCGTCAGGCATAACTTCGCCCGAGGAGGACTGGCTGACTATTGCCTATTTCATAATTGTAGCTGTGGACGTCTCCTTAATCGATCTCCCTGGAGAATCTTCATCATCTTGGCCGCTGCATCGGCCACCGCTTTCCAAGTTTCCTCACAGCGGACCATCAGGCCGACGAGATTTTCAGGCGTACCCTGGCAATGGAGAACAGCATTAAGTTCTGCTCTCTCTGCAGCGAAACGGGGGCACGCGAAGAAAAGGTGCTCCGCCGTTTCTTCTTCGTGTGGGCAACTTGGACATAGAGGATCAAAGTCCAAGCCGAATCTGCAGAGGTAGGATCGGAAGTTGCCATGCCCGGTCAGCAAGTTTGTGACATAGAAGTCCACTTCTCCATGTTCTCTGTTGAACCAGGTCGCGATGTCTGGAATTAGGCGATACGTCCATCTTCCGTTTGATGAAGATTCTCAGCGTCTTTGCCACATCTCGATTCTGCAGCATCTTTCTTCTGATTCACGTGTTGGAGTGTCGTCAGTGCCACTCTGCCTTCGTTGGTAGTTTCTCTGACGCTCATTCGCCAAGATGACGGTCTGGGCCTTGACAGGACCGTGCCAAGTGACAAAAATTCAAGCATTTATAATACCTTGGGATGACGTTTTTTTCTCTTGCTCTGCTGTACACCCATCCTACCCGCAACTTGCCGTGATATATATATATATATATATATATATATATATATATATATATATATATATATATATATATATATATATATATATATATATATATATATATATATATATATATATATCACGGTAAGGGAGCCAGTAACCCACACGTGACGCGTCCCAAGGTGGCCGATAGGTGAATGCTCGCTAGATATAGAGGGTAGGAGAGAAATCAAATATCTCCCGCGGTCCAAACAGGCTGAGGAAGGACACCTTCCCAAAGGCTAGGACATGGTTAAAGTCCGAATTTAAACCCGGATCGGTTACGCCGTGGAATCATTGGGAGTGCCTTTGGAATGGTGCCCGAGGATGATGTGTGCTTGCACTGCCGATATGAATATATATATATATATATATATATATATATTTACACACACACAAACACACACACACACACACACACACACACACATATATATATATATATATATATATATATATATATATATATATATATATATATATATATATATATGTGTGTGTGTGTGTGTGTGTGTGTGTGTGTGTGTGTGTGTGTGTGTGTGTGTGTATATTATAATCCAACAATAAAAGGGTACAATACAAAAGTATAAGAGTGTATAGCTATTTACGATCGAAGGGGACCGCAGGTAGACAGATTAACCCTAACGCCTTTTGTTCGATTCGTTCCAGTCGAGCCAGTATTGAAGACGTGTCACTAAAATAGCTATTAATTATGACTATTCCTTTTAAGGACACATTCTTGAAAGCTTAAGCTTATCACACAAAAAAAAATCGATTTTTTCAATATCACACAAAAAAAAATCGATTTTTTCAAATTTCTACACTAGAATACCGCCTTAAGTCAATAGCTTGATAGAAGCATACTCTTTTATGTAAGGAACGGATTGTGAATAATCCCTCTTTTCAGACAAAACTGAAACTGTCTTTCTTTTTACAAATTAAATATTCTTCGAGAACATTTCAAAGAAATTGACTTTGTTTTGGAGCATGTATGGATTGTTTTATTAAACTTACATATTTAAAAATAAAGAAAACTCTATTTTAAAAAAATAGCGTGACCCTCCACAAAATTGAGCTCTGAATCCGCGACTGCTTGGTAGATGCACTATTTAAAAATTTTGGTTTGAAAATTAAAGTGATAAGTACCTACCTTTGATAAAATTGGAGATGGTGTTTCAACCTATATACACAAGTTATTTTTTTTCCAAGAGAAAGAAAGTAATTAATTCTTTGTTTTGTGGATTTAAAATTAAATAATTCAATAGTTTTAAATTCTACTGATAATCTTAAAATTGGTTGGTTTTATGATTTTAATATTATTCGATGTTTAAAACTTAGAAACTAGTTACTTTGAACACCTCCCACTTTTGGGTAACCTCGAGAAATGTTTGAAAAATGGATACATGTGTAATCGATGATTTCGAGAAAGTTTGTCGCATTTGTATGAAATTCGATAAAACATTTCTGTCAATTACTTCATTTAAAATAATTGATATGATAATAGCATGTACTTCTGTGCAGGTAATTTAAATATATAAAGAGCTATATTACATATAGTATTATGCAACTCTTTTTTTTTAAGAATTTAAAAACTACAAAAATATAGTGCATTCTATACACTAATAAAACTGTCCAGTAAGTCTTTTTATGAAATTATAACGTCGGGATGTCCGGCTACATATGATTTCATAAATATTGTATATTAACAATGTTAAAATCATATTTTCGACGTCATATCGGGATATCCATCGAGGCGGTATGGTGTGCCTGGTTGATAGGAATTGAATTCGAATTGAGTTGAATTCGAATTTCCATGAATAAATCTAATGGTTAAGTCAAAGACAAGAGGCAAGAGTTTGTTATCCTGTTTTCACCAAACCTAGTATGAATAAAACAAAGTAAAATTTAATAAATAGGTACAATAACTATGTTACGCACATAACTTGTCAATGAAGTGAATCATTCTCATTAGAGTATTATTCAGAAAATATTATTTTAATGTTAAGATTAAAATATGATTTTAATATTAATGTCCTAGGCTGGGTTGCACCATTCCACTAACCTATCGTAGTTAGTACTGGCCTTGGGTTATTCTCATTGAAAATTGTATCTAACTGATTATGGTTAGCGACAACTCTAGGTTAGTGCAACCATACAAACACTATTCATTTATTTTAAATTCGATTCAAAATTAGATTGATTGAGTAAATTTAATGAAACAAACAAAATTATTATAGATTAAGAGATAAAGATGGAGACATAAATTACAAAAAATTAGGTGTAATGTAGACTATGTAGAAATCTAAATTTATAAATAGTTGTTACTTAGTGTTGCAGAATAGAGACAATAAACTGGAGTTAAAATCCAGAACTGCCTAAATTTGCAAAAAAGTAAAAAAAACTTTGAAATTACTCGTATATAGAAAAATTATTTAAAGATATATAACTTCCAGATTGTTTTTCCGGTAATAATTTATTGGCAAACTAATTACAAATTGATAAAATGAACTAAAAGTAAAAAACTAGGAGTAGTACTAAAAATATCTTGACACCACGGATATTGTAATCATTAAATTACATGGAAGCCGAATTATATCATAGGGATGATTGGCATTTGATTGAAATTTTTTCAAAAAAATTTGATTTAAAAAGTTTCTATTAATTTAAACATTTTGCCAAAATTATGAGATAATGATAAACTCATTTGTACAATTTTCATAATCCTCGTTATTATATTCACAGATTTGGGAAAATGACGATCTACCAAATCAAATATGCCACGCTTGTTTTCTTCAATTGCAAAATATATTAAACTTCAAACAATTATGTGAAAATTCCGACAATGCATTTCGTGAAATTATTCAGAAAAAAGAAATTAATTTGTCGAATAACCAAAATGCTTTTAACAACGTAAAAGATAAAGAATTTGACGATTATGTTGGCGATAATTCTCTAGTCTATATCAAACAAGAAGGCACTTCAGAAAGTGTCTCAAATGAAAAAATCAGAATTGTTCAAAACGAAGATGACTCAAAAAAATCAGAAACAAACATGATTGAAATTATAAATGTTAATAGACCAAAATTTTATAAAATGAAAATTCAATCTAAATCCGAGAGGAAAACCGATAAGAACGAAAATATTGAAAAACATGAAAATATGATAGAAAACTTTACTTGTGAGAAATGTAATAAAGAATTTAAAAAACTGTGGGTAAGTTTATAAATGCGGAAGCATTAATTCATTGGGTTGTATTATTGGTCCAAAAATTTACAATGTTCGAACATCATTGTTTCTAAAAGTGGTATAAGAACGGCTTTGGAAATAGCAGTAATAATTTTTTTTAAGGGGGATTATATTTTTATAGAAACGTCTATCATAAAGTAATATACATTCTTTTTCATTTTTCCCGCATAAATACCTCAAAAAATAACTATCCAAATGTTATAAAATATGATATGCACAATCTTGACATGAAAGCGGAGAATATGTCAAATAATTTTTTCCGAAAAAGAATTCTAAAGTAAAATCAAAACTTTATATTTAGAAATGTTTTTCGCGAAAAACTCATCAACATGCCCTCCGTTTTCATGTCAAGAGTGTTTATACCAAATTTTATAAGATCTGGATGGTTCTTTTCGAAATATTTGTGCGCGAAAATTGAAAAAAATTGCAAAGTGTATTACATTGGATATTGTTTTTATTATAGAGCCTATAGAGGACCCTATCAAAAACGCAACCACACTTAAGCCCTTTGAGTAATAATACCATTACAGTATTAACTTTCTACCAGTTTCCTTCTCCTAATAAAATCGAATAAGCTTTAATCAGATAATCAGATATAAATCAAAAATAATTTCCTATTCAATGCAATTAAAAATTTGAATAGGTTTTAATCGAAAAAAAAGGAAACGAAAGGAATCTGTAATAATTTCCGATTTAATTTCAATAGGTAATTTTTATTAGGTTTGCTAATATTTTTTTACGACATTCGGAAGAGCAGAATAAAACACACTTCATATGACTTTTTACCTACAAATAGAAAAAGCACATAATAAGATAAGAAAGACTTTTTTGGTTTTACTAAACACTTTGAAAACCATAATTCAGTTACATTTCTTGCGTTCTGAAAGTATAAACAGTAAGCAAAATCAATAGAATTAGAACAGAATCCTGAATTCCTCATACTCAATTAAATATTTACAGAATATCTAAGCAATTAACTTGAGAAATAACTTTTTAGGTACTCGGTCAACACATGCTACGAATGCATAGAGCTAAAGCATTAAAATGCAATAAATGTGAATTGAAGTTCCACCATCCATTACATTTAAAGGAACACCAGGAATTAACACATAATCCCTTGAATCTTACATGCAGTATATGTAATAAAATATTTAAAGATGTTTATAAATTGAAAGAACATAAATTAATACATTCAGATCGCAGACTACTTTGTGATCAATGTGACAAATCATTTAGAGACAAGCGGGCATTAAAGTACCATAATAATGTTGTACATTTACATTTAGAAAAACATGTAACATGTCATGTTTGTGGTAAATCAATAACGAAAAAAAATATACACCATCATTTAGCCACTCACAAGGAACGTGAAAAACTTACCTGTGATAAATGTTTAAAACCATTTATTAGCCAATTAACGTTAAAAAATCATATTAAACAAATACACGAGAAGAAAACTCCTGCGCGTAATCATTTATGTAATATTTGTGGACATGCGTTACGTTCAGCGCCCCAATTACGTACACATATGTTAATACATACGAATGAAAGACCATACGCGTGTGATCATTGTGATAAAACGTATCGGCGCCCAGATAAATTAAAAGATCATATCTCACGAGTACATTTAAATCAACGAAAGTTTCAATGTACATTTTGTCCACAAGCTTTTTTTGATAAAAGAACGTTTGTGCATCATGTACGACGACACACGGGTGAAAAACCATATAAATGTGAAGTATGTGATAAAAGGTTTATACAAAAAATTGCATTACAAATTCATATGAAAATACATTCAAACTCTAGAGAAATTCTTACGCAAAGGTTAGGTTTGATTGGATCGTTGTAGTATATACTACAAATAAATGCATATATTAAGTAAACATCATCAATACAGATAACCTGGTTTTACAAAAAGTGACTCTTGACAGATTCCTTTATTATGGTTTTTTTTTTTATTTTTTTTTTTCTGACTTCAGCTACTTCCAGCTATATAGGGGATTATTATTAACCAAAGGGGATTATTATTATTTTTATACAACAACAGTACACAATACTGCTAGGTGGTCACCCATCCAAATACAGATTGTGACTGCTGTTGCTTAACTTTATTGATTGGTCTAAGCCTGTCATTACGTTACGTCAGTCCGAGGCCGACTTATAAACTTATACTAAGGAATTTAATTTCTCGTTTATAAAATCTATCAGTCCGGGGTCTTTATTATGGTTACACAGTTGGAAATGTACATATAATCGAGAGAAACATCGAAATCAACTCTGCTGAATGTTCAAGTAAACATTGTTATTGTATTGAAATTATAATAATAAAAATACTTTTGTAAAGATTTTCGATCCAGTATATAATAATTATGGAGGTTCCAATATAGACCTATAGAAAGTATACAGAAATGTTTAGGAAATATAACATTTATTATTGTGGATAGGACAATTAATGGATAGTATGGATCACGGATGTTCTCAATGTATCTTAAGCTAAAGAAGGTAAAACCAGTGGAAGCATATTCTATTCGTACTGTGTAAAATAGAATTATCGTATATGAAATAAACCGTTTGTTTCCATATCAGAATTATTGTTTTTTATTTATTTATACCCTGACTACATATGATTTGTATGAATTTGTATTTTCTGTTTTCTTTTGCGGGTTTCTTTTGAATTGCGAATTAAAATTATATAGTTTCTAGAAACAGGATGTCAAGAGAAATTATCCACAGCTATTATTGTTATAAAGGAGTGTGCTTCTAACAAGCTAATAATAATAGCCTACTTTTCTTTATTATAACAGTAAAATTTTATAAAACTGTAAAGGAACATATAAAAGTTTCATAATGAAAAAAGTTTTATTTATTTGAGCAAGAATTGCTATTGTGGCACTTGGAATTGCATAATATTCCAGCATTTTTACACATTTACCAAAACGACATGGTCATTGTAAATTCAATGTACATTTCCCTTCTTTGAAATTGTAAATGTTACTTGAATGCACATTATCCAAACGAGGAGGCAAATGTGCACATTTATCGGAAAATGTGTACATTTGCCGCAATATCTACTTGTGCTCTAAAATTTTTCTTTCGTAAAAAGCTTGTGGAAAAAATGTGCATTGAAAGTTTCGTACATTTAAATGTACATGTGAAATATGATATTTTAAATGATAGCGCGTCGATTCGTTTTGTTACATGATCACAGCTGTACGGTCTTTCATTAGTATGTGTTAACAAATGCGATCGCAATTTAACCGGTGACCGCGTCGCATGTCCACAAATATTACATAAATGATTACGTGCAGGTATATGATGTTTATTTACTTGTCTAATATGATTGTTTAACGATGCATGGAGTACAAATGTTTTGTAACACAACTCGCATCTAATTTTATCACGGTCTTCATGGATTAATATGTGTTTTTTAGATTATATTTAATCATCGATTTACCACAAATATGACATACTGCATACTTTTCAATGTACGAGTGTATTTCCAAAATATGGTGTTTTAGTGTCCGCTTGTCTTGGGATGATTTATCACATCACTTACTATTCAAATTTTGAGACGAATGCTTTAATTTGTGATTTTTTAATATGTAACCGATTCTAAATACTTTTTTACAAACATTACATGTAAGATTTAGTGGATTTTGTGTAGATTCCTAGAGTTGCTTTAAATGTAACCGATGGTAATATTTCAAGTTACATTTGTTGCATTTTAGTGCTTTTACTCTGTGTTCACGATACTTATGTTGACTCAAACTCTAAAACAATTTCATTATTACTAGGACTAAAACTTAAAGGGGTTTATGGACAAATTACGATATCCGTGGCACCTCGATTTGGTAATTAATTTTTGTAAAACAAGCCAAAATAAGACGAAAATGAAGAATACCAATTTTTCAGTTTTCGTCCATCTTTCGAGGTATCGAAATTTTTTTTAAGAATTACCATGTTGTAGTTATTTGTATCCTCAGTGATTCCGACGGCTCGATTACGATATGCGTGGCGCCTCAAATTTTTGATGAATATTGGCAAACCAATTTTCGAGTTTTTGCTTATTTTTCGAGTAAAATTAAAAGTAACGTGAATTGATTAAAAATGACAACTTGCTTTAAAAAATTATTTGTTCGTTATAATTATTTTTTATGATATTTTTTATTATTATAAATATTAACATTTAACCGTACGTTCAACCTGTGATTAAACTACCCATGGATTTGTGGGGAGTAGTTTGTACGGGTCGGGTTGGCTCTTGGCTCTTACGTCCAACCTGTGATTAACCTACCCAAAGATTTGTGGGGTGTAGTGGGTCAAGTTGGTTTTTGGCCCCTACATTCAACCTGTGATTAAACTACCCATGGATTTGTGGGGTTAAGTTCGCACGGTTGGGGTTGGATTTTGACCCCTACGTTTAACCTGTGATAAACCCATGAAATTAGGGGGTGTAGTTTGCACGGGTTAACATAATTCAATAAATAAATCAAATAAATAAGTAAATAATAAATAATATTATCTTACCCCAATTTTGTTTGAAATTTTATTTACAATTTAAACAATTTTGGCTATAAAAAGCTATTTTTTGCTTTTTATATTCGAAATGCACCACTTGAAGTTATTGTATAATAGCACTTCATCCACAACAGACGAGACCCCTCGGCTCGTCATTTTCGAAGTATTTAACGACTTCAAACCCCCCTGTTGTGTTATAAGACTCTGATAAGTGCAATGATCCTTACAAATATATACGCTGTCCATACATATTCGGGATGTGAAGAATCAACATACTTTTGTATGTATGGCCACAGTCCCATCTTACTATTTGAATTTACTTTATTTGAAAAAAGTCCGATTTTATTTTCTTTACAATACAATCCAAGCACGGTTGTTGTCATTTGCTCAGTAACACGCCCCCGAAGGCATTTGCGTTTTGTTAAGAAAGTGTCATCAATCTGGATTGTTTACCTTCACCACCAAGTAACACATATTGAAGCAATTACTTCAGCTATTTCTCGACAATAGCTGTAGTAATCAGAATTGTACTTGGACTAAACTCGGGTTCTCCATGATGAAGACGCCAAAGTCGAAGAATTTTGTATGCTTTAGTAATCTGCATCTCGGTAGCGAAACAAATGACAATTGCCAAAACGAAACGAATTTCTACACGACAAGAAGTCCCTTTGAAAAACATAATGCCCTTAGCTGGATTCATCGTTTTATGACACGATTTTCTATCTTTCCTTTTTGAACCCTTTTGAGAACATCTCCATACCCTATTGAGTTTTTTAAAAAAATCTTCAACATTGGGAAACCGTAACATGTCAGAGCTGTTGATTATCGCGAAGAAATCAGATCAATTTCTTCGAGAAACGAAATTGTTGATTCGTTCGTTTTAATCAATTCAATAAAAGATTCAATGAAAGTAAAGTATTTTATTTTAGGATGAAGCAATGGATGCAAATTCATACCTGATTCAGACGTTTTAAACACACAAAAAATACTAACTTAACGGAAAGAAAAATGAATGAAGTTAACAATATGGCGCTGAAACCTTAGCATGAATGATTTATATATAAATCAACAACAAAATCTTTATTAGTAATCAGCTAGGATTTTTTTTAATGTTAACCATAGTATTGTCAAAAGAATCTAGTTTCATATTTTTTATTTTTTGAATCAAGACAGACATTGGTAAAAATGGCGTCAATTAATAAATCTGATAAATATAAAATTGTTTATTAATTATTTTAAACAAATTGAAATTTCAGTTATTTGTGCTTTAATATTATTCATCTAACAACAAATAGTAATTAAATCTTGTGAAATGTTTTATATTGTAGTTTTTAAGTATCAACATGATAATTTCTAAAAAAAAAATTCGATAACTCGAGAAATAGGCGAAAATTGGAAAATGTGTATTCTTCATTTTCGTCTAATTTTGGCTTATTTTGCCATAATTCATCAAAAAATCGAGGCGCCACGAATATCGATATCGAATCGGATTTATCAACAGCTATTAGAAGCATACAATTTTTCAACACAAATAACTCCTTATCCAAATGTTATGAAATTTGGTATGCACAATATTGTATGTAAAAATCTTGTGCTGGGCAAAAAAATATTTGTTAAAAAATATTTCTAAATATAAATTTTTTTACCTTAGAAATTTTTTTTCGGGAAAACCAAGCACTAAGTTTTCATATCAATATTGTGTATACTAAATTTCATAACATTTGGATAAATATATTTTGAGTTATTTGTGCTGTAAAATTGAAATAAATACAAAGCATATTGCATGTTACTTAAGCCAACTGCTGTTTAGAAGTCAGTCCTTTATATATCAGAACAACAACTGTTGATAACCTACTGTTGTCCTTTACCATTATAAAAACTAAATAAAAACCGATAGTGTTATCCAATTTTTCATCGGATTTTGTGTGCTTGTGTTGGTTGTTGTAAAAATCTAATTGTATAACTATGTTCGAAGTTCAGCCTGGTAGTGCCAGGCGAACATATTCCATCGTGGCTTTAATATCCCGTAAAAGAATATTTATGTTAGAAAGATAATCAAGATTAAACCTTAAAAGTTTATCCTTCATATTCAAGTTTTTAAAAAAAGACAGTACAAAAACGGCATATTATAAAATATAAATAAATAAAAAGCATTCCATTATGTTTATAGAAGTTTCAGTAGCAGTTTTAACAGTAATAAAAGTACAACGGTAGTATTTGAGTGCATCAGAATGCTATACGTTGTTTAATATAGGTTTTTCTACTGTGAATATAAGATACAAACATATAATATTGAATACGTTGTACATTGTTGTATATCTATACTGTACAAATATACCAAGAGTAACATTCTATACATTGTACAAATATACCAAATAACAAGCAATATATTATTGTATATCTAGTAACAAACATCAGAAGTCTGTATATATGGTTGTATATCTAATAATAACAATAAAACACAATTATGGAATTTAAGAATTGTTAATTTGTAGAAATACATTGTCTGAAATTTTACATAATTCTTTGAAATTTATAGTATTTTGTAATTTAAGAACACAATTGTGACATATTTGATTTGGTAGATCATCGTTTTCCCAAATTTATAAATTAGAAAATTAAATAAAAATCAGACAAAATCTAGTAGAAAGAAAAAAAGAAACGTAAATTGATATGAGTGTTAAGGACCGTCCTACATAAGCGGTTATGGGATAGTTGTACGCAAGCACTAAAACAAGAATGAGCATGATGATGTGTTTCGAGAAACACTTTGCTATATATGTGGACTAATTTTAGTATAATCACAGGCGAAACTACAGAATTTTGGATGTAAAATCAAACTTGAGAAATGTCTTGCATAACCAGTAACCGCATTTAAAATTTTAATTACTGATTCAAATGATATGGAAGAATTGACGAAAATAGTTTTTTTTAATTATTCTAAAAATAATGTAGATAAATTACCATAAATGTTGGTTTAAAAAAATCTATTATACTCTCTACCTCGACGATGTTAATGGTTTACTGTTTTCCATTCACTATAGATGTACCGTGATATATCGATGTATCAAAAAAACATCGATGTTTTCTTGAAAAAGTATCGATTCTCGAAACTCCTTAGCGCAAAGATTCATTTGGCCGAGTTAATGCAATATTTCAATTGGGTGTTACATACTTATTATTCAGCGAATTTGCTCGGCCAAATACTTGGTGTTAGCTATATTTTTTAATTAAGTCTTGATATCATTATTGGGGTTCACAAGTAATATTTAAATTACCTATACAGAAGCACTCGCTATTATCATACCAATTATTTTACTGATAAGAATGTTTTATCATGCTTCATACAAAATAATGCGACAAACTTTATCGAAATTATCGACTATCCATTTTTTCAAACATTTTATATATAAAAAGGTATAATTTCTAAATTTATATACCGTAAATTAATCTGATTGTTTATCAGTGCTAAAATTATAAACATAAGAATTTGAAAAAACATAAAACTAAAAAATAAAAAAACAAATAAAAGAAGAAGAAATCGTTTGATTTCGGTTTTAAATGGAATATAATTCTTTATTGAATTTAAAAACAACATTTATCGCAAACGTTTACGTATGCTTTTTTTTTATTTCTTTTAACAAATTGAAATTACATATAATAAAATTTTTGTATTTCGTATAAATCTATTTTTTCTCTATATATTCTGAAAAGTGAGTGGTTTTCTTTTTCAGAGCTCGTAACCCTTTTTGTTATTGTTATTTTCCTATTCACATCTATTGATTTCTTATTCATTGCTATTCAATTTCTATTGAATAGCAATGAATATGATATTTTTTATCAGGGACGTATATACAAATTTTTAGAAGTATATTTGTCAATGACAAATGCTTATGGGCACCGAAACTATACATACAGGTCAATGGCCTACAATAATTTTGGTACGTTTACACTAAGCGAGTACCCGGCGAACTAGCTAGACTGAGTGCGTACTTGTTACATGTAATCTCTATGCCAAGTAAAATACACTCTATTCCTGTATATACTTCATTTGGCAGATTACTAGCTCGCAGTACTGTAATATACTTTAAATCTTCCCATTCACAATTGTATCCTGAATGCAGTTAACTCTACAGAATATACATAATTGAGTATATTCGACCGAATTCAGTTCTAAGTTATCTTAGTTAGCCAGAATACTGATCTCAATTGTCGGCCGGAACACTTTTGACTTCCTAAGCAGCCATTTTACTTAATACGTCCATTTTGAGTACAACAATCTTATTTATGAAATATGTTTTGACAGATAAGAAAAGAGTATGCAAGTCGAAACAAACTGAACTCATATACTCAGAATTCTAGGGCAGAATTCGGCGGAGTACACCCATTATCTGCAAGTATACATCTTTGCACAATGTATATTGATGGTACACTGAACAATCATATTACACAACTTCCTTCTAAACTTAGCTTTGAATCAAATTCCTTGTGGTTTTCATATGTGTCCTCATATGAATTGTTAATGCTATTCTTTGTATAAATCGTTTATCGCACACTTCACATTTATGTGGTTTTTCGCCCGTATGTCGTCGTTCATGATGCACTAATTGTCTATTATAATAAAAAGCGTGTGAACAAAATCTACACTTATATTTTCGTTGATTCAAATGCGTATGAGCTTTATGATCTCTTAAATTGTCTGGGCGACGATACGTTTTATCACATTGATCACAAGCATAAGGTCGTTCGTTTGAGTGTTTCAATAAATGCATACGTAATTCAAATGATGTACGTAACGCATGCCCACAAATACTACACAAATGATTACGTGCAGGTTTCTGATTCTGATGTACTTGTTTCATATGATTTATTAACGATATCTCTCGCAAGAATGATTTTGAACATATGTCACATGCAATTTTTTCACGCTCTTCATGAATTACCAAATGAATTTTTAGATTCCTTTTTGAATAAGATTTACCGCAAATATGACATGGGACATACTTTTCTTTGGGATAATGTACCTCTTTGTAATGACGTTTTAGTTCCTGCTTATCTTTGAATAATTTGTCACATCCTTGACATTGTAATGATTTAGATAAGTGCCTACATTTATGATTCCTTAATTTATATATATTTGTAAATAATTTATTACACGTAATACATGTACGATTCAATGGATTGTGTGCTAATTCTTGATGCTGTTTTAAATGAAGTGGATGGTAACATTTTCTTTTACATTCATTACATTTTAATGCTTTCACTCTGTGTGTCTGATGCATGTGTGATCCTAATAGCTAGAACAAAATTAATTTATTGCAATTAATATAAATAGCCACAAATTCGAGTGTACTAATATATTTACACTCAGATGAAAAATATTTATACAATAAAAATATTATACTATAAATATTTTCAATATTTGATGACACTACGGGTGAGAGACTCCAATGATTTCACGAGAGTAGGTACTAAGTTTCAAACGATACGTGTCAAAATTACATAGTTCTAAGTTTATAAGTTATAGTAATTTTATTTAAACCAAATGCAGTTTCATCAAGACAATGGCAATCAATCAATTACATCATGAGCCGATGAAAATAATTCCTTTCCACCGAAGGTACTGTTAAAATCTGAATCCTAAGCGACTCCTGGGTTTTTAGTTAGCAACGTATAGGTATGAATACTACATCACTCTTAAAGGAGGGAATTTGTTTTCTTGGTTAGGCTGGAAACTTGTGATGTGTTAACTGCTCTATCATTACTTTAGATAAGCACATATTATAAGAAATCTAATAATCATGAGAATTGTTTAAAACTCCAAGATCCAGGTTTTATTACATAAACTATTTAGAATTAAATACACAAATAACAGGGTAAAATATTTTAATCATGTTTTTGTTAATGGTGAGGAAGTGTGAATTTCGCTTAATTACGTTTTATACAGACCGATATTCAAAACAATAATAGTTTTATGAAAGGCGACAGCATTTGAAAATAAATGAAAAAATTTCGGTTTCAGTTTCTTCACACCGATCTCAAAATTCATAAAAGAAATTTTCAGATCATTCAGTAAAAAATAATAATAAATAATAAAACTAAATATTTAGCTGTTATTATTTATTGATATGGTTTTCGACAAATTAATGCTCAATTCAATTAATAAAAAATAATCATTGAAAAGAGAAGATTATGCACGAGTTATTTCCTTAAGAGGGATTTAAACACAATACTCAAACACCCTCCATTATGTAAAATCTTTCAATATAAAATAATTTATAATTATAAAATCGAATTTTTATTTTCACTTTAGAAATTTTTTTTCGGGAAAAACTTTTCGACAAGCACTAAATTTTCATGTCAATATTTTGCATACCAAATTTCATAACACTCGGATAAGTATTTTTGAGTTATTTGTGCGCGAAAATTGAAAGAAACACAATATACATTACATGTAATTTAAATCAACAGCTAGTTAGAGGTACATTGCTTACATAAAGGAATGTGCTTCTTGAGTCGGTAAATAAGTGATTTAAATTTTTGCCCAATGTTATTTTTAATAAATATTCGAAGCAACCATGGTTTGGTTTACTTTATCTTTATGACTACCCCCTAAACTAAACCATACACAAAATAAAAATTACTTGGATAAACCAATTTTACTACAAAGCGTCTTAAAACTTTTGGCTTTTAACATTTTTGTGAGCATGTCACCGAGTTGATTTTCTAAATTAACATTCTTTATATTAATAACACAGTTAGCAATAATGTGTCTAAATTTCTTACAGTATCGGCAAAATGGATTTTCTTTCCTTCTATTTTTAGTTCCCATTGATTTAGTCGCATCTGGCTTTTGGTTGTCAGATTTTGACTTGGGTAGAAAAGCATTACCTATTTGTACTTTTTCATGAGTTGTCAATGAATTGAATGCAAATTGTCGATCATTAATTGAGTTGTCTGTTCAGCTTTGGGTATTCTATACCATATAGACCTTTAGTATTGATATTCTGAACCCCAAGTTTTAAAAATTCTAAGATGAAATGGAATTTTGCACTTAAATCACTATTGCGTAGTTCATTACACAGATTATCAAATAAATTTACTAATCGAACTGTGTGTTTAGTGACAGAAGTGAAGTCATTTTTAACGTTTCAAAAAATGAATTAAAAAGTGTGTACAATCATTGTAGAGAGGATTGTTCATACACTGAGATGCGAGTTTCCCAGATATCATTAGCATCAGTTTTCTTACGAATATACATTTAAGGTTCATCATCAAGTGGTGTGCCAATTATTCGAGCAACTCGAGCAATCTCTCTTTGCCAATGTTTGTATGCATCGGATGGTTCCGCGTCACCAACGAGGTGGCTGAACATGGTCGTGTATTATTAGCGATCGAATAAAGACACTGTTCCTTCAAACAAAATTCAATTTGCTATTTCCACGTTTCTTACTGACCTTCACTGGCTAATTTTCGAATACTCAATCCCATAAGAACATTTTTCTTCACTTTGAGTTTCACTTGGAATTTTTTAAAGTATATTATATAACATGTTCAGTTGCACCAACAAAAAATTCACTCGATTACTAACGAACAAAAAAAAAACACTCGAGGCCGCACTTAAAAAATATTTCGACCCTTAACCTGAGAAGGTAAATGAGTGATTTAAATTTAAATGCGAGTATTTTTAGTTATAAATAATATATTTGCTAAAGGAAATTTGGGATTTCAGTAATTAATATTAAAACGAACTGCCCAATGTTACTTTTAATAAGTAACCGAATGGTTTGGTTTACTTTCACTTTATTACTTCTAACAGTTGTGAATAATCCTTCTTAAAAAAAGTTAAATGGCCTAATTGCCATCCATATGGCCCATCAATTACTAATCACTAAAATCATATAATAAAACCTACCTAATAAATTTATCCTAATATAGTCCTATAAAAGCAAGATATGTCGGGAATATATAAATTATAATCATCGTACTTACCCATAACTTCTTAAATTCTTTATTACACTTCTCACACTTAAACATTCCTATTTTATTTTCATCTCCTTTATTATCTTCACACGTATTACTGTCACCCTCAGATTGAGATCGAATTTGCATTTTTTTTGATTCTGATAAATCTTTGTTTTTAATTTCCAACAATGTGTTTGTTTCTGAGTTTTTAAAATCAGCGTCTTCATTGGGATTATTACCAATTTTTCTATTTTCCAAGATATTTTCATTTGTGACATTCTGATGAAAATCTTCTTCCTTTATATCGATTGTAGAATTATTATCTGTGTAATCTTCAAATTCTTCATCTTTCACGTTATTAAAATCATTAATTTTATTCTGCTGAATAATTTGACGAAATGCTTTATCTGAATTTTGACATAATTCTTTGAAATGGGTGGAATTTCGCAGTTGTAGAAAACAATCGAAACATATTTTATTTGGTAGATCATCATTTTCCCAAATCTATGAAAGATAAATATTACTTAAAACCAGATTTTGTGATTTATTTCTTAAAGGATTAAAGAAGTATACGAAAAGTCATGATGCCAATGTGAAAAGGTGTGATGTTACTTTAATTAATTTTTAATAAAGTCGGCAGTAATCAAATAGCAAAAATTTAAAAACATCATTTTTGACTTCCCAGTCGGAAGCTCTTGTAATGGAACCGATATTGTGAATATTGTTGGCATATCTATCCGTTTCATGGTAACTACAATCTTAATCCAACGTTTTTAGAGAGATGTCTGTGTGTGTTTATACATACGCCCGTGCGTTCGTAATTATTTTTCGTAATTTTGTAAATAATAAAGATAATAATTTTATACCACATTCCAAAATCAAAAATATGCATTCCATACTAAATATAAGAATATTCACTAATTCGAAAAGAACAGTGATTTTATTTTGATAATATGTTTAAATTTTTTCATTTAAATGCGTCCTAAATAGTTTTATTATAATTTCAAACTATGTCGTATTGTTTAAAATTTACGGTACGGTATTTTGCAAACGGCTCAATTTAGTCCAAAATAAGTATGGGAATTTTAAACTTAGTAGCATACATAACCCATACATAATTTTATGTATCAAAAAAATAGGCATTAGTCTATGACTTTTAAAATTGATTTCTTAAGAAAATCTATGTAGAATATTTCATCTGTGAATTATCTGCATTTATGTTATTACAATTACAATACAACAAACAACATTGGGAAGTGGCGGGTATTAGCTATGTATGAAAATATTATTAATTATTTAATGCGGAATATTAGCAAAAAATAATGTTTAACTCATTATTGCTCAAAAGCCCTTAGAAATTCTTTAATGAAAAATATATTATTTAATACCAAAGTTAGATATAGAAAACCATTTGAATTCAAAGTTTTTAATGAATTAAATAATGTGACAAGTTATAAGTGGAGTTGATCTGTGTATTATATAATAAACTAGTACCTCTGCGAGCTGTAAAAAAAGGAAACATAATTTCCAATCTTAGAAGCCGGTTTCATTTCAATTAAAAAATTGTAAAAACATCTTCTTCATAATTTGCGGGGAAAAAACAGTTGGTATTCTTAAGGAGGGGATATATCCGTGGCACCTCGATTTGACGAATAATTTTGGTAACTCAAGACAAAATTAGATGAAAATGAAGAATACCAATTTTCGAGTTTTCACCTATTTTTCGAGTTATTGACACTTTTTTTTTAGAAATTATCGTGTTTATGTCACATAAATAACACAATTTAAAACATGTCACAAGATTTAATTATTATTTTTTGTTAAATGACTATAATTTAAACACAATTAAAGCACATATAACCGAAATTTAATTTGTTTAAAAGAAATCAACACTTGTATATTTAATACAACTATGAAAAATACATGTACGCCCTTTTCGACTGTTCTTAACCTATGGATTTGTGGGGTGTAGTTTGTAAAGGTTGGTTTGGTTTTAGCCCCTACGTTCAACCTGTGTTTAAACTACCCATGGATTTTTGGGTGGTAGATTCACGGGCCGGGTTGGCTTTTGGCCCTTACGTACAACCTATGATTACGTCCAACCCATGGATAACTCGAAAAATAGTCGAAAACTCGAAAATTGGTATTCTTCATTTTCGTCTTATTTTGGCAAAATAAAAAATCATAAAAAATCGAAGCGCCACGGATATCGTAATGAAGCCCTTAAGAATTTTAAAAATAAGAAGGGAGTTTAGAAAAAAAATTAGTTTTTATATGTTCTCTCATCATTTCACTTGATTGTACAGAACTTGCACAGAAAAAGATTGGTATTTTTTTTAATTTTCCAATAAGGGGAGTGCAATAAAAAAATTAGAGGAAACATAAACAGGCAGATAGATAAAGAAAAACGAATTGCAAAATCGTCTAAATATATAACCATAGATCTCACTGCTTTCGCTTAGTTTTCATTATAAACAAAAATTAAATATATATTGCTAACATTAACTTTTATATACTTACAGTGCACTAGACATTTTTAAAGATAAACAATGTCTTATTCTTAATACCCTCTGACAAAGTGCATTTATCATTTCTAGAGTAACACTTCAATAGTTAATATAAGATTCAGTAACTTCTTCGTTTCAATCTATTAGATTATAAAAATTTTTTAATCACAAGAAAGTTAAAAGTACATTAATAGGATTTTTCCGAATTTAAAAAATGAAAACTAATTTTTTATTAGCTTTGGTACCTTATACTTCAGTATTTTAATATCAACAAAACCTTAAATTATCTCAAGAATAATAACATGGTTTATTAGGCTTAGATGCTTAATCATGTTATTAAACATGACGAATTAGACCCAATGAGAAGGAAGTAAAACAGACTTGTGTACTGAAATTAATTCTATTAGTTCTAATCCAGAGCAAACAATCTTAATTTTCATATTTTCTATTCTTGATAACAAATAATAGATATTTTATTTTGTTAAATTTGTTAGAGAAATATTTATTATGAGATTAAATTGTAATTTTAAATTTCATTGAACATTCTCTTACAATCTTAGATATATCATTAAGCATCTCCAATGACTTCGTAATGTACATCAATTAAAAAACAAACTTGAATAGATGTAAATGTTTTTTAATTAAAAATAGATTTTTTTTCAAAAATGGTAGAACTGTTGATGATCGGACAGATCAAACGACATACTGTAGTGTGCTAGGTAGAAATGTAATTGATCTTTTATTGTGCAACATCCACATAGTCTCCGATAACTTCTGTATTTCTTATGATGTTACCTTATCAGATTACTGGCCAAGCGGGATAAAATTAAATTTTCAGTTTCAGAGGCTTGGTCTCTCAGATACTGCACACTCAAACCCAGTCAAACGCATCAAATGGGATGAAAATAAAAAAAAGTTGCATAAAAAAGGTGATATAAATGCATCAGAAAATTATATAGGGATTGCCTTATGCAGCACCACTTTAAAGTTGTTTACTAGCATTATTCTGTGTCATTTAAACTATTGGCCTGATTCATGTGACTTTTTATCGAATCACAATCAGGCTTTAGGAAAAATAGGGGTTGCCTAAATAACGTTTTCGTTCTGACGTCTATTATTCACTTACAACTTCGCCTCCCATGTAGACGAGTATATGCCTTATTTGTCGATTTTAAACGAGCTTCCGATTCCATTACCATTCAAAGTTAATTCTCTTTTGTATTGTGCTCCAGCTTGAAACATGCGTTATCTAATTGAGATAGAACGAGTTGAGATAGATTTTTATAAATGTTTACTAAAGCTACCTAGAAATATTTCCAACTATATTGTGCGCTTGGAAACTGGCTCTTTGACCTTGTCTTTAAGCGTAATTAAATTAACCCTGTCATCGCAAAAAATATTCTATTTATGAATGCGAAACGTTATCTAACATTGTGTAAAATATTTCTACAATTGACTTATACCGAAGATACCATCAATTCTAAATTTAATTGTGTCTCACAAGCTCTTCTTGATTTAGTGAACTCTGGCAGCTTTCTAACCACAAATATGATAACTTTATCTGACGTAAATACTATCATTGAAAGGCTTTCTTATTACTTTAGGCAAAACGATCTAGAAATAATTACATTTTTCGGAAGGTACATAAACATATTTATAATTTAATTGTCCGATACAATTTATACGAGTATTTGCAAAGAAAAAGAGGATCTTGCTCATTTACTTTGTATTTGCCCAGTTTATAATTACGAGCGTATCGTTTTTTTCCAAGAAGCTACAACCAAACTAATCTTAAATGTTGCAGAAAATGACCATCGCCTATATAAAAAGGTTTTTCTGGCTTGGAAGATCAATATTGTTGATACGCTCCTTCTTATTGGATCAATAAAGCATTTTGATTGATTACTTCTGGGCTGACCCTTTTCTTTCTTTGGTTTTTAGAAATTAATTTTTTTTTTTTTGTTTCTCTTTTTTTTTTTAACATCGGATTTGCTTTTTATTTATTATATTCTATTTAAAAACTTCAATATCCTTTATAAAGAATTGTAATATTTTAAATAAAGTATAATTATTATAAATAGATGTTTTTTCCAATTATTTAACTAGGTATATGTTGTTGTCTAATCAATTTACTTACCTGTACTGAAGTACATGCTATTATCATATCAATAATATTAAATGATGTAATCGACAAAAATTTTCTATTGAATTTCATACAAATACGACAAACTTTCTCAAAATCAGCCACTAAAAAGCTCATATTTCAAGATTTTCGAGTATCAACTAAAAATAACGTATTATTAATTGAAATTTTATCATTCGACACAAGTAAACTACTAAATATTTTTCAATCATCCCACTTGCAATCCACAAAGTAGCAAACAACTTCCACTTTACCCTTTCGTTTTTAAAGCAGAAAATATATCGGTAAATATAGTCTCTGATACAAAGGAACTAACAAATACGAGACAGAAAATTGAAAACCTTTAGAAATTTTGTTAAAAAAATAAAATTTAATAATTTATTTCCTGAAAACAATGTTTTATAAGAGGGTTTATCAACAGCTGTTACAAGCATACAATTTTCCAGCACAAATATAAAATTTGGTATGCCAAATATTGACATGAATATCTAGTGCTTATCGAAGAGTTTTTGTTAAAAAAACATCTCTAAATATAAAATTTTGAGTTTTACTTTAGAAATTTTTTTCGGGGAAAAATCGTCGACAACTTCTAGGTTTTCATGTCAATATTGTGGATACCAAATTTCATAACATTTGGGCAAGTATCTTTAGAGTTAATTGAAAGAAAAGCAATCTATATCACATATTATTTAAGGTAAGGATTATACACAGCTGTTTTTGACGTAAAGGAGTGGGCTTCTAACAAGCTTTTTGACATATAACAAACATGGTATTTCTTCCAACTTTCGAGCCTAAATAACTCAGAAAACTTATATACTTATCCAAATGTTTTGAAATTTGGTATGCAGTATATTGGCCAAGATAGAAATTAAAAATTCGACTTTATATTTAAACATGTTTTTTTGAGGATAAATCCTCAAAAGCCCTTCGTTTCCATGGCAATATTTAGAACTACCAAAATACCAATTAAAAAACCATAGACATAAAACTTGTAATAGATGGAGTGTTTCATAATAATGAATAGTGTAAATCACATTTTGGTAATCTATGGAAAATATTTAGCTGAATGTGTAATATTTTTGCTACTATCTCGCTAAAATATCAGTATGAATTTCCTATATGAATATAAAATAATATGGGCTAACTGAGGGTTGTCAGATTTAAAATTCATATATGGAAACCCTCTGTTCAGCTATCCTAATATACTTATTGAATATCATATAAGTAGACTTTGTGATTTTTTTCATGCTAATGGTCCAATAACTTTTTTATCAATTCAGTTTATAAATTGCACGTTTAAAGTATTTGAGATTTAAAGAATCATAAAAGATATTATTATTGTTATTGTAAATAATGTTCTAAATGTAAAATTAATAATACATAAAGGGGGATTAAAACATAATACTGAAACACCCTCCATCATGTAAATATCTTTCAATTTCCGCGCCCAAGTAGCTCAAAAAATAATAATTCAATTTTTTAAATGTGGTATGCATAATATTAACATAAATACGAAGGGCTATTATTCTGTTTTCATGTGAATATTGTGCACTCTAAATTTCAAAACATTTAAGATAAATATTTTGTGAGTTATTTGGACGCGAAAATTGAAATACAATGCATATTACATGTAATTTAATTCAACAGTTTGCTAGAAGCACACTCTGTTAAGTCAATAACAACTGTAAATAATCGCTCTTAAAAACAAATTAGTTGTAATAAATGTAGGTCTAAAAATAAATACAACTCAACCAAGTTTTTCTAAAAAAGTTCAAGAAATAACAAATTTCCCACATTAAACGAAAACCATGTAAGACAAGATAACGAAGTTTAATAATGTTGATAATTTTTTTTTGTAAAAAATGTTACTGATTTTAATCTTGATATAAATTTACGAAATTAATATTCAATATAGAAAAGCCCCGGTTTTTACGGAAGATCCTTCAATTTTGCATTACCTATACGTGATATGTCTGAAAAATGAATACATGTGTAATGGATGATTTCGATAAAGTTTGTCGTATTTGTATGAAACTGGATAAAACATTTTTATCAATTAACTCTTTTCAAATAATTGACATGATAATAGCATGTGCTTCTGTACAGGTAATATAAATATTTACTGCTGTTAGGCTGTGTGCCCATAAGTAATGTATCATATATAAAATTATTTATGTGGTTTAATTATGACTAGGGTAACTTTTTTCCTGTTCAAAGATTCAGAAGTGGGAAATTTTCTTTTTCGGAATTGGAATTTTAGATAGCCGTTTTTTTTATTGTTGTAAAATTATCATCCAATAAAAAATGTAAAAAACATTTTGTTCACCACGTAGTGTAACCAGATGTTCCGTTGTCCGACAACCTGAAAATTCTAAATATTAATTTTGAAGTTGATGATTTGTTTTTTAAAGATCCTCCTATAACAAAAACTTAAATTTGAAGTTTGCGGGGGCAATAGAAAAAGTTTGTGGATTTACTATTTTTATTATTTCAACTGAAATGTCTTTACTTCGCGAACATGGATCTAGAGTTATTTTTTTTTAATTTATAAAAATAAGCAAGATATGATCATACAAAATTCTACATTAACCACATTATGATGTTATTTTGCATACCTCTATATAACTTACATGTTAAGCATCGTTTTCAAGAGTAACTGAAACTTTTTTTAGTGCTGCCCTTTAAAAATTTTGAAGTGGGTTGAATAGTAAATTATTTTAACTTTATTCCAATTAAAATCTATTCAAATTTTGAATTCAAATGATATTGCTTATTCATGAAAACCATGAAAATCTGGTTTTATTTAAATTATGTCCTGCATAGATTTGGGAAAATGATGAACTACCAAATCAAATATGTCACGCTTGTTTTCTTCAATTGCAAAACACAGTCAATTTCAAACAGTTATGTGAAAATTCTGACAATGAATTTCGTCAAATTATTGAACAGAAAAAAATTAATTTATCGAATAACCAAAATGACTTTAACAACGTGAAAAATGAACAATTCGAAGATTATGCCGTTGATGATAACCCTATATTAGATATTAAAGAAGAAGATGTTCACGAAAATAACTTAGAAAATGTAAAAATAAAAAATAGTCAGAATGAAGAAAATTCAAAAGATAAACCCGAATTGAATGAAGAACAAATGCAAAATAAGTGCGAAGAAAATGATACATGTGCAAAGAAAACGATACAATGCGAAGAAAATGATAACATTAAAAATACAGAAACATTTAGTTGTGAAGAATGCAATCATGAATTTAAAAAAGTTTGGGTAAGTTCATTATTCCTAGTATATTCTTGTTTGTGATATGTGTGTTTCTTTGAGATACATTATATTTGAATTATTTCTAATATAATATATTTCATATTTTTAAAGTGGAGAGAAAAATATAAAACTCCAAAATAAGTGTATATAACCCATGTACGAATTTTACTCAGTATTAATTACAAGATATAATTCTATTTTTTGGTTATTCCAATTTATATATATATATATATATATATATATATATATATATATATATATATATATATATATATATATATATTTATATATATATATATATATATATATATATATATATATATACATATATATATATATATATATATACATATATATATATATATATATATATATATATATATATATATATATATATATGTATATATATATATATTTATATATATATATATATAAAATATGTATATATATATATATATATATATATATATATATATATATATATATATATATATATATATATATATTTATAAATATACTTTTCGGCATTCCACAAAACGAAAAGAAAACAATTTATTCAATCATTTGATTATTCAAAATTTTCTAAATAACAAGAAAAATAATTTCTACTAACAACCCATTCAAATGACATTATTCCTAATTTCCCACGATTAATTAATATTTTGTGTTTCTGGTTCATCAAAAGAAAATGTATTCGTAAAAAATCTTGTTCGTGGTTTCATTCTATCCGTCGTAAAAACTGAATTATACGACCTTTGAGCACTTTCTGTTCCTGGTATATCTATCACCACATATCTATCATTTGGTAATTCTTTATCCTCTGAATATGGTTCTTTGTAATTAAGTTCTAATTTCTATGACTGTCCTGAGGAATTTGTTTCCCTTTCAATTAAAACCATATCTCTCTTCTGATATTTTCCTCGTTTCTTATGCCTTCTATCGTATCTTTCGTTTTTGATCTCGTATCTTTCTCTTTTGATCTCGTGTCTTTTGTTATTTGATCCTTTCTCATCCATTCTGACGCCAAGACACGTAACTGATTTAACTCATAATTTAAACTTTTTTTTTTTTCATAATCATGTAATACCAATAAAATTTTATTCGGCAAGATATTCCTTATAGGAGATCGTTTTTAAAATTTACAAATGTACATCTGGCTGAACCATTTTTTCAAAGTTTACCCTACTGTCAACATTTACATTCGGTCTTAACTGTTCATAACTTCCCATATCCTGAACAATGTTCCTTTCAAGTCTATTTTCCATGTCGCCACTGGAAACGAACTTGTCCGCCAAGTACTACTCAACTTCGGCATACTTTTTAAAAAGCATATTAAATAGAATTCAACCGTTTTTAATTATAATACCTTCAATTTATGGAAACTAAAAACTTTTACAATAACAAAAAAAAAAAAAAAAATAAATATATAACTAATTAAGGAAGTACGAGCGCCAGGCGGGGTGGGGATAGGTATCGACTCTAGCGCGGTAAGGGGAACGCAGTAACCATATGATTTTTTTCAATATATAGATATACATTTAACATTGGCTAGTGGCGGCATTTATTTTTCTTTTAATTAATACACTTTAATTAGTCGGGCAAGTGTAAATGTTTTTTAATTAAATTTATCACTAATATATTTACTTTCATCCATAAGTTTTTTAAAAATATTCACCGACAGTTTTACGAGAAAAATACAGAAATGTATCAATGTTTGAAGGTTACCCCATAAGACCAATGTTAAATTGCTCAACTTTAAAGTTAATTATTTATTTAAATGATCGGGCAATCTCCTTCAAATTTTTGGAATTTGTTTAGACATATTTAAACTTTGTATTTAAAAAAAATCAAGCCTTTTATCAAAAGTTGCCTTGGTGCTCGTACTTCCTTAACAATTTCAATTAATTCAATTTTCTTTTCGAACAGCAAAACAATAAGTAATAGTTAAAATAAATCAACTTTGAATTTTAAAATTTAATTTGGATTAACAACTTTTCCCCTTTAAATTCACTTAACATTCGAATTTTTTAAATTTTTTCTAAAAATACAAAGTAATTTATCATATCAATTTTCTTTAATTATCAAACTTCTTTAAAAAAAATTTTCTTTACCCACTAAGTACTTGGATTATCAACTTTTTCTTTTAGAAATTCAATTTACAATTTAAAATTTTCTTCCAGATACAATTATCTTATAAATTTCCTTAATATCAGCCTACCTTAACCTAACGTTTCTCTTCTTTTGATAATTTCCCTTAACTATCTACCTACTTTTGAACTACACTATAATTCAAACATCAATTCAAATGTCAAATTATTTATCAACAACTTTTCTTTTCAAAACTAATACAAATTTTATTTATAAAAAAAAAAAAAAAAGTTTAAAAAAATTTGACATTGACTTGTGTTTATAACTCAAAAAGCCTTAACCTATTTATCAAACAACAATAGAATGAGGACAACTTGACATGTGTCATTTATTTACTAACCTACTGACGTACTGACACCTATCAGCTGTCCATATAATAACACCTTATGATACAACACAATACAATATTACCACTTACTAGAACACACGACTTTTCGTATTTATCCGTTCCAATTCGGGTTGCAGCTAACCAAACCAATTTAGCTATAATGACGACATGTCCACTCGGACCACAAGTTTAATGCAGTAAAACTATAACTTAGTATGTTTGCCTTAACGAATCAAGTGACCAATTAACATCGAACACACCACTCTTAACTCAATTTCGATGGCGAATAATCATTGATGCTTGCTTACTTGAAGTCTGCCTTCCCCACTTCTCTACTCCACTTTGCTAGTTATGTATAAACTAACAAATGTGTGTAATTCCTGTTTAACCAATGTGTATATTTTATTCAAACGACGCCATTTGCAAAACAAATGCTCCGCGCCAATTTCTCAGGTTAATAAATTCACACTTTTCCTACTATGAAATTTTCACTCGTTTCGTACAGTTTTTAATAAACTAGTATCCCACTTCTGATATGTTTGCGTAGGTTGTTGTGTTCGGTTGCCAATTTAAGTTCTTTGTCAGGATTCTGGGCACGTTGGATACAAATTCACTTAGTGTAGGAGAACAAATGATTATTTTGAAAAATTCAAAAAAACACAATACAATTTCTTCTTGATTAATACTTTATTAATTAAACACAATCCTTCTATACAACAATGATAATTACTATGTACAAATTGTCCGCTTATTTTTTTAAGTTCATCACAGTAGAACTCCTCACTCTGCTCTGCGTGACTTACTTGTCTCTGGTCTACTCACCGACTTTTTTGTGACGTAATCACTCATAGTATAGTTCACCTTAAAAGTGTGTATACTATTTATGTTATAATAAAATAAGAAATAACATGCATTACATATTAAAAAAATATGGAGGTCCGCTGCAATTAACTAATGGACGGGATTATAGTTGAATACCCCTTACGTAGGAATTGACATATCAACCGACATTGCGCTTCATATAATATTGTAAAGAGAAGGATGTAATTTTTTGATGTAGAAGAGGCTTTTAATAAGGCTAAAACCGATAAGGTCTGCAAAGATCTTAGGCAGATAATAACAACGGTACCCCTAGAGTTGGGTCGGGGCGCATACCGAAATGTCTATCTCACACCTCTGGTGTTTGGTGATGGATGTTTGTTCGACATGTAACCATCCACAGAGGGCAACGAAACGTTTGATGAAAAGGCAAAAGAGTTTCATAATTGTTCAAGAGACTAAAATCATACCTAGAAATTACTAGGAGGCATACCCCTCAATGAACTTGAGGATGATACGACCTGCGTAGACTGCAATGGGGCGTATTGGACTTTCATCTTCTTGTGTAATTTTCCAGCAGGTCTAAATTTTATATTTCAGTTCGAATAAGAGTAGGTTAAAAATATCACAGCAGGACGATTTGCTAGGCTACTGCCGCCCTCAGATAACACGTATTGTGGATACACTTAAATCTGTTAGAGTTATCTTTCTTTTCATGAGTAAATTCTCTTTTAGAAGTTGGGCCAGCATATGTATCGTGAACACAAAGCAAAATCATTAAAATGTAATAAATGTGAATTAAAATGTTATCATCCATTACATTTAAAGCAGCATCAGGAATTAATGCACAATCCATTGAAGCACAAATGTAATATATGCAGTAAAGTACTTACAAATATTTATAAACTAAGACGTCATAAACTTAGGCACGACAAATCATTCAAAGATAAGCTGAAAGAAGTTAATTCACAAGTAGAAATTATTACATGTCATATTTGTGGTAAATCAATAACGAAAACAAATGAGAAAAAACATTTGTTAATCCATAACGAACGTGATAAATTTACATGTGACATGTGTCCAAAGACATTCTTGCGTCAGCAATCGTTGAGAGATCACATTAAACACGTTCATGAGAAACAAACTCCTGCACGTAATCATTTATGTAATATTTGTGGATATGCAGGACGCACACCAGCTAAATTACGTACACATTTAATAACACATTCAACCGAACGACCATATGCATGCGATCGTTGTGATAAAACGTATCGATGTGCAGAGAATTTGAGACATCATGTATCACATATACATTTAAATCAACGAAAATTTCAATGTACGTTTTGTCCACAAGCTTTTCATGTAAGGAAAGTTTTAATGAATCATATAAGACGTCATACGGGTGAAAAACCACATAAATGTCAGGTGTGTGGTAAAGCGTTTATACAAAAAGTTGCATTAACAATTCATACGAAGATACATACCAACTCAAGTGAGAATTTTTTGCAAAGTTAAATATAAATGTGTATTTTTTTAACGAATCAATCTTGTTAAAAATGTGTCCAGTACACGCTGTCTAGGCTTTAAAAGGGGGTAGGTAGGCTTTAAAACAGAAACGATACAATTTAACTCATGTTTATAAACAATAGCAGATAGAAAACAATTCTCAGAATTTCATATCATCGTTAATAAATTATAAAACATGATGCATACTCCTGAAACATCAAAATAATTAAAGAAATGTTTTTTGAGTCATTTTTTATGGATTTTGGTTTTGACTACTTTTTAATTTTAGAAAAATTTAATTATAAATATTATTATATTATATTTCGGAGGGAATCTCCTCAATCATCAGACGCTTAGTTTTTATTGTATAAATTAAAAAAATTACCTTGAAAGTGCACATCAAAGAGAATTTGGCAAGAGTGGAAACTAATAAGTATGAGGCTTGTTTTGCAATCTCTTTGGTTGTGCACTAATGCGGAATAATGGAAATTAGTGTTTTAAACCATCATTCTATTTAAGAACCATTTAATCCTATAATATAATTTCATGAATTTTCAATACAATAATTTTTATTATTTTATGTCATTATGTTTATAAAATTATGAATAGACATTACTAAGGGGCTATTGCTATTCGTTGATAGTCGGATAAATTCACATTGCTGCTATTCGCCGGATAGTTTTTAAGATAATGTAATATCTTATAAACTTGATCATTACTTTCTTTTTTGTCTCCGTTTTTAAATTTTTTAACATAAAATAAATTAATTTACGAGTAACACCAACAAACAGAATAATTATTTAAATGAAAATGAATAGTTATTATTGCATTACACAAAACAAACAAGATATCTATCAAAACACACAATCACAACACAAAATATGTTTTAGAAAGATTCAACTCTTTCTAACAATTTACTTTTGATGTTAAGCAACCATAATTGTTAAGCAAAGCCCTATATATATATATATATATATATATATATATATATATATATATATATATATATATATATATATATATATATATATATATATATATATATATATATATATATATATATATATATATATATATATATATATAAATCCGACTTTACCGAAATATTTTAATAGTTTTGTATTGTATTGGTAATTTTTTTTTACACATTTTTCTACATTTTCTCCATTGTTTCTTCGATATGTCGATAAAATAAATAAACTAAAGGATCTATTTCTCGAAATAATGTGCAAATTAAAAATAAACAAATTGATTTTTTATTATCCCGATAGAGAAGTTAATAGTGAGAATTTTGCGGTTCGCACCTAGACTTCCTTGTATATTTTTTGTCCATTTAATTATTCAATTCATTTAGACTGTTATGAACGTTAAAACGCTAAAAGTACAAGTTTTTAATGATTCGAGTCTCTTTGTTTGTTTTTTGCTCCCTTTAAGGTAGTTCGGTAGTCGAATTCCGAAATCAAATAAAATACTTTTTTTAATTTTTTTATACTAATAAATATACGAAGCATGCTATAATAATTGATAAAACTTCACATAAGAATTGAATTGATATAATTTAGCACGGATTATAATTAAATAATTAAAATAAAGTAAAAAATAAAATATTATTAACTAGCACTCAACTGTCACTATATAATACCAACTTTAAATGATTTTCAAAACATAACCCTGAACTGTCAATTGTATTTTTTATGTCGTTAATTCTTTATTATTATTATTTTTTTAATTTTAATATAAATAAATAAATTATTTCGTTAGAAAATAAATTTAACATATAAAAAATATTTTTTATAATTATTAATGCTCAATATCCTTTTGTTGTTATATACCATTAAAAACGCTTGTTACTATTTGAAATTGGTGCGCTTAATGGAGCCGCCGTTATTCCCCTAGTTAATATGGAGAAGAGAGTGTCCCCTCTAAACGCCAGAGATAGAAGCCACATGTTAACATTGAATAATTAATTACATCGAAAGTATGTGGTAAATTATTCTGAAATTTTTTCAGTGTATATTTGGAATATAGGTCTATCAATTTAAAAGTTTTTTTGGCAGGGTCGACTTTGCCAATTTTCTACAAACCTTCCATTTCCGGTATAATTGAACAAGGACACTCATAAGAGCTCGTGTATCTTTACTAAACTTTAATTAATAATATCTCTTAAACGGTGTGGCAAAAAAATCTGATTTTTTTCTATAGGTGCATTTAATTATAATCTTTCGAATAAACACAAAAAAATATGGGGTTAACTTTAAGTCATTTGGGTACCAAACTACCTTAATAAATGTTTTTCCAAAATTAAAATTTAAAAACAAGTGTCAAATATTCAAAAACAATTAAATGTTATATATTTCCATTTAATTTTTTATGTGTAAATAACTTGTAGCAGTTGTATAATTATTACAACGTAAGATTGAATTTTTACCTTTGTATACAAAAATAGAGAAAATGAATGTTGCCCACATCTCACGGTCACTAAAATTCCGGTTATATAGTAATAAAATTTTTGATCAAGCTACATAATTATAAAAAAGTACTGTATCGCGATCTTACAATTAGTAAACTCAGTAGTCTCTCTAAATACATTAAATGTTTACTATATATTTAAAAGATAAATTAAAAGTTTAAGGATAACGGTCAGATTTAAATATGAGGTATTCATGCCGACAGTAAAATATACATTTTAACTAACTTATATTTACAATTGTACGTATAAATTTCAAACAGAAAATCATTTGGTTTTTGTAATAGGAATTTAATTCACAAAAAATATTTAAAAAAATTAGAAAATTAATTTTTTGAAACAAAATTTTTGTTTTTCTAAATTTCTTCAATAAAATAATAAAATTTTTTTAATTAATAATACGAAGCAACCGCAAAATCGTTGATAAATTTATCCAGAAGAAGAAATTAAATAAAAACACAGTTCATCATGATGATATTGGTGGTTTATTTAAAGGATAATTATTATTATTAATTATAAAATAACAGAAAAAACTTTTTTTGAATCAAAATTGTATAATATTTCCATAAAACAAATCCATCAAGTTTCCGTGTAGGATTACGTTTATATTCTTTTTTATTTGTGAGAGTTATTTTTAATAATGTATGGAAAACATAAATATGAATCAAATAAAAATATGCTCAATTGAAATTGTTATTACTCTCTTAAAACAAATCTTACTTTTTGTTGTCCAAGTTATTTAAGTTGTTTTTACGCACTTGTGGGTAGCTAGTTTTAAATTTTAGCTCCACGAAATTTTTAGTTACGTAAAAGTAGATAGTTTTATTTAATTAATGTGAAATTATAAAGTGAAATGCGAAATATAGACCTTTATGTAATTAAAATCTAGTGTAAAAAGATATGATAATTAAAAAAAAAAAGATATGATAAAAGACATTCTGACAGTATTTCAAAACTTTTTATCTATCTGACGGATGTGTATGATTTGAATATGATTTTCGATTTCTGTGCTGCCTGTAATGTTTGTTATTTTGAAATATAATAAATGAAGATAACAATTACCAGTGTTAATTGTTTATATATCCTACATATCACTAAATATCAATGTTTGAACTATTTATTATTATTGACATTTATAAAAATACACTAAATTCATAATCTATACAATTATGAATGTTTGTTAGATATTTAATATTATATAATTTATTATTCCGGTCAAATTTAGACAAAAATTAAAGTAAAGTTACATAAATTTACAACAGGCTGAAAGTGCGTATAATTTTTCAAAACATAATTACAAATTACATTTTCAAATTCTGAATCATTGCGGTGCCTGAAAAAAAATTGTAGATCATTAATTTCTCTATAAAAAATGTGCCCATATATATATTTTTTTTGAGACACAGTTTCTGAGATATAACGAGTCAAAAAGTTGTAATCGTCAAAATTAGTCAAATATTTTTCAATCGGTATACATAAGTATACAAGATTCTCAGATAGAATGAAATCCAGCCCATTAATTTATACGCCAGTGTAACCTTGAGACAACATCTGTCTCCCTGTTCAATTGTGTCCGTGGCTAGGGTCGTATACCCGCTTTGTGTCAAAATGCCTAATAAATGACATTACCGTATTGTTTTGTTTGTGATAAACTTTTAACTGAAGGTAAAATTGTAACTGTTGAACGTGGTATGAATACATTAATTAATGCAAGTACCGAAAGAGCAGATGACTTTCCAGAATATCTGAAATATCAATAGTAAATCCGCATCAAGGTAAGGAATTTAATGAAGATTATCAGATAAGAAAAACCTTGGATTCTCACCGTCTAATGAGCCAAGTAGATACTCTTAATTTTAAATATTCAATTTTGGAAGTAGCTCGAACTCGTTCCGGTGCTATTGCTGTTAGAAGCCGTTATTGCTCCAGTCGAATATGAATATAATTTGGTTGTTGCTGAAGCTAAGTATCATCATGATTGCTATGTTTCTTTCTTGAAACCTTTCACTGGGGGGTAAAGTTGGTCGTTTTAAAGATAAAGCAATGAACCTGGCAATGAAAGAAATATTTACTTTAAAAACAGCGATGATTGTCAGTTCACTTTAAACCAACTAAGTAATGTTTGCAAAACTACAACTTAAGATTACAGGGCGATAAAGATATGACTAAACTTGAGTATAGAGATAAGCTTATTCTCACTGAAAAATCGGGAGCATTAACATTTATATGCTTAAAAGACAATCATCATAATATTTTGAATCAAGCTTGGTACAAAAAAAAAATTAATAAAAAAAAAGAACGATTCAGAATTGTAGAAGCAGCAGCAGCTGTCTTCGAGAAGATATTCAAGCCGCAATGTTTGAGAATTCTAACTAACATCCTCCATCTCGCATGTTTGAAGATTTAAACATTGAAATTCCCGAGTCGTTAATATATTTTCAGGTCGAGTAATTTTATAGAATAAAAGATCGAATTTAGATCATTTAAAATTAACATGCACAAATATTTGCCATAGTATTATGACTGCTATTCGGCTAAGATCAAGAAGAAGAAGAAGATGAAAAAGAACAAGAAGTATTTGAAGGTTATGAATCAGATTAATAAATTTCTACATTTTTTTAATTTCCATCGCTTTATCATTTCCAACCCTTAATAATATTTTTTATTATGCAAGTTTTCAATTAAACAGAATCACAACAGAGATGTAGAACAGGACTACTGGAGAAACCATCTTAAAAAAAACGCGCTAAGTACTATAGATGGTTTGGAGACGTGTGCATATTATGACGATTATAGCGTTTTAACTTGTTATATCTCAGAATCGGTGGCTAAGGAAAAAAGTATCCAAGATTTTTATAGATTATTTTATGATCTACAATTTTGGTCTGAGTTAATTTTATGATAAAACTTACCGTTTTGCTAAAGATTGCGAAAAACCAATTTTTTTTCGAGTTTTTTTACTTTTGTATTCGACTAAATTTTTTCCCAGGCACCATCATGATTCAGAATTTCAAAATGTTATTTTAAATTATGTTTTGAAGAATTATTCGCACTTTCAGCTTGTTGTATATTTATGTACCTTCGAATGTCTAGATTGACTGGATAAATTATTATATAAGCTTATATATTAAAATAATGAATGTGTTAGCTATATTTGAACTTGCTGAATTTTGGCGAATTTAACTAGATTATGATAAAAACATTAACATTTAAAAGTTTCTTTATTTATCATTAAAGTTTACATGATTTTTTTTAATTTATTTTTTTACATTTTTCTGTTCCTATTTGTTTGAAAAACAATTTATGCAGATAAGTTTATAAGTTTATAGTAGTTAGTTTTTGTGTTAATGTGCATTTTGATTTTTCACTTTCTGGGTAAAAAATTATAGAAAAAACCCTTCATTTGTTTCGTTACAGATACTTATAACCTACTATATACACTTATATCTAAAGCTATGTACATTTGTTCCACAGTAAACTGTGTGGTAATTTATATTTTACTTTAAAAGGTACATTGTTCTCATTATATATTCCTACATCATGTAGGATTTTGTGTTGCTTGACGCTAGTTTCATAAAAGCTTTTTGTTCGTTCATAAATATCTTTAGTTATATCATCTATACTTAATCTATTTCTTATATTGACATTTGATTCATTTTGATTTGCATCACTAATCAGTCTTAACACTTTATTTTGTACAGTTTTTATTTTATTAATCATGGTTCTTGAAGTATTACTCCACACTGGTGCTGCATATAAAAGGAGAGGCTTAATTATAGTTTTGTACAGTATAAGTTTGTTTTTAATGGATAATTTGCTATTTCTACCTATTAATGGATATAGTAGATGTCTAATTCCATATGTTTTATTGCACATATTGGTGATATGTGTTCGATAATTTAACTTACTGTCAAGAGTTACTCCTAGATATTTTACTGTAGTTTTTGGAGTAATTATTTCGTTTTTTATTTTGATGGTGAGATCGTTTTCTCCTTTTTTTATTTGATTAATCCTATGGCTATAGATTATAGATTCTGATTTTGTAGCGTTAATTTTTATTTTCCACTTATCATAAAATTTCATAAAGTTATTAAGAGTATTTTGAATTTTATCTAAAGCATTTCTTTTATTCCACGACGCTACATACACCGCAGTGTCGTCGGCAAAAAGTGCTGTATTTGTAGATTGATCTGTTGGTAGGTCATTTATATAATATGAGAAGAACTGAGGCCCTAGTATTGAGCCTTGTGGAACTCCTGCTGCTACGTATTGTATTTCAGATTCAGCACCATTGACGACGACACTGAAGGTTCTGTTTTTCAGGTAACTTTGTAGTAATTTGACTATATACAAAGGTAAGTCAATAGTTGATAATTTGAATATTAGGCCTTCATGCCAGACCGTGTCAAATGCTTTTTCAATGTCAAGTAACACCATGGCTGTTGATTTATTAATATTAAGGTTATTGGTTATATAGTTTACAATCCGGGCAAGCTGATGAACCGTGCTTCTTTTTTCTCTGAAACCGAATTGTTCTTCTTTCATGATATTATTGTTTTTTTTCAAATGATTTTATTCTATTGTAGATAATAATTTCGAAGATTTTACTAAGGGTTGACAGAAGGCTGATGGGACGATAGTTCTGTGGTAGTAGTTTGTCTTTGTTAGGTTTTGGGAAAGCTAGTGCATTGGCTTTTTTCTATGAGGTCGGGAAGTAAGATATTTTCATACAGGGGTTAAAAATATACGTTATTTGTACTATTGCTTTTTTGGGTAAGTTTTTTAGTAATATATTTTGTATCCCGTCAGGTCCCGGAGCTTTTTTAGTTTTTGTTTTTTTTATTGCTTTAAAGATCTCTCTTGGGCTAGCAAGCTTATGATAAAAAGTTGTTTATTTTTGTGTTTTAAATTCACTTTTTGGGTCCAGATACGTCATAAACTTTTTGCTCACTATGCCATTTTTGAGTTATTATGATGATAGACAGATCTATCTATCTATGAATACAAATTTTGAACTGTTTTTAATTATATATAAAGATTCTTAAAAATACAACATATGTACAGTCTTGAAGTATTTACAGCTGATACATGCATTAAGAGCGGTTATCAATATATTCTATGGTGATTACTCACACGTGAAAACGGAGGCCTTTCCTAGAAAAACTCTTCAATGAGCCCTCCGTTTTCATGTCAATATTATGCATATCGAATTTCAAAACATTTGCATAATTATTTTATGTGTAATTTGAGCGCAAAAATTGAAATATTTTTAAATAGTGGAAGATGCTTCAGGATTATGTTTCATTCCCCCTTAAATTTAGGTGTTATAATATGTGGCCAAGTGTCAAATAAATGTTTACTTCTCAAAGTCTACAAATATATTCTTTAATATTTGTGATTATTTAAAAAATTGAACAAATTATTTTTACACATTTATTAATTTAATTTGAATTTACAATGTTACTTTTTTCTACTAAGGTTCTTAGAAGCGTATTCCAGTTAGCAATCTCTCAATGTTGAGTTAATAGATGAAATGTTTAAAAAATGAATAAATATGTGATGGATGATTTCGATAAAATTTGCCGTATTTGTATGAAATTTGATAAAACTTTTCTATCAATTGCTTCATTTAAAATAATTGATATGATAATAGCGTGTGCTTCTGTACAGGTAATATATAATCATTTATTTAACTGTTAGATTTATAAATCCATACATATTTATTAACATAAAATACTTCACGTGCATTAAAGCCAAATAGTTATTTATAAAATAAAAATTTATTCGAATTTTAAATAAATTTTCAATAATTTTGTGTATACTGGTCGAACGACGATTCGATAGAAACATTCAATTCCAATGAGCTATATGAATTTCTGGTTGGGAATTTAAAATTGCCTAGACGTCGCTCGATGCCTATCGCTCTGATGTAAAAGCAGCATGGATGTGGTTTACTTAGCAGTGATAAGGGGGATTAATATCTGTGTGATAAGAACAATGTATATACAAAATAACAATCGTTATCAGTCTGATGATGAGTCAAAACGATCGTTATATTTTTAAATTATTTTAAATAAATTATGGATACACAAAAATTAAAAATTGTATTTTTTAATGTTAAAATACACCTATATAGAATATAACAATTTTATACGTATATAAAACATATATGTACATATATTTTTTACATACAATTGTATACTTACGACGTTTGTGCTCAATTGTGTTAGTTAACAGGCTTGATTATTTAATAAGTTTTAATAGTGGGTTTCCCAAACGTCAGGCTGATGATGACATGAAAGTCAAAACGATCGTTACATTTGTAAATTATTTTAAATAATGTAAATTATTTTGTACATTTGTAAATTATTTTAAATAATGTCTATTTGGGATTGACCTGAAACCTGGGAAGTTTAGACACGATAAAATGATCTAGCTCGTTTACTCTCTATTCTATTGAATTATAAAACATATTAAAAAATTATAAAACATATTTAAATTTCAAAATACCTCCAAAATTTTTTATTAAAAAAAATTGTGACTATAATTAATTGTTTTTTATCGTGCATTATCAATTTATAGATTTGGGAAAACGATAATCTACCAAATCAAATATGCCAAGCCTGTTTCCTTCAACTGCAAAATACCATTAATTTCAAAGAATTATGTGAAAATTCAGATCAAACATTTCGTCAAATTATTCAACAGAATAAAGTTACTGTATCAAATCACCAAAATCATTTTGTTGACGTAAAAGATGAAGATTTTGAAGATTGTCCTAATAATAATTCTCCATTAGATATTAAAGAAGAAGAAGAAGATATTGATGAAAATATCATAAATGGAAATACTTCAAAAAACGAAAAAAATAGGATTGGCCACAACGAAAATGATTCTAAAAAATCAGATACAAATCACACTTTGAAAATTAAAAATAAGGAAATGAAAAAAAAGCAAATACGAACTAAATCCGAAGATAAAAGTGGTAGTTTCGAAAATTTTAAAGATCATGAGAATGATGTAGAAACGTTTTCTTGCGAGAAATGTAGTAAAGAATTTAAAAAAATATGGGTAAGTACTTTGTGAAATATTCTCCAGGCGTTATTAATTTTTTTTGGATTTTATTTGGCGGAACGAAGACGTAGACGTTAGTGAAAAATTATTTTTAAATAATTTCAAAAAATCTACTTCTTTGGCTTTTCATTTTCTAGATCTTCGCCAAGTTCAACTTGAGTGCCCCTGTTAGCGGCTTCCTTGTGGATTTTAGTCTATGATTGTTTTTCTATGCAACCATCTTCTTTCCTGAACGTATGCCCAAACATATTTTCGCCATTTATATTCTGAATTATAAATAATGATCATTACAACTAGCTAATGCATACTGACGATGACTACTTTGTAGTCGAAATACGTATTTATAAAAATACAAAATAATTTGATTTAGCAAATTGGGACAAAAAATCGAAATTTATTCCATATTGTCTTATTGGAAATAATTTCAGGTCATCGGATTGCAAATATTTTCCTCAGGCATCTATTAATAAAGCATAGCCACGTCTCATACCTATACCACAGCACCGACTCTATGTTTCCTTGTATTCAAAGATGATTGTGTATATAGAGCCATTTCTGATTTAGTTCGATGCATGCGGTTTTGAATACCTGTATCTGTCCCACCTTTTTTGCCTAATAAATCCGAGGTAACAAATCATTTTCACGTGCATTTAGTTATCGTATTCCTCACATTAGTCGGATTATAAGCAAAAGTACTTTTAGAAATAGAAAAAAAGAATAAAATTACTAATATGAACAAGTGAAATAAAAAACCTTTATGGAACTTTAAAATATCTTTCTAATCCTTAATAAATTTATTCTCTGGTAATTTTATGCCATAATATTTTTCCATTTAAATGATTATTTCGGTGGGCTTCAAAATTCATTTATGAAACATAGCTTATAAAAGTATAAATCATAAAGATATTGTAAGTTTATTAAAGTTTATTATTTTTATACTAGAAATATTACTCTGGGGGGAGGGGATTATCTAAGATAAAATTCATTACATTTAAGATGATTTACGGATATAATCGCTTCATTCGTTTTTCTAAGAAAGTTTTAAGAGAAATTTCAATTAATAATATTCAGCTGTGTTCATGCAGAATACTTAACTATTAAACTCTTTTAGTTATTTTTGTATTTCCCTTTGGTTTTAGGTATTGGGCTTACATATGCATAGTAAACACAGAGCGAAACCATTAAAATGCAATGAATGTAAATTAAAATATTATCATCCATTACATTTAAAGCAGCACCAAGAATTAACGCATAATCCATCGAATCTTACATGCAGTATATGCAACAAAGTACTGGCTGATATTTATTCATTAAAAGCGCATAAATTAATACATTCAAATCAAAGACATGTTCCTTGTGAAAAATGTGACGAAAAATTCAGAGATAAGCGCGCATTAAAAAGTCATATTAAAGAAGTACATTCACAAATAGAAAAAAATATAACATGTCATATTTGTGGTAAATCAGTAAGGAAAAAAAATTTGGGCGTTCATATGGTAATCCATAAAGAACGTGAAAAGGTTACGTGCAATATATGTTCTAAAAAGTTTTTACAACAATCAACATTAGATCATCATATTAAACATGTTCATGAGAATCAAATACCGAAAAGAAATCATTTATGTAATATTTGTGGGCATGCTATGCGTACAGCGAAAGAATTGCGTATACATTTATTAATTCACACGAATGAACGGCCGTATGCATGCGACCGCTGCGATAAAACATACAGACGTGAAGATAATTTAAGAGAACATATTTCACACGTGCACTTAAATGAACGTAAATTTCTGTGTACATTTTGCTCACAAGCCTTTTTTGACAAGAAGACTTTAACAAATCATGTACGACGCCATACTGGTGAAAAGCCACATAAATGTGAAGTGTGTGGTAAAGCATTTATACAAAAAGCTGCATTGAGAATTCATTCGAAAACACATAGGAACTCAAGAGAAAAGGCTTTGCAAGAGACCATTCTAAGTTTGGTTTAGATGGAATATATATTAGTCCACAGGAATTAGTTGATCAACCGGTATATGAACAAAATTTCGACTACAGCTAAGCAAACCAGTGGAAAAAATCGTTTTTGGGATTCTAAATCAAACTCACACTATGTGAAAAAATAAAAAAATGCGTTTTTGGAAATATGGGCAGTTCTTGGCCAGTTGTACTAAAACCAACGATTTTTACTTTATCAAAATTTTCCAATTTTGCTTCGTTTCGCCTCTAAAATGGGCTAAACTTTATTTAATATTTTAAACGCGCTATAGCACCAAAATTTGAATGTATTTTTCAGTTATAAAGAGCGAATTATTTAAGAAAATTGTTCGTTCGACAATTTTGGTCAATATCCTTTTTCACTCAAAATGTATATTTCAGATGTAAAACGCTATAGTTGATTTTAGGTAAATGTCATAAATGTAAAAGTTGTAGAGCACCAAATTTTCTATAAGGTTTGATTTATAGATATATAAACGAGCTTGAGAATAGCTGCTAGAATGCACGGGATAAACTCATATCTTTGGTTTTTATTATTTAGAGCACTTGGTCACCCAAATTATGTTTTATAGTGAGAGTTTGATTTAGAATTCCAAAAGCTATCTCTTTACGACATCTATATGTTACATGTATCATGAACATTTTAATAGCTTGTATATAACTTACAATCATGATGTTTCATAATTATGTAATACGGAGGCCTCATGATTATATATATACATATATATATATATATATATATATATATATATATATATATATATATATATATACTAGCGACCCGGTACGTGCTTCGCTACGTATTAAGTGAAATAATATAAAAAATTTAATTGGAATATCAAATTCATTTATTCAAACAAAAAAATATTTTATTAATTGCTAAAATTCAATTGGATAATTCATTGCCTCATTTAGATTCATAACACTGTCAATTGATTTATATGCCGTGACTACACCTGGCAGTTTCGCTTGAATTTGAAAATTAATGGCATTGATATGAATTATCTTCGGTGCTAAAATGGCGCGTTCTCTCAACCAATCATGATTTCTGTACTTCTGAAGAATATTCGGAAAAACACATATCAATTCATCTATCGATTGCGCAATTGTACAAAAATTGTTCGGTACAGCGATCAATCCGTTGGTACTGTCGATTTATATTTTGCCATCACCAATTTCTAACAATTCTTTTGAAAACCCAGGAAGCTGGATCATTTTGTAAGTGAATACGCATATTATTGTTCAGTGTCAATTTTTGTACATGTCTCTAAATAACTGATGACTTCAAACAGGCATTTATTTCATCAGCAGGAATTGATCGAGGAATGACAGGCAATGTTTGACGAAAAGCCCCTGACAGTAATATCAAAGCACCACGAAAAAGCTGTTGATTTCCTCGTAAATCTTGCATTGTTCGATTAAATGCTTTTAGTGATTTTTTATTCGACATTGTACACTCATCCCATATAATAATTGACGTTAATCGCAGAACTTTTGCCATAGCAGAATTTCTCGAAATATTGCAAGTTGGAGTTTCAATCACATGTACATTCAATGGCAATTCAAATGCAGAGTGTGCGGTCCGACCACCTTCTAATAATGTAGCAGCAATTCTCGAAGATGCAAGTGCCTATGCAATTTTCTGTTACGATCGAATAGTCACTAAAATCAATGATATAACGAACGTTTTGCCTGTACCACCAAGTGCATCCAAGAAATATAATCCATCTGCATTATTGGAATATGTAATATACATGGTTTTGCTGAATATCCAATTTGGTTATATTCGATTGTACAAATAAACGCAAATCATTAGAATTGAATTCCTGCTTACGTTGCAATTCACGGTCAAACAAATCATGCATCTCAAGATTTGGTGCGGTCAAACCCAGTTATACTAATGCTTTATTTGTAATCGTTTGACACATATCTTTAATTATTATCAAAGTTTCGTTGTACATTTCCAAGGTAATCAACAAATGGACAGCTAAATTTCCATTAACAAAATGATCCGCCATTCTTTGAATTAATTTCTTACAAAAAATGTGATAAATGAAGAACCGCTGGACAAATTTTGTGCAAACTTCACATAAACCATCTACTAAATAGTCCGAACAAAGCCTAAACATTTGGTTTGGATATGTGAGCCCGTTCTTGAGTTATAAATTTACAACGAAAAGTGGCATTGATTTTTATATATATCGATTCTATTGTTAACTCCCCCGCAAGACCCCTTTTGGGTGGAATTTCGTAAAACCCGTTCTTAGCTTACCTCTACTCGGCAAAAGGAATATTCCTACCAGATTTCAAGGCAATCGACCTAATAGTTTCAGAGATTTCCTGATGAGTTAGTTCAAAAATGGGATCTCCTATATATAGATAATAGATAGAAGATAGATTATACTTGATGAAAAATAGTAAAAGGAAGTCCAGAACCACTAATATAGAAAAGAAGAGATAAATAAATTAACGCGTTGCTGTGTTATTTTTCACATTTTAGTAAATGATATTACATCGATTACATGCGGATGCAATTCTACCCTTAGGGGAAGAATTTCAAATCATTTCTTATCGGATTCCCGGTATTTAGTGTGCACCCGGTACATTATATCCACCCGGTATTTACCTGGTATTTGCTGGGGTACACCCGGGACCGCGTTCACCCGATAATTTTTGCTGTGGTACACATATGCTTGATGAAAGGTATATGGACCTCCTGAACCAAGAATGATTCCGGTAATACTTGAACAATGCGATATGCACACTTTATATAGTTGACAGTTCGTCATACTGCTAGTGAAAAGAGATAAAGAAGTTTTATTTTGAATAGATAAAGAAGTTTTATTTTAAATAGATAAAGAAGTTTTATTTTGAATTACAAAATTAGATTTTGGTTTCTATGGAAATGATTATTTTGTAACATGTGAGAAAAAAATAGACAAAATATGTTTCACAGCTAAGAACATTTTGTATTCGAAAGCCGCAAGACCCCTTGTGGATGGAATTTCGTAAAATCCTGACCTCATACAAAATCACTGTTCTTAGCTGACCTCTACTCGGCAAAAGGAATATTCCTGCCAAATTTCAAGTCTCTAGGTCTTATAGTTCCAGAGATATCGTGATATATAGATATATATATATATATATATATATCTATATATATATATATATATATATATATATATATATATATATATATATATATATATATATATATATATATATATATATATATATATATATATATATATATATATATATATATATATATATATATATATATATATATATATATATATATATATATATATATATATATATATATATATATATATATATATATATATATATATATATATATATATATATATATATATATATATATATATATATATATATATATATATATATATATATATATATATATATATATATATATATATATATATATATATATATATATATATATATATATATATATAATCATGAGGCCTCCGTATTACATAATTATGAAACATCATGATTGTAATTTATATACAAGCTATTAAAATGTTCATGATACATGTAACATATAGATGTCGTTAATTCAATTATGAATACCAAAAAAACTTAAAAAAAGCCTTGAATTACTTCTTTTTCACACGTTTTAATAGAAACTAAATCAATTAAAACCAATGTTCTATCTTTTTTAAATTGAAAAGGTCCGAATAATATTGAAAGCGAAGTTATTTTTATACCTGTCAACTTTGATTCAACTTGAATTTTAATTGTAGAGTTGGTGAAATGACCGTGCTATCTTGTCTATTATCACAGTGTTACTTACCAGAACTTTTCATGGCTATGCTATTCATGATGCTATAGAAGGATTACAAATACGAATGAACATATTTCAACATTAATGGTGCATATTCACTGTTTCATGCAGCAGTTGTGTCCCCGTAGTTTGTATCTCCCTTTATGTTTTCCAGTTGTTGGGTGAGTCCCTTCTAATTAACCTCCTTTGGTTAAAATCAGATAATGCTTTGGAGATACTTTGTCGTATCATGACCAAACAATATAAACAGAATCTTTCGCTGCCGTACACGTCATTCCTTCATATTCATCCCACTATCTATAAGTATAGATTTTTGGATTAAAAATCTGATATAATGCGGTGAAGATTGAGTTTTCCAAACTTAAAAAAACATAATAACAGCAGAATTTCATCCCATGGTGTCAAAATAAACCTATTGCATTTGTTAAACGCAGCGACTATGCAAAGTTGGCGAATATTAGGAGCTTTGATGTTGATGCCATAACCTTTAAACTTCGTTCGAAACCTCAAGCATAAATCAATTTTGTATATATCCTAATAAACAAATCCCTATTCAATCCTATAGAAATTGAATAGAAAATCAATGGGATAGAATAGGAAATTTCCTACTTAATCTTATTGATTTACAATTCATTCCTGTTCCATTTCTATAGGATTGAATCGGACTTTTTTTTATCAAAGTATATAATATACAAAATACAATAATAGTTTTATTCGTTGAAAATATCATGTGTTTACATCAGCCGAAGTTCTTTTGTAAAAAAAATGTCTTAATAAGAATACTACATAAAGTTTTAAAATAAGAAGCATTATATATTGGATAGTTTTAATTTGTTTAAAGTTTTTTTACCAAAAATTTTGTTTTATATAAAATACTTGAAAAAAATGTATGATAATTATACAAAATGTCAAGATATTGAGAAAATATACAGTGAGTACAGCTCATTGTAGCTTGGAGGCAAAGCACATATCCGCATGACGTAATTCTCAAATGTACATTTCTTCAAATTGCAAATGAATATCTTCTTATGACTATACTTTATTACAAATTAATTAAAAAATATGTTTAATTGACATTGAAAATCAAATAAATTTTATTCTAAAAAAAAGATTTATTTTTATCTATTTAGAACCAGCTGATAAATTCCTAAAGTAAAATAAGTGATATGTTTCATGTTATCCGCAAATTGTGTAAATTGGAATAAACAATCAAGTATAGCTAAAAAAACCTTATAATATTTTATATATTTATTTACTATCTTGATCAATTAATTACTTGATTACAAAAAAGGGTAATGAACTGTTATCCTCCATTGTTCAAAATGCATATAAGAAACTCTGATCTTGCATCAGACGCAGGAAGACAGTAACTTATTGTCAAATAAATATATGTTCTAACGTCCGAAGTGCTAATCGGGAAGTGAAAAAAAAAAATATTATTGAACTACTTCATTTCATATCTATAATATAATAGACAAAGACAAATCAGTGGTCCATGGATACAGTGCTTTTTTCGGGATGATGAGCATCAAGGTACTATTTACTATTACGACCAAATATTTTATTTCTGAAAATTTTTTAAAATGGTATCGAAACAATTATGCAATAGTGAAATATGTCGATTTATCAAAGTCTAAATTTAATATATATTATGTTGCTTTTAGTTAAATTGAAAGGAAATAAGTAAAAATTGGGAAAAAAAATTTGTCCTGCAAATTCAAAAGTATAGTTGAGTCCTACACTCCGAACATGTCAAAGAAACGTGGAGATAATAGGTATTTAACGACATAAAGCTATTCTATATAATTTTCTGATAAATATTCACAAAATCGAAAGGTTATACAGTTATAGAAATTCTGTGGTAGGTTATTCCAATCCTACCTTCTGAAAATATTCTTTTATGATAAAACGATGTGTCCTACAAAAATTTCAATGTTTATTTAAAAGTACTAAAAACGTAAAAATATGTAGTATAAAACATTTATTTGGCAAATCGATACATACAATCTTTTAAAACAAAATATTCATAAATTAGCTGAAACTCAAATAAATTATTCAGATTCATTTAAATAAAAAAACAATATTTGTTAAAAAAATTTACATTTCTTTGAATTTTTGTTAAAAATAATATTTAAATGAAATAACAGAAAAAATTCGCTCACTGTGAACGATTGTAATATAATGGGCGTGTTTGGCAGACATAGTAACGTAAGTACTTACTAAACTGAGTAAGCCAGTCAGCATAAAAAAATTATAATCTTACAAGCTGACTATAGCGCTTTTCGGCCAGGACAGACTTACTGGCTTAACATATCACAAAACACCGGTTCAAGTTATATCCCGTACATAACCTCATAGAATGAATATAATTGACAGTACTAAATTTAGGAATATAATTTAATTCCTGTAAATAGTTGTAAATGGATAATTTTATGAGAAATATTTTATTGGAAGAAATATTAAATGACCCAGTGGATAATATCGATAATTTAGCCATGCTTAATGCGTTAGGACTTATTTTGTGTCCCAGCCGAAAATTTTGTAAGTATAGTAAGTGACTTCTAAACTAGTTCATTGAATAACTTGAAGACAAGATGCATAGACAATAATAAACTCAAAATAGATTAGCGACTCTTTCTCTCTATCTACTAAAGGTTTTTTTTCTTGAACTATTACAAAACAGGGTTTGAATTCAAGATAAAAAATATATGGTCGGGATTCGGTAAGATTGTTAATATTTTAATTTTATACGGCGGGTTTTTTGAAATAAAATCGTAAGTTAAACATAATGTAAATTTATTGCAATTTTAAAAATTACATATTAACCTTGAATTATTGTTAGTTGGGAAATATATTTATTAACACGATGAAAGCTAAGCACTTAGTGATATCACATAATAATTATTTGATAACTTTATTTAACAATATTAATAAACAGAATAACATTTCAATACACTTTAATCAGTTTTAGTTAATTTGATAATTCTTTATTAGCATCAAAATATAAATACAAGTCGGCTTACAACTATAGCACCTAAGCTTTATCAATAATACATCATCTTATATACTAGTTACATCGAGATTACAATTTTTCATTACATCGTTTGAATAAAAATGGAAAATTAAAAAAAAAAAAACCATTTGAAAATACTTAACCTATGTGGATGGATAGGCCATCCCTATAACTAACTTAAAAAATAAATATGTGGCTTAAATTAAAAGAAACTATATACAATTAAGATTACACCGGAACTAGGTGTAATCGACATCGTGTGGCATGGAAGTGGTGTGAAATCTTTTCCTAAAAAGCAGCACCCTTGGGTCAAATTGGCCCAGTTTGCTGATTTCTGGGAAAGGATTGTTACGGGAACTTTAATCAGTATATATATAAAACACAGATAAGTCAGAGACGGAAATTACAACATAGAGAATTTAAATACAACGTTTGACAATACTCTTCAATTTTAGTATATTAATTAATAAATAAAAAAATTAATCATTGCTATGGTAATGCTTAAAATATTTTTCTAAAGTTTTTAAAAATATTATTAAGTGTTACTGACGTAATGTAAAGACAGTCTTAGACCAATCAATAAAGTTAAGCAATAGCAGTCACAATCTGTATTTGGATGGGTGACCAACTAGCAGTACTGGGTACTGAATGTTGTTGTATAAAAAATAATAATCCCCTTTGGTTAATGGCTATATAGCTGAAAATAGCTGAAGTTAAAGAAAAAAAAAAAGAAAAAAACAGTGTTACTATCAAGCAGAGACATCTACTCGATGCATTTTTTTACAGAACTAAGAGAGGATCCCTATTCTATCTTATATAATCTGTGTATCTTTCAAATTTGATTATTGCAACGAGATTAAAAATATATAGAAATAAATAGTGAATTTTTTTATTAACTTTGTTCATTTTTTAATTAATTTTTTTTAGATATAATTTTTTAGAAAAAATAGATATAGAAAAAATAAATTATTTTATATAAAATAAGTAAATAAAACATTTATATTTTTGGAACGAAGTTCCTTACGGCAGGCTTGGAGGGGATAGGGATTTTGCTGCGCGACCGAACTGAAAAAAATGTGATAGTAAAACCGTAAGAAAAAGTGCGTGGAATAAAGACGTGCGCAGGCGCGAAAGTCGCATACACAAGCGAGTAATGTATAATACCTTTCTCTTTCTCCCTCTTTCTTTTCGTTCTCTCATCCCTTCTCTTTCTATTAACACTCCAATCCGCGAATGCATAGTATATACTCATGAGTTTACTCATAGTTTATACTCATAGTATATACTCACAGTTTAGATACACACACATTTAGTTGATAATTTGAATTACGATGTTTTTTTATTTTAAGTAATTTATTATTTCCTAAAATACTGAATTTCCTAAATACTTTCTTGTACTTAAATAAAAATTAATCAGCAAAATTTAAGAGAAAAATCAAGAAAACCTACATAAAATTGAGCACGATTTTTTTTTGCAATTTGTGTCGATTCTACATTAGCCGAAGGAACTTCGTTCCTACCTGGTGTCCCACGACACCACATCATTTTTTTTCATAAAAATCTATGTACTTTAAAAAAAAAGTATGTACTTTAAAAGAATACTATTGTACTATTTCTAAAAGTGCGTTAGAAATACTGAAAACAAAACAATGATTCAGCTGTTCCACTTTACGACTGAGACCGTTGCGGTAGTGTCAAAGTTGTTATTAATGATGCCATTATTCTCGCCAATATCGACTTTACAACGACCCATGAAAAGAGGTGGTTCGAATTGCACGTTGATAATTTTAGCACATTTTCTTAAATTTAAAGATTACGACAGAAAAAATTAGATTGTATGATTCTTAAAATTAGAATTTTGTGAAAACTTATGATTCTTCAGAAGATGATTTTTTACTATATTTAAACGTAAATACATAAATATTTCACTTAAATAATTTATTAAAATTCAATAGTAATTTTTTTTTAAGGCAACCAGTTAATTATCAAGGCTTACAAAGTGTAACAACGTATTCTCTTTTTAAGCTTCTGATTTATTTGTATGGTTTGGAGATTTACTCTGTAAATATGATTTATAAAAAAAATATATAATACCTAAACTACTTCGCGTTTTTTTTTTGTTTCAACAATTTCTGGTTTATGTATAATAAGTAGACCGTTTGTAATTTACGTTTAAAACGGTACAAATCTGTTCCACTTGAATTTGTGATTAGAACGTTCACAAGCTAATTGAACGGCATTTATTGTTAATTATAGTGTAGGGTTTTTAGATTTATTTTTTGTAGAATCTTGTATTTTATACGTTGAATGTTTTTATATGAAATGAAACAACTTGAGATTTTTTTATAATATTTTATTTTAATGAATATATGTACACGTGCCATACGTTGTGTGGCTTAACATGTACTCGTTGTACATGTAGTATTGAATTAATTGCTACTAATGTATATCTGTCCTTGGTGAGGTGTTGTAATTTAATAATTTGGGTTTCGTTTGAACGAAGTTTACCGAAGAGTCAGCGAACTGATCGATGAATGAAATTGCGTTTTTAGAATCGATAGTTGGATGGTGGTGCCATCTGAACTTATATTTTTGAGTTATTTTGATTATAAAGGCCAGATACCATTACATTGCTCCCCCTTCAGTGCAAACGACACATGAACCATTAAATATAATAATGATTTTACATTTGAATAGAAAATTGATATATAATATTTTAATTATATTTAAATATTTTTGAGGGAAATGCACTTTACGACCAGAGCGTGGTGTTTTCGATTATTAATTTTGGCACTTCTTCGTTGACGTAAATGTTTCGTTGCCTGGTTGCGAATTCTGGGTTGGTGTAGGAACATTTTGATCAAAATCCGCGTCCAGAAAATATGCTGGTTTAAGTCTGTCGATACTGATGTTTTCATGTTTGTTTTTATTTTCGATTGTAAAATATTGATTGTGGTGTTTAATAACCAGGTATAGGCCGTTGTATGGAGCTTGTAGTGGTTTCCACACACCGTCGAAACGAAAAAACACGAAATCAGTTTTATTTAGTTGTGGTTGCACTAACACGTTTGTATTACCGTGTAGTGGGGTTGATATTTATTTAAAATTTTGCATAATGTTTTTGAGCTTTGAAATGAATTTATTTGGGTCACATAGTGGATTTAAAAATAAATCACTTAGTAGTCGTAGCGTTTGTCCGTATAACATTTCTTCTGGTGCCATCTGACCTTGTATTTTTTAGTTATTTTGATTATAAAGGCCAGATGCCAATAAAATAGTTATCAATTATTTTGACTATTATTCCAGAGATTTAATAATAATATGACGTGCTAAATCTTTTTAATGTTCTTGAATAATTTTTAATTCATAATTTTGAGAAAACTAAGCCTGACCATATTTTTAAATACGCTGACCATGTATGGCCAATTTTTTTAAACCAATTTTACTTAGTTTTATTGTCTCGGTGACCAAGTGAGTAATGGCGCTAATACCTTCACCCCTTTGAATATTTAGGCAAAAGATTGCGGGTTCGTATCCAGGCAGCGTCATACTGTCGTCTCTTGGATAAGAACGAAGTAACCGGCTTCACCAACAACATAATAACAATATAATTGTCAGGTCTTGATAGAAGGCTTCATTGCCTTCAAGTGATGCAGTATTCTAAAAGAGTTTACAGAGAACCAAAAGGTCTAGATACAAAGGACGCGGTTACGGTTCCCCACTTAAGATACTCTACATCTATGGCCAATTTTTTAAGCTTACAAGTAAGTCTCACAAGCCGATATTCACACTTTGGCGTACTAGCATCCTGGAGCCTGCAAATCAAAAAAAATGCTGGTATATATTTTAAAGGTTGCCTTGAAATAAAATTAATCAATAAAGCCGTTAAAATAAATGTCGTAAAAACAAAACCCATATGTTACAAAGAAAGAAGAATATTTATTTATTATGGTAATTATGAATTGGACCATCTAAAAATCAAACCTGAAATCAATTTTAATGGAGCGGGTTTCAGACAAATTTTAAATTATTTTTTTTTAAAAAGTTTTTTTTTTTTTATATTTCTGGCTTTAGCTACTTTTAGCTATATAGCCATTAACCAAAGGGGATTATTATTATTATTTATACAACAACAGTACACAGTACTGCTAGATGGTCACCCATCCAAATACAGATTGTGGACTGCTGTTGCTTAACTTTATAGATTGCTCTAAGCATGTCATTACGTTACGTCAGTCCGGGGTCTTTACAAAAAGTTGAACATCGAACAAATTTGATTGAACATTTACAAATAAACGATTTAGAAAAAAAAAGTAAACAAAATTAATATAACAACGACAAGTTCAGGTATCCTCGTTTATCGTATGATAGCCCTTTTATTTGAGAGATTGACTCTGACTTGCAAATCGCTGCACAGCAAAGTGAAAGAGCACCACCTAAAATTTAGACAATAGTCGTTTACTAAGAATTATGCACCGTTGTATACTGTACTATTATGATAAACAAATTTGGTCCATATTGTTTATTTATTTTAATTTTTTTGAAAAAATCATTTTTCATGCTGATTAATGTGTTTTTTAAAAACCAGAGCAGTGGATTCCATTTTTTTTCTGAACTTTGAATTAATACGTACAATATTGAAAAATTGATGCATGTGTGATGGATGATTTTGATAAAATTTGTCGTATTTGTATGAAATTTGATAAAACATTTCTATCAATTGCATCATTTAAAATAATTGATATGATAATAGCGTGTGCTTCCGTGCAGGTAATATTGGTATAAAAAGTATGCAAAAAATAGAATATCTCCGCTACTTGAGACAATTTTTTTTTCAAATTACGAACGCGCATTTTGATATCAAGCCACTAACTTCACACTTTGATTATTTCAATAATTTTCGAGTAACAATCAAATAGACCCTGGAATGACGTAACGTAATGACAAGCTTAGACCAATCTATAAAGTTAAGCAACAGCAGTCAAAATTTGTATTTGGATGGGTGACCACCTAGCAGTACTGTGTACTGTTGTTGTATAAATAATAATACCCTTTGGTTAATGGCTATATAGCTGAAAGTATAAGCTAAAACTAAAAATTAAAAAAAAAATAAATAAAAAAAAAACATTCAAATAATGTTTCACGAAGCGCGTAAAAATGTTTATATTACTATTTACTATCGTCCTATGCCCCCATCTAAAAATTTACAAAAATTGATACTATGCTTCATAAATACCTACGGTACACATAATTTATGATAAAATTTGAATATTTTAAAATTTAAAGTTCATAAAATTTTGGAATCCAGGATTCTTGAATGCTAGCATTTTATCTATGAATTGTGAAGATTTTAATTGCCGAATTTTGAGAAAATGAAACTTGACCAATTATTGAAATATACTTATCATTTATAACCATTTCTTGGCCAATTATTTGGAAGTCAAAATCACACTATGATTTTCAAATAAAAATCACACTATGACGTGCTAATATCTTTTTTTACAACAATGAAAATTTTAACTGTTGAATTTTGAGGAAATGGGACCTGACAAAATTATGAAATATGCTGACCGTTTATGATCAATTATTTAGACTACTTTCCAAGAAAATGTTTCCAGTGATTTGTTGGAATCCTGGAACTCAGTTTTTGATAGCTTGTAGTTTTAAAGTTTCGAAAAAGTTTTCTTTATTATATTCTAATAATAAATTTAATTTTCATCAATATTTGTATTCATATTCCTATTGATAATATGAAATAAAAATTTTATTTATAATAGGTTCTTTATTTATTTATAATCTGATTTTTTAAGTTTAATTTTCTAATTTATAGATTTGGGAAAATGACGATCTACCGAATCAAATATGCCAAGCTTGTTTTCTCCAATTGCAAAATACCATTAATTTCAAACAATTATGTGAAAATTCCGACAATACATATCGTCAAATTATTGAACAGAATAAATTTAATTTATCCAACAATCAAAGTGTAAAAGATGAAGAATTAGAAGATTGTCTTGATAATAATTCATTAATAGATATCAAAGAAGAAGATTTCGAAGAGAATACAACAAATAAAAAAACCTTGAAAAATGTAAAATCTAGAGTTGGTTACAATGAAGGTAATTGGGATAAATCAGACACAAATAATTTGTTAGTTGTTAAAAATAAGGATGGATCAGCGCTCAAGTCAGAAGCGAAAAATGATACCTGTGAAAATATAAAGCATGATAAACATGCTATAAAAACATTTAATTGTAGTGAATGTACTAAAGAATTTAAAAAAGCATGGGTAAGTAAGCATCGAAATATTATTTATTGAATTGTACTCCGGATAACGAAGAGACGTACTTTCAACTAAAAATTAGATTAAATCTTATTGAAATTGAATTGGATTGGATTTGAATCGATTTTAATCGGAATGCATCCGAATTCTATACATTCCGAGTCAATTTCAATAGAATTAAATCGGACATTTTTTTATTGAGGAATATTTCTCGAAAATAATTAAGAATAAAAGTTTTATAGATTATTATGAGTAGGCCATATTTTAAATCTCTGAATTTCTCTGAAAAAAAGTCTTTCTCTGAAAATATAACGATTTTAAACTCTGACAGAGAATTTTTCTGTGAAAATATGATCACAAAGAAGAAACAAAGACATTCGTGTAATTTGTAATAAATTATTTTTTAGAATTAAAAAGTTTAATTAAGCGATTTTGATCATAAATATAATTTTTAGCAACAGTGTTATCATTATGGCCCAAGAGCCTTAAAATGATAAGATAAGATAATAAGAGGATAACCATCTCATGCACCTAGACCTTTTGGTCCTCATTGCCCTCCTTTAGAATACTACATCACCTAAAAACAAAAAACATCCAAAGCAAAAAATAAGTGTCCGCTCAAAACGACCACAGCGCCTCCATCGAAATTGTATCATAATGGATGGATTCAGAGTTTCAGACCCCAACATTCTATATCTAACACCTTTAAAATTTCTACAGGTACAAAGACTTGAGTTGAGGTTTCATCGTCCGTCAGAAACAACCTAAAAGTAGGATCGTCAGTTCGAAATCGACAGTTAAATGTTTAGTTGTGGTAATACACCCAACCCAACTCCGCGCTCCATCCAACTATTGCACTGCACGTCCCCTTTAATTTTTTATCCTAAGTTGTTACGAAGTTCAGCGTACCTGAGTGACTGTTGAGTGATTCAACAATTAAAACAATTGATTAGTACAACTATATATTAAATAATTTTACCATCTTATCAAACTTATAATTTCTCAAACACAAACTTTTATATTTCTATACAAATACAAATGATTAAGTAGATAATTGAACAAAAATTTTGTGTCATGATTGGCTATGTTTTCCATCAAAATATTTATGTATGAGTTCTCATTAATAATTATAAAATTTATGTATTTTTTGATTTTTTTTTTTTTAAATTGATAGAAATTTAACGGTTAAAATTCTTAACATATATTTGCATTAAATTAATTGTTGTTAAATCATTTTATTGAGTCTAGTTTCACATTTTGATGAGAAATATAGCAAATTCAGTATTAGTTAACTGCCCTATTATGACATAGAATACCGTTCTTTGGAATCTTATAATTTTTTTAGAGATATTAAAAATCAATTAAAAATAATATTTTTCGAATAACTTTATTTGGAGCTTGAGTTCTATTATTATTTAGGTTTAAACATTTATATAAAACTAAAAAATTAATTAATTTGCTTCCATATAAAAAATAATAATCAATTTGGGTGCTTTTATAACCAATCATGTAGTTGGGATAATTATAAATGAATACACAAAAACAAACAATAATAATTTCATCTTAAGAAGAATTTTCACAGATTGTCTTTGTTGAAGAGGTCTCATACTTTGTGCCATTTAAACTAAACAATCCTTGAGTAATATAATTTTTTTAAATTAATAATTTCTGTTTTAGGTATTAGGTCAGCATATGCATAGTAAACACAAAGTAAAAGCATTAAAATGTGATAAATGTAAATTAAAATTTTACCATCCATTACATTTAAAACAGCATCAGGAATTAACGCACAATCTATTGAATCTTACATGTAACATATGCAACAAAGTATTATCAAGTATTTATGAATTAAAACGTCATAAATCAACACATTTAAATCAAAGACTAGGACAAAGGTTTATACCTTGCCAACGATGTGACAAATCATTTAAAGATAAGCAGGCACTAAAATTCCACAACAAGGAAGTACATTCACACATAGAAAAATATGTAGCATGCCATATTTGTGGTAAATCAGTTACGAAAAAAAATTTACAAACTCATCTAGCAACCCACAAAGAACGTGATCAAATGACATGTCATATATGTTCAAAAATATTTATTAGTCAGTTAACATTAAAAAACCATATTAAAAATGTACATGAGACTCAAATACCTAAACGTAATCACTTATGTAATATTTGTGGACATGCAATGCGTACAGCTCCACAATTACGTACGCATTTATTAATTCATACAAACGAAAGGCCGTATGCGTGTGATCGTTGTGACAAAGCGTACCGGCGACCAGAAAATTTAAAAGAACATATCTTAAGTGCACATTTAAACCAACGAAAGTTTCAGTGCACATTTTGTCCACAAGCTTTTAATCATAAGAAAACTTTAATGCATCATGAACGACGTCATACGGGTGAAAAACCACATAAATGTGAAGTTTGCGGTAAAGGATTTATACAAAAAATTGCGTTAAAAATTCATATGAAAACACATTCAAACTCAAATGAGAATATTGCGTTGATAAGTCTAGATGGAAAATCATAAGTGGTTTAAGTATTTCATAGCTCATTACATTACATGTCGAAAATTTTACATAAAAATTTATGGTTATGGGAAAATATGAGCGTAATACGTTTCCAAATGTATACCGTTGCGCTAGATTATGTCATAAATCGCGACCATATTGTGATGCTATAAGTCATGGCGTTGGAATTGGTATATCATGTTACATATTGTTTTGTTTGTTTACACTTGTGTTATGATTTGTTTATACTTGTTGGTTATGACTGATTTTTATGTCGATTATTTTAATATCATATTGGATATTAATTTCCAGTGTTAGTTTCAGAATTTGAAAAGGTTAACCAAGGTAATTTTATACACAATAAAAAAATTTACTGTATTAAATTAATCTAAAAATTTTAATTGATATCTATTAATTTATATTGTAGATGTGGAATACACAAGCATCCTTTTAGTATAATATAGAATTGAGGTAAAGAAAAGAAATACATACCCTGGCATTTTCGATATGTTGCCATCAATTCCCGCCATATTGTGATGTTAAAAGTGATTGTTTTTGTTTTTTTGTTTTTTCTGTTTATACTCTTATGATAATATCAGTATTTCACTATGGATATGAGTTTAGCTCACAGTTATATAATATATCAAGTTGTTTTCGAAAAAGGACTCATATTGAGTACAAATTAAGTGTGCGTTTGGTTGTTAATTGATGCCACCTCTCTTCATCTACTATACATAATGGAATTGCGCAATTTAAAATACAATATCTGGATGACCTTTTATAAATTGTGTTTTTTGGAAATTATATTACGTCGAGGCGGAAGACGAGTCCAGCACGCTAACACTTAGCCACTCCAATGACTTTAAATATTAAACAAATATATCATTACATTATAAAAAATTATACAATTATAATAACAAAATCTTATTTAAAAAATATTATTCACTTTATTGTGTTGTTTTGTTGGGTTGGGTTGGGTTTAAAATGTAAAAAGAAATTAATTTTACTCGTCGGTCGAGCCGGGATTCGTACGCGGGATCTCTGTATAAGAGCCTCACACGCTAACATTTAGCCACTCCAATGACTATATGACTATAAATATTAAACAAATATATCATTACATTATAAAAAATTATCGATAAAACACGAATAAAATGACATTTTCTAAAAATGATTCCTAGCTAGATCGATTTATCGCCCCCGAAACCTCCTATATAGTAAATTTCATGAAAATCGTTGGAGCCGATTCCGAGATTCCAATTATATATATATATATATATATATATATATATATATATATATATATATATATATATATATATATATATATATATATATATATATATATATATATATATATATATATATATATATACAAGAATTGCTCATTTAAATATATAAGATAAGTTTTTATACTTAATTTATGAACATTAAGGATGAATAATGATTATTTATATATTTATTTACTCAAATAGTGTATATTAAGTGGGAAACTGCAGCCGCACCGTCTCTTTCACCTAGACCTTTTGGTACCCTCCATTAAAACATCACTTGCACAAGTTTTAGTACATTACACAAGTTTTTACATTGAGTTCATTTTACAGAAAACTTACAATTTTTTTACATTTGTTTCTAATTTTAAATTTAAACTTTCTAAACCTAGATTATAAATAGAGTTTATTAACCACTGTATTATATATATATAGAGCCATTTGAGGCATTGATACATAAGAAATTCATATAAAATTACTAATTCTAAATTAGAACACCAGTCTTAACACATCTGAAAGTAGTTTAATAATATATTTTTTTACATTTTCGTCTATTATCAAGGAGTAAGGGTTCATCAGGTTTAATTTTCACAATTTATTTATCTTGGTTCTCGTTATTTCTATGTAAAATTCACATTTCCAAAATATGTGGTCTGCTGTATTAGAATACGTTCCACATTTACACAAGTTTATATTTGTATTATAAACAGTTTAGAACCGTGTAATAAATTCTTAATCTGTTAATTGTGGTAATCATTTTCCTTGGATATTTTTTATCAGTGAATGTATTGATGTGAAATCTTCTCAATTATGTTTTATAATTTAGTAACAAAATGTTTACCCATTTATTTATTTTTCTACCTAAAGAAATAATATACTAGAGCAGGCAAATAATATACTTCACTGAAAGTGGCAGCGTTATAAGAAAAATAAAAGATACAAAATAAGGATACCCTATGTATCTGTTTAATACATTAGGTAAAAATAGATAAGCAAGGTACTCTTATTTTATCTCTCTAACTATTAGTTTGCCACATTTTCATAGCACTTGCCTATTCTAGTGTGTTTTCTCTATGGTGATACTATCCCTATCCTGTTAATGTGTGAGTGTCACCCCATTTGAGACGATGATTTTATATTTATTGATGAGTATATTTATTGGATTAATGCACATAATTAATCGTAATCGTTGAAAGTAAATTAGGACAAATTAAATAAACCATAAAGATGATATATTTTAAACATCTACACAATACACAAAGTATTAGAAAAATTATTACATTAAAATATAATAATAATTTTGATAATTCAAAACTCGTAACTGTCATATATTCTTATTTCTTAAGAAGTTTAGTTACTCCCTATTACGGAGATTAGAAGAAAGGGGAAGTATATTTGTATGAAAAACTGTCCGTCAAAATACGTTAAATTAGGATGCAGCTACAGTAGCAACAGGGTAAATTTTAAAAAGAGCGTATTTAAGTTCATAAAAAACAGAGGAATAAAATAAAATACTTTTACGTCCACTTGGACAAGTTCATATCGCACAAGCTTTGTTATTTTAATGTTTAAAAACTATTTTACAAGTTAACATTCACTATATTTACAAGCCTCCACGTTTAATGATAGCAGTATTAGGTTATATTTATATAATTATTTTGGATCACAGAAATAGTTGAAGGTCTGTATAATTACTGTAGTCATTAAAAATAACCAATTTCTTAATTCGCTACGCTTAAATTTTCTTAAACTGCTATTACGGTATAAATGGTGGATTTTCCAACTGTTATTTATTACTTACCATGATCTTATACATAGGTTTTGACAGCTTTAATGGACGAATTTTTATAAAAAACCAAGAGAAATATATATCCCGTGTGTGTGTATAGAAATATGAGTGTTTAATTTTTTTTTAAAGCCATTTTTCAAGTACTAAAGTTATATAGTGACTACAGTGAGTATATATTCCATCTATACAACAACAGCACACAGCAATCCTAGATGTTCACTCACCCATGTTGTAACTGTGCCTGTTGTTGCTTAACTTTGGTGATCGGTTGAGATCGGTAATTACTTTATGTCAGCGGGAGTTTTTTAAATGATAATTAATATTGAAATGTTAATAGTTTTTCGTGTTTTTTCCATTGAATAATTTTGTAAAAACCATTGAAATCTACCCTTTTGTTCACCGACAATATATATATATATATATATATATATATATATATATATATATATATATATATATATATATATATATATATATATATATATATATATATATATATATATATATATATATATATATATATATATATATATATATATATATATATATATATATATATATATATATAAAACTATTACTGCCAAATTAGTGTTGTTTTTATATGTCACCCAACTGGAGACCATCAAAATAACAACACGTAGTCATCGCTTCTTATTTGTATATAGAGTGTACTCAATATGTACACCATTAAATGTATATCTGAATTATTTCTTATACATGTTTAATTTTTGAATAACAATTTCCCTTTTTGAACATTCAGTCTATTAGATCATGCAAATTGTGGACTACTGGTTGAAAAGCAACTGAAATTCTTGTCTTGTGAATTGTGGCCCTCCATTCGTGTTAAGCTGATTGGGAATACCGAGTGTAGCAAACTATCTTTTTATTTCATTTATAGTTATAGATGTGGTTGTTACATTTAAACGGACAAAGTTGTAGTATCCTTAGTTGAGAAAATATATCTGCAGTAACTATTTGGCATGGTCTAAAAGGATCCGGATCGAATGTAAGAAATTGTTATATCTTTTTGTTCTGATTGACAAATTGAACAACGTTTTACATAGTAATGTCTTCTTGACTAATCTTGGGCCATATAATATTTTCTCAAGCTAAACGTAGGCAACGTTCTACCACTTTGTGGCTTCTATGTATTTGTTTGAGCACTATTGGTTGAAAAGTCTTAGGAATTACTAGTTGGTCTTTTATTACTATGAAACCTTCATAATGTCTTAGTTCGACTTTAAAACTAAAATACTCTTTTACATCTATGGAAAGTTTCTCTTTTTGTATCAGGCGAATCGTCTAGAATCAAGGATATAACTTTGGATAGTGTATGACCCTCTTAAATTGCTTTTTTCAGCTGATCTAATCTAGGTTTAAAGGCATACTGACATGAATTGTTATATTAGTTTTGGTAAATACAGCATAATTTCGAATAGTATACGCTGAAGCCGAACTCGAGAACAATGAAGCGGTTTCTTGACTATTGTCTCGATTGGTTTATGGTCCGTTTCAATTGTCAAGTCGGGGCTTCTCCAAATATACGAGTGCATTTTTGCATTCTACTAATATGGCTGTAGCCTCTTTTCAACCTGACTATAATTTAGTTGACTAGGCATCAGTGTTTTTGTACTGAAAGCGACTGGTCGGTCGTTCTACACAATATATACTGGCATTTACGGATTACGTAATGCTTTCGTTAGGATTTTAATGTTTTAATTTTTTCCACGCGTTTTATGAATTCTAATTTTTTTCATGTAGTTTTACCGGTAATACATTGATGATCTAGATGTACCACCAACAAGTTTTTAATGGGCTTAAACTCTTTCTTTGTGCATTTCTTTATTGCTCTTCTATTTTATCTTATAATTGTATTAGGTTGTTACTATAGGATATTAATCATTTACCAGGCATTTTTGTAAGTTCTTCTTCCAAGTAGGTGAGCAAATGGTTCAATTTTAATATATCCATCAAGGTATTGTCCAAACCGATGAATTTTAAATCTTGGAATTTTGAATGAAGGGTCCTAAACTTAAGTAAGGACTATGAAAATAATTTTTTTAAATTCAAATCCAAAAAGAGTCAAGAGAGGAGTTTACGCTTTGGAATTTCTATCAAGATACAATCGAAGCGGCTAAGTTAAAAAGCTAATTTTTAACAATGGATCCTGAATACAATCAACAATGGTTATGTAAATCAATATCAATATTTCATAAGAACGAACAACAGAATTGCGAAATATAATTATTTTCCAAAATCACAAAAAGCATACCATCATCATTTCAAGTAAAAACCATGCATGTAGATATCGAAATTTGGCAAAATATACATCCTACACAATGGCTATTCGTAACTTCAAGACCAACATCACTAAATACCCTATGCTACAACAGTACCAGATCATGAAGAAATCATAAAAAAAATGGGTATCCTCACATTAGATTCAAATTGTAAAGCATATACCGATAAAAATACACTGGAACCAGAAACTTCACTTTTCAACAAAACAACCGCTATTATAATTCCAATAACTGATATAACCCATTACGATTGTTGTATCAAGCATCATGTAAATACAACAATTAACGCTATTCAGTTATAAACAATAAAATTTGCTCATATGGATCTTAATATAATGAAATTCGCACAACGTCGACTTCAGCAATCCGACGACATTTTACAAGAACAATTATCAAAACCATTTATAATAAAACACTCATCTTGGTTTACAATCGGTATATCAGTCACCACTGGAATAATATTCATCACAATCCTTTATAACCTATTTGAATGGTGTGGTCTATTCAAAAAAGCATCAAACATTCTCTACTGTACCAAACTACCTCACAAGGCTCAGCCAGTATTAAATCTTCAATCAATGTTGTACAAATAAAGAATATCAACCGCAAACTACACTCCATAACGTCAAATACAACGTCTCAATTGGTATCAGCACCAGCTGCATCAAATCCACCTCTGTATTATCTTACAAACAAAGATTAGCTCAAGACGCTCTCCATCACCCTCAGATAACATCCGTCCACAAAAGAAAGTCCATCTCTTCATCAACAATGACTTAGATTGAAACTTCAACTCCTAGTTACAATCTTCAACCCTGGGAGATGTGCTGGAAACCACTGGTTTAAATATCCGCACAGGAAATATGGAAATGAATCATCATAATATAAAAATATCTTCTCCACGTGAATACAATGTCACGTTGCAGCCAAAATTGTTGAATCTCAAAAATCACCTATATAAGCGAACCGATAGATTAATCATCAGATTTAGTCTTTCAAAAGTTGTTATTCTTAATCTTATATATTTAAATGAGCAATTCTTGTATATATATATATATCTATATATATATATATCTATATATCTATATATCTATATATCTATATATCTATATATCTATATATCTATATATCTATATATGTATATATTTATATATATATATATATATATATATATATATATATATATATATATATATATATATATATATATATGTATATATTTATATATATATATATATATATATATATATATATATATCTATATATATATATATATATATATATATATATATAATTGGAATCTCGGAATCGGCTCCAACGATTGTCATGAAATTCAGTATATAGGGGGTTTCGGGGGCGATAAATCGATCTAGCTAGGAATCATTTTTAGAAAATGTCATTTTATTCGTGTTTTATCGATAATTTTTTATAATGTAATGATATATTTGTTTAATATTTATAATCATATTCGAGTGGCTAAGTGTTTAGCGTGCGAGATGCTTATACAGAGATTTCGCGTTCATATCCCGGCTCGGCCGACGAGTAAAATTAATTTTTTTTTAATTTTATTAATTTTAAACCCAACCCAACCCAACAAAACAACACAATAAAGTGAATAATATTTTTCAAATAAGATTTTGTTATTATAATTGTATAATTTTTTATATTGTAATGATATATTTGTTTAATATTTGTAGTCATATAGTCATTGGAGTGGCTAAGTGGTAGCGTGCGAGGCTTTTTATACAGAGATCCCGCGTTCGAATCCCGGCTCGAGCGCCGAGTAAAATTAATTTTTTTTTAATTTTATTAATTTTTAACTCAACCCAACCCAACAAAACAACACAATAAAGTGAATAATATTTTTCAAATAAGATTTTGTTATTATAATTGTATAATTTTTTATAATGTAATGATATATTTGTTAATATTTAAAGTCATTGGAGTGGCTTTAAATATTAATATTTATAGTCATTGGAGTGGCTAAGTGTTAGTATGCTGGACTCGTCTTCCGCCTCGACGTAATATAATTTCCAAAAAACACAATTTATAAAAAAAAAAATAAAAAATACCGAGCAAAGCTCGGTCATCCAGATATTATCGATTATAATAACAATTATTATTTTAATTATTGTAAAATAAATTATTATTATCTTTTTTTAATAAAATACAGTTAAAATTATTTCAATTGTTATTAAATTAAAAGTCAGTGTACCAGAGTTTGCAAAAACAAGTTGCCTATAACAAATAATAATTGTCTTAATAACGACAATATTATTAATACGTTTTCCCATCCAACTTATCGAATCCAAATAATATACTAGTAACCCAGTTAAAAAAGGATATTTCATCAATATCTCTCGCCAAATTTAACCAAGGACCGACATCAAAGATTGATAGTTGTTGGATATTTACGAGTTCTGGATAGTACTTTTAAACTATGACAGCTCTGCCCTCCTTTGGAAACTCACTAAGGGAATCCAACAATATATACTACGTAACCACAGTATTTACTAATTATCACATGAACACTCGATGATTTAAATAATAAAAAGAAAGTTTATTATTTAACGTTAACCTAACGTTTCTCTTATTTCGATAATTTTCCTTTGTTGTATGCGTTTGCCAATTTAATGCCTTTGTCAGGATTCTGGGTAAGTTGGATACTAATTCACTTAGTGTAAGAAAACGAATTATTATTTTGGAAAATTCACAAAAACACAATACAATTTAATCTTGATGCAGAATGAAGGTTCTAATCAAGAATATTCTTAATTTCAACCACAATCAATATCAATAAAAAAAAAAAATTATTTTTAAGTTTTCGATATTCCACACTTTCTTTAATTAAAAAAAAAAAAAAAAAATGTTTTATTCAATCATTTGATTATTCAAAATTTTCTAAATAATAAGAAAAATAATTAATTTCTACTAAAAAGCCATTCGAATGAAATTATTTCTAATTTCCCACAGTACAGAAGAAATTCTACTATGGCAAAAGTTCTGCAATTAACGTCAATTATTTTATGGAATGAGTCTCCAATGGCGAATTAAAAATCACTAGAAGCATTTAATCGAACAATGCAAGATTTACGTGGTAATCAACAGCTTTTTGGTGGTACTTTGATATTACTGTCAAGGGATTCGCACACGGTGCGATTTTCGTGTTTTGAAATCATATCGCATATAAAATCCTACGTTCATATTATCCAATAAAGTAAAGTATTTTATTATTAGACACCGGACTGACAAACGTAATTACAGACCTTGACCAATAAATTTAGCAACAGTTAAGCAACAGCAGTCACAATCAATATTTGGATGGGTGACCATCTAGCAGTACTGTTATTGCGTAAAAAATAATAATCCCCTTTGGTTAATGGCTATATCGCTGAACGTAGCTGAAGCCAAAAAAGAAAAAGAAAAGTATTTTTCTTGTTTATACTGGTATAAAAACATGCCGATACGAATAATATTAGATTTATCTCTTTAAACATATAGAACAGGATGACTAGGTGCCGCCATTTAAGAAGAAGTAGTGAGTATATATATGAAATAGTAATAATTACTCCAAAAGTCTAAGGCACATCGCACATGAGGTGATTTAGGTGAAATCGGCGAAATCGCCGATATCGGCGATATCGCCGATATCAGCGATATCACAGCATTTTAGTCGCACACGGAGCAACAGAAGTTGCTCCGACTTTGTACCGTTTCTTGAAGAAGGGGTAATACATAGTTTGTTTACTAATAATAAAATATGTATATACAGTGTCTTAAAGGATGAAATACATCAAGTAATAAATAATATAGATTATAATAGATTATACTTTAAGCCATTTGAAATTCGCATTTCGTCTTACAAATTATATATATATATATATATATATATATATATATATAAGGTTAAGTCAGAGTATATTAGTATTTACCCATTTCAGTCTCCCGATCGTCATCAAGATAACTAAAAAACGACAAGAGATAGCTAGTTCAACTTTTGGTGGCATATTCTGGATCTTAAAAGTGACTCTAAGTTCGTAAATTGGCAAAATCTGTTAATTAGCTTAAACTGTGGCGAATATAAACATTCCGAAAAATGTTCATACATTTTATTTAACTTCCCGCTAGAAAATTGAAAATTTTCTAAAATCGAGAAGTTATAGGTTTTGCAAAAATTGAGTTCTCATCAGATCTCGACGTTTTAAGGTCCTAGGAAGCTTTCCTGAACACTCCTGAGAAGTCGTCACTCCGTCTGTGTGTGTGTGTGTGTGTGTGTGTGTGTGTGTGTGTGTGTGTGTGTGTGTGTGTGTGTGTGTGTGTGTGTGTGTGTGTATGTGTGTGTGTGTGTAAGTATGTGAATCGCTTATAACTTTGAAACGGCTTGACCGAATTGAGCTCACCAAACAGCATTCTGAAGAGTTTTACCAAACTTAGATTATCTTTGAGTTTGGACCGATTCGGACCGATAGATTTCGAGAAATTTTTTCAAAAGTGGTTTTTTGGAAATAACTTTTATACGGTTTGACCGATTGATTCCAAAATCTAATCAGCTCTTGACATTGTAACAACACGTCGATTGCCGCCGGGTCAAAATCGGTCGATTTGTCTGTGAGAAATCGTTAACGAAAGAAATCGCAAAAATCGATTTTTTTGAAATAACTATGAAACGGCTTAACTCATCAATTTCACATTCTAATCAGCTCTTGACCTTGCAACAACACGTCGATTGCCGCCAACCAGTGTTTTTTTAACATCAAAGCTGTAATATGTTAAATTTTAAGTGCTTAGGACATTAGCGGGAAGATGTAGGGATGGTCTTTAGGGTCAACCGTTTTCCAAATTTTTTTTTAATCAAACAATTATCGTTTTGAATCTTTTTTTATGGTTAAGTTGGGTCATGGATCTAATTATCCCATTATACCGATTTTGATCATTTTACGAACTTAGACTCACTTTTAGACTTTTAGTCCAGAATATGACACCAAAAGTTCAACTACCTGTCTCTTGTCGTTTTTCAGTTATCTTGATGACGAACGGGAGACTGAGATGGGTTAATACTAATATACTCTGACTTAACCATATATATATATATATATATATATATATATATATATATATATATATATATATATATATATATATATATATATATATATATATATAATTTATTTATTAATTTATAGATATTAGAACTATATAGATATTAGAGTGTTTTATGAATGCTAATGATTAAAGTAGTTCAAACATTGATACTTAATCTTATATCCAACATATATATATATATATATATATATACATATATATATATATATATATATATTATATATATATATATATATATATATATATATATGTATATATTTATATATATATATATATATATATATACATAGATATATATATATCTATGTATATATATATATCTATGTATATATATATATATATATATATATATATATATATATATGGTTTAGTCATAGTATATTAGTATTAACCCATCTCAGTCTCCCGTTCGTCATCAAGATAATTGAAAAACGACAAGAGACAGGTAGTTGAACTTTTGGTGTCATATTCTGGATCTTAAAAGTGTGTCTAAGTTCGTAAATGAGCCAAATCGGTATAATGGGATAATTAGATCCATGACCCAACTTAACCATTAAAAAAGATTCAAAACGGTAATTGTTTGATTAAAAAATAAAAAAAATGTATGAACATTTTTCGGAATATATTCGCCACAGTTTAAGCTAATTAACAGATTCTTATTATATACGAAAAATGTTCATTTTTTTAGAAAATGAATTCGCCCCACATATTAACAGATATATAATTAAAATTAATATTATTATTATATGTGTATTTATAACTGCATATACTGGATATTTAGATTATTTTATAAATGCTAGTGATTACAAATAGTTCAAATATTGATTCTCTATCATATGTCGAGTATCTAAGAAATTAAATCTGTTAGTTGTTTCTTAACCTGTTTTGTTTATATTTAAAGTGATTTTAGTAAAAACTGCTTAACGTGTTGAAATTCATTTACTGACACTGTAATAATCTTTTAATATAATTTATTTTGTTAGACAAGAATAAATTAAATAATCTATATTTTTGGATAATAGTATGGAATTGCATAACTTAATAAAACAAGTATATCTCTGTGGATTACTGTTAAGTTATTGAAAAGAGGGAAAAGAATAATGATGCTTGGAAACGCATGACGCTTAATTTCCATTTACCACATTTCTCTGTTCGTATATAGGGGAAAAGTTTTATATAAAAATAAATTGTAACCTCTTGCAGAACGTTGTTATTGCAATGATGAGGGAATCGCTGCAATGTTGAATCAATCTATTGCAACGTTGCTAAGAAAATTAAATAAGTTATACCTACAGAAAGACGTTTCCTTTTTACGCTATCCATACATAATAAATATTTATAAAAATTTATCGGGTTCAGCATTTGATGAACTGAGTAATACTGTAGGTAAAACCCTTTATGTATTTCACAACGTTATATGTAATTTCATGAATGTGATTTTCTAATGGAAATATTCACGATTTAATTACCCGGCCTGTGATAAGTATTGCAAGTATTTTAAAATAAAATATTTTGGGACTATCAGACTTTAAAAAAAATTTTATTCTTGATATATACACTCCATACTTCAAGTTCCTCTTCATTTAACCATATTTATGTATTATTTTATATTTTATGATCTCTGATCTCTTCAATTTATAAATTGTACTTAGAACTGATTAAATGGCTACACCTATTCATCCTGTTCTAAATGTTTAATATAATATCTAATATTATTTGTATCATTTTTTTTTTTTTTTTCGTTTTAGAGCATAAGGAATCGGCGCACGAGTACCGAAAACTATTCCACCTCAATTTTTTTATGCGATCCTCTTCAAATTGCCCTCCTTATGATATAAATGCATGTTGCCATGGCGCAACCCGGTGCCATATTGTTTAAACCGAAATTGTTTAAACAATTGCAAGGCATTGTTATTTTTCAACCGGACAAATTTTTTTTATATTCTTTATTGAAATACCAATAAAAAAGGTCCTATGACTTTTAACGATAAAGTTAATATTTTTAAAGATATGAATTTTTAAAGGTTCGAAAAATCTCAAATTTGGGTACTTTCAACCCATGAAAAATATATTTAAAAAAAAAATAATGTCTAAGTAATATTTTTTTTTTAATTCTCTATACAATTGTTAATAATATTGTAAAAAGAGATTTTAAAAAATTTCATTGTTTATACCTTTTTTTAATTGTTAATAAGTATGCGTCGTTTACCTTTAAGTCTCTCTCTGACTCATGGTTTTGTAAGTATCGCTGTCTCTCTCTGACTCATTGGTTTATAGTTAAAAATATTTATTAATATTTAACAAATCATTTATTAGAGACCACTTTTTAGTCCTTAATAAATATTTCTTAGTACTTAAAGTGATTTGTTTGTATTTAATAAATCTGATATTCATTTATTAAATATTAATAAATCTTTTTAAATACTAAGAAATATTTATTAAGGACTAAAAAGTGGTCTCTAATAAATGATTTGTTAAATATTAATAAATATTTTTAACTATAAACCAATGAGTCAGAGAGAGACAGCGATACTTAAAAAACCATGAGTCAGAGAGAGACAGCGATACTTAAAGGTAAACGACGCATACTTATTAACAATTAAAAAAAGGTATAAACAATGAAATTTTTTAAAATCTCTTTTTACAATATTATTAACAATTGTATAGAGAATTAAAAAAAAAATATTACTTAGACATTATGTTTTTTTTAAATATATTTTTCATGGGTTGAAAGTACCCAAATTTGAGATTTTTCGAACCTTTAAAAATTCATATCTTTAAAAATATTAACTTTATCGTTAAAAGTCATAGGACCTTTTTTATTGGTATTTCAATAAAGAATATAAAAAAAATTTGTCCGGTTGAAAAATAACAATGCCTTGCAATTGTTTAAACAATTTCGGTTTAAACAATATGGCACCGGGTTGCGCCATGGCAACATGCATTTATATCATAAGGAGGGCAATTTGAAGAGGATCGCATAAAAAAATTGAGGTGGAATAGTTTTTGGTACTCGTGCGCCGATTCCTTCTGCTCTATTTGAACATAAACCAGAATTGGCATGTTTTAATTTTTTACATATAAAAAACAATAATTAATATAACTATCTTTGTCATAAACATTGATTTATATGCGAGTATAAACAAGAATTAAATAAATTGTCGCATGTGATGTTATGAACGTAGGATTTAGGCACATCACACATGGAGTGATTTGAGTGAAATCGTCAAAATGGCTATATCTGCGATATTGCCGATTTCTGCGATATCACAGCATTTTATTCGCACACGACGTTTTTTGAAAAATGGGTAATACATTGTTTACTAATAATAAATATATATACATTTTCCGAAAAATGTTCATACATTGACGTGTATGAACGTGTATTACGTGTATTTAGTGACATTTATTTCAAATTATACCAATTTTACACACTTGTTGCCTTCAATTTTGACTGAAGACATCAGAAAAGTTCAAAACTATTATATAATATTAAACCCACATTTTTTTCGACGAGTTGTCGTTTTGTATTGTTGAAGTTTTTTTTTTATTCTATATATTACTAAATGTAATTTTTATAAACTATAATCATGGGCCAAACATTGAAAATTTTCAATTTCAAAACTTATAGTAGTTATTCTTTCTTCCTCAATTATCAATGTCTGTAGGTAAAACCCTTTATGTATTTCACAACGTTATATGTAATTTCATGAATGTGATTTTCTAATGGAAATATTCACGATTTAATTACCCGGCCTGTGATAAGTATTGCAAGTATTTTAAAATAAAATATTTTGGGACTATCAGACTTTAAAAAAAATTTTATTCTTGATATATACACTCCATACTTCAAGTTCCTCTTCATTTAACCATATTTATGTATTATTTTATATTTTATGATCTCTGATCTCTTCAATTTATAAATTGTACTTAGAACTGATTAAATGGCTACACCTATTCATCCTGTTCTAAATGTTTAATATAATATCTAATATTATTTGTATCATTTTTTTTTTTTTTTTTCGTTTTAGAGCATAAGGAATCGGCGCACGAGTACCGAAAACTATTCCACCTCAATTTTTTTATGCGATCCTCGTCAAATTGCCCTCCTTATGATATAAATGCATGTTGCCATGGCGCAACCCGGTGCCATATTGTTTAAACCGAAATTGTTTAAACAATTGCAAGGCATTGTTATTTTTCAACCGGACAAATTTTTTTTATATTCTTTATTGAAATACCAATAAAAAAGGTCCTATGACTTTTAACGAGAAAGTTAATATTTTTAAAGATATGAATTTTTAAAGGTTCGAAAAATCTCAAATTTGGGTACTTTCAACCCATGAAAAATATATTTAAAAAAAAACATAATGTCTAAGTAATATTTTTTTTTTTAATTCTCTATACAATTGTTAATAATATTGTAAAAAGAGATTTTAAAAAATTTCATTGTTTATACCTTTTTTTAATTGTTAATAAGTATGCGTCGTTTACCTTTAAGTATCGCTGTCTCTCTCTGACTCATGGTTTTTTAAGTATCGCTGTCTCTCTCTGACTCATTGGTTTATAGTTAAAAATATTTATTAATATTTAACAAATCATTTATTAGAGACCACTTTTTAGTCCTTAATAAATATTTCTTAGTACTTAAAGTGATTTGTTTGTATTTAATAAATCTGATATTCATTTATTAAATATTAATAAATCTTTTTAAATACTAAGAAATATTTATTAAGGACTAAAAAGTGGTCTCTAATAAATGATTTGTTAAATATTAATAAATATTTTTAACTATAAACCAATGAGTCAGAGAGAGACAGCGATACTTAAAAAACCATGAGTCAGAGAGAGACAGCGATACTTAAAGGTAAACGACGCATACTTATTAACAATTAAAAAAAGGTATAAACAATGAAATTTTTTAAAATCTCTTTTTACAATATTATTAACAATTGTATAGAGAATTAAAAAAAAAATATTACTTAGACATTATGTTTTTTTTAAATATATTTTTCATGGGTTGAAAGTACCCAAATTTGAGATTTTTCGAACCTTTAAAAATTCATATCTTTAAAAATATTAACTTTATCGTTAAAAGTCATAGGACCTTTTTTATTGGTATTTCAATAAAGAATATAAAAAAAATTTGTCCGGTTGAAAAATAACAATGCCTTGCAATTGTTTAAACAATTTCGGTTTAAACAATATGGCACCGGGTTGCGCCATGGCAACATGCATTTATATCATAAGGAGGGCAATTTGAAGAGGATCGCATAAAAAAATTGAGGTGGAATAGTTTTTGGTACTCGTGCGCCGATTCCTTCTGCTCTATTTGAACATAAACCAGAATTGGCGTGTTTTAATTTTTTACATATAAAAAACAATAATTAATATAACTATCTTTGTCATAAACATTGATTTATATGCGAGTATAAACAAGAATTAAATAAATTGTCGCATGTGATGTTATGAACGTAGGATTTAGGCACATCACACATGGAGTGATTTGAGTGAAATCGTCAAAATGGCTATATCTGCGATATTGCCGATTTCTGCGATATCACAGCATTTTATTCGCACACGACGTTTTTTGAAAAATGGGTAATACATTGTTTACTAATAATAAATATATATACATTTTCCGAAAAATGTTCATACATTGACGTGTATGAACGTGTATTACGTGTATTTAGTGACATTTATTTCAAATTATACCAATTTTACACACTTGTTGCCTTCAATTTTGACTGAAGACATCAGAAAAGTTCAAAACTATTATATAATATTAAACCCACATTTTTTTCGACGAGTTGTCGTTTTGTATTGTTGAAGTTTTTTTTTTATTCTATATATTACTAAATGTAATTTTTATAAACTATAATCATGGGCCAAACATTGAAAATTTTCAATTTCAAAACTTATAGTAGTTATTCTTTCTTCCTCAATTATCAATGTAAAGGCTTGTAGAGGCCCCAATTGTGACTCTGATCACTATTTGGTTAAAGTGAAAATACGGGAAAAGATTAGTAAATTGGAAAGTGTGTTATCCAATAAAAAACACTGGAATATTGACAAATTAACGAAATGTCATGAAGTACAGAAAGAATATCAAGATGAAATTCAAAAGAAATACAGGGGGGAAATGGATGAAAATGAACAAATGGATGTAAATAATTATTGGAACCGAGCCAAAGCACTCATTATAGAAGCTGCTGGAAAACAGGTTGGAGAAAGAAAAAAGATAAAAAATAGAGAATGGTTTGATAGTGAGTGCGAGAATGCTATTAAGAACAAAAATGATGCTAGAAAAGCTATGATACAAAGAGAGACGAGGAATAACTTTGAGAAATATAAAGAAATGCGCAGAATTGCAGATAAAGTTTGTAGGAAAAAGAAAAAGAACTGGTTAAAGGAGCAGATTTTAGAAATTGATTCATTACAAAAGCAAAACGAAAGAAGAAAGCTGTACAAAGCAATGAGCTTTCAAACTAAAACATTTCAACCAAAAATAAATGGATGTAAAGGTGCAAATGGTAAAGTAATAGGAGAAGAGAAACTAGTTATGGAAAGGTGGACAGAATATTTTAAGGAATTGTTAACTAAGGAGAATATGCAGACCAATGTAGATGTAAGTGATGAGGAAACCCATAATGGGGAAAATCAAGAGGCAGAAGAGGAAGATTTCGCACCATCAAAAGAAGAAATTGAAAACTGCGTCAAGAGAATGAAAAATTATATACATCGTATTAACATCGAATTAATAAAATATGGTGGAGCTGCACTAATTGAAATAATTTATAAATTAATTAGAAAAATTTGGACAACAGAAATTATGAGAGGAATGGAACATAGGAATCATTTGTCCTATCTATAAAAAAGGCGACAAATTGGACTGCAGAAATTACAGAGGGATTTAACCTTGTTAAACACAACATATAAAATTTTGTCTAGTCTCTTAGCAAATAAAATTAAGAAATATGTGGAAAATTTCATAGGAGAATATCAATGTGGATTTAGACAAAATAAGGGAACAGTAGATCAACTTTTTGTAGTTAGACAGGTTATAGAAAGGTTTTATGAATTTAATATTGATTTATACATGCTTTTTATCGATTTTAAACAAGCATTTGACAGCATCAACAGGGATAAATTATATGAAGCAATGCGCAAATTTGGTATACCTACAAAACTGATAAAACTTACAAAAATGTCAATGAAAAACACCAAGGCCAGTATAAATATAAGTGGAAAAACTGGCGACTCATTTAAATTCAACAAAGGTGTAAAGCAAGGTGGTTCATTGTCAGCTGTTCAACATTGCCTTGCACTTAATAATTGAACCATTTGACCAAAGAGGGACTGTATTCACCAAATCAACACAAATATGTGCATATGCAGACGACATAGTTATTATTGCAAGAACAAAAAATAGTCTAATACAACTTGTAAAAGATCTAATGGCAAATGCAAAGGAAATGGATCTAGAAATTAATAAAAACAAAACAAAATTCATGACCATGTCAAGGTCTGATGAAAGAAGAGAAATACAAGATCTAAAAATTAATGATAAAACATTTAAAGGAACAAATACATTTATTTATTTGGGAAATGAAATCAACAATAAATGTGAAATTTATGAGTGCATTAATAAACAAATTCAAAATGGAAACAAAGCAGTTTTTGCAAATATTAGATTATTAGGAAGTAAATTAATTTCAAAAAGTTGTAAAATGCTAATTTATAAAACTCTTATAAGACCAATAGTGACATACGGATCAGAAACCTGGGTTTTGAGCAACAGAGACCAAAATATATTAAGAAACTTTGAACGACGAATAATTCGAAAGATATATGGGGCTGTAAAAGAAAATAACATCTGGCGAAAAAGATACAACTTTGAAATAGACAAATTAATTAAAGGAAAAGACATAATAAAATTCATAAAAGCTAAAAGAATACAATGGATTGGACATGTTGAAAGAATGGAAGAAACGAGCATGCCTAAGAAAATCATGAAGGGAAAATTATTCAATACGAGAAAAAGAGGTAGACCCAAATTGAGGTGGCTCGATCAAGTTCAGGAAGACTTATCAAAATTAAAAATAAAGAACTGGAAAATTAAAGCAAAGGAGAGAGGAACGTGGAACTCTATTGTAGAGAAAGCCAAGGCCCACCAAGGGCTGTAGAGCTAAGCAAGAAGAAGAAGTAGTTATTGTTGAGATAATTGACCATTTATTCCTATAAATTTGAAACTTGTTTTAACTTGCAGAAAATAGTTATATATTTAAATTCCTATTAAATTTCCATATAGACTAGAGTAGAAGCCTTAAAAAATGATAAAAAGTGGAAGAAAATTACAGTAGAATGAAACCCATTAGAAAAGGAGGGGAATATGATAAAAAGGAAAGGGAAATTACGGTCGATCCGAGTTCGGGAAGTGGGAGGGGGTGGGTTTTGAGGGTTAAAAATGGATTCTCTTGATTTCCGGCAAAACTACAAGTCCAATGGAAAAAAGTTAAATAGGAAAGTTGTAGGTAATGAAAAGATCTACATTCAAGTTTTTTTTTTTTAATTTTTGCATTTTCTGAGAATATTTACTGTAGTAACATATTTTTTTTTTTTCACCATCGGAAAGTAAATTTCAACGAACAGAAACCATACCAACTTTTTGAAAAAAGCTGATATTTTGAAAGGTGAATTTTCGATTGAAAATTAGGGTGTTTTTTCGATATTAATTGAAAATAAGGTGAAAAATTAAATATTTTTAATCAAATAAATTACAGCGTATTTTGGGACACCAAATTTTGTAGAAAAAAATTTTTTTTGAAAAAGATTAAAATAAAAAACCAAAAACTTGGTTTTTTGAATTTTTCACCTAATTTTTGAGGTTATGTGAAAAAATTGTAAACTTGCTTTTTAACTTTTTTCCATAGGACTTTTGCCTTTTAAGTTTTGCCGGAAATCAAGAGAATCCATTTTTTACCCTCAAAACACACCCCCTCCCACTTCCCGAACTTGGATCGACCGTAATTTATTTTTCCTTTCATTTTTATCATATTCCCCTCCATTTCTAATGGGTTTCATTCTACTGTAATTTTTTTTGGTTTCAAAAATTATCGACACTAGCCTAATAGATTAATCTAGAAAAATTTTTTTATTATTTATTTAGCTCTATTTGTCTCTATTGCCGCGATTAATTTGAATAAAAATATAACCATTAAAATTTGTTTAAATATTTTTAAATAATAAAAATGATAAAAAATAAGTTTCAATTAATTTTTTAAGTTTTAATGTTTGTTTTGTCGTCAAAAAATCAAATCGTCAGTGGTTGTGGAGGAATGAAATATTAACATTGGCGATGAACAATGATCAATCATTTTTACCTTTGATCATGAATTTGATCTCTGGTAAATTTTCTCAGCCATAATTTTATCGATACATTTTTAAAATAAGATTTAATCATTAAAATAATAAAACTGTTGATAATTATTTAAATTATGTGAAATGGACTAATAAAAAAATATTGTGGTACATCTAAACAATAAAAATTTAGTTTATTTTTAAAATAGGCTTTTGCTCCTGGAGTATGATATTGAAAATAAATATATATTCAAAGAGTAAATAGAATTATTATTTACTATTGTCATCTTCGCTACTTAGAAAGAAATCGTACAAATAGATCAGACTTTGTTTGTACAATTCTTTGCATAAACAACATCATCTGTAAATATAAGAATGGCTACTCTGTTAAATTAGCCCACTCACTTCAGTTTTTGAAAATTTTAACGTTTGAGAGAGTTTGAATTTCTTAGAAAATCATTTGAGAGTGAATAGTTTTTATGGAAAATCGATTTAATTTTTTGTGTGAAGTTTGACTCCAAATTTGTATTTTCTAAAAAAATTGACTTAGGCGTTTATTTTTGTTTTTAATCGAGAAAGAGAGTTTGATACTCAATAAAAATTCTTAGAGTTTATATTTTTTGTTGTATACCTAATCAGTGTCAATTTTTCAATCATTCGATCTTTTGATTGTGAATATGATAATCATTATCTTGTTACATAGAAAAACAAAACTTAAATGTTTAATATTTTTATAATTGTTTAGGAGTAGTTTACAAGAGTTTTAGACTCAGAGAAAATGATTTGGGTCTTAATATTTTTCGGGGAGAAATCGCTTTCAAATTTTATGTGAAGTAGTACTCAAGTTTTCTGAAAAAATTCACCAAAATAAAATTAAACATCCTTGTCAATTTTTTAAGAAAATTGAAAAATTTGATGGTCAACTTCACACAAAAGAATGAAATCGTTTCTCTGTGAAAATATAAACTCTCAAACGATTTTCTTGGATTCATAATCTCTTTCAAACGAATTGTATAAACGATATTTTCAAGGGGCTTATTTAGGTAGGGCTTATTTGACGAAAGTTAAATGGCGTGGAGGTTAAACTTATATTTTATTATGCGTTGTACTGTATCCATAATATATTGTATGATTGAACCACATTGTTCAACACTTACCTTACTGTTTAACACTTGTGGTTACCACAGTATAGATCTTTACATTATTGTATTAGTCATGAATATCATAAGCAGAGTAGATTTTTAAAATGTTTAAATAAGAGGCTAGTTTGTAAAACGGTTTAGTTGGTAATCGAGAGACTATATCGTATACAAATTCGTTGATTAATGGGTTTCTACAAAATAAATAATATATTATTATAAATACAATTCATTTAAATAAACAAAATTTATTTTACAGAAATAATGAAGATTGACGGAAGAATAAACTATTAGAGAATAGAATATTAAAAATGAACTACAAGTTAATAAATTCTTTTAAGAAAAAAAGCTGAATATTAAATTTCAAAAGGTAAATAATTTTAATAATTATCAATTTATTAAATTGTTATATCTAATTGAAAAAAATAAATGATTTGCGATTTGTAAATGATTTCAATATGTAAGCAATACACAATGCATTAATTTTTCCAATAATTATACGAAATATACATCGTATTTAGTTTTACATCAGTGTTTATTAGTTTTATAAATGTTTTTTAATACAGGTATACAAAACGTATATTTTTATTTAATATTATAGAACTTTTTTTTATATAGAATGTATAAAGGTCTATTAAATTTAGTCTCAAGCTTATAATACTTAAAAATATTGAAGGCACAAAACAAATTTGCATGAAATAATGTATAAGGCTATTTTCATCTGTTTGTTCGTCATTATTAAACTCAAAGCCGTCTGTTTTGTAAAAACGTTTGTTTTTTCATAAATGAAGTATGAAAACAAAACCCAAGTTATCTATAATAAATTTTATAAATGTAATCTTGATATATAATTACATAATCTGTTTACGTAGAATAAACGTAAATTTTTTCCTACAAAAGAGATCTTGAATGAATTAAAACAGTTGAAATGTTAAAATAGGTCTTAAATGAAACAAAACTGTTAATTTTGGTACAAAATTTTAAAACGAAAAAAGACTTAGTAGCAGACATGCAAAATAAAATGAAAAATCTATGTAAGTTTGCGAAGCTTCAGGGATTCATAGTTATAGGCTACTGCATTATCATAAATGAGTTAAAATAATCGTGATAAATTGAGAAACTGTATGCAATTTTTCGTTCACCAATAAGTTGAAAATTAATTATACAAGACGCTGAGTTTAAAAAATGTATATTCTGTGTCTATTTTTTCATGGAAATCATACTTTCATCTTCGATTTTATATTCAGATTATACATAAAAAAATTCAGTGGTAAAATTATTTTTCGACCTACTGGTAGACAGAAATGTCTCAAATTGATAGACGATAATCTAATAAAAGTTTATTAAAGTTTATTATGTTAATTAATTTATTTATTTATGAAATTTGTTAATAGTTCGGCATAAGTTAGACCTGTTACCTTTTGAGTTTTTGCTCTGACAAACGTAAACAGTTGTATATAATGACCTATAAATGGCATACATAATATGCGAGGAATGTTAATGGCATGGTTCCGGCATCTCTCCGTCTATTATAATTATGAAAAAAAAAGTTGGTTGACTGATATTATTTATAATATCGACAGGAGGGTTTGACCTATTAACGTGTATCACTTGACTAAGAGCTAAATAAATCAGCGCATTGCTGTGGTTAGGTACGGCGCTTTAATTGACTTTAATACTTTTAATAATTTATTCACAATTAATATTATTATGAACTTTATATACCGGATATAATGAGCATTAAATTGCATACATAATATATGGATAACGATATTGTTGAGCTATTGTTGAGCTACGGGTCTATTGGTTGGTTGGTTGGTGAACCTAATCAGCATTGATCTCGTAGAGCTACGGGTCTATTGGTTGGTTGGTTGGTGACCCATTGCATGACTAAGATGTTACATTTGTTTGGATAATTTTAACCTTTTGACATATATAAGACATAACTTAATAATGAATGGAATCCGAGGAATTTTTATATTAAAAAAAAATACTACAAAAAATTTCTTATCTCTTTGATTATATTTTAAAATATTTTTGATCTTTATACAGGTGACATATAAAATATAGAATTTTCAAATCAATTGAATATTTACTGGCTCTGCACAAATTTATTTTAATAGGTCCTTGTAAAATACCGTTCTTCAGATCTTTTTTTTTGCAATAACAGTGTTTGATTTAATAGAATTTTGTTCATTTAAAGAAATCGGATATTTGAAATGAACTTTCAGATGTAATTATTATATAACATACTACCCCCAAAAATTTTGTTTATCTAAAAATATATTTTTAAACTACACTATAACTGCAAGTAACTGTAACCAAATATTTTGTGAAGGATTCTTAAGAAAAAACGTATCTTCGAGTTTAAAAATCAAATTGAAGTCAATCCGAAAGCTAATTAATAGTTAAAAAAGTAATTTATAGTTTTGCAACTTATATTTTCTATTATTTATCGCTTTATTTTGAAGCTTAAAGCTATGAAAAATGTTACAAACAAGAAGAAATTCAATGAAAGCATTTATAAGATTGTACATTTGGATTATGGAATGTAGATATTTTAAAGGCGGGATGTGGATATTTCATTTGAGGAACGAATTAAAAAAGTGTCCAACAGTAAATAGTAATAAAATAACAGTTAAAAAATCCGCCAAATCCGTGAATATAGCAGTTGTTGACTAATTTAAGTGTACCGAGTTAGGTAGATTGTTATTTTTAGGTAAATATTAACAATTAAAATAAACAAAAACCTGCAGGTTTGTAAAGTGAGTGTTAACTTGTAAAATACTTTTTAAACAATCATGGGCAAAGTTTGTGTCCTTAAAAGTTATTCTAGTGTATTAATTGTTATCAAATATGTATTTTATTTATGATAGTTTGATTTTTGTAATTTTTTAGACAAATGAAATTTTATTACTTAGAATTTAACAGGCATTAATTAAATTTAACAATTTAAAAAATAGCTATAAAATATTTCTCAGTTGAATAAAAAAAAAAACATATTTAGAAAATTGAAAAATTTTAATGCGCCAAGAAAAATACTCTCAAATTTTCAATGGCTCATATAGATAAATCGAATGTCAACGAATTCATGAGAATGTTATAACAAAACAGATCATAAATCGTTTACGATTAAATGAAGATACCTCTGTTACTGTAAGTATTGATGTACCAGTAAATATATTCGATTTTTTATAGCAATAATTAATTACTATTCAATTGTAGTTCATTTTCCCTAATCGTAACGAGTTGGTACTAAGCGAGAAAATGAATTCGTTCAATAAAATTTACGATTATTTACAATCCGTGGAGCGATGGCCATTTTATAAGTCAAAATGTTTATGTTTAATAAAATATTATTTATTTACATTAATGACGCTTGTAATCTGCAATTTATTTATCTATTTAATTATACGGATTATTTAATACTCGTCTTGTACTACTATTATCTTAGTTACATTTAAGTTAGCAATTTTCAAAGTGTTTATCATTTTTTTATTATGATGCATGTAAAATTCTAAATTAAAATGAATAAAATAAATGCTAAGTTATTATTTATTTTTGTTATTATATAATTTGTTTAATGAAGAAAGATTTTATTTGATTTATTGTTTTTTATAAACTTATGCGCTTTTTTTAAATATCCTATAGTTACAGTGGCGCCTTCCTAATTTAATGCAATTTGACGGACATTATTTCATACAAAGATAGTTTTCCTATTCTGTATACTCCATATTTGGACTTTACGCTAAGATCTCAGCGCCATAGTAGCAAAAATAATAACTACATAACAGTATAAATAATAACTACATTATACTTTTACTTTCATAACACACTCAGCTGATTATTTTCTATAGACTACCAAAATGTAATTAGTTATTATAATATATTACACTATAAATTATTATGAAATACTCCATCTATTAGAAGTTTTATATCTATGGTGTTTAAATATTAGTAAATGTAAACAGCTCTTCATTATACCAGTAGTTAAAGTCTTCGTTAGCATAAATATCCAATAAAATTTCACGTACGAGATTTTTTTGTTTCTAGTTGTTAAAGTAAAAGTGACACTTTTGAATTTAAACTGCAGTGACTTCTGAAATATGATTCGTATAGAAAGTAGTATTGCATCATTCAAATTGTGCTCATTTCATTCCTGCAATGTAGTAAATAAAAAAGACCAATTTTCGACTTTTACCCAAAATTTGATGTGTAACAATCTGTTTCAAGCTATGCAGATTTAAAAAATAAAAATGTATAAAAAACATATATCAACAATAGTTTTTACTGGTATACTCTTTTCGGTTTTGAACACTAATTTTAGAACCAATTTTTACTTTCGTAAATTTCTAAATAAAAATTCATTTTAAAATATATAAATAAAAAAAAAAAAATCTAAAAATTCTGTTGGTTTAGCGTTTAATTTTTTTAAATTGTTTTTCAACACATGTAGACATCAAAGAATCTATAAACAACCTTTTTTTTGATTGGATTGCGAGATTTTTATTATTTTTATTTTCAGTATTAGAAGAAAAAAGTTCTTTATAAAAATATACAATCCTCAACGTAAGCTGAATAATTTTATTATGTATTTCCATATTTTCATACATATCATATACACAAATTAAAAAATTTAGTATTTCAATTGTGTGATGAATATTGGTTCATTAATATTGACTAACATTTGATGAATACATAGAAACTATATTTAAGAATACTAATCCTACGTTTAAAAGTGGGACTCATTTGTTGTGACTGATAGTGCCTCGTTGATCTATATTAAATAGTTGATTTTTATATCAAAATTGGACAATTGTGTAAGAAAAAAAACAAGTTTTATTTGCAATAGAATAGTATTATTATATTAAATAACTGAAAATCATTAAAAAAAATATCACATTTTGTATTCATATTAAGTTTGCCAAAATATTATCACAATTTTAACTTTATTACGACTATCAACATTAATTAGTATCACAATTATAGAAAATATCATAATTTTAACTGTAATACGACTATCAACATTAATTAGTATCACAAATATAATTAAATCTTTCTTAACATAAAATCTTTACTATTACCATAATTACCATTACCATCACAATTTTAATTATAATGCACTATAATGTCAGTGTTAGCAACCTCGGAGAGTGCAATTATAGTAAGTTCGAAAAAATTATAGTAGACAGAAAGAAAAATCGTGAAATTTGATTTTATTGTTTAAAATTATGATTAAAAGTTTATAAGTTCGGTAATATTAAAATTACTTAGTTAATTTAGAACTAATAGAATAAAAAATATATTTAACTTGTGATTTGTTTAATGTAGGTATGGTGCGCATTCGATGGGTGTTTCAAAGTTAAGATATAGAGTATACATTGTCAATTGTGTACATACAATCGAGGTTATATTTTACTTTAGTTGTCACCTATTCGGATATAATTGATACATTGTACACAACGAGCGCTGAATTGATATGTATCCTGCAGTATAAATAGCGGATAATTTTTGCGCCAAAATACATATCGAAAATAAGAAATTTAATAAATTTATTAGCTACGATTAGGATTACGTTTGTGTCAACCAATGTCAGAATATAGGAGGCAGAGAAGTAAAGCATTGTAATCATAGGCATAGGCTATGTGGGCAGCTAGTTCATTGAATGACTTAAAGACAAGGTGCAGTGCCTCCAAAAGAGTTCAATATTTTTATGAGAACTAAATAGCATATGACAATGTTGATGGTAAAGCAGAGATAAATTTAATAATAATTTAAAATCTTTATCTGTTAAACTTGTATTTTTGACTGACGTAACGTAATGACAGGCTTAGACCAATCAATAAAGTTAAGCAACAGCAGTCACAATCTGTATTTGAATGGGTGACCACCTAGCAGTACTGTGTACTGTTGTTGTATAAAAATAATAATGATAATAATCCCCTTTGGTTAATGGCTATATAGCTAAAAGTAGCTGAAGCCAGAAATTTAAAAAAAAAAAAAACTTGTACTTGATTATTTTAATGAAATAGCAATGAAAAAAGCATATATACAAATAAATAATAGTGCAGTTTTTAATTGCTTTTGTTTATTTTTTAATTTTTTTTTTCAGATATTATTCCATTATTTTTTTTTTTTTTATTAGATAGAAAAAATAATTTTTTGCATATAAAATAAATAAATATAACACTTTATTTCTTCATAAAAATCTGTATTTTATTTATATTGTAAGACAACACCGTCTATTACCTGTGTAAAACATTAAATAAATTTGTAATTATGTTTGGGTTTTAAGTTAGATGTAAAAATATGATTGCATTGATATTGTTGACATGCATAATACATTATTAGTATAGAAATAATACTATAATAGTTTAAAAAAACTAAAAAAACACGCATGCATGCGTAGTTCGCGCACTAGCTCTATCTTTATTACTCTCATGCAAAGGATCCGTTCAGATGCGTTCTGCAGCCAACTTCAGAGAGTTACCTACAGACAAACAAACATACGAGTGAAGCTAATAAAAGCGTGTTAAAAACAATAATGACTACTAATCCATATATCTTATATCTATGATTGTAACCTTTCAATCAATATTATAAATGAAATCAATCAAAGCCAAATCAATTATATATTGTAGTGATACAGAAAAAGTCTTATTTTAAGTAATAGATATGCGATACGCATGCCCTAATTAATTAACGCATGTGTAATTAGGTCAACCCCTCTCAGGGACAAAAACAGTATAAAAGGGAATGCCTAACACCTATTTAATTAGAATCCAAGAATCCAAGAATCAAGAATCTAGATTAGAATCTATTGGTAATGTACATAGATTAGAAAATCTATAGTATTTCTATCGGTTACGTTTAAATAGTTATACTTATTAAATTAATAAAGTTAATACAAGTATATTTTGTGTTATTAATTGAACAGTGGCTAATAGCGTTCCCGGATTCTCCTTAGTTAAATATTACTTCGTAAATTATTAACTAAGTAAAGGTTTTGGAATAGCACCATAGTCTATTACCCTGGTGACAGCGAAAATTGCCTTAATAATAAGTGACGTACACACATTCTATAAAGTGCTAATTTTTATAGTTAATTTCTATAAAAATCTGGTTACGACATAGAAAAATTGGTGACAGCGGTGAGATTTTCTCAACAAATTGGTAAAGAAATTCAAGTGGAAATTTCACACCTCTAGCCAACTGGAAATATTGAATGGAATAACAAGTACAAGTGGAAAGTAATCACCTCTAGCTTGCCAACAATATCAACTTCAGAGTCATTGGTACAAGTGGAAAAGGAAATTCATCACAAATTCAACACCACAAACGGAGAAAATCTACGTCAAAGAACTACACGAACGCCAAAAACCGTAAGTCATATTGTCAAAATTTTATTTCTAAAAGTTAAAGCTAATTTAAAGTCATTTAACTAAACTACAAAAATGTCGGTCAATGGTATTATCGACAGTTCATTAAACCCTATTCCTGATGTAAATTCAGAACATAACGGATCAATCACTAGCGATGATTCAGTTTCAAATAATGGAAGTAATATTATAGGGAATAATAATAATAATAATAATAATAATAATAATAATAATAATAATAATAATAATAATAATAATTACAATAATAATATTAATGATAATATTAATAATAATGATTACGGTATTAATAATAATCAAAACAGAAATAGAAATTCAAACGAATTAATACCATTATCATTTTTAGCTCAAATGATAACACCATTTAACGGTGATCCCAAAGAGTTAAATTCTTTTTTACAAAATGCAAATAACGCATTAGAAATTACTGCACCTGAACAAAGATTACCAATAACAATGTTAATTTTTTCAAAAATAAGCAGTGAAGTGAAAACCAAAATTAATATGACATCGATTCACACGTATAAAGAATTACGCGATAAATTATTATTAATTTATAGACCTGTTGAATCATATTCATATCTTATGGAACAATTAGAAACCATAAAACAAAAATCATCTGAATCAATAAAAGATTTTTATTTGAGGCTAGATGACATTACAAATAAATGTTTACTCGCAACGGAATCGCAAGCGACTTCGCACACATATGCAAGTGAAGTAAGAGTAATTCAACGCATTGCTCTGCGTAGATTTACACATCATTGTATACCTGAAATAAGTCAAATACTCAGACATAAAAACTTCACATCAATAAATGAGGCTATGTCTTTAGCTTGTGAAGAAGAAGCGTACTTATTAGCCGAATCGCGACTTAAAAGATTAAATATGAATCAACAATCTAAGTATTGTAAGAACTGCAAAACAAAAACTCACTTCACTAAGGATTGTAGAAAAAGCAATCATAATAATAAATTTAATAATTATAATAACAATAATCATAATAACATTGGTAATCATGTTCAAGGCACAGATAACAAATATAATTCAAAATATTGCAATTTCTGTAGAAAGAAAGGGCATTTAGAAGACGAATGTTTTAAAAAGAAAAGAGCTAGCCAAAATTTACCGAATCCTAGAATAGCTCAAACAAATACACAAAATTTAAACTCCAATCTATCCCAGATACCGGTCGCATCTGCGGATTTCGAAATGAAGCCGACCACATCTACCTTTCACATGGAGTAAAAGATAAAAAATTAACTTTTAATTGTAACCAGTCTAGCATAGGTACTTTAAAATTATTAATAGACACAGGCGCGTCAACTTCAATATTAAAAACGAGACACTTGATAGAAAATTTAGTTAATTTAAACAAAATAAACAAATTAACTCTGTCTGGTATTAACGGTACTATAAACACTTTAGGTACAGCTGAAATAAATCTTAGTAAAGAGGGTGAAGAGTTTAACTTTACTTTCAATTTAATAAACAAAGATTTTAATGTCCCTTATGATGGCATAATTGGGGATGATTTCTTAAGTCATTTTAATGCTGAAATAAATTATGGTAATAACACCATAAATTTTAATAAAACACTTGACTTAAAACCACAAACACTTACTTATGTACCCATAAAATTTATTACAAACAATAATAAAAATTCCGTTCTTACAGACGAAGAACAAACTCAAGTGCCTTCAAACATAATTATACCAAAAAATATTGTCATAACAAAAGATACTCAGACATATCCCGTTATAAACACTTCAGATAAAAACATTAAACTATCACACTTAAATTTAAAAACGTGCCCAATTCAAAAAGTATTTATTACCATAAATAATAATATGGAGAGGCTAGACATACTCAAACAAAATATTAGAATTGACCATTTAAATAGTGAAGAAAGGGAAGAAATATTAAATATTTGTGAAACATTCAATGACATATTCTTTTTACCTGGAGATGTACTTACTAGTACCCCTACGTTAAAACATAAAATAATACTTAATGATCCAACCCCTATTGCTACAAAAAATTATAGATATCCTAAAATTCATGAAGAAGAGGTAAACAAACAAATCACAAAGATGCTTGAACAAAATATAATACGCCCTTCTACCAGTGGGTGGTCTTCGCCTTTATGGGTCGTACCAAAAAAGCGTTTAGAAAATTCAAATGAACATAGATGGAGAGTCGTATCAGATTTCCGTAAACTAAATGAAGTAACTGTACCGGATTCTTTCCCAATACCTAATATAGAAGAAATCTTAGATCAATTAGGTAACTCAGTGTACTTCAGTATTCTCGATTTGGCTTCGGGATTTCATCAAATTTTAATGGAAGAAGAAGACAAACCAAAGACTGCCTTCTCGACTCCCCGTGGTCATTTTGAATATAATAGAATGACATTCGGGCTCCGGAACGCCCCTAGCACCTTTCAAAGATTAATGAACACTGTGCTTGTAAATAATTTAGGTCATGATTGTTTTGTATACCTAGATGATGTAGTAATATTTGGAAAAAATTTAAAAGATCATAATGATAAACTTATAAGAATATTTAAAGAACTACGTAAACATAATTTAAAATTACAACCCGACAAATGCGAATTCTTAAAAAAAGAAGCGCAATATTTAGGTCATATTATTACTCAAGACGGTGTAAAACCTAATCCAAATAAGGTTGAAGCGATTATGAACAGAAAACCGCCGAGAAATACAAAAGAAATTAAATCATTTTTAGGCCAGTTAAACTATTATCGTAGATTTATTAAAAATTACGCACAAATAGCTAAACCATTAACAAGGTTATTAAAAAATGGTGTAGCTTTTGAATTTAATGAAAAATGCTTAGAAGCTTTTAATAATTTAAAAACAGCTCTCACTACAGAACCTGTTTTACAATATCCAAACTTCGATGAACCATTTATCTTAACAACGGATGCATCGAATGAAGCAATTGGAAGTATTCTCTCACAAGGTCCATTGACAAAAGATAAACCAATTGCTTATTTTTCTAAAACATTAAATAATGCCGAACGCAATTACAGTACAACCGAAAAAGAATTACTCGCGATTGTACAATCGGTTAAACATTTTAGGCCGTATTTATTCGGAAACAAGGAATTTACCATAGTTTCTGATCATCGCCCATTACAATACTTGATGAATTGTAAAGATCCGTCATCTCGACTCGTAAGATGGAGATTAAAATTACTAGAATACAATTATAAAATTGTGTATAAAGCCGGTAAAACATTAACAAATGCTGACGCTTTATCTAGACCAACAATAAATGCAATTTTACCAAAAAATTTTAACACTTTTAAGGATTTCCACCAAAGAAATTTAGACCCTAAACAATTCAAAAAAATTAAAAAAACCTTTTGAAGATATAGAAAATCTAGTAATACCATATTCTACAGATTTATCTATGAACAATACGTATTCATTCTATATACAAACTAATACTAGTTTAAAGAATGTACAAAAACCAAAAATAAATGATGTTTTTAAACTAAACTCAACGAATAATGAAAACTTATTCATTATAATATTAAGAGAAAAACCTTCTGAAAATATCACATATGAAAATTTATTTCAATGTTTGACTAACTTGAGTCAAGTATTGACAATTAACCAAATAAATAAAATAGAAATGGTAAATATACCAAACGTTTCTCGAAATATAAAGCAAGACACTTTTGAAGGTATGTTAGAATATATTATGCCAGATAATTTAGAAATCACTTTAATTACGGGAGATTTGATTCATCCTTCACGAGAACAAATTCCTGAAATAATTAAAGACTTTCATAGTAATATATTAGCTGGAGGACACAGAGGTGTTACAAGTACACATCAAGAAATCAAAAAACGTTATTTTTGGAAAGGGATAAAACAAGATATTGAAAAATATATCAAAAACTGCCCTGTTTGTCAAAAAATTAAAACTCCTCAATATCAAAAAACACCAATGGTTATTTCTACACCAGCAAACGAATTCAATGATGCTATAGCTTTAGATATAATGGGACCATACCCTTTGACTAAAAACGGTAACAGATACATCTTAACCATACAAGATGAATTAACCAAATTTGTTCAAGGATACCCAATACCTGAAGCAAATGCAGAAATCTGTGCTATTCATCTATTGAAATATTGCACTATCTTTGGATTCCCTAATACTATATTGACAGATCAAGGAACAGAATTTTTAAATAAACTTTTCAAAGAAATAACAAATATTTTGTCCATAAAACATAAAACCTCAACACCTTACCATCCACAAAGCAATGGCTCGATCGAAAGATCTCATTCGACAATAAAAACCTTCTTAAGAGCATATATTTTAGAAAATGGTAATGATTGGGACGAGCTCATTTATTTGGCCATACACAGCCATAATACCCATATAAATAGGAGTACACAAGAGAAACCATATACTCTCGTATTTGGTAAAGAGCCACAGATCCCTAGACTAATAGAAAAACCTAGAGAAAAACCAACTTACCATAATTTAGCTCAAGACATTCTAAATAGAGCAAAACAAATTAGAAAAACTGCAAAAGATAATTTAATGAAATCTAAAGAAATAAATAAATGCTATTATGATAGAAAAACTAAAGAGAAAAACTTTGAAAACGTTAAATACGTTTTATTAGAAAACAAACTTCGAAGAGTTCAACATAACCGAAAGTTAGAACCTTCTTATACTGGTCCTTACGAACTAATACAGGATCATGCTGAAAACCACACAGCCACGATAAAAATTAAAAATAAATTAAAAACTTATCATTATAATATGCTGAAACCTTATGTTTCAGATGTGGATAATAATAATATTAATAACAGCGATCACGAGAGCATCGATACAGGTGGAGAATTATCAAATTAATCCCATCGAGAAAACATCTGGATTATTTTACGTCGACCTCGGAGACGCAAAAATTACAAATCAATATATAAGTCTAATTCACTTTCATAATTTAACGCATTTACAAAATATGTTGGATTTATCCTTCAAATATTTTAGTCAATCTTTAGCATTCTGTACTCTAGTAAAAGATAAAGAAGCTAGTACATGTAGACTAACACTTGCTATAATTAATAATCAATTAAAAGAATTAACTAGTCAATTAGATGATGTATCAGCACATCATAATATAAGAAAAAGAGGCTTAATAGATGGAATTAGTTATCCAATCAAATGGCTTTTTGGTATACCAGATGCTGAAGATGCTACTTTCTATAAAGATTCAATCGAAAGTCTTATAAATGATCAAAAACAAACTCACGTACTTATGCAAAGTCAAATTAGAATAATATCCGACACAATAAAAAATATTAACAAAACAATTTCTACTTTAGATGCCGTAGAAGAAAAATTAAATGTAAATGTAAAAATCTTTAATGAATATATGATAAATTCAAAAAACGAAATAAATATTAATACATTACAAATAAAATTAGTTGATCATTTACTTCTAATAAAACAAATAAATGATATGATTCAAAAAGAATTAGATAAGTATAGATTATCTCTTTCACTATCTAGACACGGCATAATTGATTACAATGTAATACCTCCACATACTTTGCAACAAGAATTACAAAATTCAATTAAATTTAACTTACCCATTGAACCTTCCTGGGAAAACTTAGAATATTATTATAAACTATTGAAAACAAAAACGGTGATGACTGATAACAAATTAATTATTATTATTAAAATACCAATTACTTCTATCAATCAATATAATCTTTATAAAATAATACCATTACCTAGTCCATACAAGGAAAATCCTGAGGTTTTAACATACATACAAAATGACTTTAAATATATGCTTATGACTAGAAGTAAAACACAATATGCACTAATGAACGATATAAATAATTGTAATGAATATAAACCCAATACATACATTTGCGAGAAAGTTCAGCTTTCAAAATTAAAAATTGAAGAAAATTGTGAATCAGCTTTATTCGACTTATTAACCACGAAAATTCCGAAAACGTGTAAAACAAACACAATACACGCGAATGCAGAAATATGGCAGCAAGTTACGATGAATAAATGGATCTATGTTTTATCTAAACCAGTTAGATATACGGTATTATGTCAGAACAATGAAGACTCCGATTTTATTATAGACAAAACAGGAATTCTAACAATAAATGGAAATTGTAAAGGACATACCAACAATTATATTATGGAACCACAAATATCATTGTTCAATCGAACAATAAAGTTAATAACTCCGAATATCGAAATAACTGAAGATGAATGTTGTATTAAATCAAATATAAACAAAACAACATTAAAATTTAAACTCATGGAACCAATAAAATTATCTCATATCGACTTGTCAGACCTAAAATTCGCCACTCATCGTCTCAACCAATTCGATGAACAGTTACAACAACAATTGAATAAACCATTCTTTATTCAACACGAAAATTCAATACTTCATGGTTTAAAGATGTTAATAAGTACTCTTTCAATTCTATTTGGGATATATTTAACCTACAAGTTACAGCTACCAAAATTCATATGGAAAATAATAAAGTCATGTTATAAACCAAGTATTAATGATAGAAGAAATGGCAGCCAACCTGAAAGCTCTTCACTCAGCTTCATAAATTGTTGTTTTGGAGAACGTGTAAATAATCAAAACCAAATTCAACCACACACGGATACAAGTGTCTTTTATAAAAATGAATCATCCGATGAAGATGCTGCTGTGCAAATAATATACCCAATAACATCAGCACCACAACCACCACCTTATAATCTAAGATCTACATCACAACCCAAAAATATAAAGAAAAGTGTGAAAAGTTATAATTCAGAGAGGACAGGTTCAAAAAGGACAATATCAATAAATAAAGTGTAGTAATTCAAATTAAATAAAATTTTATAAATTTCAATTGTATAGAATAATTAAAAATTCTATATTTTAGATTTAAGATTTTACTATACATTATATTTTTGAAAAAAAAATTATATTATATGTTAAACTTTTATATTTTTATAATCAAAGGAAAATCTATATTTTAGATAAATTAATTAACATTTTATTTTAAAAATATTCTTAAAAAAAAAAAAAAAAAAAAAAAAAATATTGTATAATGTCTTACATTTTATATTTTAATTACTTCAAATTTCAATTTGATTTTAACTTATAAAAGGAAAATATTAAAAAGGTGTTACTCATCTCCTAACTAATTGCATAAAAAAAAAAGAATTGTGTCAATTAAATAACAATCCTTTTATTAAGGGGGGAAAATGTAGTGATACAGAAAAAGTCTTATTTTAAGTAATAGATATGCGATACGCATGCCCTAATTAATTAACGCATGTGTAATTAGGTCAACCCCTCTCAGGGACAAAAACAGTATAAAAGGGAATGCCTAACACCTATTTAATTAGAATCCAAGAATCCAAGAATCAAGAATCTAGATTAGAATCTATTGGTAATGTACATAGATTAGAAAATCTATAGTGTAGTGATACAGAAAAAGTCTTATTTTAAGTAATAGATATGCGATACGCATGCCCTAATTAATTAACGCATGTGTAATTAGGTCAACCCCTCTCAGGGACAAAAACAGTATAAAAGGGAATGCCTAACACCTATTTAATTAGAATCCAAGAATCCAAGAATCAAGAATCTAGATTAGAATCTATTGGTAATGTACATAGATTAGAAAATCTATAGTATTT